>OZ024871.1:45745699-46484184 GCA_964017185.1 Rugalucina vietnamica | reverse complement strand
CCACCATTATTGGTCCCATTAACATGTTTTTCTTTCATCTAGATAGACACATAGATATGTTTCTTGTAGCTCCGACCATTGGCTCCCACCTACTCATGTTCACACTAATAAAGCATCCATCTATTTATTCAAGGGTGGTTGGGTGGGAATATAGGTCCACACCCATTGTGGCCTAAAGAAATATATTGAGTTTTACAGCCAACGCAACTTTATTTTTTCCTGTTATCATAAAAAGTGATATCTGAAAACATCATTAAACCGACTCGAACGTTTTTGTGTGTTATCAAATCTGAGGTTTTAGTGCGCATGCGCGGGAACATGCTCTATGGTACAAAAATGCATTTTCCGTGAAACGGGCGCGCGGGCTCGAAATTTATCAAAACTATGCACACAATTCAAATCTTGGAAGGTCGCCCGATGAATGTATGGCAATTTCAATATTGAAACCGACGGCTCAACGCCAGAAATTGCCATTGATTTTCAGTACCTGAAAATTGCTTGTTCTAATGCGTTCAACGCCACTTGGTCACGTGGTCGACGTCACTGTATGCTTTATTTTGTGTTGGCAACCTAGCCTTATTGAATAAAGTGTATTGCAGTTATGGGAAATTTGTTTTTCACTGTGTTTCGCTGCTAAAGAATACAGTAAATTATCCAGTTCCGGGTCACTTTTTTTTTCGAAGTGGTTTCCAGATAATTGCTCACAGCAAACTATGTTATGACCTTACCATTAGAAAGTATAATCCTTCTTCTAAATAATGAACTTTAGTCTGGTTAATTGTGAAAATTCTGTGGGCCACACGATGGCTTTGAAGCAGACCACCAATTTATCCAGTTCCGAATCATTTATCCAGTTCCGAATCACTTGCGATAATTTTTAAACAGGACACTCTCTGGCGCTATTGCGTTATGATTTTGAGTTTGTAGCTTCATTACTTCTTTATAAAACAAGACTTACACACAGTTTACCATTTCAGATAGAAAAAGTGTCAAAAAACTGTGTACATGTATACGACGTATAACTTACGTTCTGGATATTGGCGTCAATCGAAAACAAATACATGTTCTAAGTCGATAATGGCGTAACTGGTTCCAGATTTTTGCAGTTAAGAGCTGGTAATCATGGGCTGTGCATTGGTTATTTTCATTTTTGTTTGTTTGTTTGTTTGTTTGTTTTGTTGTTGATGTTTTATGAGTTTAACTTTCACCTGTTTGATTAACATTGAATTTCAAACACAGCTTTCATGTTGCGTAAACAGAGATATCTAACAGGAATATGTCAACTAGACTAGAAATCCAGACAGCATGTTTTGTTCGCGATGCAGACCGACTGCACAAAGAATCACCTGCGTAAGGAAACGACCATTTGATTTTTATTATTGGGGAGGGGGGGGGGGTGGCTGTAAGATTAAAAAAAAAAAAAAAAAAAAAAAAAAAAAAAAAAAAAGAAAGAAAAAAAAAAACAGGATCCAATTTTGGCCGAAAAACATATCTAGGGCAGAGTAAATTCTGTATTACTATCTTACGTATTGTAATATATTACCAATAAAAAGACAGGACCGCGTCGTGAGAGAAAAATAATATCCAGGCCCGGAAACATCTTCCACCCCCCCTCTTAAAATTCATTCATTTATTTATCTATCTATCTTGGGTCAGTTTACTTCCCTTTTAAGATCATTTAGCTCATATGAGACGAGCCAGTCAGTTGGTGTGGTGAAAACGGGCTAACCCCGAGAAAAAAAAAAAGGAAAAAAAAAAAAAACCTGGCATATCTTCAAGCAGAACTTGTCTCACAGCCCACAAGAAACACAGCGGTGAGACGATCGAATGAAACGCGTTAATGAAATCAGCTCTTCACCATTCGGCAAGAGGGTGGGGGGTTTGGCATTCATTTATTTAGTTAAGTTTTGGTAAATGAATAGCCACTTTTTGGGAAAGAGCTACTCACTAGACTACTATGTCAAAAGAAGAAATCAAAATAATAGATAGAACAATTTTGAGAGAGAGAGAGAGAGAGAGAGAGAGAGAGAGAGAGAGAGAGAGAGAGAGAGAGAGAGAGAGAGAGAGAGAGAGAGAGAGAGAGCGAGAGAGAGAGAGAGAGAAAGAGAAAGAGTGAAAAAGAGAGATGTCGCTAGATTCCTTATATGAGGACCAAAAAGCATAACTCGGCGCTCAACGTGAGGATCGAACCCAGTGTCTATCCTTCTTGGCTTTGTTGTGTGGTAATATTTGAAGCACGTTTAGTTTAGGATGTCAGGGCATCCTAACTTGCCCCCCCACCCCCACTTTTTTGATTCAGTTTAACGTCCCTTTCATGATTATTTCAGCTCATATGAGACGCGCCAATCAGTAGGTGGGACGAAAACGGGAGAACCCCGAGAAAAACAAAACCACCTGACACGCTCGCAAGCAGAACTTGGTTTGTCTCACATGGCCAGAGCGGGGTTCGAACCCACACTAGACACAGCGGTGAGAACTTTGGGCATAAGTCCCATAAAATGGGGGCAAAGTCCTGACATGACCATAGCTGTGGACTAGAACGTTAAGCATCAATTCAAACAAACTGCATTGCAAATGAAAGACTGTGGTATTGTGGCGACACGCACGCACGCACGCACGCACGCACACACACACATCAAATAAAATACTTACTGAGATTTAAACACTCCATCCTCAGTTCCTTTAGGTTTAGCGCTAAGACGTGTACTGCGATATTAAATGTAGATTTATGAGTACATGTACTATGTTGACACAATTAATTTTTACTGACCCGAAACTAGCTAAATTGGTAGATAAAATTAACAAGCTCCTACGCAACAGAAAATCAATAAATGAAGTTCAGTTTTCCTGGTGTGTTATAATTAATGTTGGAACGCATGTTGGAATCAAAAGTGTAAAAAAATAATGTTCAAGGTTCATGCATTTTGCGGAAACCTGCACCTTGCGGATAATTACACAAGTGCAATATACATTCTACTTCGACAGGTCATCTCGAAGAACAGATTTATTTTTAGCATGCAGACAAGTTTTCAAAATCTGACTTCGTGCAGAAGAAGAGAAAAAGATGAACTTCATGACCATACAAAATATTTGTTTTTTAATTGAACAGCTGCTGTGTAGTTCGTGACGATACGACCACTTGATTCGGAACTGGATAAGATTCGAAACCGGATAAATTACTGTAGGGTGGTTTGCATAGTTTACCAAGAAATGATTTCCTTCATTTCTAAAAATGACCCCTTCGCCAGTTTTCAGGCAATTGCAGGCGAACGAAAGGCGTCGGGCGGTTGATTTTCACGGGTCGATGTTTGGGCTACATACTAGTATGTTCGGAATTTTCGACAAATCGACTAAAAGTGCAAAACGTTATTCATTTTAATGACTAGTTGCGTTAGCTGTGGAACTTAGTATAAATGGGCTACGTGTGCTTCCAGGCAAAGCTAATACGCTAATGACTGGCCATCTGATTACTGGTTAACCGCTTAGGTCTGAGTCTGCCCAAGAAAAGTGGTTAAAGTTAAACCATCCTTACATATAAGCCTTATTGGGTTAGTTGGGTGAATATATTTAAAGTACATTTTGGATGTCACGACATCCTAATTTTGGGTAAAAATCCCATAAAATGGAGGCAAGATCCCGACATGCCCATTGTTGTTGACAATTTATTGAAAAGTGCTCCTGTGAACAGGGTCAAATGAAAATTAATTTGAATATGGCCAAATGAAAATGTTTCAAGTGAACAGGACAATATGAAAATTATTTATGTGAATATAAATGTGCATGCCAACATGGCTAAACCAATACAATTATTGAAAAATGATAACATCAAACAATATGCATTTTTACATAGGAGACAAAAACTGCATGATACATTGATTTGATGTCAGATTCAAAATTTTTCATTGAAAAAATGCTGAATTGGCATGTGCATAAGGATAGCCTTCCCACAATCATCGAGCTTCTAAAAGTCACTTAACCACGCCAATACAGGCTTTCGTTCCTTTGAAGCAAGCCAAAAAGGTGATGTACCCTATTTTTTTCCTAAAATATTTCTGGAGTAGCTATCCTCTAAAGTGTTTTAAGATGTGTCCATATAGAAAGATTTATCCCTTTAGTCTTTGTTACATATATTACGTTATGGCCAGGGACAAGGGCAAAAATCTTAAAACTTCATTTTAATCCTAAATTGGTCGATCGTCGGTTCGAAACACTTTGGAGATTTGACATTAGCATTTAATACATAAGCTAAATGTATGATTGCACCTTTTATTAAAACAAAACCATGCAGAAACATGGAAATAAATAAAATATAGATGGTTTATTAGGCTACAAATATCACGGGTGGGCATCAGGGGAGCTACCTCGAAAATGTGTTAACGCAAATTTGTTCCCACGCCACATCCGGGAACTGTCGAGGTAGTGGAAATCCCCATAATTGGAAGTACACGCAAAGGTGAGCTCTCGCTTTTTTGCTTTTTTCTTTCAAGGGGCGCATTACTCAGAAATCGGGCGATGCAATCCCATGTAAATATGGTTTAACAATGCATGAAGACCGAAAACCCCATTAAATAGTGGAAAATATGAGCAGGACGACCTAAACATCAGGACTGTCGGACTGCATTTTCGCCGTGTGTTGATATATAGGCGGGCATCTCAGACAGATTTTGTAGCTCAGATTCAGTTTTGGACCGCTGTCACATGTTTTGGTGCAAAACATGATCAAATTGACTATAATGACGCAAAAATTTCAGATCCCCTGTTCTCCTGAATAGATTACCTACCCAAAAATGCATTCGTGTTGTTCCCAGACCAGCGAGGTAGCGGTAATCTAGCGAGGCAGTTCCAACGCGTTTAAGCCCCTGTCAGACCAGAAGGCGTTCGCGCGGCGTTTGCGTGGCGTTCTTAAATTTTCTTATTTTTTCCAGAACGCCACGAGAACTCCAAGAAAAAATGATTTTATTTGTGAAAAAAGCAAGCCATGGCGTCCTCACGGCGTCCTCATGGCGTCCTCGTCGCGTCCAAGGCGTTCCTACGGAGTTCTCACTGCGTTCTGCGAAGTTCTATGTGGCGTTCCATGGAGCTTGCACGACGTTTTCACTGCATTTGCGCGGCGCTCTTGGCGTTCGCACCGCGCTTCCACGGCGTTCGCACCGCGCTTCCACGGCGTTCTAGCACGGCTCTGACGGATTGTCGGCAAAACAAAGTATCACTTATTTGTACATTTGCTTTCAAGAAGACAGCATGACTAGTAAGAGAGGAAGAAGGAAAGCGGTGACTAAAGGGAAAAGTCCGAAAAAGACAGATGACGTACCACCACCGACACTATCACCACAAGTGGAAATCAGTCCAGCATTATCACCTCAAAAACAACGGGATGAGTCCCGCGGGCGCGCAGTGAGATCGTAGTGCAAACGTCGTGGTAGCCCATGGCGTTTCCACGGAGTTCCCACGGCCTCCATGGAGTTCTCACGGCGTTCCCGCCGCGTTGATGAAGTTTTCACTGCGTTGCCACGGCGTCCTCACGGCGTCCCCGCGGCGCTCTTATTAGAACGCCGGGTGATGGCGTTTGTTTTGAGCATGTCCAAAACAAACGCCGACCCTTGGCGTTCTAGGATTTCCCACGGCGTTCGATGGAGTTCCCACCGCGTTGCCACGGCGTCCATGGAGTTCTCACGGCGTTCACCTTGGCGTTCTGCATTTTTGTAGAACGCCGCGAGAACGCCACGAGAACGCCACCCTGGTGTGACAGGGGTTTTACCTAGGCAAAACAAAAGCAGTTTATTATTTGGTTTATTTGGTGTTCTACGTCCCACTCAGCAGCTAGGGTCATATGGAGACGGGATCTCGGTTAAAAGTCTCGTCCGAAAGACTAGAGAAGCCTGGGACCGAACCCTAGACCCCTGGCTACGTCGAGTGACTTGTCCTTTATGCCATTGCTGTAAACAACATTAAAATATGTGTGAGTTAATAAGAGCGCTAACACACCGCGCCTATATAGCCAATGCTTTAAAAACGTGTTACATTGAACAACAATTTCACACCCTGTAAGCGCGGGGCTATGGCGTCAATTTCAGATGCAAACGTGACGTCAGTTACTGCGACAGACGGGCGTTACGTCATTTTTACTGATGTAACAAATTCATTGTAGGCATTAGTGAAACAGTCTATTTTTTGCGGGATTTTTTTAGTGCAATTGCGTCGAAATGGCACTGCAACTGAAGGCTTCAAGTGTATTTTTGTCCATGATTGTGTGTTGGAATGTTAAAAGATCAGCTCTAGTGCGCGAATTGTTCAGTAATAAATCAGTTTGTCGGTCAGTCGTAAGCAGATAAATCACTCGCGCTACGCGGTTTGGAATGTTTAAAGGATTTCTTTGCAGCCCTATATAATTTTAAATGGTTGTATCTCTTTTTGTACGATAACGAGAGTCCTTTTTTCTTTCTGCCTTTGAAGACACCCATCTGAAAACACTAAAATTAATCAAACAGTATTTTTATGAAGCAAACTTCACTAAGTTTAAAAACAACATGCAAAACCTTTGCCACTATGCTGTTCCATTCTTTGCAATATAACGGTATATACGAGTACTCAGCGTCAGTGAAAAGTTACCAGTAAATCTCACTGCTGGGAATCATGTGACCGCAAATGTTTCCATATACACCAAAATGTAAACAAATGACGTCATCAGTTTTGTTTTCTTTCCAAATAACTTCAAGATACGATTGTTGATTTTTATGCCACCTAGTGCAGTCCATGAACAACCCTATTTGGAAGAATTTGAGTCATAGTTTGTGGCATTTCACCTGGCCAGTGTTTCAAACACTTCAAAAATTCACTTAAAATACGCTGTTACCCTCCACACATAAGCTTTATTTCCTTCAATATCTTAAATATTAAATGTTAATCATGACATTGAAATTCATTACATACTGCTGTGGTATTATAAAAAAAACGTGGGAAGTTGCTTCATAACGGATAAAACCAAATTCTGCAATTTGACGAGCAAGTTACTTTGCTAGATACCATGTACACAGCAAACCAAATTGATTCCTTCCACACAAACAAATTGTGTTCTTATTTTCTGTCAGTTTAATATTTAAGTAGATGAATTTTGGCTCTCTAAAATTGATTAGGTCCAATACAATGACGGACAAAGCCATGTTTTTCGCTAGTTCAGAAAGTACTAGATCATACAAACTGTTTGATTCTTTACCATTCATATCCATCAATGGTCTTTTAAACGTTTCATGTTGAATACATTTTCTTTTTTTCATACCCGACAAAATAAGAAACGCAATGATGGCATTAATCAATTTCCCATAAAGCTCATAAGAATTAACAAAATTTAAATGGATCCCATTTCATAGATATGCTATTAGATCACCCTTTTGAACAAGGGGCATAAACTGTGCTTCAAGAATTAGCCATCAGCCAGGTGGGGGTCATATGTTAAGTCACTTTAAAATTGCACCGTTTTTCACCCTCACTTTGGTATTTGCTTAAGATGTTTAGAATCTTTTGAGTACACTTCAACGACCCCAGACACACACTCTTTGCATCTTTTATCCTCATATTGTTCAAACATGGACTCTTAAAGGGAAAGGCAAGGTTGAAACACAATGCATCTTAAATGAAAGTATCCGCCTCTCTTAACAATTTGGTACAAGTTTTATTAAAATCAGATGGATATTAAGAAAGTTGTGTTGGTTTGAATATACATTAATTTCTGTCAAAAGAGGCGGCCATCTTGGATATTCATTAGACTTTATGCCGTCATAAAGTTCTACTTAAATATGCATAATCAATAATAATGAAACCTTATTAATATTTTTCTGTTAATTTTTGTTACACTGTTTTGTACTATTGATTTACTATCAATTTTGGACATATTTCTCCATGAAAGATTTGAAATATAGAATTTATACGTTGTTTATGGTTTTACAGTTTTCTTTCCATTTCGCTCCCAGCGAAATGGAATCAAGCTTGACACCAAGCTGAAAGTCTTCAAGGCTGTGGTACTGCCAACCCTCTTGTATGCATGTGAGACCTGGACAGTATACCAACGCCATGCAAAGAGACTTAACCATTTCCACTTAAGCTGTTTGAGAAAGTTGTTAAAATCAAGTGGCAGGACAAGATTCCAGACACAGAGGTCCTGAGGAAAGCAGGGATGCAAAGCATGCATACAGTCTTAAAGCTAGCACAGCTAAGATGGACTGGCCATGTTATAAGAATGCCTGATGCGCGACTTCCAAAGAAAGTTTTCTATGGAGAACTACAGGAGGGAAAGCGCTCTCAAGGTGGCCAGAAGAAACGCTACAAAGACACCCTCAAAGCCTCTCTGAAGGATTTCGAAATACCAATGGGGTCCTGGGAACAGACTGCACAGGAGCGATCAAAGTGGCGAGGTCTCATCAACAAAGGAGCAGCTCTGTATGAAAAGAAGAGAATCTGTGAAGCTGAAAGAAAGCGAAGAGAGCGCAAAGCCAAAACAAATGTGCCACCAGCAGACTCTATGACATTGACTTGCTCTACTTGCAACCGACAGTTTAGAGCCAGAATTGGCCTAGTCAGCCATCAAAGAACTCACCAACACACATCAGCACAATTCAAGAAATAATGATGGTCTTTCTCATTAGTGAGAGACGAACTATCACAGTTTTCTTATTAAATATTCACTTAGTTCCAAAACTTCAAATCACAATATCTCGCTTATTCCTTGACCGATTTGAACCAAATTTGCACCAAAACGTTTCGTTTCTTTTGATCAGATCTTGAGTTTAAAAGGTATTGTTGTTGAACATTGCGTTCTCCTTTAAGGCTTGGTAGCTCTTGTTTTAACCAAAATTTAAACAAAAATGCTAACTAGAGCTAAACTGTATAAACCATGAAAAGTTTTAGGCTTACTTTTATTAGCTGTAGCGATGAAGAGCGATCAAATTAGAACGGTACAAGTGGGAAATGATCAGGAAAAGGCGCAATCATAATGAAATTCCCACTAAAAAAAAAAAAAAAATAAAAAACGAGGTGGGGTCAATTAGGTACTTATACTTATAGAACATATCTTAAGCCGAATGAGCTGCTATTTCCCAATAAGTGCCAAACAGTAACCCGAACTTAACTAAAGCTATGAAAACGTACATAAGGTTCAAACAGCACAAAAATTCGACTCCAGAACATAAAACAAATAGAACCACAACAGAAGTATCGCCTTGGAACGATCAGTAATACAGAAAAAAATACTGGGGGACTTAAACCAGTTTTTAGAGTCTATCAAAGACAAGTTCACACGCTTCTAAATTAATGCAAAAAGTATGCAAAAAGTATCGTTTAGCTTTTTACACATATCCAAAACTTCTCCTTACCTTTTTATACTTACTTTTGACATGTAAAAGCATGGACTTTTCTACCGTCAAGAGCGTCATGTGCCCCAGAAAATGAACATACGCACAGTTTTATTCAACAGTTTTTGACAGAAAGTTTGCAGAATACGCACCAATTCTTCACATGTCAAAAATACACACGTGAATCTTGGTACCATTTTTATATAAAAAAGTTCTTCACAGATGTGATGAATACGTACAAATTCTTCACACGACAATCCATAAAAAAGTGTGAAATTGGAGCATACAATACCCAAAAACTTATCGAAACTGGCATACGCAAAATTAATGTCACATTTTTCAAAATCAATGTGGTGTACATGGGTGTAAAATTTGCGATATGTTAAATGAGCGTGTCCGACAAACCTGCATTTTATCTGTCGCAGTGCATCTAGTTTGAAAGTAGCTTGCCTGTTTCAGGTCATGCTTAATTTGCATGTTACGCGCATGGAACTTATTCGAAACGTATAAGACACACACTCGGGACACGCCGAACTTCTAGAAAGTTTTTAAGCATGTTTAAATTGTTTTTGGGCCCAAACGCGCCTAGAGCGCGCAGCGACTTACAGCGACGTATATCGACGTGCACCAAGCGTACACCAAGCGTAAAAAACGCGCGTTTAACGCGCTTCTAACGTGTCTCCAACGTGCTCCTGACTTTTTTGGAATTTAACATTTTTGTCGACACGCCCGGCGCGCGTTTGGATTATACGCTAGTGTGTAACTGCTGTTTAAAATAGCAGAATAAGCCAACGCGCGCCGGGCGTGTTGACAAAAATGTAAACTTTGAATGATTCAACATACGTCAGGAGCACGTCGGAGATAAGTTAGAAACGCGCTACATGTGCGTTTTTTGTGTACGCTTGTGTACGCTGGGTGTACGCTGGGTGTACGTTGGTATACGTCGCTAAAGGTCGGTGCGCGCTCTAGGCACGTTTGTGTTTAAACATGCTTTTTTTTAAAAAAGCTGGGCGTGTCTTGTGCGTATGTCTTTTACGTTTCGAATAAGTTCCACGCGCGTTACAGGCGCGTTGAATACGCTATGAACGCATTTGGAGCACGTGTTAAGCATGTTAGTGTACGCCACATGCGTTTTCAGATTTTATGAGATATTGCTTCAGTAGCGTGCCCTAAGCGTGTGTGAGACGCGCGTTGAACGTTTGCTGCGCGCCTGTAGCACATGCTTAGCGCATCTGGGAAGTGACACAAACGTACTTCAACAAAGAGATTTTTGTACATCCGGCACACGTCTCAGTCAGGCGCTAATGTGTGACTGCTAAAGCGAGTCAAAGGAACAAATTATTTTTATACGTCCAAAATCTTAAGCATGATGAGAGTTTTTATACGCCAGACGCGCGTTTGGGTCATACGCTAATGTGTGACTGCCGATACATAATAACGCCAGGAAAGCATTCAAGGATTCGTTCTCAATATTGAACAAAACCGAGAAGGGCTATTTTTTTCTTTTTTTTTGATCATATTTTAGCTGCAATTGTGCACAAGTCATTTGTAACCACTGCTCATCCACCTACGGGGAAGGGCGGTGATTGTGGTATTTCTGCTTTCAGTGCCCTGCTATAAGCCGCACACACAGGGGACAAACTGGGGGTCAAAACTTTGCTCTTTGCCGCCCTAACCTTAGAAATAGAAAATTGCCATGGGGTAAGGATCCTAATGCCAAAAACCTCGCCATTTCCCCTGCACTGCGCGTACACTCGACAAGTAATTGCTCCGCACTTAAGCCCGACTATCCCCCACCCTTCACCGCAGGTATGTGTGAGGGGGGGGACAATGGTTACAAAGGACTGGTGCATAAGCATTCAATACATTTATCGACGAAAGAATAGAAAAATGATGACTGTTGTTTTAGTGTGGAGGGTATCAATCCACATTGAATGTGTATAGGGATGCAATGTCAATGATGTTGATTATCTTTTTTCATATGGCATTTAGCATATTTCTGTAAAATGGAGGTAATTGTCCTTTGAAAAAAATATTATTTTACCTCTAAGAAAAGTACGCATTGTTGCTGGAAGAATAAATAAGACCCAAAATAAATATTTGGTGTACATGGCAACAAACAATTTTGATGATTGGAATGAAGTGTTTACACAAACAAAACACTTTGAAAGATTAGCTCGCACATGGTTAAATAAATCTGATGTCTCTGCAGGGACTGGGCATATTCATCCATCATTATCTCTCAGCCTTTGAAAGAAAACTCGATAGACTTACCTAGACCCGGCGAAAAATGGCGGCTTCTTGTTTACAATTCGCACATATCATAAACATTGCGTATCACGTGATTCGCAGCAGTGAATCTGGTAGGTCTAACACATGATCAATTTTGGTTGTTTTCCACTTGGGGTTTTGGTTGGGATTTATGTTGTAATTGCGCCAGTTACTGATCATTGTTTCACTTTAACTTATAAGTTCTCAAAAAACTGCAAAAATCAGAAATCGCACGTGCGTCACAGCTCCGAGACTAGCGGAACTGAATTTCGCCAATAAACCATTAGGTCGCTGTCCTGAATCATGAAAATATATCAACACATGAAGATATGTGAAATAATTTCCAAAATATCTACTATCAATTTCCGGTAACTTTTCTTTGACGCTGAATATTATATCCGTGAGTGAAAAATAAAAAAAAAGAGACAAAAAGCACTGAGTTAACATTTTATACAGTTAATCCATTCCGTTTTATATCAACCGAATGGCTAGATGTTTGAAACGCGTTGGAACTACCTCGCTAGATTACCGCTACCTCGCTGGTCTGGGAACAACACGAATACATTTTTGGGCAGGTAATCTATTCAGGAGAACAGGGGATCTGAAATTTTTGCGTCATTGTAGTCAATTTGATCATGTTTTGCACCAAAACATGTGACAGCGGTCCAAAACTGAATCTGAGCTAAAAAATCTGTCTGAGATGCCCGCCTATATATCAACACACGGCGAAAATGCAGTCCGACAGTCCTGATGTTTAGGTCGTCCTGCTCATATTTTCCACTATTTAATGGGGTTTTCGGTCTTCATGCATTGTTAAACCATATTTACATGGGATTGCATCGCCCGATTTCTGAGTAATGCACCCCTTGAAAGAAAAAAAGCAAAAAAGCGAGAGCTCACCTTTGCGTGTACTTCCAATTATGGGGATTTCCACTACCTCGACAGTTCCCGGATGTGGCGTGGGAACAAATTTGCGTTAACACATTTTCGAGGTAGCTCCCCTGATGCCCACCCGTGAATATGGAAATAAATACATATACGAGTCCCTCGTAGATAGTTTATGCAATTAAATTAAACGTGTTACATAGAAAATAGTTGCTTTCGTGAACGTAGCGATGCACAATTACGCATCTCAAGATACACTGAGACAAATTCCAAGAAATTCAGGATAACACGTAAGGACAAAAATGTAATTGCAATATCGCAAAGATTTGTTTTCTCATTTGATATGACAGTCATGACTAATGTTAAAAGATGCACTATTATACCAGTATAATTCCATTGTGGTTGAAACATTCAACCATCCTGCTTGTGAAGCGGCGTGCACCACACCTTTAGTGCTTAAAGTATTTTCCTCAATATTCTTCCTCTTCTTCCTCCTCCCCCTCCTCACCCTCGACCACCGAGTCCAGGCCGACCTCCTCGTAATCCTTCTCGAGAGCAGCCAAATCCTCACGAGCCTCGGAGAACTCGCCCTCTTCCATACCCTCTCCGACGTACCAGTGGACGAAGGCACGCTTGGCGTACATCAAGTCAAATTTGTGGTCAAGACGAGCCCAGGCCTCGGCGATGGCGGTGGTGTTGCTCAACATACACACGGCACGCTGGACCTTGGCCAAGTCACCACCGGGTACAACGGTTGGTGGCTGGTAGTTGATACCGACCTTGAAACCAGTTGGACACCAGTCTACGAACTGGATGCTTCTCTTGGTCTTGATGGTAGCAATAGCGGCGTTGACGTCCTTGGGTACGACGTCACCTCGGTACAACATACAGCAGGCCATGTACTTGCCGTGACGTGGGTCACATTTTACCATCTGGTTGGCTGGTTCGAAGCACGCGTGGGTTATCTCTGCGACTGTGAGTTGTTCGTGGTAAGCCTTCTCGGCTGAGACGACTGGGGCGTATGTAGCAAGAGGAAAGTGGACACGTGGGTAGGGCACCAAGTTGGTCTGGAACTCAGTCAAGTCGACGTTGAGGGCACCGTCGAATCTCAGAGAGGCGGTGATAGAGCTGACAATCTGACCGATCAACCTATTCAAGTTGGTATAGCTTGGTCTATCGATATCCAAGTTGCGTCGGCAGATATCGTAGATGGCCTCATTGTCGACCATGAAGGCACAGTCGGAGTGCTCAAGGGTGGTGTGGGTGGTCAGGATAGAATTGTAGGGCTCGACCACTGCAGTTGAGACCTGAGGAGCTGGGTAGATGGAGAATTCCAGCTTGGACTTCTTGCCGTAGTCGACGCTGAGGCGCTCCATAAGGAGGGAGGTGAACCCAGATCCGGTGCCACCGCCGAAGCTGTGGAAGATCAGGAATCCCTGAAGACCGGTACACTGATCAGCCAGCTTCCTGATCCTGTCGAGGACAAGGTCGACAATTTCCTTGCCGATGGTATAGTGACCTCTTGCGTAGTTGTTGGCAGCATCTTCCTTGCCGGTAATCAGCTGCTCGGGGTGGAATAATTGACGGTACGTACCGGTACGGACCTCGTCTGAAAACCCCAGATTGTCCTCAGTGTTGGCACTTGATTAATGGCAAGTGTTGATTTGAAACGAGACGGGTAACAAATTGAAAGTATAAATTTCAGAATTGTCTTTGCCAAGATTGAGTAGGCCGATCTAAGACCTCCCATTGACCACCGTGCCATAACGCCTATAAAGTACGCCAAATTAAATGCTACGAGAAATGTTAAAAGTAAGCAATGACCAGGAATTGGTGCAATTAGAACCAACGTTCCACCATAAAAATGGTAGAAAAATAAATTGACAATGAGGCACTACCGATACCAAAGACATAAAGCAGGCTGAGTAAGGAGCTATTTCCCTAAAGGTGGCCACTCAGTTACTCTAAGTAAACTTTGTATAGAAATACGCATACGAAAGGTGCAAACTGCACACAATTCGACACCAAAACATAAAACAAATAAGACAACACCAAAAGTTAGTGAAACAGGATGAAGCGGGTTAGTCGCCAATATTGCTGTATAGAAAACGTCATCAGAAAATTGCTACACTTTGTGAAATGACAAAAAAGCTGCAAAACATCAGGAAAACATGTCCGTGCAATGAATACCCCCTTAAACCCCACTTTTATATAGTAAAACTGGGGTATGCATGGGTATACCTATTTTTATTATGTTTGCTCCAAAACATAGATTGTGGGTACCCACAATCTATGTTTTAAGCAAACATAAGAAAAATATCAAACTTTTTCAGCCGAAAAGTTTCAATTTTTAAAGCTCAAAAAATCTCTGTTTATTGCATGGGCAAGTTTTCGTGATGTCTTGCCCCATACTCACCGACTACGTTTGGTTCCAAATCGACAAAGACGACCCTGGGGACGTGTTTACCGGCCCCAGTCTCACTGAAGAAGGTATTGAAGGAGTCATCACCGCCTCCGATGGTCTTGTCGCTTGGCATCTGACCATCGGGCTGGATACCGTGTTCCAGACAGTATAATTCCCAGCAGGCATTGCCCATCTGGCAACCAGCCTGGCCCACGTGGATTGAGAGACACTCACGCTGAAAGCACATGAACAGACGTGTATGTAAATGAGTATAACTGGAAATTGCATCGTTATATGTTTTTTTTTTTTTTTTTTTTTTAATGGCATATGAGGTGAGTTTTCAATGAAGAATGGATAGGACTTTGACTGCCATTGTACTGGTATGATGTAAGTTTGCCTTCTGCATCCCATATCCAACAGTATCTATTAAGACTTAGTCTCGGTTCAGTGAATTCTCTTTAAAAGAACAACAGCTGGGTAATATTAACATCTCCTGAATCTTTCTTATAATCATTTTCAATGGAATCAAAATCTAAAATCTTTGTTTATGCGTCAAAACCGCTAATAAATGTGGAATAAGAAATTCATTTTCTACTTTGTTCTACGTGTTGTTGTAATGTCAGATGATTGTTTTTAAAGGTTGGTTGTTTGGAGGAATGGAACACCTTAACCTGCTTTCTGTACATATTGTCTTTAATCGGCGCGTTACGAAAGCGCGGATCAAAATATCAAAAGCGCGGATATTTTTACGAAAGTGTGGAGTTTGTAAAAGCGTGGATTCACTACACTCTTTAATAAAGTGGCTCCTTTTGCAATAGCAATTGTTTCTTAAATACAGCTATTCCACCAGAAACAACCGTAACTCAGTAATATGCATTAGAAGGAAACGATAATATTAAATCTTACCATGTTGTTGCTTGTGTAACGATGAGCAGTTAGGTGAGGTTTTGTTCTGTTTGCATCCTGCTTCCACAACAATGGTTCTCTTATACATTGTTTATGCGGTTGTCATAGGTCACGGTTTTAATTAATTCGAGATCATCTGGAGGTGATGTCAAGCTAATGACATTTTGTTGACCATCAAATCGGTTTTGATTATCTATATGTGTATCTATACTCATTGTATTCTGCATCACCCCCATTTATTATTGATATGGGACCCGGGACTAATGGGAATTTTATTGCTCGGCATGATATTAGCCGAAAGCAGAAAGAACAATGTGAACTATTCGCCACCTATTATAGGCGATGAGCTATTTAAGATGTCGGTACCATCCGGCTTGAACAGACCCCCCTGCATTTTTCGATAACTTGGATATGCATAGCATTAGAAAAAATCGGGGGGACCTTCATGAGTGGTAGCTTTATGGTCAAAATCCTTCGAGTTTATTAAAAAAAAAAAAAAATGTCAAAATCATGAAGGACCTAAAACTACTATGGAATCTGCTTAATAAACTGAATACAGTAAATATTCAAGCGGAAGTTATATACATGGTTTTTAATGTTTTAATATATGTAGTTACTTGTTTCTGTGTCTCACGTGTGATGTTACTGTACAGAGAAGTGTGCAGTTTTTAAAACATCTTGAAAGATCGTTGTACCAATAGAAATGTCCAAATTTTCTGCAAAAGGACAGAACATGAATGGGAGTAATGTTATATTTTATGTTCGGCAGCCATATTCGGTGCCATCTTTGAGTAGTCAAATGAACGAGGTTTTATGCTTTTTTAAGCTACCACTAAACAGCTTGGTTTTCATAAAATGGAAAAAAAAAAAAAAAAAAAAAAAAAAAAAAAAAAAAAAAAACAGTTCCCTTCCTTAAAAAATCACATGAATCTGCCGAAAAACAAAATGGTAAGTTAAAAACACGTCTCACAAAATATTGAAATTAATTTTGAGTAATTCGAAAATGAAGGTATGAGGAAAATCGTTGTTTCACCTTATTGTTGGTCAAAGATGTATAACTGGAAAGGGCAAACTATGATAATGCTTTGAAACTCGACCTCTCAGTCCGTATATTTGCATAGGATATTTGTCATTGGCGACCGGTTATTAAAATCTACTATTATCTATTTTTATTGATTATACATCACAAATAATACCCAAGATATTAAAAATCTTCAAATTATGACTTTCTAAAACCAGTTCTCGATCTTAAGGCCTACTTATGACAATCTTTATTGAACTTGTAAGATTTCAGTTTGCCGTGTCACAAAAACAGTTTGCTTACAATAATTGTGGTTCTTTACATTGAAGGGTACTAGGCACATGCCCATGCAATAAACAGAGATTCTTTCACCTGTAACAATCGATATTTTTTAATATTTTTGCTCAAAACATTGATCATGTTGATTGTAGGTACACGTTAGAACACAGGCGCTCGACGACTGGACTCGGGTTTTTTTTTTTTTTTTTTTTTTTTTTTTGCATTTTCACCCGTTTGGTGACCCTTACGATATGTTCATCCAATTATTTTACCTTTAAAACCTTTTCTATCAATCCTCAACCAACCCTCGTCTATGGGCTACTATATAGACAAGGTCGGAAACGCGGTGTCCTAGTTTAATTGGGGTCATGGGATTCCCCGCATCTCAAACTCATACTTCATCCTTTACCGTTATTTCAATGCTGGCTGTCAACACATGAGTGTCTTTGTAAAAGGTCTCGCCCATTGCCTTCATTCAAAATAAGCACCACCGCCCGTAAAAACTAACAATTAAAGCATTCTACAGAATTGGAGGACATCCCGAATGAAATCGGCAATCTAGCCGTGACATTACTATAAATACACTGGTCACACGACGTGTTACGCCAGCACGTGATGTGTGTTACGTTGGTTTTCATAGGTTGCTTGATTAATATCCAGTCAAAACACTTTGTGATCTGATAGTTCGTCTCTCACTAATGAGAAAGACCATCATTATTTCTTGAATAGTGCTGATGTGTGTTGGTGAGTTCTTTGATGGCTGACTAGGCCAATTCTGGCTCTAAACTGTCGGTTGCAAGTAGAGCAAGTCAATGTCATAGAGTCTGCTGGTGGCACATTTGTTTTGGCTTTGCGCTCTCTTCGCTTTCTTTCAGCTTCACAGATTCTTTTCTTTTCATAGAGAGCTGCTCCTTTGTTGATGAGACCTCGCCACTTTGATCGCTCCTGTGCAGTCTGTTCCCAGGACCCCATTGGTATTTTGAAATCCTTCAGAGAGGCTTTGAGGGTGTCTTTGTAGCGTTTCTTCTGGCCACCTTGAGAGCGCTTTCCCTCCTGTAGTTCTCCATAGAAAACTTTCTTTGGAAGTCGCGCATCAGGCATTCTTATAACATGGCCAGTCCATCTTAGCTGTGCTAGCTTTAAGACTGTATGCATGCTTTGCATCCCTGCTTTCCTCAGGACCTCTGTGTCTGGAATCTTGTCCTGCCACTTGATTTTTAACAACTTTCTCAAACAGCTTAAGTGGAAATGGTTAAGTCTCTTTGCATGGCGTTGGTATACTGTCCAGGTCTCACATGCATACAAGAGGGTTGGCAGTACCACAGCCTTGTAGACTTTCAGCTTGGTGTCAAGCTTGATTCCATTTCGCTCCCAGACATTTGCACGGAGTCTTCCGAATGCCACACTAGCTTTTGCAATTCTGGCAGTGATCTCATCATCAATATGCACTGCTTGGTCTGGACTGTCTTACAAATGTTGCTGTAGGCTGCTTTCTTGGATACTGAGCTAGTATCATCTTGATGTGCCTTGAGCAAATGGTGCTTTTCTTCAAGAAGCCTCTGAATTTCATCATCATTCTCATCAAACCAGTCTTGATGTTTGCGAGATGGATGGCCTAAGGTGCTTGCAGCTGAAGAAAGAACTGTTTTATGGAAAACTGTCCAGTTTTCTTCGGGGTCCTCTGAACTGAGATTCATTGCATCAAGTTGGTTGCAAATGTCTGTTAAGAAATTTTGTCTCATGCTGTCTTTATTCAGCTTTGAGACATCCAGTCTCTTAGGAGCTTTCTTGCCTTGAGGTCGCCTCGCAGGCTGTATTCTTAGGTTGAGTTTGCTGACAACCAGTCTATGATCTGTCCAGCAGTCTGCACCACACATAGTCTTTGTCACTTTAACATCCTGCCTGTCTGTTCTCCGCACTATGACATAGTCTATGAGATGCCAGTGTTTGGAACGGGGATGCATCCAGGATGTTTTGTTCCTATTAGGTAGACGGAAGACTGTGTTGGTGATTAGAAGATCATGTTCAGCGCACTTCCTGAGAAGCAAGAGACCATTGCTGTTACACTTTCCAACCCCTTCTGGACCTATAACTCCTTCCCAGGTCTGGTGGTCTGTACCCACTCTGGCATTAAAGTCGCCAAGAAGGATAAGCTTGTCTGTGCGGGGTGTTGCAGAAATAACATTGTCTAGGTCATCATAGAACTTGTCCTTGACCTCATCTGGATTGGTCATTGTGGGTGCATAAGCACTGACAATAGTTGCATGTTTATTGCCTGACAGAGGAAGTCTCAATGTCATTAGACGGTCATTAATGCCTTTTGGCAATCCTGACAGCTTACCAACAAGTTCTGTTTTGATGGCAAAGCCAACTCCTGCTTCACGCCTCTCTTCACTTTTGCGTCCACTCCAGAAGAAGGTGTATCCAGCACCAACTTCTTTGATCTCCCCAACATCTGCGAACCGAGTCTCACTCAATGCAGCTATCTGTATATCATACCTCCCAAGTTCTCTGCCCACAAGGGCCGTTCTACGCTGTGGTCTATCTGACCCAGCACTATCCATTAAAGTGCGCACATTCCATGCGCCAATCCGTAAGGGGATTACTCTAGCTTTTTTCTTTGTATTTCGACCGCTTAAGGGGATCCCCGCTGATCGCGGTTAACCAGCCAGGGGGTTTGAAGCAGGCAATTGTTTAGGGCACCTTTTCTAGCCCCTTCCCCATGCTACGGGGGTGAGCAGTGCGGTCCTAAATAGGTCTGCTCAGTCACTCAGCCGACTGCCGAATTCTGCTTACTGCTTCTCCTCACAGAAAACGACCATTAGAACTGAGCCGCCTGTGTGCAGGTCTGCAACTACAGCTCCCAGTGTGTCCTACACCTGCTGCTTCGCCACTCGCCCATCGCCACAGGACTTTGTAGGTATGTGGGTGCAAGTGTGATGAAATTGTTGTGTATGCAAGTGCTTGTGTGTTGAGAAATAAGATGACATGCGCTATGAAATTGGATTATAGTGAGGAAGAGGTGCGCAACGTCAACCTCACTCTCTAGTCCTCGCCCAGCTGCGCCCAGAGGCAAGACACAGGTCAAGACGTCTGGAGTTGGGTTTGGATGCAGTGGATGACCGTAACATCTTTAGTGCCTTGTCACGCTCTGCATGTTCCACAACATGTTGCTGTATCGCTTTCTGAACCGTTGAATCAGATGATTTCTTCCGCTCCATCTACCGAAACAGTCTTTGCATATCTGGACTAGGCATATCCAGACACACAGGTTTGATTTTGGAGTTTCCTTCTCCTAGATGAATTGCTGGCCACAGCTGAAGAGCTCCATCTACCCTTTCTTAGGTTTTGTTTAGAGACCTGTAAACTCCTAGGAGGGCTGTCAACCAAGACTAATGAGTTCCCCCTGCCCAGCACTTTGTGATCTAGTGTCATGGCAACAATGCAATACAATTATCCAGTAGGATTGATTCTTTCATACGATATTTACAGTGACCTTCCACTGATTTCTAGAAACGAAAGGTCACCATACAAAAACATTCGGGATCCCATCCAAGTAGACAGGTGGTGGTATAAAATATAAGTTTACGGGCGACTATGCTTATTTTTGACGAAGGCAATGGGTGAGACCTTTTACATAGTCGCTCATAAGTAGACACTCAGCATTGAAATAACGGTAAAGGGTGAAGTACGAGTTTGAAATGCGGGGAATCCCATGACCACAATTAAACTAGGACACCGCGTTTCCGACCTTGTCTATATAGTAGCCCATAGACGAGGGTTGGATGAGGATTGATAGAAAAGGTTTTAAAGGTAAAATAATTGCATGAACATATCGTAAGGGTCTCCAAACGGGTGAAAATGCGAAAAAAAAAAAAAAAAAAAAAAAAAAAAAAAAAAAAAACAGTCCAGTCGTCGAGCGCCTGTGCCTAGAACCGCCTAACTACGTAGCTATGTTTTGGACCAATAATAAGAAAATGGGTTTTACTCCTGTAAACACCATTTTCACTATACAAAAGTGGGGTATAAGAAGGTATACATTTCACGGACATGTTTTCCTGATGTTCTCCAACATCCAATTTCTGATGATTAACTTCAAGCGCGGCGACTCTATCACGAGTGGCAGGGTGTCGTACTCCGGGACGTTAGGAAGGGGGCGCCGCCACCGATATTCTGACGGTTTACCCCTTCTTCGGGTGTATTCAAATCGACCAAGTACCCTGGAAGTTCCTGTTCCGGCATTACTAAGAAACTGTGGACTGGAGCAAACAATAACAACAACAGCAACAACAACAACAACAACATCAGCAGCAGCAGCAGCAGCAGCAGCAATATCAATATAGACAACAAAATCAACCAAACCAATAATCTTCAGGCAATAGTCACATGGATCAATAAAAATTGTAGGCCCTATCACTGATATAGTCACTTGGCCTTTTTCAGATATAAAGCCCCGAGGTTTTAAAACATTTTTCATGTTCAACTTGGATTTTACCATTTATGAGCAGGATAAATTACAGACTTTGCAAATCTAAACCTGAATTTTCAATATTTTTTGTACAAATGAGCAGTTTAAATTTCATGCTCAGTTATTAAAGCTGAACGAGAAAAAATCTATAACCTCGATGCTATCTAACCATCACCCTGGTCCGTCATTACGTACAGGACATTAAAGCAACGTATAAGTAACTAAAGCGCAACGTATAGTTTCTTAAAAAAATGGCTGATTTTGGTGGACACGAATCGGTGAGTAAGATTTGTTTATTGATTCTGATGTTCCTTTTTTGTTTATCTTAATCAAACACGCCTTACGGACCAGCAAAACTATTGTGTTATTTGCCTCGATCGGTACATTCTGCAGGAAATCACCCATTTAAGTATAATGTTCGACACCCTTAGACAGCTGATTGCCAAATCGTGTGTTTTGAACTTCTCCGAGAAGAAAACCTTATATTGTGGTCAAAGTTCGATGGTAAATGCGTTGATTTTTGATGTCGAACATAGATACTGACCTAATAAGACGATCTGGCCAAAAAAAAATTTCAAATGTCCTTTGATAGCGAAATTATTAATGATTTTCCATTACAACGCATTCGACACCTAAAACGGTACAACGAAAAAACAACTAAAACGTTCTAATTTGGGTAAAATAAACCTTATTACGATACTGTATGTAACATTCTTTGTTACTATAGCGTTTTATTTCATCCAAAGTTTTCATTTGTATACTTTTATCTCAAGATTTGCTGATATAGCTCACAGGTTAAACCCTAAAACATTAAAATAGGCATCAAAACCATCATATGAAGCCCAACTCGAGTTTTATGGCGACTTAATGTTTAAATTTAAGAAAATTTTGGATGAGAGTAATGAAAAGACAAAATCTGATCATTTTGCTGTTAAATTTAAAAAAAGATAGTCAATCGATATCGAAGAATCGGTTGAATTTAGTGCAATATACTGCATGCTTAGTTTTTAATCCAGATACGGTAAAAAACTTTACTTTCCTCTTTAAGTGCACGCCGGTGGGTGCATGGGCCCTCAGACTCAATGACGGTACAGAACTAACGCTGTCTTACAGATGGGAGGGACCTGACAACAAGTTAAGGTTACGGGATAAACCTATGTCTCTGGTCGGGTCCACCAAGGTTGAAATAGTTGTTTTCTTTTGCTCCCGGCGGTTTTTCAGTGTCGGCGTTACTGTTGAGTCCTCGTTTTTGTTTCATCACAGTGCCGGTTTACATTTGTTTTCTATGATGCTTCATTGACGAGCTAGGACACTTCTATGAGAACCGAACATTGTTTGTTATTGAATCACAGTAGACTAAGGGCGAGGTTTGACGCCAGTAAAACCGGTTTAAGCCCTCCAGTAAAATTTCTTTTGCTGACCATTCCAAGGCGATTCTACTGTGATTCTTTATGTTGTATGTTTGGCATGTCAGCTTCTGTTGTATACGCTTAATTTGTATTTAGTTGAAGGAAGCCGGATGGCTACCTTCCTTGGAAAGAGCTAGTCATCTTGCTCTTCATGTGTGTTGTCACATTTTCATGTTCAGGCATCCTGAACCTTCTGTTGATCTATTATGTTTGTTCTTGTTAAGTCTATATCTTTCCCTCTTGGTGTCTGAGTTTGGATTTTAAATTTAATTGTGGCGGCCCCCGTGGCCGAGTGGTTAAGGGCGCTGACTTCAGTGCTCTTGATCCTTCGATCATCTCACCGATGTGGGTTCGCGCCTCGCACGGGGCACGAATTCATATGTGAGACAAGCCATGTTCTGCTTGCGGGTGTGTCAGGTGGTTTTTCCCCGGCCTGATACCAACTCGGCCCGTGAGTCAACTCGGCCTCGGGTCAACTCGGCCGGGTCAACTCGGCCTCTTATTTTTCCTATAACAGGAAGGATATTTTATAAGTATATGATGTTTTTAGATATGAATAATGATTTTTAGGTTGGGATATATTCCGGATATGTACACAGAAAATATAGGATGGCATTATTTTAGTACATGTATTACAAACACATCATTGTGAACAATCAGGCAAAAGGCCCATAGGGTGTAAACTGTCTATAGGGTGACGAGCATGCTAGTTTATCAGTTTGAATCTGAGGCATCTGTGTATTATAGTAAGGTGTTCACACATAAAACAGTATCGCAATTAAATAAAGTGTGGTTACTGTTTGGTTACACCCAATTGCAGCGGTAGGCCTACATGTATATTCAATTGATGATTAACATATTTTAATTCTCATGTATATTATGGAAGAGACGGACGAAAATAACTGGTTAAAATGAGAATTATATACAAGCGTGCTTTAACCATAACTATTATATACTTATATATAAGGCCGAGTTGACCCGGCCGAGCTGACCCGGGCCGACTTGACCCGAGGCCGAGTTGACCCGGATTCTTCCAGAAATCCTGGATCGGCCCCTGTATAAACAGCATCTGGATTTTTTCTGAAATATGAATGAAGCCATGAAACGTGAAATTGCAATTTGCAATTTTGCATGCATCACTCATTTTCCAGAACACAATCCGAGATGCTGTCAGCAGTTAATATATGCCATGTATAGCCTCCACACCATTCACTAAGTCGCTCATTGCAACAGCAAAGTAAAACCTTTAACTCCAAAACACGGAAGCAGAATCTCAATTCTTCGGGCAATATTACCTGTCTTGGGTTAACTAATCGTCAGGTCACCCTCGCCCAAGGGCAACAATTGTATATTGTTCATTATGAGCAGCATCTTGAGTAAACCGGTTTTTTTTTTTTTTTTTTTTTTTTTTTTTTTTTTTTTTTTTTTTTTTTGTTATGCAAAGCTCAAAGGCGCAGATCAGTTGTGCATAAACTGAGAAGTTCAAAGGGGCCGATCAACAGATCTTAGAAAAAGGTACAAGTAGGCAAAGATCAGGAAAAGGCGCAATCAGAAAGAGATTCCCACTCCAAAAACCGAGGTGGGAAAAAACCAAACTAACAATCAGGCACTTATACCATGAAACATATCCTAAGCCGAATGAGCAGCTATTTTCCCAATAGGTGGCCACTCAGTTACCTTAACTTAATTCAAAATATGAAAACATACATAAGGCGCCAACAGCACAAAAAATTTTAAACACCAAGACATAAAACAAAAATAACCACCACAGAAGTATCGCCTTGGAACGATCAGTAACACAAAGTTACTGGCGGGCTTAAACCGGTTTTAGAAGCTGATCAGCTCCGTTTTTTTAATTTATAGACAGAGGAATCCCTTATTTTCTCCAAATAAAATATGCGAGTTCTCTAATTGTACAACACGTTTGTATTTGATCTGGTCGAGAACCCCGAAGACAGAATGTGGAAGTCAGTTTTGACCACCTCTTAAAGTGTTCTCTACATGCATGACCATATTAGGTAAACCACTAAAAGTCAATGACAAAAGACAATGTACAGGTAGTTATCTTATTCACATACATAAAAGGTATGCCATGTAGTGAACCAGAACATTCAGGGTCAAAATCCACAAATTAAGGGGGATGGTCCGGTAGTTTCTGATTGAAAAAATGGGTCGAGCTGACATAGCCGAGACTTTCTTGGACAAGAAAATTTGGATCGAGGTGACTCGGAACCCATGTATTATTATTATTATTATTATTATTATTATTATTATTCATGCCTATGCAATTGTATTTAGTTTTTTTCTCACCTGTAAAACAATGATTTTCAGTTATAATTCTGATATTTTTTTAATTTTGCACAAGAAATAGATTGTGGGCAGACATAAAGAGGATCTAACTGAGTCCATAGTATCGTAATAAGGTTTATTTTACCCAAATTAGAACGTTTTAGTTGTTTTTTCGTTGTACCGTTTTAGGTGTCGAATGCGTTGTAATGAAAAATCATTAATAATTTCGCTATCAAAGGACATTTGAAATTTTTTTTTGGCCAGATCGTCTTATTAGGTCAGTATCTATGTTCGACATCAAAAATCAACGCATTTACCATCGAACTTTGACCACAATATAAGGTTTTCTTCTCGGAGAAGTTCAAAACACACGATTTGGCAATCAGCTGTCTAAGGGTGTCGAACATTATACTTAAATGGGTGATTTCCTGCAGAATGTACCGATCGAGGCAAATAACACAATAGTTTTGCTGGTCCGTAAGGCGTGTTTGATTAAGATAAACAAAAAAGGAACATCAGAATCAATAAACAAATCTTACTCACCGATTCGTGTCCACCAAAATCCGCCATTTTTTTAAGAAACTATACGTTGCGCTTTAGTTACTTATACGTTGCTTTAATGTCCTGTACGTAATGACGGACCAGGGTGACCATGGTTATCATTTTTCTACGCACGTATAATAATAGTCTTTATTTTGAGAGGGTAACACATTTAGTTACAAAACTAATCTTCCATGAGGCCCTCTAATAAATATATACATGTACATGAAACATACACAATTTACATATAAAGCAAAAAACATTTCAAAATGATAAAGCAAGCATGCATCCTAAAATCTGTCAGAGCTGTACTGACATAAACTGAATGTTGCACACCTCAATTATAATGATCCTTATAAACACAGATAGACACATACACACACATACACACAAAAAATAAAGAATAGAGAGAAAAAAAAAATGTGTATTTACATAATTTTATATGCACAGAAGTTACGAATTGAAAAGTTGAGGTTCTTTCAACCACTTGATGAAAGCTGAGTGGAATTTGTGAGTGCTATCAAGTGATTTCAAACTTGATGGTAGGCTATTCCAAATGATGGGTCCAGAGTATGCTAAACTCTGTTTAAAAATTTCTTTGTGAGGCCTTGGAGTCACAAATGAATGTTCTGATAATGATCTTAGAGTAGGCAAATTTTCATTAGGTATCCTTTCATGAAATAATTCATTGATATAGGGTGGGCATTCATTTTTAGAGACCTTGTACATAAACTTAGCTCTTCTAAGGTACAGCCTATCAAAAACAGTTAATATTTTTAATTCTTCCATACTTTCTAATATATTTTCAACATTATAGTCCAGGATAATTTTACAGGCTCGTTTTTGAAGTCGGAATATTCTGTTAAGATTTATTTGGGATGTTCCACCCCACACAGTATTACAATAGTCTATGTGAGGTTGAATGTATGATTTATAAAATTGTACTCTGTGGGGAATAGTTAAAAATTCTTTTATCCGAGCTAAGAGCCACAAGTTAGTTGTTATCTTTTTGCATACCTTGTCAACATGTTGTGACCAGGTTAAATTATGGTCTATAATAATGCCTAGAACCTTATCATTTGTTATCATATTCAACTCATTATCATTGAGTTGCAAGGAAAGCTGTCCATTGATTAGACTAGCTCTTTTCTGATGAGTTGTTATTAACATGACTTTGGTTTTGGTAGTATTGATAACCATACCATTGCATTTGCACCATTTGGCTAAACAATCTAAAGCTACTTGTAAATTCCTCTCTATAATCTCAAGAGTTTCTCCACTAATATATAGAGTTGTATCATCAGCGTAGAAGTCAGTATTTACAGAGTCAGTGTATAATGGTAAATCATTTATAAACATGAGAAAAAGCAATGGCCCCAAAATGGAGCCTTGAGGCACACCATCTGTTATTATTTCATCATCAGACCTGATATTGTTCAAAGACACCTTCTGTTTTCTGCTACTAAAGTAAGATGCAAACCAAGACATTGTGTCATTAGATAACTTATAGTGCTCTAGCTTTTTAAGTAGTAGGCTATGATCCACAAGGTCAAAAGCCTTTTTGAAATCAATCATTACTACCCCAATCAAGGATCCATTATTAATACTATCAAGCCAATTGCATAACATGCCAGATAGTGCTGTCTCGCATGAATGGTTGGGTCTAAATCCAGATTGGTTTTTATGCAATAAATGAAACTGTGTCAAAAATGCCATTAAAGAATCATGCACATGTTTTTCTAATATTTTGGAAATGACTGGCAAGATAGAAATGGGTCTATAATTATTTATGTCATCTTTAGGACCCCCTTTGTGAAGTGGAGTAACTTTTGCCTCCTTCCATTTTTCTGGGAAATTTGAAGTTTTAATGCTTTGATTGCATATATATGTGACAGATTCAGCAATATGGGAAGCAGCAATTTTCAAGAGACGTGGTCCAATATTATCACATCCAGTAGCTTTTGATACATCTATATGTTTTAGAAATTTTTCAATATATTCTTTTGAAACTTCAGGAATGTTAAAAACGGTTCCCTCAGGCACTTTGCTGTCACAGAAAGCTTTGAGTTTTTCAAAGTTTGAATTTTCAATTGGTTCTTTTATATTTGACGCTATTGAGACAAAAAATTTGTTGAAGGCATTTGCCATGTTGGTTTGGTCATCTGTTTCCTTTCCATCAATTTTGATAGTAGGTATAGAGGCATTTGACTTTTGCTTATTTACGCCTATTTCTTTGAAAAGTTTCCATACACTACTTGGATTGTTATTATTTTCATCAATAATTGCAGTATATTGAGATTTTTTAGACTGTTTTATTAAGTTTACTACTTTATTCCGCCAAAATTTATATTGTGGATCATCATTTAAGGATTTGAATCTATCTCTGGTCTTCATGGCCTCAATAATTTCGGGGGTTAGCCATTTTGGCTGCTGTTTATATTTAACTCTGTGAGTTTTAAGAGGCAAATGTTTGTCAACAATTTCTATGAACATGGATGACCAGGTTTCCAAAGTGTCATTAGTATCGTCAAAAATCTTAATTACATCCCATGGAGCAGATTGTAAATCATTTATAAACATCTGTTCATTGAAAAATTTAAAAGACCTGTATGTGATTGAATGATGTGAAAATTTGGGTTCTGTGCAGTTTGTTTTTCTGGTCAGAAAGATAGGAAAATGGTCACTCAGTCCTATTTTCGGAACATTAACTGAACTTACATTAGCTTCTACATTGCAGTAGATATGGTCAATCAATGTCTGCGATTGAGCAGTTTTTCTTGTTGGGAAATTAACTTTTTGATGAAGGCCAAAGGGCTCCATATATTCTAGCCATGCAGTTTTTGTATTTACATTAATGAGATCTCTATTGAAATCACCAAGCAGGTAGATTTCTTTCTGATTAGCCAAGATGGTTTCCATCATATCTTCAAAGTATTCATTCCATTGGACCCCTTCATTTGGATGTCTGTACAATGTACCTACTAGAAAACTTTTAGACTTTTTTGGTGACACTTCTAACCATACACACTCAATTTCATTCCTTTCTAAGTCCAGCCTTCTTTCAACTTTCACACCATTCTTAACATAAACAATAATACCTCCACCTTGCTCTCGTCTTTCTCTTGAAATAAATCTGTCTTTTCTAAATAACTGGTAATTGTCAATAATAAAAGCACTGTCAGGATGAAAGTTCTTGAGTTTGGTTTCACTTAAACCAAAGATATGAATCTCATTACCAGAGTTATTTAGCAAGAGATCAACCTGTTCAAATTTATTCTGAAGTCCTTGAATATTTAAATGTCCTATTTTCAAACCTTTAGTAGTAAGATTTAAATTCAATGGATGGGCCGTCATGGAAGAATTAACATTTGCATGCACATTTACACAATCATGCAGATTTAAGTTATCATTTTCAGTTTGAACATTGCTAATAATGGTAGAATTAGTCGTGATATTTTCTGACTGAGCAGAATTGTCAATTGTTTCTGTTTCCAGCAATGAATTAATACTAGAGCTTTCATTTATATATGTTAGTTCACTGGTCTGGCTATTTAAGTCACTAGTATTTGATCCAACTATGCTATGAATATTGCAGTCACACATTGTTTGGTTACAGTTTATACATATGTCATTAAAGATGTGATATGAATTGGAAGTTGAGATGGGATTTACATCTTTAACATTTGTTGTGGCATATTGGCCTATGTCCTATTTTTGGCGACATAATCCTGAAGAGTCTTTATGTCCGTATAATTTACAATTAAAACACTTCACTTGAGTTTTGTGACGACAAGAGTCTGTTGAATGGTTGATGAGTCCACATTTGAGACACCTTGAGATGTCTGTCTCACTCAGTTGAGGATATCCTAATCTACGTCGGCCCATGTAGCGGTAGTTGTTCTCCTGGTTCTGCGATGGTCTCTCTTCCCTGCCGTTGACATCCTGGTCTCTGTCCACACTATCGGATCGTTGATACTGAGCCCTCCTATGAGACCCTGGGGTGGTAGGGATTGCTGATTTCTTTTCTTGAGGGGTAACTGGATAAACACACTTTTCAAAGTTTTCAACAATGTACAGGGTTTCATTTATTAGCCCAAGTACTCGTTTAATTCCCGACCGAGACAGATGTACGTTATCCCGGGGTTTATAGAAGTGTGAACGGAGCTGTTGGTTTTTATCATAGAATCCTGAATTTGTGTCAATACATTTCACTTTATGAACTTCACAAAGTCTCTTGATGACATCATTTACATCTTCCACGTCTGTGTCCCCTCGAGGACATGATGTACAGAGATGTATTTCACAAGATGGATTCTTATTCTTGATATGCTGTATGAGTTGCTCATATTTCTCCTCAAATAATTCAATGTCTGTATTGCTTGATGAGTCATTGCCTCCTACATAAATGACAATGTCTGAGAATTTTGAAAGATCAAAGAGATGCACTTTTTCATGTACTGTCACTATTTTTGCACCTGAATAAGGCTGACATTCAACATTATGTGAAAGTCCTTTCCTATAGCGGGATAGAAGCAGTGACAGGCTGTTGTTAAAGGGCAGTCGGTTTCAGCCTGACCCCGAGGTTATAAAACTCTTTTCAAGCTCAGCTCAGCTGAGCATGAAAATTCAACTGCTCATAAATGTTGAAATAATCAAAATTAGTGGAAATTCTGCTTGAAAACTCACAAACTAGTAATTTATCCTGCTCATAAATGTAACATCTATGAGCAGGATAAAGTTTGGTCTCAGCTGAGTTGAGCATGAAAAAAGTTTTATAACCTCGGCCCCTGGTTGTTGATTATTCCATAGACGTCGTGAGCTCATTGGTATGAGTGAGCGCCGAGATAGACACGAAATGCTTTTTAGTCGTGCAATCATGAATGGCTCAAATAGTGATTCTAAACTAGAGATGAGTTCGGACGTGTAGTAAGTTGTCACCTAAATAAATCTGAAAGGTAAATAGTCATTGTATATTTATGAAGAAAGCTTTAATTTGAAGCTTTGATTGCCACAATTTATCGACATTGACAACGGCTTTTCTTAATAAATATTTACTTTAAAAGAGGCTACTTATGTGCTACCAATTATAATTTTCAACAAAATAGCGACCCTCTGTAAAAAAAAAAAAAAAAAAAAAAAAAAAAAAAAAAAAAAGCTTTTGTGAATCACGAGAAAATTTGCTTTTGGATTGACCATTGTCCATTTCCTTTTTATCAGTAATCTCGAGGCAGTCTCGTCAAGTTTAGGCGCACTTGGTCTCATCTTTCTATTTTAAGCGGTTATACTAGTTCATGGTCAGCGCTGACTAGGGAAAAAAAAAACTGGCGGCCCCCGTAAAAAGTAAAACTAAAACAAAAAAAAAAGAGGATCTACATTAGAACCAATGGAACAGTGAACGCCTTTTTCTTAAAATGTGCACATCAACTAATATAAGATTCGCCTGGCAAAGGGCCGGTAAGTAGTAAACGGGATGTTCTCGTCGGTGTTTCGTGATACCTTCACGTCACACGGTAGTAGAACGAGGTACCGAAGTATAACGAGTTGCATGTAGTGAATGGAAACTTTAACCGCACATTATTCACTGACAACGACGACGACGACGCATTAATGCATCGCATTAAAAGCTTTTCTTTTTCATTCATTTATTTCTTCTTTATTTTTCAAAGATACTGCTACATGAAACTATGAGACGCATTCTGCGGCGTCACACCTGGGCCTTTCTATTTGCCTATGCCCCGTTAAAAAGGACGCCAGGCTTGTACCAGTTAACTTTCGATAAAGTAAGACCCAGAACAGCCTATTATAATTTAGCCAGAAAATATAATAGAACTTTATGTTTTTTAACAACAAATGGGTTATTAGACTGGGATTTCATATGTTTATTTCAGTTTTATTTGTGTTTCTTTGGGATGTGCAGGTTGGTTCGTGTCTTTGTTGCCGGCGTGAAAATACAGTAGTTCTCATTATGTGGTTTAATTGAAGCAATTTATTCACCTTTCTTCGTTTGTCATTATTCAAGCCCAGTCAAGTGCTACAACAGTAGTTTCTCGAAATCGATATATCGAACAGTGGGCACTCGATTTTCATTTCAAATTTTTGAGTCGTGAGGCGAGAAAATAGCTTTGAAATCACTTTAAAGAGTAAATAAATACCAGTCTGGTGAACGCACATATACCCGAAGTCTTGATATAACTTTGTAGAGCAGCCCCTTTCAGAAATATACAGAATAAAGGGGCACATATTCCCTTTTTCAGTTAACACTTTTCTGACCCATGCCGCAATTTTGAAAAAATTTATTGTGAACCATGGCTACACAGCAACAATGGGTAGTATAAAACGGTTTGTTTACGAGCCCTGAGACATTACTGCGTTCTCATACGGACAGTTTAAGTCGAAGTGAGACGAAACTTTATAGACAATCAAAATGGTAAGTGCGATTTTAAATTATTTTGTATATATCCACAGGGACTTGTTACAATTTCTACTCATACATAAAGGATGCTTATTAATTTATATATCAAGATATTTAGATTATAAAATTAATATTTAATGAGTTTAATAGAAATTGTTACCAGTCCCTGTGGCTATCATATATTATTCATTCTTTAATTTTCTAAATATGTTTCTTCAATACATGTTCTACAAAGATCTTACACTTCTTTTGTTAATTCTTTCTTTTATTTTTTTCTGACTTGAAATCATAGGCGTCATTGTTGATTTTTAAAATTTTGGTTGCCGTAAACATTTGGGATTTTATTTAAGATATAACTTGATAAAAATATAATAGCTTCAAAATAACTGCTTAAATTTTTATGTGCATATAGGTGCATTTAAACAGTGAGGTCGGGTTGCCTATGATTTCAAATTTTGAACATTTGTTACTTTAATGTCGAAATATGGTTCATAATTTTGCCGAGGTTAATTCGTTATTTTTAAAATGTTTTCTTGATATGACCGATTTATCCCCCGCACAGACAAAAAACCATTATCGTAAATTCTTGGGCTGGAGTTGTAAACTTTTGGGGTGCGTTTATGACATTAGGTAATAAAATGGCAAAATAAAATTTGACTTGATCGGGTTCAAACTTGTAAAATACTTGTAAGAGGCTTAACCATTCCTTAAACTGAACTTTGTCATATTTTCTTTCCATATTATTATATAACAGATGCCAGACAGGCTTAAAGATTAGTGTGAAGATTATCCGACTTATGTAAAGGCTATATGTAATCTAATACAAAGAATTCAAGCTTTATTCCATACTTTTGAATTTATTGTTAACTTTACAAAGCACGTCATGCTTTGGGGCTTATGAATACTCATTTAAATTCAAAATATTCTATATTCATCATAAAAACATGTCCGTGAAAATGTGCACCCCCTTAAACCCCACCTTTATATAGAAACACAGGGGTTTAATGTTCTTATTTTTTATCAAAAACATACTTTCCGCCGTTACATACAACGTGTGCCCACAATGTATGTTTTGAGAAAAAAAAATATTTAAAAAATCGAAATTTTTCCAATGAATTTTTCAATTTTTTCTTCTGAAAAAATCTCTGTATATTGCATGGGCAAGTATTCGTAATTCAAAATATTCTACATTTACAGCGTGAGTGTATCTCTATCCACGTCGGACAAGCCGGAGTCCAGATCGGCAATGCCTGCTGGGAGTTGTATTGCCTGGAACACGGTATCCAGCCTGATGGCCAGATGCCAAGTGACAAGACCATCGGAGGTGGTGATGACTCCTTCAACACCTTCTTCAGCGAGACTGGGGCCGGCAAACACGTCCCAAGGGCTGTCTTTGTCGACTTGGAACCAACCGTAGTCGGTAGGACTCTGATCATATAATAGAAATAAATAACATGAAGTATTTATGTTATACAAGGCGTTGAATTCAAAATGGATGATCTCCGTCAAATCAGAATGGTTTACGGAAAATGTGTTTTCAAAACAATAAAAACACCCAAATTCTCATTTTGCATAGAATAAATGCCATTATTCTTCAGAGCCCATTTCGAATCGTTTTACATTTTTGAGGTTGATTTTTAAACTTCATAAGCAAATCACGTCACTAATGCTATCTCCATGTCTCTTTCAGACGAGGTCCGTACCGGCACATACCGTCAATTATTTCACCCCGAGCAGCTGATTACCGGCAAGGAAGATGCCGCCAACAACTACGCAAGAGGTCACTACACCATCGGCAAGGAAATTGTCGACCTTGTCCTCGACAGGATCAGGAAGCTGGCTGATCAGTGTACCGGTCTCCAGGGATTCCTGATCTTCCACAGCTTCGGTGGTGGTACCGGATCTGGGTTCACATCTCTGCTCATGGAACGTCTCAGTGTCGACTACGGCAAGAAGTCCAAGCTGGAATTCGCCATCTACCCAGCTCCTCAGGTCTCAACCGCTGTCGTCGAGCCATACAACTCCATCCTGACCACCCACACCACTCTGGAGCACTCCGACTGTGCCTTCATGGTCGACAACGAAGCTATCTACGATATCTGCAGACGAAACTTGGACATTGAGAGACCAACATACACCAACTTGAACAGGTTGATTGGTCAAATCGTCAGCTCCATCACTGCCTCTCTGAGATTCGACGGTGCCCTCAACGTCGACTTGACTGAGTTCCAGACCAACTTGGTACCCTACCCACGTATCCACTTTCCTCTGGCCACCTACGCCCCAGTCATCTCCGCCGAGAAGGCTTACCATGAGCAGCTCTCAGTCGCCGAGATCACCAACGCTTGCTTCGAGCCAGCCAACCAGATGGTGAAATGTGACCCACGTCACGGCAAGTACATGGCCTGCTGTATGTTGTACCGAGGTGACGTCGTACCCAAGGACGTCAACGCCGCCATTGCTACCATCAAGACCAAGAGAACCATCCAGTTCGTCGACTGGTGTCCAACTGGTTTCAAGGTCGGTATCAACTACCAGCCACCAACCGTTGTACCCGGTGGTGACTTGGCCAAGGTCCAGCGTGCCGTGTGCATGTTGAGCAACACTACCGCCATCGCCGAAGCCTGGGCTCGTCTTGACCACAAGTTTGACTTGATGTACGCCAAGCGTGCCTTCGTCCACTGGTACGTCGGAGAAGGTATGGAAGAGGGTGAGTTCTCCGAGGCTCGTGAGGATTTGGCTGCTCTCGAGAAGGATTACGAGGAGGTCGGTGTGGACTCAGTTGAGGGTGAAGGCGAGGAGGAAGGCGAGGAATATTAAGTTCTACGCATGAACTTTCGACATAGTGTACCATCAACAATCAACAAAATAAAATTGACTATTTTATAAGTGGTAGAATCAAAATATGGTTTCACTTTGTTGTCAAATGCCATAAGAAAATAAATAGAAAAATATTTTTATAAACCATGTTATTTATTTTTTCTGTTCCCAAAGTCAAGAGCAAAACCATGGACATAATACGAATCAGATTTGGCACCGGCAACTTATCTGACCGATGATTTAGCCACAATTAGCATAGGACTTGCTTTCTCAAACAGGCAAGACACGGTCATCGCCTTAGACGGGCTCTGTGATTGCGCTCACTGAAATATAGTTTGTTCGTAAACTAGATATCAAGTTGCGACCATGCTGAAACTAGAACATTTAATGTTACGAACCATTAAGACAAGTCTTCCCATAGCCGACACGACCGTTTCACAGCTGATGTCGAGTAAGAAAAACAAAACATGAACAGCTCAGCCGGACAGCTCCATTTCGAAAACTTGCCCATGCAATATACAGAGTTTTTCAGAAGGAAATATTAAAAATTTCACTGGAAAAAGTTTGATTTCTTAAACATTTGACTCAAAACATACATTGTGGGTACACGTTAGAACCACTTCGCCGATGCGGCTCTAACGAGTGCCAGCAATGTAAGCGAATCTGATCTGCGCCTTTGTTTTCGCCTATGCATGTTGGTTTTCTTATGTGGCGGCTAATTTAAAGTGGCTATTCCAAACTTAGAAGATAAGAATCCATGCAATCCGCCGATGGTGGCAGTCTAATATCCTTTTACAATATGCACAACTCTATTTCTGTACGTCCTAATCGCCTACAGCTCACCGTTGTGACTTGTGTGGGTTCGAGCCCTGCACTGACCACATGTGGAGACAAGCCAAGTTCTGCTTGCGGGTGTGCCAGGTGGTTTTTCCAAGGGTCCTCCCGTTTTCGCCCCAATTACTGATTGGCCCGTCTCATATGAGCTGAAATAATCTTGAAAGGGACGTAAAGCTGAATTTAAAAAAATAGTAGCTAACAGATGAGTCAATGTCGGGCAAGTTATCCTTATGAACAGTTATGGGTCGTTTTCCAAATACTAAATGCAGCCTTCATTAGCTGCCGCATCACGAAAACATGTCCGTTCTATGTATAGCCCCTTAAACCCCACTTTAATTTTGTAAAACTGGGGTATGCAGTGGTATACCTATTTTTCTTATTTCTGGTCCAAAACAGGGTATAGGTACTCATTAGGACCGCCTCGTTGAGGCGGTTCTAACGAGTACAGACAATCTTTTTTTAGCAAAAATAAAGAGGAATATCGAAAATTCTGTTGAATTTCGTAAAATCTCTACATGTATATTGCATAAGCAAGTTTTCATAATGAACCAGGTACTATTGTACTACTTACCGGGGACTGGGAGTAGTCGATACAATGGAGTCATGGCGAGTTGGCCAGATAAGCAATACCCATAAACAGAACATAACGGAAATAGAAACCAGAGGACCATGGGTCCTGAAACGCTCATCTGACGTGACCATTGTACCAGTGCCAAATTATCTTTCATGAATTTTAACAGGATTCCCCATTTAGATAGATGTACTATAAAGTATCCTTTGTGTAAAAGCTTGCAGTTGTGAGTCTCTCCATTTTGCTACTAAAGGAATAAGTGAATAGGAGAGGCTCCTCCACAAAAAATAAAACAAAACCAGAGGACCAATGGTCCTATAAACGCTCACCTGAGATCTGGGATATGTGACTTAAGTTGACCTTGCCAGAAAATGGGTCAAGGTAATCCCAGGGTCATGATTTATATAAACTTTATAAAGCTCTATTGCCTGATGCTTCATGCCAAGTTTCAAAATCATAGGCCTTCTGGTTCTGGAGAAAAAGATTCTTAAAGGTTTTTGCTATTTATAGCCATGGCAGCCATCTTGGTCATGTGACCTTGACCTTTTAAATAAATTTTCATTCCCTCTTCCTAACAATGCTCCACTTAAAAAGTTTGGCTTTTATTGGTATAGCAGTTTCAAAGAAGTAGATGTTTGAATATTATGGTCATATACATGTATATAGCCCCAGGGCAGGGGCAGACAACCTCCTGGGGTCATTTTTTCCATAAACATAAATTTTCTGTCCATTTGCATACTCCCAGCAAGTTTCCTCCATTTAATTCCATTTTACTATTTTTTCCCATTCGAATGCATTAAAGAACTAAGTTTACCTTGCTGTAAAATAGGTCAAGGTCATCCCAGGGTCATGATTTATACAAAATTTGTAGAGCGCCATTGCCTGATGCTTCATGCCAAGTTTCAAAATCATAGGCCTTCTGGTTCTGGAGAAGAAGATTTTAGCTCACCTGAGCCGAAGGCTCACAGGTGAGCATGCTCCGGCGTCCGTCGTCGTTCACAATTTCAAAGATCTTCTCCTCTGAAACCGCTTGGCCAATCAAAGCCAAACTTCATGTGGAGCATCCTTAGGAAGGGGGAACGAAAGTTTATATAAATGGTCCAGGTCACATGACCAAGATGGCCGCCATGGCTATAAATAGCAAAAACCTTTTAAAAATCTTCTCCAGAACCAGTGGGCCGATTTCCACGAAACTTGGTATGTATAATCGGGGACGCGGGTCCATCATAGTGTATATAAGTCATGACCCTAGGATGACCTTAGCCTATTTTACGGCAAGGTCAACTTAAGTCGTCAATGCATTTGAATGGGAAAAAATGGTAAAATGCTATTTAATGGGTAAAAGCAAATGGACAGAAGATTAATGTTAATGGAAAATTTAAGCCCCTGGGGGGTTGTCTGCCCCTGCCCCGGGGCTATATACATGTATATTTCCATAATAATGAAACATCTTCTCCCCTGAAACCGCTTGGCCAATCAAAGCCAAACTTCATATGGAGCATCCTTGTGAAGGAGGAAAGAAAGTTTATATCACATGACCAAGATGGCTGCCAAGGCTATAAATAGAAAAAAACTTTTAAAAATCTTCTTCTCCAGAACCAGAAGGCCAATGATTTTGAAACTTGGTGTGAAGCATCAGTGACTGGAGCTCTACAAATTTTATATAAATCATGACCCTGGGATGACCTTGACCTATTTTACGGCAAGGTCGACATAGTTCGCTCATGCATTTGAATGGGGAAAAGTGTTAAAATGTCATTTTTAGGGAAAAACTTGCAGGAAATGGGCAAATGCACTTAAGATTGACGATTCTGAAAAAAATTGGACCCCAGGGGTCTGTCTGCCCCACCCCGGGGCAATATACATGTATATTACAGTGATATTCAAAGATCTTCTCTGAAACTGCTTGGCCAATCAAAGCCAAACTTTATGAGGAGCATTGTTAGGAAGTGGGAATGAAAGTGTATATTAATGGTCAAGGTCACATGACCAAGATGGCTGCCATGGATATAAATAGTAAAAACTTTTAAAAATCTTCTTCTGCAGAACCAGAAGGCCTACGATTTTGAAACTTGGCATGAAGCATCAGGATGAGGAGCTCTACAAAGTTTATATAAATCATGACCCTGGGATGACCTTGACCTATTTTATGGCAAGGTCAACATGTGTCGCCCATGCATTTGAATGGGGAAAATTGTCAAAATGTCATTTGAGGGGAAATACTTTATGGAAATGGGCAAAAGGACTTGACATTTAAGATTCTAAAAAAAAATTGGACCCCAGGGGCAAGTCTGCCCTTAACCCGGGGTAATATACATGTATATTATCATAATGTTCAACGATCTTCTTCTCTGAAATGGCTTGGCTAATCAAAGCCAAACTTCATGTGGAGCATCCTTAGGAAGGGGGAACGAAAGTTTATATAAATGGTCCAGGTCACATGACCAAGATGGCCGTCATGGCTATAAATAGCAAAAACCTTTAAAAATCTTTTTTCTCCAGAACCAGAAGGCCTATGATTTTGAAACTTGGCATGAAGCATCAGGCAATAGAGCTCTACAAATTTTATATAAACCGTGACCCTTGGATGACCTTGACCTATTTTACGGCAGCATGGTCAACATAGGTCGCCCATGCATTTGAATGGGGAAAACTGTTAAAATGTCATTTGAAGGGCAAAACTAGCAGTATATTGGCAAATGAACTGAAGTTTTATGTTTTCAAAAAGAAATTGACTCCAAGGGATGCCCTGACCCGGCCCTGGGGTTATATACATGTATAGTACCATTCTAGTCAAACAAGTTTATTGGTATATATCTCGGGTTTCAGGTGAGCGTTTACAGGACCATTGGTCCTCTGGTTAAAGGTCTTTTTCTATTTATAGCCATGGCGGCCATCTTGGTCATGTGACCTTGACCATTTATATAAACTTTCTTTCCCCCTTCCAAAGGATGCTCCATATGAAGTTTGGCTTTGATTGGCCAAGCGGTTTCAGGGGAGAAGATGTTTCATTATTATGGAAATATACATGTATATAGCCCCGGGGCAGGGGCAGAACCCCCCCCCCCCCAGGGGCTAAAATTTTCCATTAACATTAATCTTCTGTCCATTTGCCTATTCCCAGTAAGTTTTACCCATTAAATAGCATTTTACCATTTCTTCCCATTCCAATGCATTGGCAACCTAAGTTGACCTTGCCGTAAAATAGGTAAAGGTCATCCTAGGGTCAGGATTTATATAAACTATCATGGGCCCGCGTCCCCAATGCTTCATACCAAGTTTCGTGGAAATCCACCCACTGGTTCTGGAGAAGATTTTTAAAGGTTTGTTATTTATAGACATGGCGGCCATCTTGGTCATGTGACCTGGACCATTTATATAAACTTTCGTTCCCCCTCTCTAAGGATGCTCCACATGAAGTTTGGCTTTGATTGGCCAAGCGGTTTCAGAGGAGAAGATCTTTGAAATTGTGAACGACGACGGATGACGACGGACGCCGGAGCATGGGTATACTATAAGCTCACCTGTGAGCCTTCGGCTCAGGTGAGCTAAAAAACATACGGCCAGAAATCTCAAAATAAACGTATCTTCTTTGTCTATAGATCCCAGCCAATCATAGTAGACTTACGTCACAGGTTTACCTTTATACATACAAATGAAATGAATGTATTTGACTAATTGGAACAGTCATGTTGTTCACATTTATAACAGTAAATCTGTGACGAAAGTCTACTATGATCGTCCGGGATCTATAGCAAATGTAATTCTTCATCTTTCAACCCAAAACTGAAATACTCATCAGGAAAACATGTTCGTGAAATGTATACCCCCTTATACCCCATTTTTATAAAGCAAAACTGGGATATGTGGGGGTATACCTATTTTTGCTCCAAAACATAGATTGTTGGTACTCTAAAACCGCCTCAGCGAGGTGGTTCTAACGTGTATCCACAATCTATGTTTTGAGCAAAAATAAGAAAAGGGGCCAGAAAGCCCGATCGCGATTGCGGTCAAAATGGTTGGCTATAGACAAACACAGAGAAGTTTAATAAGATATTTCTTTATTCCATTTTGTGGCAAAGTCCTCACATCTGTTAGCCATCAATTAACATGCCTGTAAAATAACAAGAACATGGAATAAAGTACAGCAAGATAACATCAAAACAATAGATATGAAAGACATTGGGTTTTTGTAGCACCAATACTGCGGGAGACATAATACCATATGAGCCTCGACGCGAGAAAACCGGTCTTCGGGGTTTCCGACCAGGTCCGACACAAATCGGCCTGTACAAGCTCAGAAAAGAGCTAGAAGCTTGAAATTTCGGATTTAAGTAGAAGAGGAATTGTACTATCCGAGTAGCGAAAACAAAGGCGCTGATCAGCTTCGCAGTTACTGCGAAGCTGATCTGCGCCTTTGTTTTCGCATAGGCAAAAATCCGGTTTTCTCACGATGCGGCTCATATTATGGATTTTGTAAACAATTAAAACAGGCTAAGCCTTTCTCATAACATGTTAACATTTAAAGATGTTTTGTATCCTACTGAATAATTTGCATATGTTCACTTCATTACAAATCTAGAAAGCCTATATCGTTATAAACGCTAGACTTAGAGAATTGAAATGTTTCTATTATCAGGAAAAAGCAGCTGTTGATATATATCAGGAAAACATGTCCGTGTAATGTATACCCCTTTATACCCCACTTTTACATAGCAAAACTGGGGTATGCAGGGATATACATATTTTTCTTATTTTTGCTCCAAAACATAGATTGTGGGTACTCGTTAGAACCGCCTCGCCAAGGCGGTTCTAACGTGTACCCACCAATCTATGTTTTGAGCAAAAATAAGAAAAATATAAAAAAAAATCTAATGAAATTTTAGATTTTTTACAACCAAAAAAATTTCTGTATATATTGTATATATGGGCAAGTTTTCGTAATGTAACAAGGAAACAATTGTAATCAGTTGACAACTGCAAATGTTCTATAAGCTCTAAATGTATGAAAATTTTACTACCTGTTGAACTTGCTTACCAGGCAAATATATCTACTAATATCATCCAAAACTCTTTATTTCATCATAGTTCCTACTTAATATTATTTCAACCAAAAAGTTGCTGTAATCAACAACTCGACATTACAATAATGTTCAGGTCAACAAGTTTTCTGTTATATAAGGATGGAACCAACGCTTCCTAGGTACATGCAATACCGGTTCTATGGTGAGTAAATGTGTCTTGCTCAAGGACTCAACGTGGCAGAGGAGGGGTTCGATATTATGCCCTCTTTCAATACAGTCCTACACAATTCCTCTGTAAACATCAAGATAACATGTCCTTGTAATATATACCCTATTAAACCCCACTTTTATATACTAAAATTGGGGTTAATAGGGGTATACCTATTTTTTCTTATTTTTTTATCCAAAACATAAATTGTGGGTACTCATTAGAATTGCCTCGCTGAGGCAGCTCTACCATGTACCCACAGTCAATGCTTTCAGCAAAATTATGGAAAAAATTTAAAACTTTCATCTCAAACTTTTCAAGTTTTACAGCTCAAGAAAAATCTGTATATTGCAGGGCGTGTTTTCGTAATATCTACACAGCAAAGCTATCATGTTACAAACTTTGAAGATGATAAACTAAGAAAGCTATCATGTTACAAACTTTGAAGATGATAAACTAAGTAACTGCTCCTCTTTGCATCAAGTAAAAATATGGGATAAAACATTTTTATTTGCAAAGGTAAGACACACTTTGTGTGTGCTAGCCTGTGTCTTAAAGAAGTAAATATGTATGCATCTATGAATGCAGCAACTGTTCACAAGTTCCTGAGACAACTCTTGTATATGACTAATGATAGGAATATCTATGATATTTTTTACATGTTTGCAACATAAGATTTTTAAGATCAAATTCAAATGAGTTGTACACATATATGGATGCTGAGAGCAAGCCTTAGAAAGGCAAGCCAGTACTTACAGTAAACATCCTTCACCACAGTACACTTCTTCCACACTTCTTTCATAAATGCTCTGCTTTAATCAGCAAAGAGGAAGCATGGCCTTAAAAGTACTTTCATGACCTAATCTCTATGACAGAAATGAGCCGCCCCATGGGAAAACCAACAATCTGCATATGCGAAAACAAAGACTCAGATCAGCTTCGCGGTAACCGCGAAGCTGATCAGCGCCTTTGTTTTCGCTTCACGGATAGTAAACTTCCTCTTCTTCTTAAATCCGAAATTTCAGGCTTCTAGCCTGCTTCTGTGACTGTACAGGCTGATTTGTGTCAGACTTGTTCGAAAACCACATTGTTGGTTTTTCAACGAGGTGGCTCAAATGTATGTAGGATGTGAGAATCTATCACAGGCCCACTTCAAAACAAATCAAGCACACTACTGATGCGTGGTCCCAAGGTTATAAACCTTTTTTATGCTCAACTCAGCTGAGAATGAAATTTAAATTGTCCATAAATATTAAACAGCCCACATAAATTGAAATTTTGGGTTAAAATCACCAAAAACTTGCAATTTATCTGGCTCATAAATGTTAAAATGCCAACAATTGTTGGCATTTTAACATTTACGAGCAGGATAAATTTTAGTCTCAGCTGAGCTGAGCATAAAAAAAAGTTTTATAACCTGGAGTTTGAAATGGAACCATATGTATCAGGTAATTTCCTAACACTATACAGCAGCAACTCTTAACAGTTTGAAACCAGAATGAACACAATTGTTTTCTGCAACATGTTATTCACAAAAGTTAAAGGCAAACAACAAATAAAGCAACTATTTAACATGAAGCATAAAATATTGAAGTTTAATAATGTCTGTGTTTCACTACCCATGATCATATGCGATGCAAGAAAATTATTGATGTGGTCATTAGATTTTTTTTCTTTTATGTGTAATACCAAGATCCATGTAACATACCAACATCTATGACTGTCTCAGCCATCTGAAATGTGCTTGTGCATGTATTTAAAAAGGTTTGGAAAACTGGGATACAAAGTCCAAAAGTGACACTGGTTTCTGAAAAGTTGAAAGCATGAAAGGTTATTTTTTTTTAAACTACAGATAATTGCCATAGGAAATACTAATGACATCCTTAATAAAGAAAAGAAGAAAAGAATGTAACATCACTATTTTCCAGAAACAAATAAGGTTCTACTTTACTATCAGAGTTAGTGTCCAACACTGATTAAAAAAATGGCTGCACACATAGTTCTTTTTTAAAACACTGATCACTGGTTGAAGCATAAATTTAATATTATTCTTATCAAAACATGATGTATAATTTGAATTGGTAACAAAAACAGATTTTGCCAATGAAAAAACTTGCTTTTCTTGTATGCAAAAATCAAAACTACATGTATTACCATGGAGAAGAGCCACTTCTTTGTTTTTACTATATAAATACAGTGTACTAGTTGCTGTGCTTCTAAAAAATCTGACATTTGAAACTATCTTTGGCTGTACAGCCAAGTAGGCATCTGACATGGTAAATCTAGGTATAATGAACACTACAAGAGCACTAATTGGTCTCATGATAAAGTTGTTAAGTTTGATTTACAGCAAAGCTGTGAGGTGTCTTAAATTTAAGTATCTTTTTTTTTCGTATTGAAGCTTAACGTCCCAGTCAACAAACTTTCATTCATGTCGGGAAAGAGCCATGCTTCCTGGGTTTAACTAGTACTGTAGGGAGTTAATGTTTCTTGCTCAAGGGCACAACACGGTGCCGCTTGTGGAGATCGAAGCCAGGACCTCTCAATTTGGAGTCCAACGCTCTACCACTACCCCACCGTGTCTAAGGTATTTGACATCACATATAAATCTCTAGCGTTCAGCTACAACTATTAACAGAATTATATTCAACACAATACTGGTACATGAGCCACTTCATGAGAAAACCAACAATCTGCATATGCGAGAACAAAGGCGCATACCAGCTTCCAGGTAACTGCGAAGCTGATCAGCACCTTGTTTTTGCTACACAGACAGTACAATCCCTCTTCTTAAATCCAAACTTTCAAGCGTCTAGCCTGCTTCTGTGACTGTACAGGCTGGTTTGTGCCGGACCTGGTTGGAAACCCAAATTGTTGGTTTTCTCACACAAAGGCTACTATAAATGCAGTCAGAAGCTCAGTTAAAACACTTGATAGTGCTGTAAACATTTTCTTTTGCAGCATGCTCCACTTAGATCACATGGTCTCTTCTTCGTTTGGAATTATCCTAACCGAGAGCTTGTCCTCATTCACAAATTCTGGACTAACACCATTTCCCATTTTCAATTTTAAAAGGGCACATCTGCCTTTCCAAGAATCACCTCACTATTATGTTGTGTTAACCGTTATACGACAAGTACGGTATTTTCAACATATCACCATAACAGTTCTTGTCATCCTGTTGCTGTAACAATTTTTTTCTGAAATCATACTAATAAAACAAATGCATGATTATTAACATTTGCTAAAATGAAGCAGAGATTTTGTTATTTCACTTTGCAAACTGCTAAGATAGACATTGTAAGCATAGGTGAATAATAAAACTTTACCCTAGTATTAGCAAGATCTTTTAAAAGCATTAACATCAATGAAATTTCAAAACTCTTCTTAATTCTGCAGCAGAAAACAGCTACCGAGACATCCACTGCTTACTGACAAACAACAACTTAGTTGCAGACAGAATAGATGATACATTATGTGACACATTGTGGATTGTAGATACTTTTTCATGAAATATGAAAAATAAATATCAATTTGGCATGGACTATGCCCATGCTAAGCCCTATTTATACCAATCTGCGGCATGAGATCATGCAAAACCACATTTTTACAAATGTGTTATGGGCCGACTCTCGGCACAATTCCCGCCAATTAAACTATGTCCTCTCAGCCATATTTCTGCTCTATCCTGCTCAGCCATATTTCTGCTCTATCTGGTCAGCCATATTTCTGCCTATCCTGTTCTATCTCCTGTTGTCGTCTCAGGATCTCTGCATTCTTCTCATGGATTTTCTGAATCTTGGCATTCAGGGCATCCTTCCTCTTACCTACAAAATATTTTGTCAAAAAAATCATTGGGGGAGGTATTGTTTTTAGTTATTCAGCCTCACATTTACTGGGCTGGTTTACTCAATGCAAAAACACTGCCCAGCATTTTTTTCCTCCATGAAAAGGAAATTATGTGTATCATTTAAAGACATTTTTATAAAATTCTAATCATTTTATTTTCTAATTGATTTCTGATCTCCTCTGCTCGAATAATTGTCTAAATTACTTCACTTGTGGTCAAGCCCCATCCACCTGGTGTGGTATTGTCAATTGACAGTTCACCAATAAACTGTTTTGATTATGGTTCTGACTGAAATGCTTCTTCACTTAAGATTAATTGACAAATTAGGAAGGTAAAATTATGATTAAAACAGTAACTGTTGCTAACTGAGGAAGGTCATCTCAACCACAGGTGCTTGAAGTTATTGCTTCAAATGAGGATCTACATGACAATACGGTATTGCCATGTAGACACGATCATTTTAGGGCATATTTTAATGTTTTATGGTTATAACTTCAAGCGCCTGTTTCTCAGCCTACCAGTTTCTTCTTCCCTGTAAACTTTTCTAATTGCCGCACTGTCACTGCTGTCCTTATGGTCCCTGGCCCCGTCAGACCTGTGGTCCTTGTCCCTTGACTTGGAATGATCCTTTCCTTTAGACTTGGAAGATTTATCTCTGTCCTTCCCAGATTTAGAAGACGTACCCTGTTTGGAAGATGATTCCTTGTGTTTAGTCACCGGTGCACCCAATCTGTCATATACTGACTTTCGGGGCTTGTCCACCTCTCCTATAAAAACATGAGCCTTCACATGGGAAAACCAAATATTTGGGGTTCCTGTCAGGTCCGACACAAACTAAACTGTACAGCCACAGAAAATAGTGAAATTTCAGATTTAGAAAGAAGAGGTATTGTACTATCCGTGTAGTGAAAACAAAGGCCCTGATCAGCTTTGAAGTTACTGCCAAGCTGATCTGCGCCTTTGTTTTCGCATGTGAAATGTTGGTTTTCTCATGACGCGACTCATATAAACTAATTAGCCAATACAAGTTGAACAATGTATAGTATGAATAGGTAAACATACCACTATATGCTGAAATGTATTTTTGCATAACGAATTAACTTGTAGGTACAGATTTAGAGGGTTGGAAAGAGCAAAGTTTCATTTTTAAAATAACTGACAACTATTTTTCAAAGAACATTAAAGATTAAAGTAATGAAGAAACTAATAATTTCTTTGAGATCTTATTTTGTGCATGTACAACTACAAGGATTTTCCCTTGAGAAATTCCTCTTCCATGTTAGTTAAATTCTAAACCCTTAATTCTGTAGAGGAAATATACAAACATGGAAGGTTGATTCTAAAAGATACACGAGCTCTTAAATGTACCTTTATCAAAGACAAGCTTGACAGTCTGCTCCTTCACTCCCTTTTCTTCTAAAACCTTCTTGTCATGGCTTTTATGTTTACTTTTCTTCTTCTTTGTCTCTGTTTTCTGTGTTTTTAATGACTTCTTATCTTTCTCATCCCCTGATGACTCTTGAACACTTATAATCAGTCTCTCTTTTTTCACTTTGGTGTTCAAGTCTTCATGTTTATGCTTAGCATGCTTTGTTGAGATTTTAATGTCTTCTAGATCAGCTTCATGTGACAGTCTTTTTCTATTGAGCTTTATCACACTTACTACACCTTTCCTGTCTTTACCTAAAGAATTGTCTGAAACTTCCTCCTCGAAGAAAGTTGTCTTACTTATCAAAGGCTCCTCTTCAACAAATGTCTTATTTTTCCGGAAGAAAACTTTCTCACTTTTTCTACTATCATGAAAATCTCTGCGAAATCTATTCCTATCATCCCGGTTATCATGCTGCCGATAATCACGAGCATCAAAACTGTCAATTTCAGTTTTTGTCCTTCCTTCTCTGTTATTACTCCTTCCTGAATATTTTCCTCCCCTTTTATCATTATAATCCCTGTCATTTGAATCTTTTGAAAAGTCACTGTCTTTTCTTTCTTTCCTTCTGTTCTCTCTTTCTGCTGCTTGTCTTATCCTTCTCTCCCTCTCAATATCATCTCTTTTCCTAGAAACACCCGATTTCTTGTCTCTCCAGTTTTCAGTTTCGGAGTCACTATCTGTATCACTGAGACTAGATATACTTTTAGCACTTTCACTGTCGGAATCATTTCGCTTACTGTCACTTTTTCTATTCTTCTTAGCCGACCCAGATGGTCGTCTTTTTCTTTCAGCAGAATGACTGCTTTTTCTCTTCTTTTCTTTCACAACTTTCTTCAAGTCTTTTGAATAAGCTTTTGGTGGAGATATTGAGCCAAGTCTTTTGATAACTTTTTGTTCTATTTTCTTATTTATGGCTTTTAAATAGGCTTTTGGTGGTGTTGGAGATCTAGATTTTCTATGTCTATTCTTATCATGTCTCAAACTCTCTTCATGTCTCACACTTGCTGCAATTTTGTCTTTTAAGCTATTAGATTTGCTGTGGCTTTCTGAACTGTCATGAGATTTGCTCCTAAGTGATTCAGTACTGCTTTTACTTTTCTTATCACTTTTTGACTTGTCTTTGGAAACTTTGCCAGCTAGAGAAACTGTTTTTATTTCTTTTCCAAATTTTTCAAGTTCTTGTTTACGAGCATCAAGAACAAGTTGTTCTACTCCACTTTTATTATTATCATCTTCAAGCTTAATTGGGAATAACTGTTTGACTTTTTCCTTTTTTTCAAACTTATCTGTATCTTTTCTTGACACAAAAGACACACTTTCAAAATGTTTGTCATCTGCTACTTCTCTATGCCTATTCTTATTATCTTTATTACTTTCGGTCTTTCTGTTATCTTGGAATTTATCACTCTTGTCTTTATACTTATCTGTTTCTTTTTTGAACTGTTTCTTAGGTTTGTCATGAGTACTATCAATTAGGTAACTATCATTGTTTGCTTTCTTAAAGTCTTTTTCATGCTTTTGTACTTTCTCAGATTTCAAAGATGTACTTTCCAATTTCTTTTCAGCCTTTTCTGGCCAATAAGCTAAAGCTTCATCTCTTTTCGAACTGCCAAGCTGCTTTTTATCTGTATCATATCTTGGTTTATAATCAGTCTTATCTTTTTCTTCTTTTCTTGATTGTGAATGTGACATTTCTCTTTGAGGACTTAACTTAGGCCTATAAGGCTCAGCTTTTTCTTTAGACAATGATGTGGACATTGACTTTGACATTGTGGTTTCCTTTTCTTTTACCGGTACAGGTTTCATTGGTAAGTCTAATGATGAGTCTGATGACACTAATGATTCATCATCTGAAGACGATGATGATGAAGAAGAATCTAACAGAGAGTCGGACAAATCTTTTTCAAATGAGGATCCTTCAGGGAGAGGCGCTGAAGACACATCTGACTTAGAATTATCATGTGATTTATTCTCAAACTCAGTTGGTGACCTGCGAGACGGTGACCAACTAGACACATCAGAAATGTCACTAGCATCGGATTCCGAACCGGAAGAGTTTCTTCGTTTTCTATTAAACCTACTGAACTTGGAAGAAGATAATTTGGAATCACTTTCAGTCATGTCTGGAGACAAATTTGTCAATGCAAAGTTTGATTCTTTAGGTTTATCATCAATATCATCAGTATTAATGTTTACCCTTTCCTGTTCAGTGACTAAACTTTCCTCTGACTTAACAGTTTCTGTGGCTTTCTGAGATGTCACCTGTACAGCTTCATTTTCCACTTTTGTTTCTATACCTGTTTGACTAATTGTATTGTTTGATATTTTATTATGAACTAAATTTTCTTTATCAGGTATCTCTATTTTTGAAACAGCATTCTGACATTCACTTGTAGAATGTTTTTCGACCTGTTCTTCAGTTTTTGAGATTTCCATCTGATTATCAACCTTATCAGTTTGACCTGACTGAACACCGGTATCATAATACACATCTGACTCTACCTCACTGACAGTTTCATACAAACTCTGTTCCATAGCTGCCTCTATATCACTCTTAGTCTGACTCAGTTCACTAGATCTGAACTCCACCTCGCTTACATTCTCATAATATGCCTGCTCAGCATTTTCCGCATCAATACTGGTTTGACTGAATACAACATTCCTAGTGTCAGCACTGTCAGCATTTTGATCATTTTCACCATCCTGAAATGTTCTATTCATTTCATCTTCTTCTTCTTCACTTTCAGAGTCATCATCATAGCGCCGGAACTTTGATGTATCTGAAAAAGTTTAAATTATTAGTTCATCTATTTTCAGAGCCAACAATTTTTCAGTCATTTTTGGGACAGAACCACTGCCTACTGGGTAATAACCAGTAATATGGTGAGTTTGAGTGCTCAATGACACAACCTAGCACCAGAGAAATTCTAACCCCCATGTCTCAATACAGTATCAGCAGGACTAACCACTAGGCCAATACAATTCCCTGTCTACGGATACTGAGACCATAATTCCCAATGATTCAAACAGATATCTATTAAATTATATTAGCAAGTCCAAGTTATGCTGATTATGTCAAAATGAGGATGAGAAATCGGGGTATCTCTTACATTGAACAATCCTCAGGGATTGCTTGCGATCAGTTTGTATTTTCCTATCTCTAACTATACTGAATCTGTGAGTCCTCGTTTTTGATTCATCATGGTATTTATCATGATTTATTTGTTTGTCCATGATGATTCATTGACTAGCTAAAGGTTCATCACGAGGACCGAACAACTAAATGTGAACCACTGCAGAAGCCGAGGGTGAGGTTAGGTGCCTGTAAAATCAATTTAAGCCTGCCAGTAATTTTATATTACTGATCATTCCAAGGTGATACTTCTGTGGTGGTTCTTATTGTTTTATGTTTTGGTGTTTAAAATTTTTGTGCTGTTGGCGCCTTATGTATGTTATCATATTTTAGTTAAGTTTAGGTAACTGAGTGGCCACCTATTGGGAAAATAGCTGCTCATTCGGCTTTCGGTATATTTTCATGGTATAAGTACCTGATTGTTAATTTAGTTTTTTTCCCACCTCGGTTTTTGGAGTGGGAATCTTTTTCTGATTGCACCTTTTCCTGATCGTTGCCCACTTATACCTTTTTAAATTATATGACTATGAATCCATTTAGTCATGAATTCATAATGGTTAACAAGTTGTAAGTTGTTATGCATTATTGGAATGAAAACAAATCCTAACCTCTCAACTTTGGAGAAGATGAGCCACTCCCAGTTTCCATCAGACCCCATTTATCCTGGGGCCTCAGAAAGAACGACTTCTTCTCCGTCTTCTCTCCCTCCTCCCCCTCCATAGGCAGTGTCGGGATAACTATCACATTGGGGTTTGGGTTGAAACTGGGGCTGGACCCACCCCTCCCCCTACCACCTCTACCTCTCTGGAATCTCCCCCTTCCCCGACCACGCTGTCTGAGGAACAGTCGCTCCACCTCCGCTGGGATGTCGTCATACTCAGAGGTAAACTGCTGAGTTTCTGGGTGGGGCTGAACCTGGCCCTGAAACTATAGTATAACCTATAAGCTGCACTGTCAAGAAATTGAAAACTTGTGGGTTTACCACAATGTCTGATATATACTGTGATGTAATTTAAAAACTGACAATTGAGCCCCCACATGGGAAAACAAAGGCGCAGATCAGCTTTGCAGTAACTGCGAAGCTGATCAGCTCCTTTGTTTTCGATACACGAATAGTACAATTCCTCTACTTTTTAAATCCAAAATTTCCACCTCTAACCATCTTCTGTGACTGTACATCCCGGTTTGTGTCAGACCTGGTCGGAACCCAAATTGTTGGTTTTCTCATGCTCAGGCTCAATTAAGATTAGGCTAAGGGATCAATGGAACTGCAGTATATCTATTTAGTTTCTCTGCCATGCATTTTTTGCTACCCACAAGCAGATTTACAATTACATACTTGTGATTTTACTGTGTATATCTGTTGGACATCGCCATTAAACAGCATCATGTCAGGATGGTGAGTAACATACATACATTTGAGGTAACCTAACCGTGACACTGAAGGCACTTTACCAATATCTAGTGTTCATTCTTTTTCTGTAATTACTAACCCAGCAGGCACATGACGTCAGAATGGCGTCAGATCAACGTTGATGCGACGTCATGACTTAAATCAGCAAAACTATGAAAGTTTTACCATGTTTCAGCTTGTACATCTGCAACCTTATTTGCACAAACTTTGATTTGATTACAGCCTACCTGTTGTGTGATAGTGCTGACAACCTGTATTCCTTGGGGAGTTTGCTCTTCTCTTTTCTGAAAACAGAACATATGAGCTGCGACACGAGAAAACCGGTCTTCGGGAGTTCCGACCTGGTCTGACACAAACCGGCCTGTACAGTCCCAGAAGGTTAGAAGCTTGAAATTTTGGATAAAAGTAGAGGAGGATTGTACTATCCGTGCAGCGAAAACAAAATGCTATCTGCACCTTTGTTTTTCACATAGGCTAAAAAGAAGTTTTCTCGTGGCATGGCTCATATAATAAGGGCATCATAGAATGGATAATAAACAACATCTCTACGTAACATATTTAGGGTGCTATTGCAGTTAAGCATGGTTACACCTGTTCATTATTTTTCTTATTTCCATTGTGTACATGGTAAATTGGCAAGGAAAGTAACAATAATCAAAACCTTTTCAACGTTTTCATTTTTTGATCAAGAAATGAGTCAAGGGGTGTGAATCAAGTATTTCATTTCTGCTTATAAAAGCTTGTGTGCACTGACAAAAATATGTGAAGCAAAACTTTTTTCTTTTTTACAAAATATCAATACCATGTCCATTAACTTTGCAAGATGTTGCAGCAGCATGGTTACACACTGTTTCCCATTATAAGATGCTATCTTACCTTCCACAATGAAGCAAGGGCAGCATTTCTAAGAGCATCTAGGTCCTCCTGAAACAAATTGTATCATTAGGGGAAATTATTTCGATGATAATCATATTACTTTTGTTATGTTTTTGTACCATAAAATTGCCTAAAAAGTAAAAATTAACATAGAAAAACAAAATGATTTTCGACTTTGAGTCCGCTAATTCTACAATAGTCTGCCCCTGATCTATTTATAGACCATTAAAACACAAAAATTAATATCTTATTATTCTGCATGTATAAACAACTAGAATATTTGAAATTCATGTCATGTATGCCAGAAAAGATACAACACAACAAAAGTTTTCGTTTCTTTGCTTAGTTCGACTAAGGGCTCAATATATCTAATTTCCGTCGGTGTAGAGAAGTCTAACTGAACATGGATGGAAATATTCCGTCTAAGCTTTTGAGGTTTTGAGTGTCAATAAATGCCATACCAAAAGATAGGTAGGACACTTGTGGCAAGTTCAAAATGCTGATAAATTGATGCACTCATCATAGCATGTTGGGTTACATGTGAAACAAAATTGGCATGATCATTTTTGTGACCCTTTACTTATTAGAATAATCAGGCCTTGATCATTTCTGAAAATCTCTATCAAAATTATCGCCCTGCCCTGTTGAGCGAAGACAAACTGCCTGTGTCAAGAGAAAATCAAGGGAAATTACTCTTTAACCTAAGAAACCTCCTTGCGTTCGGAAAAACATCATTGGCCATTCGTACGACGTGAATGACTCTTGTATTCGTACGACGTGAATGACTCTTGTTTATGTGTTTATCGCTATGCACTTACTGAATTCAAGCAGAAAATATGAAAACAAAATTAAATCTTTTCAACTTAAAAGTATGAATTAAATCCCTAATATTTCTGGCAAATTATGATTGTATAAGCGTCTTAAAATGATAAAATCATAATAATATTAGCCAACTTATAGCATTGAGCAAAAAGGCGGGAAAATAGCAGATACGGTGACCCATATTGATTTCTTCTCACAAAAGAGTAGCCTGCCAACCGGATAAATCTGGCCAAATTGTGGCCTTGAAACAAACAAACAAAGATAACCTGTGCATAACACTCAGTATAATGTTTTCTGCGTGTTACGCTTTTATGTCAATCTAGTTGCCACTGAGTGTGAATGAAGACAGAAATAACTAAGGCCAAAAAAAAAATACAAATGTTTCTCAGGCCACTTTTGGAAAAAACAGAGGCAGGCAGGTTTTTTTTGTTTTGTTTTTTTTTTTCCACAAAAAACAGATGAGGCCACTTTTTTTTTGGCACCAGGAAAACATGTCTATATATGCAATATCAGCTGCAAAAAAAAAAAAAAAAAAAAAAAAAACTAGAAATGTGTGTTTGTAAAACACTATGCCCCCAACTGTATGCTTGTCCCTAAACTGGCAGCTTGTATGATTCATTTATTTCATTTGAATGAAGTGAAATTTTATTTCCTGGAGCCTCTGTTTTGACCTTGATCCAGAAACAGAATGTAAGCTTTTTGCAGATAAATTAGAAATGGAGTAAAAATTTCAAAATGGAGTAATTTTGTCAAAATTTGACGTATTAAAGTCTTCAAAATGTAATCAGGAGATCTTCTTCTCTGCCCCAACCAGTATACAAAATATGAAGGCTCTAGCTCAAATACTTTTTGAGATATCTTGCACACAATATTTTCAAATTTTGTTTTCAAAGGGACATAACTCAGAAAAGGGGCATAACTTGGACATGAAAAAAAATATGGGTCAACTATTTTTTCATGAGGAATCTGTATATGAAATTTAAAATCCCTAGCATTCACCATTCAAAAGTTTCAAATTTCACTTAAAAGTGCAAAAATTAATCAAAATTTCAAAATTCTGTATTTTTGTCAAAATTTGACATATTAAAGTCTTCAAAATGTAATCAGGTCATCTACTCCTCAGCCCCAACCAGTGTTCAAAATATGAAGGCTTTAGCTCAAATACTTTTTGAGATATCTTGCACACAAGATTTTCAAATTTTGTTTTCAAAGGGACATAACTCAGAAAAGGGGCATAACTTGGACATGAAAAAAAATATGGGTCAACTATTTTTTCATGAGGAATCTGTATATGAAATTTAAAATCCATAGCATTCACCGTTCAAAAGTTTCTAATTTCACCGAAAAGTGCAAAAATTAATCAAAATTTCAAAATTCTGTATTTTTGTCAAAATTTGACAGAAAGTTCTCAAAAGTTAATCAGGTCATCTACTCATCAGACCCAACCAGTATACCAAATATGAAGGCTCTAGCTCAAATACTTTTTGAGATATCTTGCACACAAGATTTTCAAATTTTGTTTTCAAAGGGACATAACTCAGAAAAGGGGCATAACTTGGACATGAAAAAAAATATGGGTCAACTATTTTTTCATGAGGAATCTGTATATGAAATTTAAAATCCCTAGCATTCACCGTTCAAAAGTTTCAAATTTCACCGAAAAGTGGAAAAATCAATCAAAATTTAAAAATTCTGTATTTTTGTCAAAATTTGACGGAAAGTTCTCAAAAGTTAATCAGGTCATCTAGTCATCAGACCCAACCAGTATACCAAATATGAAGGTTCTAGCTTAAATACTTTTCGAGATATCTTGCACACAAGATTTTCAAATTTTGTTTTCAAAGGGAAATAACTCAGAAAAGGGGCATAACTCGGACAAGAAAAAAAATACGGGTCAACTATTTTTTCATGAGGAATACACACACGAAATTTCAAATCCCTATCATGCACCATTCAGAAGTTTAAAAAAAAAGTGACTAACAGACGCACCCACTCACACACTATCTATCTTCTGATACTGAGTCGATCAATTCCTGATCATCACCTCAGGTGTGGGGTGGGTGGCTAAATTTAGAATTTAGTCAAGGGAAAATTAAACATTTGGGGTGGACCATTAAAACTATTTACAAGATATAGATGAGAGGCATACTAAAACGCATGCCTCTGGGCCAATGATTTAAATAGAAGCCTTAAATTCCTCAATGGTCTTAGATAGGACCACTGAAGAAGGGAGACTATTCCAAACCGGAATAGTTCTGGGGAAAAAGGAATTTTTCAGGGCATCACTATAGGCAAATGGTCTTGTGTATTGTGATTCATGTGATGCCCGAGTATGCCTTAGATTGGGTGCCGGGGTCAGGTATTTGTCTTTATCAAGAGACACTGTACCGGAGTGTATCTTGTAGAAGAAGGTTAAGGAGGACCGCTCCCTGCGAGACTCCAGGGATGGCCACTCAAGTTCGTCTAGCATTTCACCGACGCTACTGGTGTTCCTCCATCGCCTGCAGGTCCACCGGGCAGCAGTCCTCTGCACCTTCTCCACCATCTCAATCTGAGTTTCATGATAGGGATGCCAAATAGGAGCTGCATACTCAAGTTGAGGCCGAACCAATGTTTTGTATGCAACTTCCTTAGTATGCCTAGGTGCCAGTGCCAAATTGCGCCGAAGAAAACCCAAAGTCTTAGTTGCCTTGCATGTAATTTCAGAAATGTGTTGACCCCAATCAAGATCATCTGTGATAGTTAAACCGAGGTATTTAGCGGACTGAACCTGTTCTAATGTTTGCTGATGCAGTGTGTAATTGAAATCTATATGCCTGCTTGGATGTAGCCGCGTCACCCTCATTGAATGACACTTGCTAACATTGAATTTCATTTGCCAATCCATTTCCCATTTGGCCAAGCTATTCAGGTCATCTTGTAGAATTTGACAATCCAATGGTGACTTGACATTTCTGTATAAAACACAATCATCAGCAAATAGCCGAACAGATGACCTGATGTTGTCAGGAAGATCATTAATGAAAATAAGAAATAGGACCGGTCCTAAGACCGATCCTTGTGGGACACCAGAAAGAACCGGGACTGGGTCTGAGGCACGGCCATCTAATACCACTTTTTGAGAGCGCTCAGAGAGCCACGAGTCGATCCACTTATGTGTAGATCCTCTAATCCCGTAGAAGTCAAGTTTGTATAATAACCTTTTATGTGGGACCTTGTCAAAGGCCTTAGCGAAATCCATGACAATCACATCCGTCTGCCTGTGGCCACGACCCACTGCTCGGTCCAGATTACTAACCAAATCATGATAAAACTGAACTAACTGGGTTTCGCAAGACCTTTGACTTCGGAACCCATGCTGACAGTCAGCAAGAATGTTTTCAAGAGCCAAGTGTTTGTTTATGTTGCTGACTATTATATGCTCTAGAGTTTTGCAACAGATACAAGTAAGCGACACCGGTCGATAATTAGCTGCATCGTATTTCTCACCTTTCTTAAATACCGGGGCTACATTTGCCTGTCGCCAATCGTCTGGTACAGCACCCTGAGCAAGCGACTCATTGAAGATATAGGTCAGTACAGGAGCAATTTCAGAACTACATTCCTTCAACACCCTAGCACTCAGGCCATCTGGCCCAGGCGCCTTATGTATATTCAAGTTATTCAACAGTTTAATGACCCCATTGGGGTCAACTGTAATTTCACCCATAGCGGTGAAAGGACTTGTGCCTTTGGAGGGGATTTCATCATCTGATTCGCGAGTGAAGGCTGACTGAAACTGCCTATTACAAATATTAGCCTTATCCAAAGTGTCAGTCTTCAAGATACCATTTTCTCTAAGAGTATTGATCCCAGACGCGTCTTTCTTTAGGGACTTGACAAATGACCAAAACTTTTTTGCCTTTTCATTTTTTCGGGGACAATCAGGATCAGGGTTATCATTTTCAAAGGAGAAGATATTGGTAATATGCTTCCAATATGCATCTCTAATGTTCTTTTGAACATGTGCTCTGAACCGTTTGTAATGGTTCTTAATGTCAGGGCTGCTTGACTTGCGAGCACGAAAGTAAAGTTTATCACGTTTCCTTATCAAGCGTTTGATCGAGCTATCGATCCATGGTAAGCTATATTTTGTCTTGGTCATTTTTGATGGAATAAACCTTTCAATAGCCGAGAGAACCTCCGACTTAAAACTGACCCACATGTCTTAAAACTGACTGACACCTGACTATGGTCAGTTGAAAGGAACGAATCCCTATAGCGCGCTAGATGGTCATGGAGACCGTCCATATCCGCTCGTTTATATAGGAAAATCTTACGCGGGGCCTGCTGAATCCGTTTAGCCTTTATGTCATATTCAATATAGACAATGTCATGATCTGCTTTGCCGATCGGGGGCATCCCTTTAACACGGTTAATTGGGGATGGCGAGTTAGTAAAGAGTAAATCAAGGGTCTTGTCTTCTCGGGTGTGTATATTTACCATTTGGGAGAGGCAGTGATCCTGTATTATCTCCACAAGTTTAGTCTGAACTGGCCTCTTTGGGACCCCCTCGGGTACCTGCATTGTGCTCCACTCAATATCACCACAATTGAAGTCTCCGCCTACAAGAACATGGGCATTTTTATTTGACATAATCCGAGAAAGTGAAGTATTAAAATCCTCAAGATATTTCAGTTCAAGCTCCTGAGTTGGGAACCTAGGGGGACGATAGAATGATCCAAGGTACAAAGTCCTACATCCAATAATGTTCAACTTACACCAAATTATTTCGCACTTGGTGTCCAATTCCGGAGCTTCAGTACAGAGAAGATCACGCCTAAAAGCAATGAAGACACCACCATGCGCATCACTAGCTCTGTCTTTCCGGATAGCATCAAAGGAATCTGGAAAAATCTCTGAGTTTTTAATGTCTGGGGTTAACCATGACTCATTCCCCAATATGATGTCAGGTTTAGCCGATTCTATGACAGTGTGAATTTCAGCCTTTTTATTTTTAATTGACTGACAATTCATGATCAAAATTCTCAAGGGGTGGTTCAGGACCGCCCTTTTGGTCCTGGGTTTTGCTTCTTTTGTTTGCACAATAGGCGAAGAAGCTGCATTGGGGGGGCCAATATTGTCTGGTATCGGACTGTCAGGCTCGGACAGGGACGAAAGGGACTCAAATCTGTTGGATATCTCAAGAGAAGCTGTAGCGTCAAACAACGAAGTGGAAAAGTTTGGCATTCCACAACGTATGCATTCCCATGCTATACTTTTGCTAAGTGATTTATTGTAAATCCCATACATAGTTGAAGTCATGCCTTGACAGTCTATATGGTACCAGATGTTGCATGAGTCGCAACAAATCCCGCGGTCATCCCATCCAACACTGACATCACACAGTCCACACGGAAAGTGAGAATTGTCAATAAGGGATTCTGGACCAGGATTTGTTTCGGTGTCCCAGGAGTTACTTATCAGAAGAGTAAAAATGTATAAATGAATGAGCTTACCAGAGCGGTGATCTTTAAACCTGAGACTAGCCCTTAGAATAGAGACACTGCAAAAGTGTGGTACGTGAGCCATAAGTTGTTGGTCAATTGCTGTTCCATGTATGCTGGAGTAAACTGGAAACAAGTTAACTGGAAGTCTCCCAATGTCATTGTCCTGAGAATTCAAAAAATGTGTCAATCTGATGGCCAACAGCAAGCCAGCAACAGAAAATAGCATGTCAAATAAGAAGTGCTTCATCTTCTTGCTATTTGTGACCTCTTGCGATATGAGGGGCAATTGACTGGTGTAGATTACTGGGAAATTCTCCTATCTTACTAAATCAACAATGAGTACAATCCTAATTTCACGGGTGGGCATCAGGGGAGCTACCTCGAAAATGTGTTAACGCAAATTTGTTCCCACGCCACATCCGGGAACTGTCGAGGTAGTGGAAATCCCCATAATTGGAAGTACACGCAAAGGTGAGCTCTCGCTTTTTTGCTTTTTTTCTTTCAAGGGGTGCATTACTCAGAAATCGGGCGATGCAATCCCATGTAAATATGGTTTAACAATGCATGAAGACCGAAAACCCCATTAAATAGTGGAAAATATGAGCAGGACGACCTAAACATCAGGACTGTCGGACTGCATTTTCGCCGTGTGTTGATATATAGGCGGGCATCTCAGACAGATTTTTTAGCTCAGATTCAGTTTTGGACCGCTGTCACATGTTTTGGTGCAAAACATGATCAAATTGACTACAATGACGCAAAAATTTCAGATCCCCTGTTCTCCTGAATAGATTACCTGCCCAAAAATGTATTCGTGTTGTTCCCAGACCAGCGAGGTAGCGGTAATCTAGCGAGGTAGTTCCAACGCGTTTCAAACATCTAGCCATTCGGTTGATATAAAACGGAATGGATTAACTGTATAAAATGTTAACTCAGTGCTTTTTGTCTCTTTTTTTTTATTTTTCACTCACGGATATAATATTCAGCGTCAAAGAAAAGTTACCGGAAATTGATAGTAGATATTTTGGAAATTATTTCACATATCTTCATGTGTTGATATATTTTCATGATTCAGGACAGCGACCTAATGGTTTATTGGCGAAATTCAGTTCCGCTAGTCTCGGAGCTGTGACGCACGTGCGATTTCTGATTTTTGCAGTTTTTTGAGAACTTATAAGTTAAAGTGAAACAATGATCAGTAACTGGCGCAATTACAACATAAATCCCAACCAAAACCCCAAGTGGAAAACAACCAAAATTGATCATGTGTTAGACCTACCAGATTCACTGCTGCGAATCACGTGATACGCAATGTTTATGATATGTGCGAATTGTAAACAAGAAGCCGCCATTTTTCGCCGGGTCTAGGTAAGTCTATCGAGTTTTCTTTCAAAGGCTGAGAGATAATGATGGATGAATATGCCCAGTCCCTGCAGAGACATCAGATTTATTTAACCATGTGCGAGCTAATCTTTCAAAGTGTTTTGTTTGTGTAAACACTTCATTCCAATCATCAAAATTGTTTGTTGCCATGTACACCAAATATTTATTTTGGGTCTTATTTATTCTTCCAGCAACAATGCGTACTTTTCTTAGAGGTAAAATAATATTTTTTTCAAAGGACAATTACCTCCATTTTACAGAAATATGCTAAATGCCATATGAAAAAAGATAATCAACATCATTGACATTGCATCCCTATACACATTCAATGTGGATTGATACCCTCCACACTAAAACAACAGTCATCATTTTTCTATTCTTTCGTCGATAAATGTATTGAATGCTTATGCACCAGTCCTTTGTAACCATTGTCCCCCCCTCACACATACCTGCGGTGAAGGGTGGGGGATAGTCGGGCTTAAGTGCGGAGCAATTACTTGTCGAGTGTACGCGCAGTGCAGGGGAAATGGCGAGGTTTTTGGCATTAGGATCCTTACCCCATGGCAATTTTCTATTTCTAAGGTTAGGGCGGCAAAGAGCAAAGTTTTGACCCCCAGTTTGTCCCCTGTGTGTGCGGCTTATAGCAGGGCACTGAAAGCAGAAATACCACAATCACCGCCCTTCCCCGTAGGTGGATGAGCAGTGGTTACAAATGACTTGTGCACAATTGCAGCTAAAATATGATCAAAAAAAAAGAAAAAAATAGCCCTTCTCGGTTTTGTTCAATATTGAGAACGAATCCTTGAATGCTTTCCTGGCGTTATTATGTATCGGCAGTCACACATTAGCGTATGACCCAAACGCGCGTCTGGCGTATAAAAACTCTCATCATGCTTAAGATTTTGGACGTATAAAAATAATTTGTTCCTTTGACTCGCTTTAGCAGTCACACATTAGCGCCTGACTGAGACGTGTGCCGGATGTACAAAAATCTCTTTGTTGAAGTACGTTTGTGTCACTTCCCAGATGCGCTAAGCATGTGCTACAGGCGCGCAGCAAACGTTCAACGCGCGTCTCACACACGCTTAGGGCACGCTACTGAAGCAATATCTCATAAAATCTGAAAACGCATGTGGCGTACACTAACATGCTTAACACGTGCTCCAAATGCGTTCATAGCGTATTCAACGCGCCTGTAACGCGCGTGGAACTTATTCGAAACGTAAAAGACATACGCACAAGACACGCCCAGCTTTTTTAAAAAAAAGCATGTTTAAACACAAACGTGCCTAGAGCGCGCACCGACCTTTAGCGACGTATACCAACGTACACCCAGCGTACACCCAGCGTACACAAGCATACACAAAAAACGCACATGTAGCGCGTTTCTAACTTATCTCCGACGTGCTCCTGACGTATGTTGAATCATTCAAAGTTTACATTTTTGTCAACACGCCCGGCGCGCGTTGGCTTATTCTGCTATTTTAAACAGCAGTTACACACTAGCGTATAATCCAAACGCGCGCCGGGCGTGTCGACAAAAATGTTAAATTCCAAAAAAGTCAGGAGCACGTTGGAGACACGTTAGAAGCGCGTTAAACGCGCGTTTTTTACGCTTGGTGTACGCTTGGTGCACGTCGATATACGTCGCTGTAAGTCGCTGCGCGCTCTAGGCGCGTTTGGGCCCAAAAACAATTTAAACATGCTTAAAAACTTTCTAGAAGTTCGGCGTGTCCCGAGTGTGTGTCTTATACGTTTCGAATAAGTTCCATGCGCGTAACATGCAAATTAAGCATGACCTGAAACAGGCAAGCTACTTTCAAACTAGATGCACTGCGACAGATAAAATGCAGGTTTGTCGGACACGCTCATTTAACATATCGCAAATTTTACACCCATGTACACCACATTGATTTTGAAAAATGTGACATTAATTTTGCGTATGCCAGTTTCGATAAGTTTTTGGGTATTGTATGCTCCAATTTCACACTTTTTTATGGATTGTCGTGTGAAGAATTTGTACGTATTCATCACATCTGTGAAGAACTTTTTTATATAAAAATGGTACCAAGATTCACGTGTGTATTTTTGACATGTGAAGAATTGGTGCGTATTCTGCAAACTTTCTGTCAAAAACTGTTGAATAAAACTGTGCGTATGTTCATTTTCTGGGGCACATGACGCTCTTGACGGTAGAAAAGTCCATGCTTTTACATGTCAAAAGTAAGTATAAAAAGGTAAGGAGAAGTTTTGGATATGTGTAAAAAGCTAAACGATACTTTTTGCATACTTTTTGCATTAATTTAGAAGCGTGTGAACTTGTCTTTGATAGACTCTAAAAACTGGTTTAAGTCCCCCAGTATTTTTTTCTGTATTACTGATCGTTCCAAGGCGATACTTCTGTTGTGGTTCTATTTGTTTTATGTTCTGGAGTCGAATTTTTGTGCTGTTTGAACCTTATGTACGTTTTCATAGCTTTAGTTAAGTTCGGGTTACTGTTTGGCACTTATTGGGAAATAGCAGCTCATTCGGCTTAAGATATGTTCTATAAGTATAAGTACCTAATTGACCCCACCTCGTTTTTTATTTTTTTTTTTTTTAGTGGGAATTTCATTATGATTGCGCCTTTTCCTGATCATTTCCCACTTGTACCGTTCTAATTTGATCGCTCTTCATCGCTACAGCTAATAAAAGTAAGCCTAAAACTTTTCATGGTTTATACAGTTTAGCTCTAGTTAGCATTTTTGTTTAAATTTTGGTTAAAACAAGAGCTACCAAGCCTTAAAGGAGAACGCAATGTTCAACAACAATACCTTTTAAACTCAAGATCTGATCAAAAGAAACGAAACGTTTTGGTGCAAATTTGGTTCAAATCGGTCAAGGAATAAGCGAGATATTGTGATTTGAAGTTTTGGAACTAAGTGAATATTTAATAAGAAAACTGTGATAGTTCGTCTCTCACTAATGAGAAAGACCATCATTATTTCTTGAATTGTGCTGATGTGTGTTGGTGAGTTCTTTGATGGCTGACTAGGCCAATTCTGGCTCTAAACTGTCGGTTGCAAGTAGAGCAAGTCAATGTCATAGAGTCTGCTGGTGGCACATTTGTTTTGGCTTTGCGCTCTCTTCGCTTTCTTTCAGCTTCACAGATTCTCTTCTTTTCATACAGAGCTGCTCCTTTGTTGATGAGACCTCGCCACTTTGATCGCTCCTGTGCAGTCTGTTCCCAGGACCCCATTGGTATTTCGAAATCCTTCAGAGAGGCTTTGAGGGTGTCTTTGTAGCGTTTCTTCTGGCCACCTTGAGAGCGCTTTCCCTCCTGTAGTTCTCCATAGAAAACTTTCTTTGGAAGTCGCGCATCAGGCATTCTTATAACATGGCCAGTCCATCTTAGCTGTGCTAGCTTTAAGACTGTATGCATGCTTTGCATCCCTGCTTTCCTCAGGACCTCTGTGTCTGGAATCTTGTCCTGCCACTTGATTTTAACAACTTTCTCAAACAGCTTAAGTGGAAATGGTTAAGTCTCTTTGCATGGCGTTGGTATACTGTCCAGGTCTCACATGCATACAAGAGGGTTGGCAGTACCACAGCCTTGAAGACTTTCAGCTTGGTGTCAAGCTTGATTCCATTTCGCTGGGAGCAAAATGGAAAGAAAACTGTAAAACCATAAACAACGTATAAATTCTATATTTCAAATCTTTCATGGAGAAATATGTCCAAAATTGATAGTAAATCAATAGTACAAAACAGTGTAACAAAAATTAACAGAAAAATATTAATAAGGTTTCATTATTATTGATTATGCATATTTAAGTAGAACTTTATGACGGCATAAAGTCTAATGAATATCCAAGATGGCCGCCTCTTTTGACAGAAATTAATGTATATTCAAACCAACACAACTTTCTTAATATCCATCTGATTTTAATAAAACTTGTACCAAATTGTTAAGAGAGGCGGATACTTTCATTTAAGATGCATTGTGTTTCAACCTTGCCTTTCCCTTTAAGAGTCCATGTTTGAACAATATGAGGATAAAAGATGCAAAGAGTGTGTGTCTGGGGTCGTTGAAGTGTACTCAAAAGATTCTAAACATCTTAAGCAAATACCAAAGTGAGGGTGAAAAACGGTGCAATTTTAAAGTGACTTAACATATGACCCCCACCTGGCTGATGGCTAATTCTTGAAGCACAGTTTATGCCCCTTGTTCAAAAGGGTGATCTAATAGCATATCTATGAAATGGGATCCATTTAAATTTTGTTAATTCTTATGAGCTTTATGGGAAATTGATTAATGCCATCATTGCGTTTCTTATTTTGTCGGGTATGAAAAAAAGAAAATGTATTCAACATGAAACGTTTAAAAGACCATTGATGGATATGAATGGTAAAGAATCAAACAGTTTGTATGATCTAGTACTTTCTGAACTAGCGAAAAACATGGCTTTGTCCGTCATTGTATTGGACCTAATCAATTTTAGAGAGCCAAAATTCATCTACTTAAATATTAAACTGACAGAAAATAAGAACACAATTTGTTTGTGTGGAAGGAATCAATTTGGTTTGCTGTGTACATGGTATCTAGCAAAGTAACTTGCTCGTCAAATTGCAGAATTTGGTTTTATCCGTTATGAAGCAACTTCCCACGTTTTTTTTATAATACCACAGCAGTATGTAATGAATTTCAATGTCATGATTAACATTTAATATTTAAGATATTGAAGGAAATAAAGCTTATGTGTGGAGGGTAACAGCGTATTTTAAGTGAATTTTTGAAGTGTTTGAAACACTGGCCAGGTGAAATGCCACAAACTATGACTCAAATTCTTCCAAATAGGGTTGTTCATGGACTGCACTAGGTGGCATAAAAATCAACAATCGTATCTTGAAGTTATTTGGAAAGAAAACAAAACTGATGACGTCATTTGTTTACATTTTGGTGTATATGGAAACATTTGCGGTCACATGATTCCCAGCAGTGAGATTTACTGGTAACTTTTCACTGACGCTGAGTACTCGTATATACCGTTATATTGCAAAGAATGGAACAGCATAGTGGCAAAGGTTTTGCATGTTGTTTTTAAACTTAGTGAAGTTTGCTTCATAAAAATACTGTTTGATTAATTTTAGTGTTTTCAGATGGGTGTCTTCAAAGGCAGAAAGAAAAAAGGACTCTCGTTATCGTACAAAAAGAGATACAACCATTTAAAATTATATAGGGCTGCAAAGAAATCCTTTAAACATTCCAAACCGCGTAGCGCGAGTGATTTATCTGCTTACGACTGACCGACAAACTGATTTATTACTGAACAATTCGCGCACTAGAGCTGATCTTTTAACATTCCAACACACAATCATGGACAAAAATACACTTGAAGCCTTCAGTTGCAGTGCCATTTCGACGCAATTGCACTAAAAAAATCCCGCAAAAAATAGACTGTTTCACTAATGCCTACAATGAATTTGTTACATCAGTAAAAATGACGTAACGCCCGTCTGTCGCAGTAACTGACGTCACGTTTGCATCTGAAATTGACGCCATAGCCCCGCGCTTACAGGGTGTGAAATTGTTGTTCAATGTAACACGTTTTTAAAGCATTGGCTATATAGGCGCGGTGTGTTAGCGCTCTTATTAACTCACACATATTTTAATGTTGTTTACAGCAATGGCATAAAGGACAAGTCACTCGACGTAGCCAGGGGTCTAGGGTTCGGTCCCAGGCTTCTCTAGTCTTTCGGACGAGACTTTTAACCGAGATCCCGTCTCCATATGACCCTAGCTGCTGAGTGGGACGTAGAACACCAAATAAACCAAATAATAAACTGCTTTTGTTTTGCCTAGGTAAAACCCCTGTCACACCAGGGTGGCGTTCTCGTGGCGTTCTCGCGGCGTTCTACAAAAATGCAGAACGCCAAGGTGAACGCCGTGAGAACTCCATGGACGCCGTGGCAACGCGGTGGGAACTCCATCGAACGCCGTGGGAAATCCTAGAACGCCAAGGGTCGGCGTTTGTTTTGGACATGCTCAAAACAAACGCCATCACCCGGCGTTCTAATAAGAGCGCCGCGGGGACGCCGTGAGGACGCCGTGGCAACGCAGTGAAAACTTCATCAACGCGGCGGGAACGCCGTGAGAACTCCATGGAGGCCGTGGGAACTCCGTGGAAACACCATGGGCTACCACGACGTTTGCACTACGATCTCACTGCGCGCCCGCGGGACTCATCCCGTTGTTTTTGAGGTGATAATGCTGGACTGATTTCCACTTGTGGTGATAGTGTCGGTGGTGGTACGTCATCTGTCTTTTTCGGACTTTTCCCTTTAGTCACCGCTTTCCTTCTTCCTCTCTTACTAGTCATGCTGTCTTCTTGAAAGCAAATGTACAAATAAGTGATACTTTGTTTTGCCGACAATCCGTCAGAGCCGTGCTAGAACGCCGTGGAAGCGCGGTGCGAACGCCGTGGAAGCGCGGTGCGAACGCCAAGAGCGCCGCGCAAATGCAGTGAAAACGTCGTGCAAGCTCCATGGAACGCCACATAGAACTTCGCAGAACGCAGTGAGAACTCCGTAGGAACGCCTTGGACGCGACGAGGACGCCATGAGGACGCCGTGAGGACGCCATGGCTTGCTTTTTTCACAAATAAAATCATTTTTTCTTGGAGTTCTCGTGGCGTTCTGGAAAAAATAAGAAAATTTAAGAACGCCACGCAAACGCCGCGCGAACGCCTTCTGGTCTGACAGGGGCTTAAACGCGTTGGAACTGCCTCGCTAGATTACCGCTACCTCGCTGGTCTGGGAACAACACGAATGCATTTTTGGGTAGGTAATCTATTCAGGAGAACAGGGGATCTGAAATTTTTGCGTCATTATAGTCAATTTGATCATGTTTTGCACCAAAACATGTGACAGCGGTCCAAAACTGAATCTGAGCTACAAAATCTGTCTGAGATGCCCGCCTATATATCAACACACGGCGAAAATGCAGTCCGACAGTCCTGATGTTTAGGTCGTCCTGCTCATATTTTCCACTATTTAATGGGGTTTTCGGTCTTCATGCATTGTTAAACCATATTTACATGGGATTGCATCGCCCGATTTCTGAGTAATGCGCCCCTTGAAAGAAAAAAGCAAAAAAGCGAGAGCTCACCTTTGCGTGTACTTCCAATTATGGGGATTTCCACTACCTCGACAGTTCCCGGATGTGGCGTGGGAACAAATTTGCGTTAACACATTTTCGAGGTAGCTCCCCTGATGCCCACCCGTGAATTTGGGAGGTTACCTACATTTATTTGGTTTTTTCAATGTTTGTGTTCAGGTTCAATCCTTCCGGAAGTGGTGGAACCGGTGAATGGGCCTAAATTATCCGGTGTAATTTATCCGGGACAATAAAAATTAGAAACTTCTAAATAAACAGCAAAAAATTGGGACAGACACTAAAGTTGGAAAGGGTTAACATTGAAAAGAAGGATAAATAATAAATAGTCCAATGACTCAGCCCAAATGCAGAGAAAAAAGCCAAAATAGGTTCCTCAAAACAGGAAGCGTCACGAACGTGCGCATGCGCACCCACCAACCCACACGCACAGACAGACAGACTTACAGACAGACAAGCCGAAAGCAATATGCCCTTCCAACATTTTCAAAGTTGGGGGCATAAAAAGAAAAAAAAAAAAAAAAAAAAAAAACAGGTGAAAAAAAAAAAAAAAAAAAATTCTAAATAGATTGTGGCTATACACTAGAACTGCAACACCTGAATACCTGAACTTGTTAAAATAGACATTAAACATGATTGAAAAAAATTAGGCCAAATTGGCCGAAACGACCCAGGCCGAAACAACCCAGGGCCGAAACAACAGAAGGCCGAAACGACCCGTTACCTTCCAAGGCAGAAGAACAGTTGTCCAACACATTATTTGAACTGATACAAGAGACATTTTATCTAGTGATCAGTGTTTTCCCTGGCGCACAAAAATGCGCGTTTTGGCGCAGTTTTGGACTGAATGTCCCCCAAAATATACCCAGGCGTGCCATGCGTGGCGCAATTTTTGTCGGGTCGAAACGTCCCGGTAATTTCGGTCCGGTTTTCTCGTCGCGGTTACCGGTTTTAGTTACACCTATCGGACGCTTGTTTTTCATTTTAGTTTCTGTACTCGATCTTTTTCAAAGCGTCTTACTGACGTTCTGACTGGTTTACATGATTATATTGTAATTGCGATAAACCCAGTCAACTCTCTTTCTCTTTCTTCAAAATGGCGGCTCACTCGCGTCCGATGACAGATTTTTTTTAACTCAGACTGAAATTCTGACTGAAAACAGCGAGTCGGCGGCATATGAGCCGCCAGAAAAGCGGACTCCGCTGTCCCCAGACGCAGAGAAACAGGGACATGAAAAGGCTTTTCTGTATAAAGAAGTTTCCGACAGGAATGGCTTGCTCAATTTTCCTGGCTTCGTTTTGTTGATAACACTTGCAGGGATTTTTTTCGGGTGTCTCAGGGGCCGAAATAAGGCCCCATTCCCAATGAGATTTAGGTGACTTTTTTCCCAATTTGGAGAAAAAAGTTCCCAATCACAGCTGAAAATAATTCACTATAGGTCAATTCATTGTGAAACTCAAGTTCTGCTGTTTGAAATGCTGTTTAAATTTGATGTTATGCTATTATTAATGATTCTAAATGCATAAGCTTGATTAACTATGTCAACTTGGAAAATATTATCAACTTTGAATATTCTGAAAATTTCCCAAATTCAGGGTTTATGTCGCTAATTTTCCCAATCAGAAAGGCCGTAGGGCCCCTTCCCAAAATTGCCAAAAAAATCCCTGACTTGACAGTGGCATTTGCTCAGCTGTTTAACTGGTCAGGACAATCCAAATTATTGATATGTTGTGAATAACAAGTACCTCACTTGACTTTTAGACAAAGTTTTGAAATCAAATGCAACTTTTTGCAGCTAATGAAAGATTGTGTCCCCTAAAATCATCCAGGTGTCCCCCATTTTGCCAAAGCATGGGGACATGTGTCCCCTAAAAATAAATCCCGAGGGAAAACACTGAGTGATGTTTGTTTTGTTTTTGTTTTGCACTTGGCCCGTTTCTCTGTAGGTCAGTAACGGCCCGTGCGAGATCGAAAACGAGGCAATCAAATATATGCAGAAATAGAAAGTATATTGGACGAAAACCAGTAATCGTTTTTTGGATGTCTTGACGTTTCGTTCCCCTACAAGCGGCCCGTGAAAAAACCCAAAACCCTCTATAGAATCGACTCCATATCGCACCAAAGTGTACATTGTTTAGGACTAATAGGAGTACTGATTGTTTTTGACAGATCTTTGAATACTTTGTTCAATGAGTGGAGGCTAAATATTCCAATTATTCACCATTTTTGCATTATCCCCTGGTCTCCAGGTAACCAAAAAAAAAAAAAAAAAATGAAAATACAGGTAATTAGAAACCCCGCTGGCCCAAAACGTCGAAGGTTCTGGTTACCTTTTTTTTCTTCAATATTGATTATTTCTAAGCTGAGAACCGGCGGATAATTCAAAATGGCGATTGCATGGGACGAAACGTCTTGAATCCGAAAGTAAAAATGTTTCCGTCCCTAAAAAAAAATATGTTTTGTATTAATCCCAAATCATGAAGACGCTCTTCTCGCCTCTTTGCAAGCGCTTGGCTTTTATCTCCTTGATCACCAAAGACAAAAACGAAGGTTTGAGAACAGATGCGTGATTTATTTATTTATTTATTTTTTTTTTGAGACGATAAAAAGGGTAACGTGGGGGGTTTCAACCAGATGCGGCGATGCCTGAGAAACATTTTTTTAAATGTTTTTTTTTTGCCTTATGATTTTAACCGAGGTTCCATTCCTGCTTCCGGTTCCATTCCTGCTTCCGGTTCCGGCGAAGAAGGATCGTCAGAATTCTCTCTCACAAAAGAGAAGTTTTCTTTCTTTATTTGTGTTTATAATTGTTCAGATTTCAGCTTAGGTTGATTGAGACCAGTGAAATATACTTGCTGGTCGCCAATTTATTGACAAATTCAAAGTTTATTGAGGATTTTTGCCCTTTGAAAATTTTCCCGCCATTCACTAAACAGTGGGTGGGGTATTCGAGAAAAAAAAAAAATAAGTGCAGAAATTGACTTTGCTCTGTCAGAGTCTTTGAGTCAGAATAGTTTGCTGGATTTTGAGTTTATCAGTTCTTGCATTTCCTGTAAGTGACACATTAGGTAGGGAAACCACCCAGCCAGGTGTTTACTTGCAGCTTGTTTGAAGTGCTTTGGATTTCTGTCAAGATTTCTTGCTCATTGATCAGTGCCAGCCAACTTGCGCGTTTGGTCAGCTAGATCGCTAACCGGCTGGTATTGTGAATTGTGAGCTCCCCCCCCCCCCCCCCCCCCCAAGTAACCCGGTAGATCTTAGATATTTTGACTGTCACTTGTGGTTGCTTATTCAGATTGTTGTTGTTGTTGTTGTTCAAATTGTATTTATCACATAATGTTCTACAGGTTGGCCTTGTTCCTTGCTTTAGGCTTTTGTTTTTGGAAGTGGATTAACTCTACATGTTCCTTGGACCCGAACCATGACTGCAACATTGGTACCGAAAAAACTTCTGGCAATATTTCACACTTTTTGGCATACTCAAGGAAGCTTGGCAATCGCAGGAGTTCTGAAGGTCTTCAAAGTTTTAAGCCCTCCAAGGGAACCAACCTGCTCACCCTCATCATCCTGGCTGGAGACATTGAAATGAATCCAGGTCCCAGGTTCCTGTGTCGGCTATGCAAAAAATACTGTAAAGCTACCGACAAATTTGTCACATGCAATGACTGCGAAAAGCGCTTTCATGCGACATGTGCAAATCCCAGCGAAAAAGAACTTTCCAGTTTGGAAAATGAAAATGAACCTTGGTATTGTTCAGACTGCAAAGCAGACTGTGGTCTTTGCAGTGGGGCTGTCTTAAATAGTCACAAGGCTGTTCAATGTGACAAATGTGAAATGTGGGTCCACAATAAATGCTCCCTTGTCTCAGATAACCAGTATGAAAATATACAAAATTCAAATTGTTCATGGATTTGCCCAAAATGTGACTTCTTCAACTTTTCGGATTCATTCTTTTCTGATCAATTAAACTTGGAAGAACAAAATAGATTTGCTCCATTGTCAAACGATAGTAGCTGTGGTACTAAAACATGTGGTTCAGGTACAAACAAAAATAAATTTATCAGTGGGTTAAAATTCTCAAGCATAAATATCAATAGTATTAGAGGTAAAAAACTTGAGTTGTTGGCATTTCTTGATCTCCATCAACCTCAGATTGTTGCAATTCAAGAAACTAAAATTGACAACACTATTTCAACTTCAGAATTGTTCCCAGAAACTTGTCCTTACAATGTGAATAGAAAAGCCCCGTTTATGGAAGACATAGTGGTATCCAAAGAAGGTGTCACAAAACTTCTGAAAGGTTTGAACCCGTCTAAAGCTTTAGGTCCTGATGAGCTTCATCCCAGAGTCCTTAAGGAATTGGCATCTGAGCTAGGTCCTGTTTTTGCACATCTTTTTCAACAGTCAATAGACTCGGGTGAAATCCCCAAAGAATGGTCTTTAGCAAACATTTGTCCCCTGTTCAAAAAGGCTGACAGGTCTCTTGCTTGCAACTAACGTCCAGTTTCCTTGACCTGCGTACCCTGCAAACTTCTGGAACATATAGTGTGTTCTAATATCATGTCCCATTTGGATCATCATAAACTTTTGTCAGACAGGCAACATGCATTCAGGAAATCCCACAGTTGTGAAACCCAGTTAGCTACAGTGATTGATGACTGGGCAAAAATCTTAGACAATCAAGGTCAGGTTGACACATTTATCTTGGATTTCGAAAAAGCTTTTGACACTCCTCCGCATGAACTCCTTAAAAGCAAATTGTTCAGTTATGGAATTGGTGGGAAGACAATTAAATGGATTGATGCCTTCCTTTGCTATAGACAACAAAGAGTTGTGGTTAATGGCGTTAAATCAGACTGGGCTCCTGTTGTATCTGGTGTCCCACAGGGCACCGTTCTTGGCCCCTTGTTGTTTTCGTTGCATATAAATGATATCACCTCAGATATTGAATCGGAAATCAGACTCTTTGCTGATGATTGTGTTTGTTATCGTGAAATTAAGAATGTGGAGGATACAGTGAAACTTCAGAAGGATATTGATCGATTAGGTAGTTGGGCCAGGAAATGGGGTATGAGATTTCAACCTGTCAAGTGCAACATGATGCAGCTGACAAATAAACGTACTAGTAAAATTCAGGCTTCTTACAAGCTTGAGGGTACTGTGTTGGAAAATGTTGAGAGTATCAAATATCTTGGTGTAACAATAACTAAGGATTTAAAATGGAATACTCACATCAGCAATGTGTGTACCAAAGCCAATAGGACCCTTGGTTTTTTGAGACGAAATCTGTTTTCTTGCCCCCAAGATGTGAGAGAAGCTGCCTATAAAGGTCTGGTGAGACCTATTCTTGAATATGGTAGCTCAGTTTGGGACCCTCATTATGAAGGTTTGATAGATGATTTGGAGAAGGTGCAAAAGCGTGCGGCTAGGTTTGTAACTAGGAACTATACATATGAAAAAGGTAGTATGACTGGCATCCTTAAAAAACTAAAATGGGAATCCCTGCAGAAAAGAAGGAAGGATAATAGAATTATATTACTTTACAAAGGTCTAAAAGGGAGAGCAAAAATACCCACGGATGACCTTATCCCCAAAAATAGGCGTTGTAGGAATCAACACTCCTTGGCATTTCAGATACCTTCAGCAAGTACAAATGCCTATTTACACAGTTTCTTCCCCCAGACCATTAGAGATTGGAATGAACTCCCTGATTCTCTGATCTCCTCTGCTGAATTGTCAGATGATTGTGTGTCTAAATTTACTTCTCTTGTGAGAGCTCGGGACTAATCCCCTCCGGTCAAGCCCCATCCCCCCTGGTGTAGTATTGTCAGTTTGACGTTTCACCAGTAAACTATTCTGATTCTGATTCTGATGTTACCACTTCCACCGAATGAAGAAAATAGCAAGAAAGGTGACCGATATTGATTTCGTTTCATGGAAGAGTACCTTGCCGACCTGCCCTATGACATTATTTGCAGTTGTGAAGTGGTAAAGGTCGCGAAATCTAATGACAATATATATCTGCTCGAAATTTTAACCACTAAATATTGTCACATCAAAGTTGATAATCATTAAAATTTCATGGTATTTATTTGAACTATATGTTAATTCATATAAGTGTAAAATAGCATGAAAGTAGTTTAAAGATAAAACTTGAAATCAACCTCATCGGAGGACGCCATTTTCGATTTTTTTTTCAGGAAAGTTTAACGATATACCGAAATAAGTAGGTCCATGGAAACACTCAAACATACAACTATCCAACCACCAACCCACGCACCCACCAACCTAGTTGCGAAATCTCACTCCGCTATATTACACATTTGTTCCATATTCGTAATGGTGACGAGACGTTTCGCTCCATGGAGAGTGTACACATCAGCTGAGTGTGCGAGTCTACCACCAACCCACCTATCTACCTACCTACCTACGTATCTACCTAAAGTTAATCGCAGAAAATTTATAGAAGAAATATTCTGATGTCAAAAAGTTAGTTTGTCCTGAAAAAAAACGAAAACCAGCAGCAGATAAAAGGGTACAAGTAGGCAACAATCAGGAAAAGGCGCAATCAGAAAGAGATTCCCACTCCGAAAACCGAGGTGGGAGGATCAAAAAGGAGGACTCGCACATTGAGTAAGCTGCCCGACGATGGAGATCCCTGGGCGCCAAATAACTTACTAACTATGGAGCAAAAGAAAAACACAAGTTGAACCCCGGTAGGCCAAGTTTTGACTATGGTGGCCGAGTGGGTAAGAGCGCTGATCTCTACACTCTGCAAATAAATCAGTCTGCAGATAAAAAGGTACAAGTAGGCAACGACCAGGAAAAGGTGCAATCAGAAAGAGATTCCCACTCCGAAAACCGAGGTGGGAGGATCAAAGGACTCGCAGATTGAGTAAGCTGCTCGACGATTTTTACGAGATCCCTGGGCGCCAAATAACTTACTAACTATGGAGCAAAAGAAAACACCAGTTGAACCCCGGTGGGCCAAGCAACAGACAAGAAGCTCCGGTCCCAACCAACTAAAATGAATAGCTTTATGTCGGAGCCATCACAGAGTCTGACGCCCGACCCACCGGCGTGCGATTATCAACCATGATTGGGTTAAAAACTAAGCATGCAGACTGTCGCATAGCATTTAAGTTATCTTATACGTCTGTCACGTGTAATGATTTTTCTAAATTGAAAAGAAAAATCATTCCTACCTATAAGTTTCTTGAATTTGTAAACCAAGTCACCATAAAATTCTGGTTCCGAAAGGCCCTCAAGTAAAAGGGTCTTTAGCCCAACATTAAATTTGGAAATCAATTCATAGTGTCTGCGATAAAATTTAGAAAATGTTTTTCGAAGTTTATGATACCGATAGCCCTGCTGGAGAAGTTTGGCTGTTAAACATTTATTACGCGCATTGAAGTCCGCAACATGATTGCAGACTCTAGCAAACCTAATAAGTCGCGAAATGTATACACAATAAGAAGCACAGCGAGGAAAGTCACCATCCAAAAACGGAAAGTTTACTACATATCAAAACCAAATTCATCGCGTTTATTATAAATTTTAGAAGAAACAAATCCATTTGCAATAGAAAGATGTTAATCTAAAAAGGGGGGTTCGGTATCTGTGGTGTTTGCTTTATTCAGCTGTAGTTCAGGGGGGGGGGATAAATTTGTTTGGATATGCCTTCAAAATAAGGATTGCCAATGTTCAAAGGTCATCGAGATACCTAGAAGTCGAATTAAAGCATCGATAACAACAGCTTGATTGTCATGATTAAGAGAATCCATGAAATCTCTTTCGTAGCAGTATAAAAATAAGTTTTTATGGCCAAAATTAATATTAAACAGGGATTTTGCATTGGCAAAGGCGGTAATCGGTGATCATCAATTTAGAAAATGGGTACTTTTCAAAAAATTACTTTGTCACGAAGATTTTGTCTCAGGTATGTCCTGCATTTGTGTCATTTTATAATAATTTTGAGCACTCATAATTAAATACATGGGAATTAAGTCAGGTTGTTTGTGTGCCTTACCACATGGTTTTGGAACGTTATCTTAGCAATTATTTGATACCAATTTAAGCTTTCTAGAGCTGTTTGTCATTGAGATAGTAGCAGTTTTATTGGTATACCCCCTTCATTTGCAAGTGATTTTTCTCTTATATCTTAAGTTCTTTTAAATATTTGAGAAACAAGAAAGTCAGCTTGTTTATATACTTGTTGCACGGTTATAGAATATTGTCATAGCAATCATTTTATAACAATTTCAGCTCTGTATAGCCTTTGGTAAATGAGATATCAACAGTTTTATTGATATACCCCCTTCTTTGCCAGTGATTTTTCTCCTATATCTTAAGTTTTCTTTGAGCAGCAAAAACGTCAGCATGCTATATACCTTTTACATGGTCATAGAAAATTGTCATATCAATTATTTGATACCAATTTCAGCTCTCTAGGACTTTTGGTTGTTGAGACATATGTTTCCTTTGGTATACCCCCTATATTTTTCTGTGATTTATCATCTAATATTTTAAGTTTTCATCAATATTCAAACACTAAGAAAGTCTAATTTTTCATAAATCTTATTTTGTGATTATAGAACATAACCATAGCGATCATTTGATACCAATTTAAGCTCTCTGTATCCTTTGGTTGCTGACGTATTAAGTTTTTTGGTGGTATACCCCCTCCACTTTTCTGTGATTTTTCTCTAATATTTAAAGTTTGTATGAATATTAAAAAAAGTAAGTCAGATTGTTTAAGTGACAGACCAAGTGGTTTTAAAGCATTTTTTAGCAATCATTTGATTTCAGTTTCAGCTTTCTAGGGCTTTTTGTCGATGAGATATTAGCAGTTTTATTGGTATACCCCCTTCGTTTGCCAGTGATTTTTCTCTTATATCTTAAGTTCTTTTAAATATTTGAGCAACAAGAAAGTCAGCTTGTTTATATACATGTACTTGTTACATGGTTATAGAATATTGTCAATTATATTATAGCATTTTCAGTCTCTAGAACGTTTGGTTATTGAGATATATACGTTTCCGTTGGTATACCCCCTATATTTTTCTGAGATTTTTTTTATCTTATATTTAAAGTTCACATCTTCATCAATGAGAAAGTCAAATTATTTATGTTATATCACATGATTAAAGAAAGTTATTCTAGCAATCATTTGATACCAATTTAAGCTCTCTAGATCTTTTGGTCACTGAGATATTAGCAGTTTTCTTGGTATACCCACTTCGTTTGCCAATGTTTTGTCTCATTTGGTTAAGTTCTCTTAAATATTCGAGAAACAAAAACACATTTTATTTATATACCCTTTACATGGTTATAGAATATTGTCATAGCAATCATTTGATACCAATTTCAGATGTCTAGGACTTTTGGTTGTTGAGAAATATACAATTCCGTTGGTATACCCTACATTTTTCTGAGATTTTTATCTAATATTTAAAGGTTTCATCTATATTCCAACAATGAGAAAGTCAAATTATTTATGTTCTTTATCTTATGATTATAGAACATTACTCTAGCAATTATTTGATACCAATTTTAGCTCTCTAGAGCTTTTTTTCACTGATATATCAGCAGTTTTATTGGTATACCCCCTTCGTTTGCAAATGTTTTTTCTTCTATTGCTTAAGTTCTCTTAAATATTTGAGAAACAAGAAAGACATTTTATTGATATACCCTTTACATGGTTATATAATATTGTCATAGTAATCTTTTGATACCAATTTCAGCTGTCTAGGACTTTTGGTTGCTTAGATATATACGTTTCCGTTGGTATACCCCTATATTTTTCTGAGATTTTTTATCTAATATTTAAAGTTCTTTTTGTTTTATGTCTTGGTGTTTAAAATTTTTTGTGCTGTTGGCGCCTTATGTATGTTTTCATATTTTTTATTAAGTTAAGGTAACTGAGTGGCCACCTATTGGGAAAATAGCTGCTCATTCGGCTTACGATATGTTTCATGGTATAAGTGCCTGATTGTTAGTTTGTTTTTTTCCCACCTCGGTTTTTGGAGTGGGAATCTCTTTCTGATTGCGCCTTTTCCTGATCTGTGCCTACTTGTACCTTTTTCTCATCTATATTCAAACAATGAGAAAGTCATATTAATTATGTTTATTATCTTATGATTATAGAACATATTTCTAACAATCATTTGATTCTAATTTTAGCTCTCTAGAGCTTTTGGTCACTGAGATATCAGCAGTTTTATTTGTATACCCCCTTCGTTTGCCAGAGATTTTTCTCCTATATCTGAAGTTCTCTTCAGTATTTGCGCTACAAAAGAGTCAGCTTACTGATATATGTAATTGTATAATTATAGAATATTGTTATAGCAATCATTTGATACCAATTTCTGTTCTTTATGACTTTTCGTTCCTGAGAAATACACGTTTCCATAGGTATACCCCTCCATTTTCTGTGATTTTTCTCTAATGTTTAAAGTTTCCTCAATATTTGAACAGCACAAAAGTCTGACTATCAATGTATCTTATTATGTGGTTTAAGAATTTTATCATAGCAATCATTTGTTACAAACTTCAGCTCTCTATGGCTTTTGGCTGCTGAACTATAAACGTTTCTGTTGGTATACTCCCTACATTGGTCTATGATTTGTCTCTAAAATTGTAAGTTCTCATCAATTTTTGAACACCAAGAAGGTCAAAATCATTCTGTATTTTTTCACATTAATATAGAACATTATCATAACAATAATTTAATACAAATTTCAAGTCTTTGGATTTTTTGGTTGGTGAGATATCAGAATTCCGTTGATTTTTTTTCTCCTTTGTTTACCTGTTATTTTTCTCTAATATCTGAAGTTCTTTTTAATATTTGAGCATTAAGATAGCCAACTTGTTTATATATCTTATTACATGGTTATAGAGAATTGTCATAGCAATCATTTGATACCGATTCAAGCTCTTTAGAGCTTTTGGTTGCTGAGATATAAACAACTGTGCTGGTATTCTCTATTTTCTGTGATTTTACTCCTATACATAAAGTTTTCATTAATGTTCGAACACCAGGAAGTCAGTTTGATAATAATATCTTATTATATAGCATTGCAAAAGCAATCATTTGATAACTGTTTCTGCTTTCTAGGTCTATCAGTAGCCAAGATACATGTGGTAATATAGGTGAACCACCTTACTATCTGCGCTTATTAGGGGTGGTGTTGAACACTCTGTGATTTTAGGTGACACAAATGGGCATTAAAGTGATCCTCTGACTAAACTGGCACCCTTGAGCATTTGTTCTAAGGGTTCAAATTACATCCATTAACATAAACCAAACCCTTCAAATGGCAATATAATTATTTTCCCTTTATAAATCCTGATTTTCGTCATTTTCATTAATATTCATGAAAATGCAAATGAGATGATTTTCATTTAGGCCCATGACATCAACAAATTTGTCAAATATACTAGAGGACTTTGAAAATGCCTCACTGTACATCGGTTATATTTTGCTTAAAAACGTCCTAAAAGTTGGGCGGATGTAAAAAATGAAAATAGTATCGTGAACGCCAACACGATAAACATTATTTATCAATAAAGATCCATAAAAAATTGTTCGCTCGTTTGTTTGCTACAGCTGTTTTCAAAGACGTCATCGAGACGCATGAAAACATTTAAACGGCTACAATAAACAGATTTTGTAAAAACAAACCGTCTCAAGTGATGGCTAACGACCTTACGCACAGGAAAAAGGAAAACCAAAATGGGGGGTTTCCTTTAGTGTCGTTCGAGGCACTTACGTTATTTGATGACGCGAAGCGTAAGTGTTCAAAATACCTCTAGCCATTCGATTACAGCGTCGAAAGTAATTGTAATTTTACGCAAGTCTTTGCCTATTCATCGTGCACAAAATCTTTTGGATTCGTTTCATTTTACACGCAAAAAAATCAAGTTTTCTTAATAAACGTAAAAGTGACGTAACTACCGCTGTTTTAGTGCAAATGAAATCAAACCAACAGCATTTGCTTGGCTTTTGGTGTTCCTTTCCAGAAATCATATTGTATCTGATGAATATTTGCCGTAGAATTCTGGGTAACGCTTGAATTCCTCGTGTATGACGTTAATAACTGGCGTTGACGCTTCGAGTTTGGTATCGAAGTTAAGCAGACTAGATGTTCTTTTTAGTTCAAAAATATTTTTGCCGATATATCGTGTATTCTGAGAGAAAGGAGCAATAAAACAAGTGAGGCGTTTTCAAAGTCCTTGAGTATAGAATAATTGATACAATAACAATGAGCCACAATAATAGTTGAAGTCTGAAATAAGTTTTTATGGGATAATTGATTTTTAACTCTTTTTTTCATTTTAATGTTATATTGAAAATTCATGAATATGCAAGTAAGATAATTTCCATTACTTATCATAGGATAAAAGGGATATGTCTTAGGTTTAAAATGAAGCCAAGTTCAATGGTCTAGGATAAAAAACAATTGAGATATTTTCAATTTTCTATGTGTACCCCCATTATTGACGCAAAAAATGAATATATAGAGTAATTTAATAAAGCATAGCGTAAAACGCAAACGCCTCGACTTTCAGATGGCAGAAATCAGGATTTGATAGTTTTTTCAATGTACTTTTAGAAAATAATAGTTTAGAAATTTCCCTTGGTGAGGAAAGGGGGATATGGATAGGTAGAAGACTATTCCCTACCGTTTTTGTGTGTTAAAATGACGTTTTTTTTAAATTAAGGGGTATCGTAAATAACGTGTCGTTTCACCATTAAAGCTACCAGCAAAAGTCCCCCCGATTTTTTACAAGTCTACAAACATAGTCCTACAAGAAAATCATAAGGTGATTTGTTCAGGCCAGATGGTACCGACCCCCAAAATTTACGGTATTGGCTCATGGACCACCTGTTTCTTTGACATGCATTCATTGTAAGCTTCTTTAACAATCTGTTTGTTCAAATATCATATTAGATCTTTTTGTCGGACAGGCAACATGCGTTTTGGAAATGACATAGCTGTGAAGCTAATTTGATTAGGATGATAACTGATTGACGAAAATTTTAGACAGCAAGGACCAGGTTGACACTTTTATATTGGATTTTGAAAAGGATCTTGATTCTTATCTATCATATCTTTGCTTATCTTATCTCAAGTTATCTTACAGCCCCGTTCACTCGAGTTTGCCGAGTAAACATGAAGACCATGTGTTCTGAAGATCTGAGTTTCTTTTCATGTTGCCCACAAAGACATCTGGACTGATTGATCTGCTGATTTGAGTGACAATTTCAAACTGAATGGCCTTTAAAACGGCAAACTCAAGTGAAATTTTTATCTTACTATGTGGAATTTTGGCCAAGTAGATACCGATAGGTAACTGCTAAAATTGATAAAGTTCTGCTCTTGTCTCTATTCTATTTCAAATGTGTGTTCTGTGCAAAGAGTTTTGAAATGAAAATGTGCTTTAACTAAACAATTACAGTGTTGTTTTTTATCAGAAGAGGTGACATCATTGCCTACAGATAAATGCTGATTTTAAGAACATCTGGCACCTGGGACACAGTTTCAGTTCTAAAAGAGAATACAATGTTACCTTATTTACCAAAAACTTGATTGATCTAAATGCTCAAACGGCAAACTCGAGTGAAATGGGCTGTATCTATCAGTTAATCCAACGAGAAAGGATTTGAATAAGGCGTAAACAAAAAATAGTTGTGTTTCCGCTAACCCGACCGACTCTGAGTTTTTGCGCCGACCCTGCAGTTATTATTGCCAATAAAAATAAAATAAAAATATTTTCATGCCGACCGACCCTCAACATTTGAAATGGAAAACAGACAATGATTTAAAAACTGCTATAATTTCAACAATACTAGGTCAACTCGCGTTCTTTAGCTTCCTACTGGTTTTATACTTCATCGTATGTTTGTTTCGAGTACTTACATGTATGATTAATTTTAGCACGTTTATACCTTTTTTACCCATTTTCAAAAAAGAAAAAATACACGAAAAATAAAAACATTTTCCGACCTACCGACTCTACCCCGTCTTCGGCATGTTAGCGGAAACAAGGCTATTTTTATTTTACGCCTAATGCTTTGAAATACTATGTTACATACTGGAAAAAAGTGCAACTGCTACAGTCCATATTGTTTAAGGTCAAAACTAAAAAATCAAACTGGGGTGTGGTGCAGAGTTTTGTGGTGAAAATCAATGGAAAAGGCTGTATACTTGGCAGTCCAAATCCAAAAAAGTGGCTTAGTTTTGGTTTTGTTGGCATTTTTGAGTACATTATTCTACCTATGCTCATAATATTCCTTGGCATGTGCCCAAACTCGTACGGGTGGATGCCAAGTCTGTAAATGACCCTGGGCCGCAGAACAAGGTCAAAGGTCAAACGAGTGCAAAATAGCAAAAATCTGTAAAAATGAAAATAAACATTATTGTTTTGGAATATAATGGACTGATTTTAGATAACTTGTACTCATGTCATTCCTTGACATGTGTCCAAAGACATACAGGTGGATACCAAGACTGTTAATGCTCCTGGATGACAGAATTAGGTCAAAAGTCAAATGAGTGCAAAATAACAAACACCCGTTACAATAATCAAGTATTTCTTAAGTCAAACATGAATTGACTAAAGGCAACATGTTCTTATTTTATTCATTGACAAGTGTTTCAACTCATACGTGTATATTCGAAGTATGTAATTGCCTCTGGGTCATATAATTAGGTCAAATGTCATATGAGTGCAAAAATATCAAAATCTGTTATGATAACTAATAGACTTCTAGCTATCCATACCCCCTTCCCCCAGGAGGAATTTTCTGCACTATAATTTTCTAAAAGTACATTAAAAAAACTATCAAAGCCTGTTTTCTGCCATCTGGAAGTGGAAGTGTTTGCATTTTACCCTATGTTCTATTAAAGTACCCTAAATATTCATTTTTGCCTCTTTATAATTGGGTTACACATAATGGGGTCACACAAAGAAAATTGAAGATATCTCAATTATTTGTAATCCTAGACCATTGAACTTGGTCTCATTTTAAAGCTTAGACATAGCCCTTTCTTTCAATGATAAGTAATGGAAAATATCTAATTTGCATATTCATGAATTTTCATTAAAACTTTAAAATGAATAAAAAGAAACAATTAAAAATCAAGTATCCCATAAAATCTAATTTCATGCCTAAACTATCATTGTGGCTCATTGTAATTGTACCAATAATACTATTTGACAAATTTGTTGATGTCATGGACCTAAATAAAAATTATCTCATTTGCATTTTCATGAATATTAATGAAAATGATGAAAATCAAGATTTACAAAGGGACAATCTATTGCCATTTGAAGGGTTTAGGGTGGGATATCTGTAGGATGTACCTTGCACCCTTAGAACAAATGCCCATGGGTGCCATTTTGGTCAGAGGATCACTTTATTGCACATTTGTGTCATGTAAAATCACAGAGTATTCACCCCATCCCTAATAAGCAGAGGAATTAGTGTAGTACAACTATATTACCACATGTTTCTTGGCTACTGATAGACCTAGAGAGCAGAAATAGGTATCAAATGATTGCTTTGACAATGCTTGATAACCATGTAATATAGAGACATAAATATCAAACTGACTTCCTGGTGTTCAAATATTAATGAGAACTTTATATATTAGAAAAAATCACAGAAAAATGGAGTATACCAGCATAATTGCTTATATCTCGTCAACCAAAAGACCTAAAGAGCTTAAATTGGTATCAAATGATTGGTATGACAATGTTCTATAACCACGTAATAAGATATATAAACAAACTGGCTATCTTAATGCTCAATATTAAACAGAACTTCAGATATTAGAGAAAAATAACACATGAATGAAGGGGGTCTACCAACAAAAAATTGCTTATATCTCAGCAACCAAAAACTCAAGAGAGCTGAAATTTATATCAAATGATTGATATGATAATGGTTTATAATTATGTGATAAGATACAGAAAGAATTCGACTTTCTTGGGGTTCAAATATTGATGAGAACTTTCAATATTAGAGAAAAATCACAGAACAATGAAGGGAGTATACCTACAGAAATGTTTATAGCTCAGCAACCAAAAGCCATAGAGAGCAGAAATTGGTATCAAATAATTGCTATGACAACATTCTAAAACCATAAAATAAGATGAATAAATTATCAGACTTTGGTGATGTTCGAATATTGATGAAATCTTATAATATTAGAGAAAAATCACAGCAAATGGAGGGGGTATACCAACAGAAACGCTTATATCTCAGCAACCAAAAGCCATAGAGAGCAGAAATTGGTATCAAATGATTGCTATGACAATATTCTACAACCATAAAATAAGTTATACAAACAAGCTGACTTTCTTGTGTCTCAAATATTTAAGAAAACTTAAGATATAGGAGAAAAATCACTGGCAAACAAAGGGGGTATACCAATGAAAGTGTTAATATCTCAGTGACCAAAAGCTCTAGAGAGCTGAAATAGGTACCAAATGATTGCTATAATAATGTTGTATAATACTGTGATAAACTCATAAATAATCTGACTCTCTTGTTCTTGGAATAGTGATGATAACTTTAAATATTAGATAGTAATCTCAGAAAAATAGAGGGGGTATACCAATGGAAATGTATATATCTCAACAACCACACGCCATAGAGAGCTGAAATTGGTATCAACAGATTGCTATGACAATATTCTATAACCATGTGATAAGATATATAATCAAGCTTACTTTCTTAATTCTCAAATATTTAAGGAAACTTAAGATATAGGAGAAAAATCCTTGGAAAACGAAGGGGGTATACCAATAAAACTGCCAATATCTCAGTGACCAGAAGCTCTAGAGAACCGAAATTGGTATCAAATGATTGCTAGGATAATATTCTATAACCATTTTGTAAGACACACAAACAATCTGACTTTCTTGTTTTTCGAATATTGATAAAAACTTTAAATATTAGTGAAAAACCTCAGAAAAGTGGATGGGGTATACCAACAAAATGTTTTATAACTTAACAACCAAATGTCCTAGAGAGCTGAAATTGATATCAAATAGTTGTTATGATAATGTTCTATAAACATTTGAAAAGATAAATGAATAGTTCGACTTTCTTGCTGTTTGAATATTGATGAAAACTTGAATACTTGATAAAATCACAGAAAAATAGAGGGGGTATACCAACGGAAACGTTAATAACTCAGCAACCAGAAGTCCTAGAGATCTGAAATTGGTATCAAATGATTGTTATGACAATAATGTATAACCATGTAATAATATATATGACCAAGCTGGCTATCCCGTTGAAGAAAACTTAAGATATAAGAGAAAAAACACAGACAAATGCAAGGGACTATACCAATAAAATTGGCAATATCTCAGCAACCAAAAGCTGCAGAGAGCTGAAAATGGTATCAAATGATTGCTACGATCATATTCTACACACAATTGATACAAAAAAGTAACTAAAAGAACTTTATCCCCATCAGAATACCACTGACACTGATGTTTATACAGACAATTGTAAAAGGGCATGAAAATAAGCATTTTTTTTTTTTGCACTAAAGTGACCTTTGACCTAAGTCTGCATTACTTTGTTGAAACAGTTGTAACTGATTACACCATGCAAATGTATTAGATGTAATTTGGGTTTTTTTAAAAAAGAAAAAATTAAAATATTTCATAAGATACTGATATAATGTTGAAATATCTTAAATTTTGCACTTAGCTGACCTTTGACCTATTTTTGGGACTCTGGGACATCTTCAGACTTGGCATCCACCCTAGCGTGTATTGTTACACATTAAGGTACACATTGGGCATGGATGCCAAAATGTACTCAAAAATGCCAACAGAAAAATATTTGGGGGGCTTGGGAGGCCAACTAGTAGGTCGTTAACGGAAGGAGATATGAACATGCCAGCAAATGGGCGAATGTCATCTCGATGTATGTGCCTTCAGGTCGTTGTGCTGCTAACGGAAGATGTATATCACGATTGTATTCGTCGCATTTACATTTGGTTGATGCTTGTCGTGTGGCCAACTTGTCGGTAAAGAGCTAAATATCTTGCTCTTCATGCGTGCTGTAACATTTTCCACCTGGTGTCTTGAAAGGTATTTTAAATTTGATTGTATCAAGTCATGTGCCTACTGTTCTTACTTTAGATCTACATATTCCCGGCACAAAAGACCCACCACGATCTGAATGATCATCAACCAATATGAGAGTTTCAGTCCTAATCAAAAAGATGAATTAAAAATGATATTCTCGAAGATAAGATATTATATGCACTATTGATACTTTTTTATGAAATCCATATAAGAAGCAAACGCCACCAATAAGACACCATGCCTCATACCGCAAGTAGCGTCATTTCGTTGGAGAAATGTTGCACGACACTAATACTCTTGCTATGCCCAATTTTTTCTCCACCGTTCTTCTGACAATGAATTTCGATAAACCACCAGGGTCTGCAGCTTCATCATTTTTATTAATCAAACTAGATTTGAAAATGGATTCTATGAGTGATTTTGTAATTAGATGGAATACTCCAATTTCATTTCGAAATCTAATAAAACAATGTATATTCAATTAGGTTTCAATATAAAGTCTTAGTATTGGGTTTCAAAGAATAAATATGGTAAGTTTTAAACTACAGACATACTGACGACAGTTTGGGAAAACCAAGGACTAAGTGCATCAACACTCGTATGTTGTTTTTTGCGGAGGACAATCGCTCCCAAGAAACATATATATGTATGCTGAAATAATAGAATACGAAATTTGATTTTATAATTAAAATATTATCATTTATGCATATATTCATATATATTTTATTGTTTTTACATTTAGCATATATAACTCTCTCTCCTCCCTTGATCACCATACATGTTTATTATGCCTTTTGCCGCAAAGGGTGATTGTGGAAGATAGATCACACTTGGGCCACACCCAGCCTCGGGTCAAAAGATGTGAAGCTGGTGGTTATTTTTTTTCAGCTCTAGTGCTGTCCGTAGCAGTGCCATACTTCTATTCGGGTTCTATATACCACCAGGAGCAGAGCAAAGCCATTATGAACACCCACTACATGTGCTGTATACCAACTCAGTTACTGTCCCAATTGCATTCAATTAGGTTTAGACATTGTCGAAAGTTTTCTTGACAACGATGTCCCTTAAGAATGTTTTTAAGTTTTAAGCAATAAAATTTTTTGTAATGCATCCTTCAAGGATGACAAGGAAGGGCCAAGCTCGTTTGAGGTAACAAAAGACAAATAACACACTAACTGTGGAAATGTCATTTATGTAATAAATGACGATCTTGAAAATACGATTACAATGACATAATCAAATATCTCTATTTATACAATATTCTAAAGAATAAACAAACACTGTTTGGAATTAAAACATACTTCAACCGAAAAGGGGGGCGAACAAACCGCCACAAACCTATTATAAAAAACAAAATATACCCAAACACTTTTATGGTAGGTGCCAGGGGTGGAGGTGGGTAATTGATTTGAAAAACTTTGTATTATAGAACGTCCTAGCAAGCGGGTGTCTAAAATACTACTGACGATCGAAATCAATACTGCAGTACCTGATATAATTGCTTACTACGTCAGCAAATATATTAGTAGCCAATCATAATTTAAGGAGCATTACAAAAACGCTTATCTTCAATAAGCACCCTTTGTAATGCATCCTTCAAGGATGACAAGGAAGGGCCAAGCTCGTTTGAGGTAACAAAAGACAAATAACACACTAACTGTGGAAATGTCATTTATGTAATAAATGACGATCTTGAAAATACGATTACAATGACATAATCAAATATCTCTATTTATACAATATTCTAAAGAATAAACAAACACTGTTTGGAATTAAAACATACTTCAACCGAAAAGGGGGGCGAACAAACCGCCATACACAACCGGCTTGCAACAGTATTGAAGCAAGCAGGTTGACGCCCCACCCGAGGACCTTCCTTGTCATTACAAACAGGCATCAGTATCAATTGATAAATAAAAGAATAAAGGAAATTTATGAAACTGGGATAGCTATACGTGAACTTGAAACTGAAAAGGTTACACTGAATACCAGGCATAATCCATCATATATCATACCCAAATAAGCATGACATGAGAGCTATCAGGAGCAGACTTATTCTGACCTCCCTCCAGCTATAATGTCACACTCATCAGAACAAAATTATCATCAACCAAGAAATTGATAAACAAAAAAAAAAATAAAGTAAATTGATGAAACTTGGTTAGCTATACATGAACTTAAAACTGAAAGGTTACACTGTATACCAGGCATAATCCATCATATATCATACCCAAATAAGCATGACATGAGAGCTATCAGGAGCAGACTTATTCTGACCTCCCTCCAGCTATAATGTCACACTCATCAGAACAAGATTATCATCAACCAAGAAATTGATAAACCAAAGAATAAAGTAAATTGATGAAACTTGGTTAGCTATACATGAACTTAAAACTGAAAAGTTACACGGTAGACAAGGCATAATCCATCATATATCATACCCAAATAAGCATGACATGAGAGCTGTCAGGAGCAGACTTCTTCTGACCTCCCTCCAGCTATAATGCCACACTCATCAGAACAAAATTATATCATCACCCAATGAAATAAACGAAACATTGTGGTGAGACATATACTGACCACACAAAAATAATATGCAAGGAAAACGTGTACAATATTGAATTCTGAGAAAATGTGAAATAACGTATGTTAAAGAGAAGCAGCCTTATACTGACCTCCCCAAAATATCACTATGATGACTTCATTCGGGAGCAGCCTTATACTGACCTCCCAAACATATCCCATATCATGATTACACTCGGGAGCAGCCTTAATACTGACCTCCCACGGCCAAACAGACGTTTTCGGACATATCTCCAAATTGACATGATCTATAGTAAATGATAATAAAAAATAAAAACCGTAACAAGCAATGCGTAATGCACTAAATCGCAAGGCGAGACAGACAGCTAACCCTCAAGCAAAACTGCAGCATATCTTACTTTGGAAAAGAAAAACAATTGACTCTGATATATCTTTGAACAGCATTCGATTCCCAGCGACCCATACGCTTTATATTATCCTCCGACAAACCTTGACAGAATGCCGACGTCGCAGCTCCGATACGAAACGAATGTGGCTTATATCGACTTTGGTCTAAACCGAGAAAAGATACAATGATGCGTAATTTTTCAGAAACAAATGCATATGAAACAGGCAATCCATTTTGAAACTGAAACAATGGCCCAGATACATGCTTAAATTCACGAAGATATGCCTGCATTGCACGCACTGGACAACAACTTTCACTGTCGCGGTTTATAGGCAGTAAAAGCGTCATGGGTAACTGTTTCACGTTGTTTTTGAAATATCTGATAACAACACGCATACCGACAACTGCCCTATCTCGGTAAATAAAACAAATATCATCTCTTTGAATAACACGGTTTTGAGAAACTCCATGTTTGATGCAGATTTCACCCATTCGAAGAAAGGCATTAAAACTTAACAAGAATATAGCTTTCAATAGGGCCCTGTGGGAAAGAAGCATAACGGCCCTGGGCAATGCTAGTATCATTCTATGCAAAATAGTGGCAGTTATTGGTAAACGCATATCAAATGCAGAGCCATTTAATTTTTTAGCCCCTTTTAAAAACTGACGAACAAGAAAAGATGATGTCGGGTCAGGATATCCTTGAATTTTATGAATAAAGGCGATAGCTGAAACATGCGATGCAATAGTGGAGGGTTGATAACCCAGATGAAACAAGCTTGTCAGAAAATTCAATAATAAAATGACCGAAACTGGAAGACAAACATTAACTTTGTTCCTACGGCCATACTCTGAGAATTTTTCCCAGACTTTTAAGTACGCTGTCTTTGTCTTCTTGTCTAAAGACGCCATAATAATTTCAGATGCGTCAGGAGTTAAATACGTAGCAGAGCTGCTGGCAGAACACATGGGTTGTCGGCTAGCCAAGGAGCCCATTTCTTGGCGTCCTGTAATTGAAAGCGAGACAAATTATCGGCAACGTAGTTTGTCTTTCCAGGCACATGCTTGCAACGAAAAACAATATTGTGCTTCATTGTGGCTACAACTAAGCGCCGTACCAGCTTCATCATAATAGGGTCTTTGGAAGACATTTTGTTGACTACATACACTGTAGCTTCATTATCCGATAAGAACAAAATTCTCTGATTTGCCATATCTGCGCCCCATAGCTCGACTGCAAGGACAATTGGAAATAACTCTAAAATATTAATATGCATATCCGAGAATGCAGGCGGCCAAGTATGCATAAACCATTGGCATCCAAATACCGCAGCAAAACCTTTCGTAGACGCTGCATCGGTATACAAACGAAGGATATCAGACGCAACCCAATCACCTGACAATAGCACATGTTTGCCATTAAACCCAGACATGAAGATTTCCCACGCGGCTAAATCAGCCCTTGCTTCATTATTTAATCTAATGAAATGATTTGGATTCGAAACATTTATGGTAAGATCATACAATCTGCGTAAAAACGCTCTCCCCGGAACAACACAACCCGTGGCAAAATTGAGTAACCCTAATAGTGACTGAAGCTCTTTCAGGATCACCTTTTTCCGTTTTGAAAATTTTGTTAACATGTTTTTGATTTTTGTAACTTTTTCGTCGGGTAATCTGCTAATCATTTCGCTCGAATCTACCTCAATTCCATAAATGACCAGCTTGGTACTAGGCCAGACTGTCTTTTCACGTTTAAGTGGTATCCCAATATCTTCACAAATGGAAATAAAATTTGCTAAATCGGAATGACATTTGATTGAATTTGCCGGGCCAATAAAGAAAAAATCATCTAATATATGGCTCATCGAAGCGCCAAAGTTATGAGACATGATCCACTGCAACGAAGAACTGAAACGTTCGAAACACTGACACGCCGCGGATAAACCCATGGGTAACGCACAATCCATGTAAAACTGTAGGTCACCGTTATTGTCCGGCCAAGTAAAGCAGAGCAAATGCCTATCAAGAGGATTGATAGGAAGCAAGCGGAACGCATTTGAAATATCGGTTTTTGCCATTAATGCATTTTTCCCGAAACCCCTTATTAAGGAGGTAACTGTATCGATATTATCATATACCACTTGACTATCTAATTTATCAATACGCGAATTAACCGACTCGGAACGTGGGAATGACAAGTCATGGATCAAGCGAAACGACCCTGCCTCATGTTTTGGAATTAATGCCAAAGGTGAACATATCAATGGCTCACATGGCGGAAACGGAAAAGGCCCCCGTACCCTGCCAGCGACGATTTCATCATTGATCATACGACTTACAACCAACGGGTTGCGGATTGCAGATATATGATTTCGAGAAATTCTAGAAATACAAGGACCCTGATATGGAACTCGAAAACCAAAAGCAAAACCTTGATATAAAAATTCCCGTTCCTTATCATCATAGCCATCAAGATAATGACGAAGACGTTCAGCCTTAACTGGCGTAGGCATTACACTATCAGTTTGATTTCCGAAATGTCGGCCCACGAGAAGTACTTGTGGGTGTAGCTACAGAAGTGCTTACGGGTGCGGCCTGTCCCTGAACCTGACGACTCAATAACGACATATTTTGACCCTGCGTGATGGCAGATTTAGTTGACACAGACTCCTGGGGGGCAGACGCACGATCGCGCTGATTCCTTGCAAATGCAAAGCAGCTTATCCTTGAATGGTTACCCTTATAGCAAAAACTACACATATGACTAAAATTGCACTGGCGCCTGTCGCAACCACGAGCACTGTTAAACTTGAAGCAAACTTTTCGATTACCAACAGACGAACCAGTGCGTACATTGTTGCGACTGGCACCACCGCTAGCCAAGGACATCAACGCTGCTTTGTTCCACAGCTCAGTGTGCATCTGACCCCAAGGCAAATTCTGTGTTTGTCTATGCGACCTAAATGAACGATCATAAAAGTTAAATGCATGCGTCCCACATGAACGCTCTAAGTCACGAATTAGGTTAGTATAAGCCAAAAGTCCTGAAGCCTCACTTGGAAATTTCTGCAAATATACATCTATGTAACAATGAAATGCAGTTAACCATTGCCCAATACTAAGATCTGAACCTTGTAATTGTTTAGGCTGAACTTTGACTACCGTTGAGGGTCCCTGGTTAGATATGTTAACCGCGAAATCTTGTTTGACTTCCCCGCGGCTCTGAATTTGATACAGCTGTGACATTTCGATATATTTTTTGTCCCAAATTTGCGATTTAATTTTGTCTGGTACCAGTGCACTTAGTGCCAAACCATACGAATGACACTGGGATAGTGGCATCGCATTTAATTCCGTACCCGGTAATAAAGTGTCCGTAAACTGCCCCGCAGCTAACTGCCCCGCAGCTAACTGGTTGCCACCATTAGATTCTTGCGCCAATTCCTGAGTCAGGTCACGCGTGCCAGGTAACGCCCCACTATCATTCAGCTGATCCGCAGGAGCGACTCGAACGGGCTCCACCGCTGCCCCCAGATTTCGCCTTTGGTCCATAGACTGAAATACTAGACCCCTTTCAACCATTTTGTCCAGCATTATATCGGCTAATTTATCAAGGGGCACAGCCTCAGTTACAGCCTCAGTTACATCCCCCTGCTGGTCATTCTTATCGGCAGCATTATCAGTGGGTTCTTGAGCCCTCTTGCCCCTTTTACTACGACGGGCAGCGACCTGATCCCCCAACGGCGCCTCAACATTTCGCTTCCTCTTAGGGGCCATATCTGAAGCTAAACAATACAATTACTTTATCGCCAAATAAAAATTACAATTTACTTAAAATGTGTATCTCCCCTTATAATAGCATGTCTTATTGCTGTGCTATAAGTGCGTGTGTATGCTTAAGTCAAAATCTGACCTAGCTTTGTGGACGATAACTAAAACAAAATTACTGCATATTACAAGCGCCCCAAAACTAAAATAGAAATAAACTACAACAAAGGTTTAATGAAATATGCATTAATCAAAGACCTGAGGGAACAGACTTGTACTGGCTTCCCCCAAGTCTTCGAATGAAATGAGATATCAGATTATGTAGCTTGTTACCTATTACAATAACTTTGTACGCTGTCAAGATATTTGCACAGAATAAAACAGCTGTTTCCTTGTCACTGCTTAGATCAGTAAATATGCTATTATCAGATTATCTGCCTTTTCACGTTTAAAAACCCACTTACTAACTAACCAAACGTCCATAAATCTGATTCATTTCAAAATTATCTAGTTTGAAACTTTGATAAATGACAATAATTGAAGAGATACTTTGCATTAATGCGTAAATAATAAGATATTGTATTACTCCTGCCATAAATATTCTTTCTGTAATTTGCTTCTTAGCCGCAGGTAGTTAATACAGTGATAAGATCAGGAATAAAACCTCACATCACGTGAGCCTCAACAAGTGAGAGACAACGGCAAAAATAAGATCAAGAATAAAACCTCACATCACGTGAGCCTCAACCAGTGAGAGAGAACGGCAAAAATATATTATAAGAGAATAACTGCTCTCATATTATAAGAGAATAACTGCTCTCATAACAGTGCACAGCTACGCCGTTGCAAATATCATGTGCAAAATGCACAGCTACGCCGTTGCAAATATCATGTACAATTTATCTAAATAAAAAGAGGGGCTCGTAATGCTATTCAAGCAAAATTATAGCCCAGTACACATAAATAAAATCTGTAGACAGTACCTGATGCAAGCATTAAAATCCGCCACATAACAGACCAAATACACTAAACATTGCGCCATAAGATCATGCATTAAGAGATTAATTGAAAATGTGAACAGAATGTCGGGTAATGGATCTGCAGCTGTGTTAATTATTAATTATTTTACCTTTTTTTTTTTTTTTTTTTTTTTTTTTTTTTTTTTTTTATACATGTGGCGAATCAAAACACCAGCCTATGTACGCCTACGATAATGTAAATAACCACAAATAATTTCAAATAACATAGAATGTTTTTAAGTTTTAAGCAATAAAATTTTACTTATTTAGTCATTTAGTATTCTTCATAACTAATAATTTTTTTGAAATTTAACAACATTTTCTGATTTCTGAAGCTGCAAAGGTTTTGAACATTAATAAATTATCCTATATGCATAGTACAGAGCCTATGGAGACAAAACTATGATTAAATCAGCAAACGAAAATTATACCATATTGGTTAATCATTTGTTTACATTGAGTTAATCCACACTTTTTAGACCAATCAATGAGCATGGCGGCCCCGTGGCCGAGCGGTTAAGAGCGCTGTTTCTTAATCACTCGATCATCTCACCGCTGTGTCTGGTGCGGATCGAACCCCGCGCTGGCCGCATGTGAGACAAGCCAAGTTCTGCTTGCGGGTGTGCCAGGTGGTTTTTTCTCGGGGTTCCCCCGTTTTCGCGCACCCGCTAATTGGCCCGTCTCATATGAGCTGAAATAATCTTGAAAGGGACGTTAAACTGAATTAAAGAAATCAATGAGCATCTCATTTAAATATATCTTTTTTCTGGATCAAGTACATTTGTACTCTTTAATAAATGAACTCCATGACATTGTGGGGTGATTCTCTTGAAAACCCATCCTCTTGGTCCTAATGGCCTCTTAGGGAACATGTGTACCTTCAATGTATCATGTTACAGCTTACACACAGTAAAACCTACAAAATGCCAAATGTTATATTGTATGAATTAACTGGCTGATTTTTGTTAAATGAGTACATATTTTATGACAAGTTTAAAATGTCCATTTTCAAAGTCAATGTAAGCACTAAATAATTCTCTGAAAATAAACTAGATCATATCCAGTAGCTTTATTATTGTTGGTATTTTATTATCAAAGGATAACTGCTTATTTTTCCATAAAACAGGTTGTATGACAAATAATGTATCCAAATGTTTTATGAAGAATTAACTAAATGTCCTGTGACATTATCACAATAACAACCAGCCTAACTAACAAAGTTACTAAATACTGGAGAGTTTTGCAGATTTATTTACTTTTAAAACTGTTAAAAAGCCATTTGCTTGACCAAATGGTCTAAATACACATTTCAAAATTAGAATCTAGAAAACTCTCCTTTCCGTCCAAGTAAACTTTTTTAAGAATGACCAGCAGTATTGACAGCAACATAGTGTAAAGGTCCCTGCTTCCAAAAAAGCATCTCACTTGCAAAACCCAAGGCCATATTATATTATAGTACCAGACATCCTCTAATGCACTTGTACTATTGTCAGGTGATGTAAATTTGGAAATGAGCTGTGACACAACAAAACCTGCATTAATGAATAGTACTATTTGTACTGTAAGAAAAAGACACTGATCAACTGCACAATTGTATCACGAAGCTGAACAGGATCTTAACTGGTCATATATAGTAAACACGCAGCGTGTAGAAGTGCAATAAAATATTTTCGGACACTGTTGAACAGATACATTTTGACAAATGCAAACATTTTTACAGACTTATAAGAATATATCAAAATGTGAGCCTTTAATCCAGCTACACTGAGATATGAGAACATACACTGCTAATACAAATTAAAAGCTTATTTTGGTGTGTAAAAGTAGCCAAGGTATCATCAAATTTGTAACTATTTCGCTATATATCTTATACATTTCATGCGCGGATCCAGAAATTTTCATGAGAGGGGGTCCAACGAAAATGGTAATTTTTGGTCACAGACGAAGGGGGGTCCAACTTCCAAAAAATCCCGAAATTACCTTTTTTTAGGTAAAATTTTCAAATTCCAGGGGGGGGGGGGGGTCCGGACACCCCCCCCCCCCCCCTCTGGATCCGCTCATGCATTTTGATACAAATTGATATGGCTTGTATATTAACTCGGAAGTGCCAAGGTGAAAATTTATTCAAATTTCATATCAAATATATCATTAAAAAGCTAATAAAAACAGCTCTGCACTAATATGAGGACAAAATAAAATATCCAACTTTATTAAAAACTTAAGATTAAGACAAATTACTCTGCCAGTCCGTTAAACTTCCATATAAAAATAATTATGCGGTAGCCAGGTAATGTTGCGGCCGCTTCACGGATAAAGGCGGAAATAAGGTATGTAGTGAAATGTACGATATAGTTGCCCATGAATATGTAAACGAGAAAAGGGATGTGCCTTACCGCGGTTTCGACTACTTAAGCAATGACTCTTTACATTTGGCAACATGGAGGCAAAGAGAATTATTGTAATTTAGCAACTTCCAACAGAGTAGTCGATGCAAAGACTAGTATGTGTAAAGTTTGGTTACACAACCACGGGGGTAATACAATAGGTATACCTGTGTTGTCGACCGAGACGATACTGCATATATGGTTGTCGACCGAGAATTCCGGCTTCCGACCGAGTAGTACGGTTGTCGATACACGACATAAGTGTAGTGTGTAGTGGACGGTGATAAAATCTAAAGGTAATTGTTATAATTTTTCTGCCCGAACCTGTTGTTAGATATTATCCTGGCCTACAAAGTGTTCCAGCGAGTTGTTGCGTCGCTAGATTTCTCATGAAAAGATATTTCATCGTAAAATAGCAGAATGCAGAAAAAAATGCAGATTCTTTGTTTTTTTTAGCCTATCCGATAACTTACGAAATAATGAAAGATGTGGTATGCATCATTGCAAAGACAATGCATTGCTTGTTTATGTTGTAAGGGTGTTTTATTTTTATTGTTACTGCTGTCGATGACATGTAAATGTATGCGATACTGTTGTCGATGTAGCCTGATACGGATGTCGACGATTTACGAAGATTAGGACATGTATTAATAGCACGATCAATTCAGTTTTCAAAGTTTATTCCAGACATTTCAGGCCAGGGTGTCGAAATTGAATTATCCACGCCGTCTACAACACAATTATGATGCAATGCGGTCAGCGACGTTTTATAAGTTCAGTTTTGGCTGCGTAAATAAATTACGTCATGATACTTGACAATAGAGGGATCAAATATGATTTTCCATTCATTAACATTCGCAAGGTCCCGAGGGAAGTGTTTAAAACCGAGGGACCTTGCGATTGTTAATGATTGATAAATTCATGTTTTCAATAAAAACGCTGTAAAATAATGAAAATTATGGCACACTTTATTCTTTAGCCGCATCACATTTTCTTACGCGGACACGCCGCAAAGTTTCAAAATTCATGCTCGATTCGGGCTCATATCGAATACTCATAATTTACCACGTGCTTTGCGTGGCGCCTGGCACCAGCATAAATAAAAGCCGTTTACCAACAGCACGTGCGCCCTCGTTGGTAAATGGATAATGCTTCGTTAAAACACGGCTGTTTATACCGTGTGGCACGGGTGTTTATGCAATAATAAGCAATAAAACTGCATTGTATGATAATGTAAACTGTTCTGCATATGAATGCATAAAACAAGTCAGTCTGTTACACGTTCAAAAGTAGTCAGAAATATTATAGTAGACAGGCTGGATCTCTGTAGCTTTATGCACCAGTCATTTGTATCTTCGGCTCCTACGGGGCCGGGGAATAGCCGGGCTTTTAACTTTTCATTTTGCAAAGCCCGGCTAAATGCGTGGCACTGCGGGGCCAAATTTGAGGTTAAAGCCTGGTAAAATCCAGCTAAGATCCCGGCTATTGTTCTGGCTCTTTAGATTAAAACCCGGCGCATCTCCGGCACTGCCTGAACTCGTCGGACGTAAAATCCCGGCACTTCAGCCCCGCTATATCCGGCCCCATAGGGGCGGGGGATACAACTGACTGGTGCATTATACTAGAGTATGTGCAGTTGCCCGTTCTTTAGGTTTGTGATACTTTGATGTGATGTTCAGTTTGATTTGAGGTTACATTTGGTCGTAATAACATAAAATGAAATCATTAAACATCTTCGTTTTTAATATTTCCACAGAGAGAGAGAGAGAGAGAGAGAGAGAGAGAGAGAGAGAGAGAGGGTAAAAAGGAGATGTTCTAAACAAGAGTTGAAGGATCTGAAAAAAAAAACAGTTGCGGTGAAAATGCACACTATATATAGAGCTATATTCAAACTTCATATTATATATATATGATTAAACGTGTTAGGAGAAAACATGTTTCGCATGTACGCGAAAATAAATCTGCAGATCAGCTGGCAGTAGCTGCACAGCTGATCTACGCCTTTGTTTTCTCTACATGAATGGAACAATCCGTCGACAACCGCAATCCGAAATTTCTCATCTGTGACTGTACAGTTCGGGTTGTGTACAAGTTCGCTTGTGTAAGAGAGAGTGGGACTATCTTGGGCACAGGAGATGCATAAAGTAGTCTATGTTTATATCGGATTTTAATGATTTTCTCGCCCTCGTGATTATTTAAAGCTGCTCATAATGTCAAATGCAAGTGTGTACAGACAAATGCAGACATTCAGACTCGTGCCAAATTCTCAAAACGAGTGATCTTGCAGTTTATTCAGCAATATGTCCTTAGCAATTACCATCGACAGCCGTATCGTACACATGATTTAACTATCGACAACCGTATTGGTGGTTATCGACAGCCGTATCATGACTTTTTAAAAACGTTCATAAAATGCACATGGCGTAACAAAATGGGTGCATTATACTAGTTTTCAAGAACTCGGCTATAGAGGAAACATCCGAAGCAGTCTCATTGGTCTAGGAGGTTTTTGATAGCTGCAAGTTTCACAAATACCTTGAAAAATGATGTTTTTAGTATCTTTCATATATTTGTCGTTATCGCTGTATAACAAAGCACAGAAGAGTATTAGAAGTAAAGTTAAATACCTCTTTGACGATCGGCGATGATTAAAAATCTATTTTCTCTGGTTTTTGATGTCCTGTTTACTACACACTGAGTTTGTGTCGTGTATCGACAACCGTACTACTCGGTCGGAAGCCGGAATTCTCGGTCGACAACCATATATGCAGTATCGTCTCGGTCGACAACACAGGTAGTACCTATTGTATTACCCCCGTGACAACGATATATTGAAAATGGTGCAGTTGTTCTTAGAACAAGTTGTGGAGAATAATGTAAATAATTTCCAGATACTGTCAGTGATCCGGATCTAAGTTAGATGAAGTCTATTATAGCACTATACAACTCCACTCAACTGAAATAACTACGACTCAAGAAACGTAAGAGGTACATGTAAAAGCATGCACAACATGCAGATCATTAAAATACATGTACGAGTAATATATGAAAACATAAAATCGTGTTAACAAGTACTAATGAACAAGCTGATAAAGATGACTATAACAAAAAGTTGACATGAAATTTCGGCATGAACGGGGTAATTACGATAAATGAACTCGAACTCGCCAGTTCTTTTTCTGATACTATTTTAGACGAGGAAATGTCAGCTGTTACGTAGACATTAGTTTTGCGCTCGTCTTTAGCAGGGTTAGTTACAAGTAGTTATCAATTATTGTCCACGAACGGGACTATCGCAAGTAGTAGTAACCTGAATTTTTTAACATCGGTTGATGAAAAAATTAGCAAACTAAGTTCGTCGACGACGCCAGCCTTGAGCATTTAATTCATGCAAACGTTAAGGTCAGGGTGAAGTAAAACGTCGTTAAGAGCGTTACGCGTGACGTTGCTTTGCGACGCCAGCGGAACAAGAATCGACGTTCTTATGTCGCGCCTTTTTGAACCGGAGAAAGCTGTAGCTTTTACGTCATTAGTACGAATTTTACATTTTTCTTCCCTTAAAGACTGCGACAAATTTTTACCAAAACACAGAAAATGAGCATTTCTACAGTAAAAGTCATTTATTGTAATTCTTGGCGTCAGTCGCACACTGAAATACAACGTGTGTTCGCGCCACGACGTTACGTTACGTCGCGCAAAATACCAAAAACGCACTACCATAGTATTTGGCCCCTGTTCGATTCCAGCTGGTAGTTACATTGTGTGATGTTTGTGAAGGTGGATCCAACTGCTTTGTTTCATGTCGTCCGTTGTTGGTGGCCTTTTATATACTTCTGGGATGCATAAATGTAACACAGAGGTCTGTGTGGGGTCATATGCAGTATGGACGAATTTTTGAGATTGAGTGGTTGGATACACTAGTTAGTACATGTACTTTAGTGACGTCATTACATATATGTTTTTCATGTCATGTCTGTTATGATCCTATATGTTTTGGATTATTTGTAGAATAAATTTTGAATCTTTGAATCTTTGAATCTTTACCATAGTATCAAAACCTCCAACAGCACGAAAACGAACCTGGTTGTCAAGGACTTTTTTTCAAGCATCCTGTTCCAAACTGATTCACGCAGACAATATCAGTTTTTAAAAACTTCATCGTGGAATTTAGGAGAAAAATACGTTTATGTGCGAAATCCGACATCTATTTCCCTTTTCTCCATTGAGTTCAACGGCAAAAATGGTGTTTTTGGATAGCCTGTAGCTCAAAACCTAATCCGGTAGTCAAGGAATATTTTTGCATATTCCGATGGGGGAGCATTAAATACATCGATGTGTAAAAACTAAGAATTTCATCGTGGCGTTTTTTACTTCACCCTGACCTTAAAATAGCATACTGAATATCTCTGAGAATACATGACAGCATTGCATTCAGGCCATTGTCGATGTTTAGTTTACGTTGTGTTAATGTCAGAAAAATCGGTAGACACAGTTATATATGGTGAGATGACATCTGATTTTTCGGCCAATTTGTGAGAGTTGATGGAATCGGACTGGTTGTGGGGCCACCTAAGTTGCCATGCGCGACACAAAAATTTAAGGTTCATTTAATCACAATATATCGATGATAGTTAAATAAAAATAAAAACTGGGATCATTCAAGAACAGGGAATACTCGTATACTACTAAGAGTTTTATAGGGATCACTCCCATTTAAATCCCATACAGGAATATTTTGAAAGCCCATATCTATCCAACTAGTGATCAGATTTGAATTTGGTTTTCACCAACCAACTTCAGATTGAATGGCCATCATTTTCAGTCAAAATATTGTTTTCGATTTTTGGGGTAAAAACACATTTTTGACAAAAAAAATACAAATTTTGGTAATTTTAAAAAATCTTTACTTCATCACTTCGATATCAACCTTTACACGCAGCAAAGGAACTTCCTTTGTGATAAAATCTTTCTTGCAACCAGTGTAAGGGAAAATGTGTACCCCATAAGCCCATTCACTAGGTTTTGTGTTATGGCAAATTTTAGAGGTGCATGTGTTCGGACCCATGTGTTGAAAAAATGAAGGAAGAGAATTTAATCCAACTTTCAATTTTCTTTACTTGGAAAAATGTGCTTCACATATATGTAAGAATTGTTAAAATATATTGGATTTAGGCCTGGTATATATAATACTGAAAAAGTGACCCTTCAGTAGTATACACCCCCTTTCACTCGAGTTTACCTTTTCAGCATTTGTATTACATAAGAAGACCAAGTGTTCTGAAGATCTGAGTTTCTTTTCATGTTGTCCACAAAGACATCTGGATTGATTGATCTGCTGAATCGAGCGACGGTTTCAAGCTAAATGACCTTTAAAACGTCAAACTCAAGTGAAATTTTTATCTTAGTATGTGGAATTTTGGCCATGTAGATACTGATAGGTAACTGCTAAAATGGATAAACTTCTGCTTTTCCCCTATCCCATTTCAAACATGTGTTCTTAACAGAAGAGGTGACATCATTACCTAAAGATAAATGCTGAATAGATTTTAAACACCTGGCACCTGGGACACTGTTTCAGTTTTATGATACAATAAAAAGTTACCTGGTTTATACAAAAACTTGATTAACATAAATGCTGAAACGGCAAACTCGAGTGAAAGGGGTGTAATTAAATGAGAAATGGGATGGGCCTTACTGCGGTTTCGACGAATCAAGCCTCGTCAATGACCCTTCCAAGCAGGCACATGACGTCAAAATGACGTCATATCAACGTCGATGCGACGTCATGATGTCGCATCGACGTTGATATGACGTCATTCTGGCGTCATGTGCCTGCTGGGAAATAGATTTGGAAACATGGAGGCAAAGAGAATTATTGTAATTTTGCAACTTTTAACAGAGTAGTCGATACAAAGACTAGTATGTGTAAAGTTTGATTACACAACGATATATTGAAATGGTGCAGTGGTTCTTAGAACATTCTGTGGAGTAAAGTTAACGTAAATAATTTTCAGATACTGTCAGCGATCCGAAGCTAGATGAAAACTCCCATACACATCGAGCACTACAGCTATACTAACAACGAAGGCTTTTGACATATCACAAAAACCTCAAACTCTTTGTCTGTAGTGTTACGCTAATAAGGTATTAGATATTATTTTAGACGAGGAAAACATCAGCTTTGTTTAGATATGATCACAGATTATTGGTTTTGCTCTCAACTTCAGCAGGGCTAGTTAGTTAATTGTTCAAAATTCGTATATCATCTGGATTTCTGTAAGCTTTGATATCCATGTATGATTTTGATTTCATATACCATTCCTTGTCAGTGCCGATTGGTATATTATTGCTAAACAACGCCAGCCATCGGTCAAGTAAATCAGTTCTTGCATTTTCTTTTGATCGCTGTGTTTCGCCGTAGTAGTCATTCCCCTTCGATACTGCGAGCGATTCTGTGTATCTCGCTTCGACTTGTTGTGATCGCTTGCCTTGAAAGTGGTAGATGCAGCAACGGCATTGGAGGAAGGTGTTTTCGATATGTTCACATTGCTGACACTTGCACTTTCGAGCCTCTGTCGAGAAACAGGACGCAACAAAAACTGAAATATAATGCATAAACCATGCTCTTATTTTATCATTCACCAGACAGGAAAGTAGTAGAGACATAATCTGAAGCCAATCCTCGTGGCTTTTGATTAGGTTGGACAGTATAAATTATGGTACGTGTATAGGATGAGTGGAACTAGGTTTGCTTTCGAGCTTTCTGTCTCTCTGATATTGTCGTTCACAACTTTCTACACAGAATAAGAAACTTTATGGCAGTTTTACAAACAGGTTATACAGACAAATTGTTGGAATTCAGATGGGTACAAATTGCGCCCCTCTCGTAGCTGATTTATTTTCATACTGCTACGCAATATGGCCCATACTACATCCCTTTGAACATTTTTACTGCTTCCAACGGATCAAACTTTTATATTTTATTTGCGATTACTGCAGCTGGCATTGTGTGGTGGCCCTAAAAAGTCTCCCCGTAAATCTTCCATAGTGCAGATTATATCTTTCGGTCCTTTGAGATCAGTAAGAATATTCAGAGTGTTAAAATACTTTATGTTTAGAGCCATCTTCTAAACATTGTTTCAATTTTTGACCCCGTTTAGGCACGTGTCTTTGATTTAGACAACCCTTGTGTAAATTTTTGAAATTGCAGTACATTTATCTGGCTATCGTCGCCAGTTTATAAAGGGTCACCACTGACGAGGCTTAAGTACCCGAAATTGCGCAAAATGGCCCATACTACATCCCTTTGAACGTTTTTACTGCTTCCAAAGGATCAAACGTTTATATTTCAGTCATGGATTCGCTTAACCATGAAAACATTAAGCTGATGTTATCGATGCTTTTTTACCTTGATGATCTTTTGAACATTGACAATCCTTATTTTGAAAGCATGATCAATCAAATTCATCCACCTGAACTAGAGTTGAATGAGGCCAAAACCACAGATACCGAAGCGCCCTTTTTTAGATTTACATCTTTCTATTGCAAATGGATTTGTTACTTCTAAAATTTATGATAAATGCGATGACTTTGATTTTGATACAGTAAATTTTCCGTTTTTGGATGGTGACGTTCCTCGCATTTTTCAACTTGCATGCATTAGGTTCGCTAGAGTCTGCAAACATGTTGCGCGAAATAAATGTTTAACAGCCAAACTTATCCAGCAGGGCTATCGGTATCATAAACTTCGAAAAACATTTCTAAATTTTACCGCAGACACTATGAATTGATTTCCAAATTTAATGTTGGGTTAAATAAAAATATACAGCCCCTTTCACTCGAGTTTGCCGTTTGAGCATTTACATCACACAAGAAGACCATGTGATCCGAAGACCTTAGTTTCTTTTCATGTTGTCCTCAAAGACATCTGGATTGATTGATCTGCTGATTTGAGTGACAGCTTCAAACTAAATGACCTTTAAAAACGGCAAACTCGAGTGAAATTTTTAAATTCCTATGTGGCATTTTGCCATGTAGATACCGATCAGGTAACTGCTTAAACTGATAAAATTCTGCTTTTGTCTCTATCCTGTTACAAATGTGTGTTCTTAATATGCATTGTATATGTTGTGCAAAGAAGTTTGAAATAAAAATGTGCTTTAACCAAGCAATTACAATGTTTTTTATCAGAAGAGGTGACATCATTACCTAAAGATAAATGGTGAATAGATTTTAAGAACACCTGGCACCTGGGACACTGTTTCAGTTCTAAAATAGAATAACCTGATTTACAAACAAACGGCAAACTCGAGTGAACAAATTTGATTGACCTAAATGCTCAAACGGCAAACTGGAGTGAAAGGGGCTGTAATAGTTTGATCCTTTGGAAGCAGTTAAACATTCAAAGGGATATAGTATGGACTATATTGCGCAATTTTGGGTAATGAATCCTCATCAGTAGCCCTTTATAAACCGGCAACGAAAGCCAGACTATAGTTCTGCAATCCCAATAATGTATACGAGAAGTCTCAATCAAAGACACATTCCGAAACGGGGTCAAGTAATTAAAACATTACTTACGGAATAATGTTTCTAAACGTACAATTGTAAGTGTTTGAACACTGTTTAAAACTGTAAAGACACTTTTACGTGAGGGCCTTTCGGAACCAGAATTTTATGGTGACCTGGTTTATAAATTTAAGAAACTGAAAGGAAGGATTGATTTTGATTTTTCTTTTCAGTTTAGAAAGTCATTATAGGTTACAAACGTATTAGGCTGCTAGCTAGAGGGTCGATTGCTCCCCCCCTAGGGAATTTTGCAGACATACCCTATTTTAAAGAACAATTCAAGCTGAGTAGAATAAGAGATGTTTGCACCCTGAGCGTTGGGGCGTTATCCTGTAACAGCCTGTTACATATGTTACCTCAAAATTAAGAAATTATGATATGGTGTTTTCAGCTACAGAAAAATGACAATAATTTATCATTTTACTCAACTTTTTCATACTGTCTGCTTGTTGTATGTCTATACTACATATTAAAATCGTTTGGACAAAAATTTGACCCACACTTACTGTAACATACGTAACGTAATTTAAGATACCCTTTGAAAATACCACTTTTGAGTGATATCATTTACTTATACTGTTGCACTATTCATTTTTCCAAAGATATGAGATTTATTTCCATCAGCATGTTCAATTTGCAGATGGAAAAACCAAGGTTTATTTTCCTATCATGTATATATTGCCTTTAATGAAGTATTTAGTAGCCCTACCCCCAGTTTCAAATGCGAAATATTCTTTTGCAACGAACGTGAAGTATGTTAAATACTTAAAACTGGTGGATATATATCATAGTTTCTTGCTTATTTTACCATGAACCATGGCTCTGAGGATCTGTAACCAAGTATCTTGGATCAAAGATTTTGATCCAGAATGTAACATATGTAACATACATGTAATGAATAACGAAGGGCATTGTACATAGCAGGAATGCCATCACAGGTCAGTCTAATTCTCTATTCCATTAGATATTTTGCAAACTTATATCTTAAATGACAATTCAAGTTTGCTCCAATAAGAGATGTTTGCTTTATGTACATTGGAGCATGTGTCTGTTACAGTATGTTACATATGTTACCATAATATGTTTTGAAAATAATGATATGGCAATTTTAGCGTCAGAAAAATAAGATTTTTATTATTTCATTCACCCAATTCATATAGTCTACATGAAACGTGTCCATTCTCAACACTGAAGTTGCTTGAGCAATAATATGACACCTACAGTGTAATGTCTGTAACATATATTAAAATAACCCTTTAAAAATTAGCATTGTGAGTGACATCGCTTTTTTTAGTAACACATTCCAGCTTTTTTTTTCAAATATATGTGATTTTTTACATTACCATGTTCAATGGAGGAGATGAAAAATTCCTATACTGTATATATTATACTAAATGGGTTATTTAGCAACCCTACCCGCAGTTTCATACGCCAAATTGTATTGCTAATTACGTAAAACATGTAAATAATCGTTTCTAATGGCTGTATCTAATGTTGATAATTATTTGCTTATATTTCATGCTTATGGAGAACTATAGTTCTGAGTGGGTGTCACCAAGTATCTAGGCTCAGACATCATAATGAGGAATGTAACGTATGTAACATATATGTATGAATAAAGAATGACGTGGTCTACAGTAGATATACGTATATCTACAAAATCGTTTGTACTTGAACTGTTAATAGACCTAGAATGCTGAAAGTGGTATCAAATAAATGGGACGGCAATAGACTAATGCCCTCAGTCCTCTAAATACATCATCTGAATTTCAGTTTTATGAATATTAAAGAAAACTTTAGAAATTAGAGAAAATGCATAACAAATAAGCAGGTATACCTACAAAATGATAATAGTTTTTCAGCATGCTAAAGTCTGAATGTGCTGAAAATGCCAAGGGCAATTTTCTATCATCCTTCTATAATAAAAAGTCATTTGATGAGCATTAATAAATATAATGGTTAAATTAGATGTTGGCGATTAACCGCCGAAGAATTGAGGCGGGGTGCCTATTAAACCAGATGAATCTTGGCTATTGGAAGTCCTAGACAGCTGAAATTGGTATAGACCGGTTGCTAAGACAATGTTCTTTAACCATATGATGTTATGAATAAATCATATGAATGTTTGTTTCATGAATTGCAACAAGAACTTCAGAAATAGAGAAAATTTGCAGAAAGGCGAAGGGGTATACCAACAAAGTCACTTATATATCCACTATCAATAGCTGTTGAGTAGTCAAAATGGCATCAAATGTTACTATTTGGTCACTTCAATAATGAATTGTTGTCATGTTATCACAAAATATATGAATCGTCATGTTGTCATGTATACATACCACAAAACATATGAGGTTAAAGCAAAGGTACACGTGTCCCTGTTGCTGGACACCCTTAATTGTTTGCTATATACCATTTTTATCAACGTTTTATGAATACCCATGAAAGTAAATCTGATATGATTTGTATATAAGAGCAATGGGAAATGGTGCATTGTCCAAACAAATATCTGATATCAATTAAACCCTCTAAGGCAATGAGCAGCCAGGATATAAGTATTTTGTTGGTTTATCTCTTCATTTTTCTCTTATTTTCTCTTATTTATGAAGTTTAATTCTAATATTAGTGACCTTTATCAGATAAGAAGGTTTACTTGATATATCAGGTTACAGTGTTATAATTCATTGTCATAGCAATCTTTTGATACCAGATTCAGCACAGTAGTGCTATTAGTAACCTAGACACAAGCCATTTTGTAAGGTATACCCTCTTATTTTCCGTGATTCTTCTCCAGTCTGTAAAAATTGCATTAATACGAGGTATTCATTAAACTTAAAATAAGTTTATTCATTTATCAGACTAGAAGACAAATTGCATAGCCCAAAGCATCAAGCTGCTACCACTTTTATCTTTCTAGGCCTATTGACATGCCAGACACTAGTAATTATGTAAGTATAAATGTTATTTTTCTGTGATTTTCCAAACTTGTCATAGTTTTTTTTATATCAATATTGATAAATATGCAAATGAGATAATTTTCAAATAGACCCAAAACATCTGTAAAATTGTCAAATGGTATCACTGGTGTATAAACTATGTGCAACGATGATAGCTTGGGTCTGAAAGACGTTTTTTATGGGTTTTTAATGATTTATGGCAATTTTAATGTTTAAATTAAAGTTCACAAATATGCAAATAAGATGATATGCATAACTTACCTTAAGATGAAACGGCTATAGTGAAGAAGCTTTAAAATGAAACCAAGTTCAGTGGTCTACGATAAGTCATAACGTATATATGATCAATTTTGTAGGTCAAATTAGCCCCATGCGGTATTGGTAACACTGTAAATATAAACAACTTGGCGTTACACCGTTACAACTGAGGCACATCACACAAGCATGTCATTCTTACCTTGCGCATTGGTGTTTGAAGCTTTGAAATCCACAGAAACTATTACAGAAACCCTTATTTGTTTATAAATGTTAATTCACATATTTTTGTTACATACGTTACACAAATTGAGAACCATCTATGTCAACTTGATAAAATTATCTATCACATATTGCCCTTGAAGAATCTTGTAGACAAATGGTAGAATTATGGTAAAACAACCTATTGTTCAACCGCAATCAAAGAATACTGCAAATATAATAAGCTGGTAACAGTTGGTATTTTTAAATGGCCGTTACACCGTTACGCCCCGGCGTACAAAGTGCAAACATCTCTCATTTGAATGCAAATAACACAAACATGACATTCTTACCTTGCACATTGGTGTTTGCAGATTTGTACTCCACAGAAACTATTACTGAAAACCTTATTGGTTTATAATTGTAAATTCGCATATTTTTGTTACATACGTTACATACGTTATACAGATAGAGACCCATATATGTCAACATGATAAAATTATACATCCCATATATTTTCCTCGAAGAACCTTGCAGACAAATGGTAGAATTATGGTAAAACAACATATTATTCATTCCCAATCAAAGAATACTGCAAATATAATAAGCTGGTAACAGTTGTTGTTTTTAAATAGCTGTTACACCCTTACGCCCCGGCGTACGAAGTGCAAACATCTCTCATTTGAATCAGAAAAGACTGCTCTTTAAGATAGACTATGTCTGCAAAATTCCCTAGGGGGGAGCAGGACCTTTTTCAGCCAGCAGTCTATATAGGATATAACTTAAATGTTATGCAACAGTCTGAATGCTTAGTTTTTAAGATGTCTCGATACCGATTTTTGTTGATAAATAACCCTATAATTTTAAGACAACTTAAAATATACCTGTGGAATGCCACACAAAAAGCAAAATATTTGTGGGGGTATCCATGCTTTAAAAACATGTGAACAATAGACTTGCCATTACTGCAGCTGGTGTTGTTCCGTGTGGCGGCCCTAAAAAGTCTCCCCGTACATCATCCATTTTGCAGATTATGTTTTCCTTGTGGTCCTTTGAGATCAGTGAGGGTATTCTGGGAAATCAATTATTCATTATCGGTCTGATTCATTTGAGCCGCATCGTGAGAAAACGGGATTATTGCCTATGCGAAAACAAAGGCGCAGATCAGCTTCGCGGTAACCGCGAAGCTGATCAGCGCCTTTGTTTTCGCTACTCGGGTAGTACAATTCCTCTTCTACTTAAATCCGAAATTTCAAGCTTCTAGCTCTTTTCTGAGCTGGTACAGGTCGGTTTGTGTCGGACCTGGTCGGAAACCCCGAAGATCGGTTTTCTCGCGTCGCGGCTCATTTTATAACCAACCATTCATATAATTGGCTCTTTGGATAATACAAGTCTTTGTATCGACTATCTTGTTGAAAGTCACAAAATTAAAGTATTTCTCTTTGGCTCCATTTTGTTTTTACTGCTTCCAAAGGATCCGAAACGTTTATATTTCAGTCATGGATTCGCTTAACCATGAAAACATTAAGCTGATGTTATCGATGCTTTTTTACCTTGATGATCTTTTGAACATTGACAATCCTTATTTTGAAAGCATGATCAATCAAATGCATCCACCTGGACTAGAGTTGAATGAGGCCAAAATCACAGATACCGAAGCGCCCTTTTTTAGATTTACATCTTTCTATTGCAAATGGATTTGTTACTTCTAAAATTTATGATAAATGCGATGACTTTGATTTTGATACAGTAAATTTTCCGTTTTTGGATGGTGACGTTCCTCGCATTTTTCAACTTGCATGCATTAGGTTCGCTAGAGTCTGCAAACATGTTGCGCGAAATAAATGTTTAACAGCCAAACTTATCCAGCAGGGCTATCGGTATCATAAACTAAAAGGCTTCGAAAAACATTTCTAAATTTTACCGCAGACACTATGAATTGATTTCCAAGTTTAATGTTGGGTTAAATAAAAATATACAGCCCCTTTCACTCGAGTTTGCCGTTTGAGCATTTACATCACACAAGAAGACCATGTGTTCCGAAGACCTTAGTTTCTTTTCATGTTGTCCTCAAAGACATCTGGATTGATTGATCTGCTGATTTGAGTGACAGCTTCAAACTAAATGACCTTTAAAAACGACAAACTCGAGTGAAATTTTTAACTTCCTATGTGGCATTTTTTGCCATGTAGATACCGATCAGGTAATTGCTTAAATTGATAAAATTCTGCTTTTGTCTCTATCCTGTTACAAATGTGTGTTCTTAATATGCATTGTATATGTTGTGCAAAGAATTTTGAAATAAAAATGTGCTTGAACCAAGCAATTACAATGTTTTTATCAGAAGAAGTGACATCATTACCTAAAGATAAATGGTGAATAGATTTTAAGAACACCTGGCACCTGCGACACTGTTTCAGTTCTAAAATAGAATAAAAAGTTACCTGATTTACAAACAAACGGCAAACTCGAGTGAACAAATTTGATTGACCTAAATGCTCAAACGGCAAACTGGAGTAAAAGGGGCTGTAATGGTTTGATCCTTTGGAAGCAGTAAACATTCAAAGGGAGATAGTATGGACTATATTGCGCAATTTTGGGTAATGAACCCTCATCAGTAGCCCTTTATAAACCGGCAACGAAAGCCAGACTATAGTTCTGCAATTTCGAGAATGTATACGAGAAGTCTCAATCAAAGACACATTCCGAAACGGGGTCAAGTAATTAAAACATTACTTACGGAAGAATGTTTCTAAACGTACAATTGTAAGTGTTTGAACACTGTTTAAAACTGTAAAGACACTTTTACGTGAGGGCCTTTCGGAACCAGAATTTTATGGTGACTTGGTTTATAAATTTAAGAAACTGAAAGGAAGGATTGATTTTGATTTTTCTTTTCAGTTTAGAAAATCATTATAGGTTACAAACGTATAGGATATAACTTAAATGTTATGCGACAGTCTGAATGCTTAGTTTTTAAGGTGTCTCGATACCAATTTTTGTTGATAAATAACCCTATAATTTTAAGACAGCTTAAAATATACCTGTGGAATGCTACACAAAAAGCAAAATATTTGTGGGGGTATCCATGCTTTAAAAACATGTGAACAATAGACTTGCTATTACTGCAGCTTGTGTTGTTCCGTGTGGCGGCCCTAAAAAGTCTCCCCGTACATCATCCATTTTGCAGATTATGTTTTCCTTGTGGTCCTTTGAGATCAGTGAGGGTATTCTGGGAAATCAATTATTCATTATCGGTCTGATTCATTTTGAGCCGCGACGCGAGAAAACCGGTCTTCGGGGTTTCCGACCAGGTCTGACACAAACCGGCCTGTACAGTTTCAGAAAAGAGCTAGAAGATTGAAATTTCGGTTTTAAGAAGAAGAGAAATTGTACTATCCGTGTAGCGAAAAAAAAGGCGCTGATCAGCTTCGCAGTTACTGCGAAGCTGATCTGCGCCTTTGTTTTCGCATAGGCAAAAATCCGGTTTTCTCACGATGCGGCTCTTTTATAACCAACCATTCATATAATTGGCTCTTTGGATAATACAAGTCTTTGTATCGACTATCTTGTTGAAAGTCACAAAATTAAAGTATTTCTCTTTGGCTCCATTTTGCCATATCTAAAGGGTCACTGAAGAGGCTTAAATCGCCGAAACCGCGGTATGGCCCATCCCTTTTCTCAATAATAAGCTCACTGCTCTTAAAGGATCTTAGTTTTATTTTTAATTTTGAAATATTTTCAATTTCATTTTTTCACGGAATAGATATAAAATATGTCAATGGAATGTGTTTTAAACTGCAAATGTATTCATAAACTACTTGTCAAATAACAAAATTGAAAGGTACAAATAAATATACGCATTCTAGGGCAAAAATACAATTTTTGCAGCAAATATTTATTTAAAAATTTTGAACATATTTATTGTCTAGTACATCTCCGGGAATATACTTAGAATAACAAAAAAAAAATGATTTTTGAAAGGGGAATGATTATCAAATAAGATAATGTATAAATTGATAGGTCTTTCCACGCTTTTTAAGCTGCAACCGAATAAGCATTTTTCCCACACCCACCCCTTACAAAGATGTATATCCCGGAGTATAATCAAATCTCAAAAACTTTTCAAAAATAGTTTTTAAAGCTTGTGATGTATGGATGTTTAGATTAAAAAATGTCAATGTAATGGTACCAAAATTATTAAATTCTGATAAATATAGGCCCAAACCACCACTTGTCGTACATCGCGATCATATAATCCCGACAATTAGTATGCGATAGTGAAAAGATACAAGTAGGCAATGATCAGGAAATGATGAAATCAGAAAAAAAATTCCCAGTCCACAAACCCGAGGGGTGGGAAAAAACTAAAATGACACTTAGGTAATTATACCAAGAATACATATCGTAGGCCGGGTGATTAGCTATTCCTCAATAGGCGGCCACTCAACTCAAAATATGAAAACATACATAAGGCTCAAACAGCACAAAAATTCGACTCCAAAACACAAAACAATAAGAACAAGACGATAATACGATAGTAGTAACAGTTTTAAAACCTTAATTTAAATGTAAAATTATTATGTCCCTTTCAATGCCGGCTTGAGGCCTATTGTTTATATAATTTAAAACGTCTGTTCAATTATTAATATTTTTAAATGAAAGAGAACAAGGTTTTAGCAATTTCGATGTATTTCCATTTTTCCATTCTTTTTATTTCTTCTATTGATGGGATATGCAATTTTCTTCCGCCATATGATTTCCATCACAATACATGTATATGTAGTCTATATTACAGCCCCTTTCACTCGAGTTTGCCGTTTGAGCATTTGCATCACAAAAGACCATGTGTTCCGAAGATCTGAGTTTCTTTTCATGTTGTTCTCAAAGACATCTAGATTGATTGATCTGCTGATTTGAGTGACAGCTTCAAACTGGATGACCTTTAAAAACGGCAAACTCGAGTGAATTTTTTAACTTCCTATGTGGAATTTTTGCCATGTAGATACAGATCAGGTAACTGCTTAAATTGGTAAAATTCTGCTTTTATCTCTATCCTGTTACAAATGTGTGTTCTTAATATGCATTGTATATGTTGTGCAAAGAATTTTGAAATAAAAATGTGCTTGAACCAACTTCGCGGCAACTACAATGTTTTTATCAGAAGAGGAGACATCGATACCTAAAGATAAATATGCTGAATAGATGTCTCTGGTGAAACGGTTACACTGGAACGTAACATTTGAGTCAATTATTCTCTGTTAGAAAATAAATAAATAAATAAATAAATAAATAAATAAATAAATAAATAATACTTACCAATGATAATATAAAGTTTACATAGCTTCATCCTTCTTATTTGTATTCAGAAATTGTGACTAAAATCAAGTTTAATAGCTGTTTCAATTGTATTATAAAGTTCTATGAAGTTTGTATTTTAAATGTGTGCATGCCAACTGATTTTTCGACATTCCCTCGCGCTTTTTCGGTCTTTTGACTTGTATAAATAATTTTATAAACGTGATTCCTCCATTGCATTTAGATTAAAAGGAAAACCAAAATCTTCCAATTTTAAATACGTCTTTCCACGAAGATGCTCTTTGCTCTTGGAAAATTAATAATTAAGACAATGATTTATAGAGTAATTTAAAGGATGGGCTAAATGTTAATAACGGGTAATCAAAGAAAACTTGACACCGCTTCGTGTCTCAAAATGATACTTGCAAACACCTGCTGACACTCTTGAATGAAACGAGCCGTGACGCGAGAAAACCGGTCTTCGGGGTTTCCGACCAGGTCCGATATAAACCGGTCTGTGCAGTCTCAGAAAATGGTTAGAAGCTTGAAATTTCGGATTTAGGAAGAAGAGAAATTGTACTATCCGAGTAGCGAAAACAAAGGCGCTGATCAGCTTCGCAGTTACTGCGAAGCTGATCTGCGCCTTTGTTTTCGCATAGGCAAAAATCCGGTTTTCTCACGATGCGGCTCAAATTTAATTTAACTAAGACTGGGGAAAATTAAATGGAGTCAGCACAACCAGAACAAAAAAAGGAAAGTTTTATTTTCTAAGTAACAATGTTCGAAATCCGAATGAATTTCTCTTTGCATGAAGAAATGGCTATTCTCAGCCTGAAATATACTCGAGGGTTAATCAGTTGAGCCGCCGCATTAGAAAACCAACAATATTAATCTGCATCTACGAAAACAAAGGCGCAAATCTATGGGGTGCCGTTTTACTATTTATTCCCTATTTATGGATATCCATAATTCATTTTTGGATATCCATAATTCATTTTTGGATATCCTAAAATCGATTTATGGATGTCCTTAATTCGGCTGAATATTGGATATCCATAAATTGATTTTAGGATATCCTAAAATCGAATTATGGATATCCTGAAAGGCAATCTTATTTTTGGATATCCATAATTCGATTTAAGGATATCCTAAAATCGGGCTTATATTGGATATCCATACTTCGATTTACTGTATTTTAGGATATCCATAACTCATTTAAGGATATCCTTAAATCACAAAAAATGATGTACGTGCCTAAGGGATACAATGTAAAAATGAATTATGGATATCCTAAAATCGAATTATGGATATCCTAAATTCAAGATTATTTTTGGATATCCTAAAATACATTTAAGGATATCCTTAAAAAAGCTGATTTAAGGATATTCATCATTCGATTTTTGTATATTCAAAAATCGAATTATGAATATCCATAATTCATCGTGATTTTTGGATATCAAAATGTATCTAAGGATATCCATAATTAAATTAAGGATGTCAATAATTCATTTATAGATATCCATAATTCATTTATGGATATCCATAATTCATTTTAGGATATCCAAAAATATTAATGGCTATCCTTAATTATTTTAGGATATCCATAAATGAATTAAGGTTATCCATAAACGAATTAAAATATGGATATCCAAAAATAGGGAATAAACGGCACCCCATACAAATCAGCTGTGTAGTCACTGCATAGCTGATCTGTGCCTTTGTATTAGATAGTAGATACTCTTCTTCTTAAATCCGAAATATCAACCTTCTAGCCTTCTCCTGTGACTGTATATGTCGATTTGTGTCGGGCCAGGACGGAACCACAAATTGTTGGTTTTCTCACGCGGTGGCTCAATTAGTATCACTTGTGTAAATGATACGAGTGGTTTGCCAGTGGATACAATGTCAATATACGTATAGGCTGCTAGCCAGAGGGTCGATTGCTCCCCCCCCCCCCCCGCTAGGGAATTTTGCAGACATACCTTATCTTAAAGAACAATTCAAGCTGGGAAGAATAAAAGATGTTTGCACCCTGAGCGTTGGGGCGTTATCCTGTAACAGCCTGTTACATATGTTACCTTAACAAAATTAAGAAATTATAATATGGTGTTTTCAGCTACAGAAAAATGGCTGTAGTTTATCATTTTACTCAACTTTTCCATACTGTCTGCTTGCTGTATATCTATACTACATATTAAAATTGTTTGAACAAAGGTTTGACCCACACTAATTGTAACATACGTAAATTAAGATACCCTTTGAAAATAACACTTTTGAGTGATATTATTTACTTGTAAAGTTGCACTATGCATTTTTCCAAAGATATGATATTCATTTCCATCAGCATGTTCAATTAGCAGATAGAAAAATCAAGGTTTATTTTCCTATCTTGTATATATTGCCTTTAATCAAGTATTAAGTAGCCCTACCCCCAATTTTAAATGCGAAATTTTCTATTGCAACAAACATGAAGTATGTAAAATACTTGAAACTGATGGATATATATCATAGTTCCATATTTTCTTGCTTATTTAATTATGAACCATGGCTCTTAGGATCTGTAACCAAGTATCTAGGATCAAAGATTTTGATCCAGAATGTAACATATCTAACAAACATGTAACGAATAACGAAGGGCATTATACATAGCAGGAATGCCAGTACATGCCGGTCTAATGCTCCATTCCATAAGATATTTTGCAAACATATAATTATCTTAAATGACAATTCAAGTTTGCTTTAATAAGAGATGTTTGCTTTATGTACATTGGAGCATGTGTCGGTGTCAGTCTGTTACAGATGTTACCATTATATGTTAAAAATAATGATATGGCAGTTTGAGCGTCAGAAAAATAAGATTTTATATTAATCCATTCGCCCTTCTCATATTGTCTGCATGAAACATGTCTATTCTACACACTAAAGTTGCTTGAGCAATAATCATCTGACACCTACAGTGTAATGTCTGTAACATTTATTAAAATTACCCTTTCAAAATTAGCATTGTGAGTGACATCGTATGTTTTTTAAGTTACACATTCCAGCTTTTCCAAATACGTGTGATTTTTCCATTACCATGTTCAATAGAGGAGATGGAAAATTCCTATACTGTATATATTATGCTAAATGATTTGTTTAGCAGACCTACCCCCAGTTTCATAAGCCAAATAGTGTATTGCTAATTGCACAAAACATGTAAATACTCAAATCTAATGGCTATATCTAATGTTGATAATTATTTGCTTATAATTCATGCTTATTGAGAACCATAGTTCTGAGTGGGTGTTACCAGACATCTTAATGAGAAATGTAACGTATGTAACATATATGTATGAATAAGTAATGACGTGGGGGTACAGTAGATATATATGATGCTATTTAAAAAAAAATAGTGCAAACACTTCACGTTTCCCTGTGAATAATTTAGTTTTTGGCGTAAAACAATACTAAAAAAAATCTTATTCATTTCTGATAATAAACGTCTTTGGTCCCCTTTAAATACTATTAATAAAACGTTTAGAAATCTCTTTAAAATGCAAAAAAAATTAGGGTATTACTACAAAATCATTTGTACCTGAAATGTTAATAGACCTAGAATGCTGAAAGTGGTATCAAATAAATGCAACGGCAATGGACTAATGCCCTCAGTCCTCTAGATACATCATCTGAATTTCAGTTTTATGAATATTAATGAAAACTTTAGAAATTAGAGAAAATACATAATAAATAGGCAGGTACACAAACAAAATGATTATGTTTTTCAGCAAGCCAAAGTCTGAATGTGCTGCAAATGGCAAGGACAATTTTCTATCACCCTACAATAATAAAAAGTCATTTGATGAGCATTAATAAAATATAATGGTTAAATTAGATGTTGGCGATTAACCACCAAAGGATTGAGGCGGTGCCCCTATTAAACAAAATGAATCTTGGCTACTGGAAGACCTAGACAGTTATAATTGCTATCTACCTGTTGCTAAGAAAATGTTCTTTAACCATATGATGTTATGAATAAATCATAAAAATCATATGAATGTTTGTTTCATGAATTGCAACAAGAAAAAAAAAGAGAAAACTTGCAGAAACGTGAAGGGGTATACCAACAAAATCACTTGTATCTCCACTGTCAATAGCTGTCGAGTTGTCAAAACGGCATCAAATGTTACTATTTGGTCACTTTAATGATGAATCATTGTCATGTTATCACAATATATATAAATTATTGTCATGTTGTCATGTATACATATCACAAAACATACAAGGTTGAAGCAAAGGTACAAGTAGGCAAAGATCAGGAAAAGGCGCAATCAGCAAAAGATTCCCACTCCAAAAACCGAGGTGGGAAAAAACCAAACTAACAAGCAGGTACTTATACCATGAAACAATCGTAAGCCGAATGGGCAGCTATTTTCCCAATAGGTGGCCACTCAGTTACCTTAACTTAACTAAAAATATGAAAACATACATAAGGCGCCAACAGCACAAAAATTTTTTTAAAAAAAAATCTCTGTTGCTGAACACCCTTAATTTTTTTTTGCTATTTACCATTTTTTATCGATGTTTTATGAATATCCATGAAAAAATAAATCTGATATGCTTTGTAAATAAGAGCACTGGATATTGTGTATTTAAGCAATTATCTGATACCAATTTAGCCCTCTAAGGCAATGAGCAGCCGGGATATAAGTGATTTTGTTGGTATATCTCTTCATTTTTCTCTTATTTTCTCTTATTTATGAAGTTTTAATTTTAATATTAGTGACCTTTATCAGATAAGAAGGTTTATATATCAGGTTACATGGTTATAATACATTGTCATAGCAATCATTTGATACCAGGTTAAGTACAGCAGTGCTATCAGTAACATAGACACAAGCCATTTTGTAAGGTATACCCTCTTATTTGCCGTGATTCTTATCCAGTCTGTAAAGATTGCATTAATATTCATTAAACTTAAAATAAGTTTATTCATTTATCAGACTAGAAGACAAAGTGAATAGCCTAAAGCATCAAGCTGCTACCACTTTTATCATTCTAGGTCTGTTGACATGCCAGACACTAGTAATTATGTAAGTATACATCTTATATACATCTTATTTTTCAGTGATTTTCCAAACTTTTCATAGTTTATTATATTAATATTGATAAATATGCAAATGAGATAATTTTTAAATAGATCAAATACATCTGTAAAATTGTCAAATGATATCACTGGTGTATAAACTATGTGCTACGATGATAGCTTGGGTCTGAAAGACGTTTTTATGGGGGTATTTTTTTAATGATTTTTCGGCCATTTTAACATTTAGATTAAGGTTCACAAGTATGCAAATAAGATAATTTGCATAACTTACCTTGAGATGAAACGGCTATAGTGAAGAAGCGTTTAAATGGAACCAAGCTCAGTGGTCTATGATAAGTCATAACAAAAAACAATTTTGTAGGTCAAATTAACCCCATGTGGTATTGGTAACATTGTAATATTACATGTAATATAAAATTAATATAAACAACTTTGCGTTACACCGTTACAACTGAGACACATCTAGCAAATGAAAATAACACAAGCATGACCTTGCACATTGGTGTTTGCAGCTTTCTACTCCACAGAACCTATAACAGAAACTCTGATTTGTTTATATATGTAAATTAACACATTTTTGTTACATATGTTACACAAACTGAGAACCTCTTTATCAACTTGATAAAATTATATATCCCGCATATTGCCCTTGAAGAATCTTGCAGACAAATGGTAGAATTATGGTAAAACAACCTATTGTTCAATCCAAATAAAAAATACTGCAAATATAATAAGCTGGTAACAGTTTTTATTTTTAAATGGCCGTTACACCGTTACGCCCCGGCGTACCAAGTGCAAATATCTCTCATTTGAATACAAATAAGACAAACATGACATTCTAACCTTGCACACTGGCGTTTGCAGATTTGTGCTCCACAGAAACTATTACTGAAAACCTTGTGTTTATAAATGTAAATTCGCATATTTTTGTTAAATATGTTACATACGCTATACAAATAGAGAACAATCTATGTCAGCTTGATAAAATTATGCATCCCACATATTTTCCTCGAAGAATCTTGCAGATAAATGGTACAATTATGGTAAAACAACCTATTTTTCATTCCCAATCAAAGAAAACTGCAGATATAATTAGCTGGTAACAGTTGTTATTTTAAATAGCTGTTACACCATTACGCCCCGGCGTACAAAGTGCAAATATCTCTCATTTGAATCAGAAAAGACTGCTCTTTAAGATCGACTATGTCTGCAAAATTCCCTAGGGGTGGGGGAGGGGGCAGGGCCTTTTTCAGCCAGAAGTCTAGTAGATATTGTGATGTATGATGTATGTCTCATTTTTAATTAATGCATGTACATGTAATTTTGTTTGTTCTTATCAAAATATGTGCTGTTTTTTTTGTTTGTTTTTTTTGTTGTTTTTTTTTTTTTTTTTTATTTTTTGATATATCTAATATCAAATGCCCTAATATCAAATGTTCTTTTTATAGAAATTGCTATTTTAACCATGTCTTTCAGCTCTTATACATGTGTTATTTTTGTACAGTCGGTTCAAAAGCTCATCAGAGCTTATGGTATATTGTTACTATGGCTTGCCGACTTAAAATAAAGCTTATCTTATCTTATCTTATATTAACCTGTCAGCAGCAGATTTTTGCAGGTATGGTATACTAGTGCGACGTACTCGGTCTGACCCCAAGACATTGAATCGATGTCGAGCAACTTGTCATTTCGTCCAGCCCTATACGCCCTCATACCAAAATGGAAGTTTTGCTTTATGTTCTGGTGTCGATTTTTGTAAAGTTATTTTTCTCCCTTTTGCGTGCCTTTTCATTTATTGAGTTAAGTTGGGGTAACTCAGTGGCCACCTTTTGGTGACTTGCTTTTATTTTTTTTTTTATTTATTTTTTTTTTTTTTTTTATTTTTTTTTATTATTATTATTTTAAAAACAAAACTGAAGTATTGTTTCTTATGGTTTCAAAAATCCCGGGCACACTAATCTCGGACAACAGTCAGGATACGACTCGTTTGTTTTCGCCACAACCTGGCAAATTGGCTGCCAATCTTGGGGAATTTTTGGGGGAATAGCTGTTCGCTCGGCTAACCATATGTTCTTGCAGAAGCTGTTTGTGATTTTTTTATTTTTTTTTTTTTTTATTTATTTTTTTATTTTTTTTTCAAACAGGGTTTTGAGGATGGGGCTGGATCTAATTGCACCTTTTCCTGATCATTATTTATTCTTCGATTTATACATATACAACCAGAGTTTTGAGGATGGGACCTTATTTGGTCCTGATTCAAAAATTATGTTCCTTATCCTGTAAACCACCAAGACAACTATCAGATTGCACCTAAGACTCTAACAGTATCCAGAGCCATCTGCCGATTATTATGAGTAATAAGTTGTCCGGCATTTCTTTCCCGTCTGGATTGTGTTAACTCACGCTAGTGCTCGCAAAGGTCCTATGTACAGTCTGCATATCCACACAATCTGGAGGTTATTTCCCGGAAACATTGTTATGACAGAACAGTGTTTGCATTTGTTTTGTAACGGGCCGGCCAGAAAAGTTCCCAGTGCTGTGGTAAGTAGTATAAGAAAAAAAGATGTGGGGACTTCAGTTTAAAATATATTGAATATATATGAAAACTGTTTATTTGACGTTGCTGAGTGGCCGGCTATTGGGAAATAGCTGCTCACTCAGCTTACAATATGTTTTCTTAGTACACATATCTAATTATCAATTTAGTTTTTTCCCACTTCGGTTTTTGGAGTGGGAATTTCTTTCTGATTGAGCCTTTTCCTGATGTTGTACCTTCTTATTTCAAACGGACACCATATGTACTTTGTCCTTATTGTGGCGCACCAACATCTTTAAAACAGATACTTACCGGTGATGATGCACAACTTTTTTTGTTGAACTGTCGGCTTGTATTCACCAACTTTGTTTAGTATTGCGCGATCGGGACACGAACCCACGGACAAATACCTCTGAATCGGTCATCTAACGAATAATCCATCAGGGCTTGGAGAAATGAATTAATCAGTATCAAGTGACAGGCGATCTTCATCTCGAGCGGTGCATTTGAATAACCATCAAGTCAAGTCAAGTCAAGTCAAGTAAAATTTATTTAACGTCGGTTTTTTCATAACATGATAACACAAGCTCCTGAGAGCTTTTCCTACCGACTAACAAATACAATATATCACAGATTAAAGCATGCACATAGGAGCAAATAATAATAATTTAAAATAAATATATATATACAATGTATATATATTATATACATTGTTTGGCAGTGAGAAACGTATATTATTGCACATTTAAATAGGAGTCCTCCAGCTAGGGTAGGACACGATGGGTGAGACAGCTCATCCAATCGAGCCCTAGCGTAGACCTGAGGATTTAATAAACCTCTGAAATACCTCTTGGGTCAAAATACGAAAACGAAAAAAGGACGAAAGCGAAAGTATGTCCCAAGCCATACTACAGAGATTATGTAGAGAACATAATATGCCTAATTACACCTTACCAGCAGGTGGATGTTGACAAGGCAAATGCATCATTTCAGAACAGAATCAGAATAGTTTACTGGTAAAACGTCAAACTGACAATACAACACCAGGTATTGTCAATGAGAATGGTTACAGAATCTACACGGCATGCTTATGATTATCAATCCGGGTGAAAAAGGGCCCGTCTTACCATGTCGTTGAGCCAACTGAAACGCCATGTCTGGAGAAATGAGACAATACTGGCACCAGGAAGGATATGCACCTTTTAGTAAGAACGGCATGTACAAATCAAAATATCAGGGCACCCTGACAGGTCAGTCGGTAATTACTATGTATTTACATCTGCCGCGCAGGCTCAAATCTCACTTGCGACGACGTGAAAACAATTTTTACTGAAGAAAAAAATCAAATTATTCACGCAGTGGTATTATCAATGGTTTGACTGACACCTTCCGGCGGTGTGGTGGTTTCACATTCGGTTTTCCTGCCAAACGACAAGGAATGTGCTGGCTTTCCCCCCACAAACTGGACAGTCGGCGTTTAAGAAACAGAATTGCGTAGTTCTGACGTCTCTCTCTCGTAAGCCAAAGCTAGACGCTAAACTTAATTGAATTTCATGTACATGTGGTTGCATATGTGCTCTTGGTGTGGTTGTCAGATGTTGCATCCAAAATGATCAGGTTTGTGACGTTATATAAGTCTGTTTTTGGGGGTTTGCACGTGTCTATGTTGTGATTTGAGATAGTTTCGGGTGTTTTGCGTTGGTTTGGGGTGTTTCCACTGACCGAATGGCAACGTAAATCAGTTCGGTACTCACGGGTTATATAAGTCTGTTTTTGGGGGTTTGCACGTGTCTATGTTGTGATTTGAGATAGTTTAGGGTGTTTTGCGTTGGTTTGGGGTGTTTCCACTGACCGAATGGCAACGTAAATCAGTTCGGTACTCACGGGTTAGTTCCGGCAAATAGTCAAAGATAAAATTCGGCAACCCGTAAAACTAAAATAGAAAAAAGAGAAGAATTTCATGATGTGGATTGTTTGATGAATGTAGCTTCCGTTGTCGATATCATTATGAAGACCAACTCTATAGTTTCATTAGATTTAGTTCAAACCATCTAAAACGATGGATAAACTGACTGCTGTCTCTGGCATTCTTTTCTTAGTTGCTGATGTTTTTGCCATTGCAAGTCTTGCACATCCAGAATGGATTGTCAGTGATGTTGCAGGTACAGTGAGTGTTTTTATCAAAGCCATATCACGATAAAAGGTCTTCTAGGTTTCAGACTATGACGCAAACCGACATGTCCAGTCACACAAGAAAGCTAGAAGCTTGAAATTCGGATTTAAGAAGAGGGATTGCTCTATCTGTTCAACTATCTATCTTCTGATCGGGCTTCTGATACTGAATCGATCAATTTCTGATCATCACCTCAGGTGTGGGGTGGGTGGCTAAATTTAGAATTTAGTCAAGGGAAAATAAAACATTTGGGGTGGACCATTAAAACTATTTACAAGATATAGATGAGAGGCATACTAAAACGCATGCCTCTGGGCTAATGATTTAAATAGAAGCCTTAAATTCCTCAATGGTCTTAGATAGGACCACTGAAGAAGGGAGACTATTCCAAACCGGAATAGTTCTGGGGAAAAAGGAATTTTTCAGGGCATCACTATAGGCAAATGGTCTTGTGTATTGTGATTCATTTGATGCCCGAGTATGCCTTAGATTGGGTGCCGGGGTCAGGTATTTGTCTTTATCAAGAGACACTGTACCCGAGTGTATCTTGTAGAAGAAGGTTAAGGAGGACCGCTCCCTGCGAGACTCCAGGGATGGCCACTCAAGTTCGTCTAGCATTTCACCGACGCTACTGGTGTTCCTCCATCGCCTGCAGGTCCACCGGGCAGCAGTCCTCTGCACCTTCGCCACCTTCTCAATCTGAGTTTCATGATAGGGATGCCAAATAGGAGCTGCATACTCAAGTTGAGGCCGAACCAATGTTTTGTATGCAACTTCCTTAGTATGCCTAGGTGCCAGTGCCAAATTGCGCACTATGAAACTATGCAGCTTTCATAAAATAAAACTATCATAGTATCATTTAAGAATGAATTTGTCTTAAAGATCTATCATAGACATAGACATAGACATAGAAACTTGATTTAACGTCGAATATGATTAACTACAACATAAGCCCAGTAGGGCTTTTATTTCGACAAACATATGTAAAATAATTAAAAGTAACAGAGTATAATTATCACAGCATGCACATGTATATAAACACGATTATTTACAAGATGAATCACAGATAATAGGAAGTACTTTTATATCACCGCAAGCAAATTGTTGTATTTTTTAAAATTAATATAATAATAACACATATAGTTATTTGAAATGTTTATAGAGACAAAGATGCCTGGATCCCAATGGTTACCTTTGCTCGAAAACGAAAACTTAAAATAGGTGCAAGTCAAAATAAAATTAAATTTGGGGTCAGCAAGGAGACCACAAAGGGTAGGCTCCCACAGTAGCTCCTTACAGACAAGGACCAAAAAGGGACGGAGGGAAAAATCTAAAAAATTCAATCAAAGGAAACTGTGGGACAAAGCATCCCAGGTCTCAGCAACCTGTAAAATAAGAAATGATACATAAAAATTTAGGGTTTTGACATAACTGAATGAATATGGAAAGAACATAACACAAGTAAAAAATGAACAAAGAATAAAATAAAACTGAACAAAGAATTTTCAAAATAAGAAATCAGGCAGAACAAGAAGGACACTTACAGTTGAGTCCGTCCCAGGCCCGGAGCAGCCTCCGGAACTGAGGATAAGATTCTGCCAATCTCAACTCATTTGGGAGGCTGTTCCAGATCCGGGCCGCCTCATACCGGAAGCTCCTTAAGCCGTACCTGGTACTGTTTACACGAGGGATCTGTGCCTGCTTCTCAGATCTGAAATCATAGGGAGAGGACTTAAGACTTATCAAGTCATGCAAATAGGATGGAGCTATGTTGTTAACAATTTTAAAAACTTCCCCAGCCATAAGTTTCATTCTGCTGATATGCAGAGGTAGTACTCCATTTTGTTGTAGAAGATCCGGCAGAGGAGACTCAAAATCATCACAGATGAATCTGAGGGCCCTCTCCTGGATCTTCTCCATCTTATTTGCACTTGACTGATTGCAAAAATGCCATACTATTGGACAATGATTAAAATTTGACATTATGAAAGATTTATAAATCATTAATTTGCCTTGTTTAGTTAAAAACTTTCCTATGCGCTTAAGAACAGCTAGCTGCTGAGATGCTTTAGTACAAATTTGAGATATATGGTCCTTAAAATTCAATTGAACATCTAAAGTAACACCTAGCAGAGAAACCTTGTCCTCACATGTAATCTTAGTGTTACCCAGTTGAAATGATGTAATAGCATCAAAAGTTCTTTTACCAACACAAATAGCCTGAAACTTGTCAGGATTTGCTTTCATGAGATTATTTTCAAACCACTGAATCAATGAAAGACTTTCCTTGACTAACACTTGATGCAGAATTTCTAATTTTTTGTGAATATAAGCAAGGGTGTTATCATCTGCATAATTATATAGTGAACATTTTTCAACAATATAAAATATGTCGTTGATGAATACATTAAAAAGTAAGGGGCCTAATATAGAACCCTGAGGGACCCCCTTAGTGAGGTTTTCCCAATCACTAGTGTTAGATCCCATTCTAATCTGCTGACTCCTGTCACTATCAATAAATTTAATTCTAACACGACAACAATAATTCACTGTAAACAGAATTATGCGCATAATGTGGCACATAAACATTCATGTCTGCCTAGAATGAGTCCTTTGGAAAACATTTTGAAATGTGCGCATTTATTTATTACTCGTGTTAGAATCGAAATAATTTTACTTTACGGTGAATTATCTTTGATTAACGCATGATGTTGTCGGTTATTGTTGTAGGGTAGACATGGTAGATGCGATATTTAATTCACTCCAGCTGCGCTGTCGATTAACGCATGATGTTGTCGGGTAGATGCGATATTTAATTCACTCCAGCTGCGCCGTCGTGAATTAATACATCGCAATCTGCCCTCCAACATCCCGCGTTAATCACGATAATTCACCATAAAGAAAAATTATTTCTTAATTAATTTGAGATGAAATAGTGTTTATAGCGGAAAGCTAGACCTAGAGGTGTGGTATTGTCAGTTTGACGTTTCACCAGTAAACTATTCTGATTCTGAGAAGCTAGAAGCTTGAAATTCGGATTTAAGAAGAGGGATTGCTCTATCTGTGAAGTCAAAAGAAAGATTATGATCAACAGTTCAACTGTGCAGCTTTCATAAAAGAACACTATTATTTTATAATGAATTTGTTTTAAACACATGTTAAAGAACTATCAATAAATTTAATTAATTTGAGATGGTTTGAAATAGTGTTTATAGCGGAACATTTGAAATTCAGGGCCCGTGAAATCAAAATTCGGGGTCATTATGGGTACAGTCGGGTCCCCTAACATTGCGCGTCTCCCAACATTGCGCATATGGCATGTCAACCAGATTTCAAATAATATTGGACTACCAATGTCATTTTCTTATATCTTACACCCACAATAATGAAAAAGGTTAATTTAAAGACAAAAATGATTTTCCCTCCTCTCTGATAGAATAATTTAGCAGCATTATGTGATTTTGTTTAATTTTGAAATACTGTGTGGTGGCATTAAAAATGCCACGATACACAGCAAGATTTTCTTTGAACTTTCTTGTTTGTAATTTGTCCAGGGTTCAAACTAGCCAAGAAATTTAGGGAGAAGTTTTGTCTCTCCCCATGAAAATCTGGGAGAAGTTTTTACATGAATTTCAGGTTTGCCTATATATTCTATACTTTTTTACTTCTCCCTCAGCGGAAAATTCACCTTTTTTGCATTATCCGCTGGTTCCTAGCTTAAAAAAATCATTATTGGAAATGCAGGTGACCAGAACCCCCCTGGACTTGGACCACTGGACTTGGACCAGTCCAACCATTTAATAGGGTATTCCTTGAAACAGATTTACCTGTTGGACCATGTATTACCTATTGGAAAATGCATGTGATGAGTTTGAAAGACAATTCAGGGAGATTTTTCTTCCATTTCAGGGAGATTTTTGAAAAATGAATAGAATATATAGGAAAATTCCAGATTCATTTCAAGGAGATTATGAATTTTTGTTAAAAAGGTGGTACATTTTAGAAGAATTACAAATTTTAAGGCTCATTTCCTGGAGTCTCCCTGATGATGAGGGAGGTATCACATGTATGTATTGGAAAAATCATCACCTCGGCCAGCTGGACCAAAAGGGTATTCCTTGGACCAAGTAAACTTGCTGGACCAGTCATAAAAAATGAAATATGAAATTGCACTACTTCTGTTGACGCATGAATGATCAATGTCCCAATTCTGTATTACTAGAGTATATGCCATTGCATGTACGCAAGAACTGTTTACAACCTGAGATTGTAGAGAGAGCTGTGCTTTACAACTAAGCATTAACTACACTGAATTTAGAAAGTGCCATCATACTTAATAAGATATACACTGAGTTTCTGGAAAATATTAGTTTCCAATTAGTTAATTTTGTAGGCGTTAAATTTAATTTGTTTAGTTTTTTTTTTAAAGTATATGTTTACTTCTAAAATTAAATTCCACTTCTGGAACAGTGGAGCAGTGTAATAGCATCTCAGACTGAGCAGGGCATCTAAGATTTGAGTCCTGTCATGTCTCTGTTCATCTGTTCATTTAAATATGGTCAAGTCCCATTCCCTCAGCGCAACTATAGTCATATAAACAGAAAAAAACAAGGATGCAGTTATAATTAGTATTTTAGGACATATTTAATACCTAGACAATTGTTTATTTTACATTTAATGCATGGATTTTCTCTCCTTGCTTTGTCACAAAAACTCTCACTATTTTTTTTTTTTTTTTTTTTTTTTTCAGGAAACATGAGACTCGGCCTGACACAGCATTGCCAGGTGATCTATGGGCGGCCAGAGATCTGCACTTTCCCACGCCTGTCTCTAGAGTGGATGTTAACGTTAGTCCTAATATCGGCCGGGATCCTGTGTCTGACCGTGACCTGTTTTCTACAATTTCTGTCACACTGGAAGAGGAACTCAGTCAAGTACGCTAGGTGGATTGCTTTTACTGCAAGTAAGTTCTGTGTTGTCATCAAAATAATTAAATGGGTTAATATTTTTAACCACCCCTTCACAAAAACTTGCCCATGCAATAATCAGATATTTTTGAGCTTTTAAAAATGAAAATTTTCAGCTGAAAAATATGATAGTTTTCTTATGTTTGCGCAAAACATAGATTGTTGGTTACACATTAGAACTGCCTCACCGAGTACCCACAGCCTATGTTTTGGAGCAAAAATAAGAAAAATAGGTATACCCCTGTTTACCCCAGCTTTGCTATATAAAAGTGGGGTTTAAGGGGATACATAGCGTACACATCTCTTATAAAATTTCTGTGTATTTTTTCTTCCCTGAACCATGAAGTTGGCATATGGTTTCAACTATAAAACTGGGCAATAAAGTGCTGCTGATGCCGCAGCTCACTGCAGGGGGTGTGTAATTAGCTGATCATGTCAGATAAAAAAATATTTTCATCAATGTGCAAAATCGTTAATATTTCATGTAGAAAAACGGATTGAAAATGCAATTTTATTCAAAAGATTCTGATAATTATGAATTTTAACTTTGTTTTCGTCTAAAATGTAGAATTAAATATTCTGATTTTTATATAGATATATCAATTATCATCAAATAATTAATCACAAGATAACCTGAGCAAAATTTGCATAATGACCGCAGTAGCACTGGAGGATTTAATTATTTTATTACTTTGTAATTTGCACCATCTGTACCCGAGATACCTTTCATCTCAGGCAGAGTAAAAGGTATCTCGGGGTCCAAAACAATAAGACATGTGTACGCCATGATACATCTCACGAGCATGTTTTCCTGATAAAAGTTGTTCCCGTCTCCCAGAATTTTTTTTTCCATGTTGTACTATCTAAACAATTGCACTGCAAATTTGCATGATTTTTCTGTCTAATTTCAGTGACATTGTTCTGCCTAGCTGCAGTGATATTCCCAATAGGATTTGCCATAGATGAGACAGGGGGTCAGCCGTATAAACTTCCCAACCAGACGCAGGTTGGATCCTCCTATGTGTTGTTTATTCTAGCCATATTCTTCACCGTGATCTCAGAACTGTTTGCAGGAAAAGTGTGCCTCCCAATGTTTTGAGGAGGAAAGTGTCTTCGGATATTGTATACTGCATCATGGAAAAACCAGGGCCCGAGGTTATAAAACTTTTTTCATGCTCAGCTCAGCTTAGATGGAAATTTATCCTGCTAATAAATGTTAAAATGCCAACGATTCTTATAAGCAGGATGAATTACAGGCCTTGGTCGTGCAAACCTGAAATTTCAACTTATTTTGGCTATTTCCTCATTTATGAGAAGTTAAAATTTTATGCTCAGCTGAGTTGAGCATGAAAAAAGTTTTATAACCTTAGGGCTAGGTTGTGAAACATTTCTGATCTGACACACAATTTGGCTGTATAGCCATGCATAATGGATCTTAGATTAAAGAGATGTTATCCAGTTGTCGTCATTCCTGAATCAATGAAGAAACTTACCATTACCAAAACGTCAAAATGTTTAGCTTTTCTCCCTAACTGGAGAGCAAACATCCTGCTAGTATTAAACTGATATGGACTGAAAAGATAATTTGTCACTTATGGTTAAAGAAATAAACATTTCTATCTCTGAAAGGGAAACAGTGTGGGAGTTTTTAAATTTGGGGGCCAGCTGTTAAAATCATTGAATGTTTATTTATCCATGGGGTTTACATGTCTTTGGACTACTAAAAAAAAAGAATGTAAGAAGCCTTAACATGGTTTCTTACAACTGTTCAAATATAAAAGGGAGGCTGTTATACATGTATTTACCCTTTAAAGATTGATAAAGCCTGGTTTCCATGGACAATTTTTCTTTGACAAAGTAGGTTTGCAGGGGCAGATCCAGGATTTTTGGAAGGGGGGTTCAAATCCATCAAGAGGGGGTTCGATTTCAACATTTTATCTGACTTTTCATCAATTTCCCCATGAAATTGAAACAATTTGGGCCCAGAGGGGGGTTCAAGTGAACCACCCAAACCCCCTCTAAATCCGCCACTGGTTTGTTTCAGAAAAATGTGCTCATGTAAACTCAGTTCTGTGGCAAAATATCATTGTCAGATATCCGTGACAAAGGTGAGCAAGCTAAGTAACATTTGCTGTGTGTGAACACAAACTCATTGCCAAAGTTTCTGTGACAAATAATCTTTGTCAAAGAAAAATTGTCCGTGGAAACCAGGCTCAAAATGCCATCTTTGAAGAACTGGCCAGCCTTAGGTATAACACATTGTGGCATTTTAGCAGATATACATTTTGTTTTTTGTTGATATTGTATAATGGGAACTTTTGTGCAATACTGTAATTAGATCTAGCATTTGATAGTATGAGTTGTTTCTTTTCTGTACATACAGCAATGCCAAAAAAGCTTTATTTGCTCACCTGATCCATCAAGGTCAAACGGTGAGCTTATAGTATCCCATGCTCTGTCATCCATCTTTGTGGCTGTCTTGTTTGTCCAAATTATTCAAATATCTCTGAAACCCCTTGCCCAATCTAATCCAAACTTCATGTTGAGCATCAAAAATACATCATGTTTAAATGTGTTCTTTAAAACAGGGGTCTGTAGCAGACCACCAGCATTTATGGATGCTGATTGCTCACCACTCTATCATTAGCTCACCTGAGCCAAAGGTGAGCTTACAGGATGGAACTCGAGCTGGCAACTGTACGTCCAAATTTTCAAACATTTTCTTTTCTGAAACCAAAAGGCCAATCAAAGCCAGAGTTCTCCTGAACTCCAAATATGGAGTTAAAATTACCCTGTGATGACCTTGATCTATTTTCTCAAAAGTTTGCCTATGCATTTGAATGTTGAAAACTGTTGAAATGTCATTTATATGTTAAAGTGTCATTTAAAGGGAAAATCTTGCAGGAAATGGACATTTAGACTGAATACATGTATTTATGATTCTGAAAAAAATTGGACTCCGGGCGGTCTTCATCTGCCCCACCCCGGGGCAATATACATGTATATTACCATAGTATTCAAACATTTCCTCTAGCACCGCTTGGCCAATTAAAGCCAAATTTTATTTGAAGCAGCTATAGGAAGGGGAAACCAATGTGTTTTCAAAAAATTCAGGTTATACATTGTAAAACCCCCAACTACTTTTCTTTTGTCCAGTGACAGTACTTATTGACTCTCAGGTGAGCAATTGTTGCCCTTTGGGCTACTTGTGTTGAACATCCTGTAAAAGGGGAACAAAGTGTTGTAAATGGTCATAATTTGAATTAGTCAATGATATGCTTTCAAGATCATGTGTCAGGTGAGCTTTTTCAGGTTCTGGGGTCCTCTGGTGGTTTAGAATGTATTGTTCAGTATATTGTTCTATTCAGCACTTAAGCTTTAACTCTTTCATGTTCATTTCATTCAAAAAATCAAAATCAGTTGTTTATCACTTGCATACAGAATGAAGCTGCCTTCATTTTAGCAATGCAATGGTTTTATATGTTTGTTTGTTTTCGATGCATCAATCCTTCGTAAGCACCTTGCAAAGAGAAAAGTACCTATACCAGATCTTATAAAACACCGAACTGAACAAACTGTCAGTTGTATTCCGGTGAATAGAATTATACACAAATCTTTATCATGTAGACAGGTTGCAGAAAAAAAATTAACTTTACTTTTGTTCAGTGCATTTGAACTTATTTGGCATTTCTCAGTCTCTTGTTAAGTTAAAATAAAAGAATTTTATTTGCTTTCACAGCATTTTGAGGAGTATTGCTTCAAAGGCAATATCCAAAGTGCATATTAGATTTTTGTACTCATAATTTTCAGCATTTCTTAGATGCGGTGCTGGAAAAGTCTTGAGGCTGTGAATCTAGACCACATGAAGGTTCTTAGGAAAAGACTATGTGACTTACATCTTGTTTGACTTTGCACAATTGCAACCATTAAATAAGCAATTATAACATGATATTTGCTTTGAAGACAGATTTGGACAAAAATACATACATGTACATGCACTGGGCTCGGAAGCTTGATCTGTACTATGCTTGATTCATGGACCTGGAGGTGAAACCCACATCTAGTAGCATATTCTTTAATGAAGATTTAGTCATAAATATCTTTCAGCCACGATTCATCCCATTATGAAAACACATGCCCATGCAATATACAGAGATTTTTTACAGCTGTAAAAATTGAAAATTTTATTAGAATTTTTTTTTTTAATTTTTGCATAGGTGGAGAAGGGCAGTGGTTACAAATGGTGCATTAAGCTCTCCATACTGCTGGGTAGCAATGGCGGCTCTTTCTCAGCCTAACTGAAAAATTGCTGACCAGGATATTAAGCTAAAACAGGAGTCACACATAAGCATATAAGCCAAACGCGTGCCGGGCATGTTGACAAAAATGTAAAATTCAACATAGGCCAGGAGCACGTCGGAGACACATTAGAAGCTTGTTACACGCGCATTTTATACACTTGGTGCACATTGATATACGTCGCTGTAAGTCGCTGCGCGCTCCAATCGCGTTTGGGCTAAAAAAAAAAAAAATTAAACATGCTTAAAAGATTTCTAGAAGCTTGGCATCTCCCGGGCGTGTGTCCTATACGTTTCGAATAAGTTCCATGTGTGCTACAGGCGCACATTATAGGCACGCCAGTGTATGCCATATGCGCATCCAGATTTTATGAGATACTGCTTCAGTAACATGTCCCAAGCGTGTGTGAGACGCGCATGGAACATTTTCTGTTTTTATACGTCCGGTACACTCCTCAGTCACGCACTACTGTGTGACTGCTAAAGTGAGATAAAGGAACAAATTAATTTTTATATGTCCAAAATTTTCAGTGTGTTGAGATATTTCATATGCCCGGCACGCATTTGGGTTATACGCTACAGTGTGACTGATGTTTAAGACCAAAACCAAACTATCATTTCACATTGTTTTCTTATCCTCCATGTTGAAGAAAGGTTGCACAGAAATCAAAATGAAACTCATTGCTTTTTCATTGTAATGATATTGTTTCCTGGGTTGTGTCCTTGAGCAAGACTAACTCCCTAGAGTACTGTTTAATACCGAGGAAGCAGTGCTCTGTCCAGACATGACTAAAATATTGTTGACTGGGATGTTAAACCTCAATTCTTGCATAGATCTAAGATATAATGCACATAGCTGTTTGAAGCCACGTTCAATAAGGTCGGAAGGCGAGTTCAAACAACAGATATTCAAATGTTTAAATCATGAAATTCACATGCAGTTTGAACATGGGTTTCGGCTAAAATCCAAGGACTTCATTGGCCAATTCAACGGGACGTCACTCTGTTCCGTTGAAGCAAAATGGCGGACGATGAAATTCAGCCTTGTGTTCAAACAACATCTTTGTGATCCATGAAATGTTTGAATACTGAAAACCATGGTTGATCCCTATATACAAATAGGTGCAGGACATTTCGTCTAAAGGACATTTTGTCTAAAGGACATTTCATCTAAATGCCATTTGGTCTAAAGGACATTTGGTCTAAAGGACATTTCGTCTGAATGACATTTCATCTAAAGGTCATTTCATCTAATGGACAATTCGTCTAAAAAAAATCAAGCAGGTGTGACATTTGATCTAAAAAAAAAAAAATAAATTTTTTTAGACCAAATGTCGCACCATACCTAAAAAAAAAATCAATATTAATCAATGTGGTAGGTCTATAATTTGTTTAGCTTTTTTTTTACACAGACAATAGTGCAAATCATAAATTTCTTCAATCCTTTTAGATCAGTAAGAACATTTGGAGTACTTAAAACAATACATGTACATTGTAGAAACATATTCTAAACAGTGTTTTTATTATTTGGCCTTGCACAATATGCACAGAATCATACTATCTCACGGGTGGTAATCAGGGGAACTAGCTCCAAAAAGAGTCAACGAGATTTTGTTCCCTCGACACATCCGGGAACTCAAGAGCTAGTCCTCTCGACGGAAAAACAGTAAACAAAGGTATGTCTCGCAGCATTTTATCAATATTTATTTCTTTATATGCTGTCTGCTGCAAAATCCGGCAATGGTAGTCTGTGTAGATATGATTTAACTCCACTCGCTGATAGGATTGGTCCTTGGAATATGCACGGTGCGACTATGATTGTAAAAGAGCGTTGAAGACACGAAATGGAAATATGTCAACACAAAGATTTGGGACCACTATTTTTTCATTTTTCGTCAAATATATATCCTTCCAATCGCATGAAACATCATCCCTGATAAAACTAAGCCCCTGAAACCATATAAAAGCAAAATAATCTGATGGAAACATTGTTTTGGGAGGATATTGACTAAATTACCGTCCGAGCTAGTCCTCTCGACATGGAGCTAGGTGCCTCGTCAAGGAGATAGCACCCTCGTTGAGGTTTTAATGTTGGAATTAGACGGAATCCTTGCGTCGGTCTTTTGTGCATGGTGCCTCTGTGCAAATGTTTTTACGAGCCACCGAAGGGTAACGGGGTGCAGCTTAGCCAACTGAGCTCTGGTTGAATCTACTCAATCGATTTCTTTAAATTATGCTCCCCTCTTCCCGTTGATGCATTTTGTTGACGCCCAAACCGGCGATCGATAGATCAGCTGGCTAACCTGCACTCCACTACACTTCGGTACCTCGTTCACTCCTAGAAAGGAGGTATCACGGAACACCAACCGAACATTTCGTCTAGTATTCCTTGTACACAAACCTCTTATATGAGGGTTTCAATGGGGTACCTCTGAAATCGCTAATCAGTAAAATTTTGGCCCAAAAATCGCTTATCAGTAAACTTTTTGACAAAAAATCGCTAATCAGTAATACATGTATAAATGGCCAAAAATCGCTAATCAGTAAACCCCAATGGGACCCTCTTATATGTTCTGAGTGTACGAAAGCATAAAGGCATTTGTGACATTTATCTTTTTATTAGCGCCAAAATCGCAAAAGCCGCTATTTTGATAAAAGCTATACTCTTATGAAGTTCGATTAATTCTACTATTTCCAATTAAAACAGCACTTCGTGCACATTAACTGCAAAAATGGCAAAGGAAAATCGTAAAACATATATTCTAATGCACTCGAGAATGTTACGCGACGTCTTATTGGATAACGTCAAAAATTTGCGACAGTATATTCTGCGATGTACCGTCGGAAACCTAACGTCATGAGCAACGTCGCTTCTGATTGGTTAACGTCGTGGTTATACGTCGCTCGTCACGCTCACATTTCGTGAAAAACAAAGCATTTTTCGATGTTTATAGTTAAAAAGTACATTAGAATGGGGATAACAATATTCAAATTTTTCATTTGGGGTGGTATATCGTCAAATATACGGTCGGAAATCATGTTTTACGGCTCCGCTAACGCGTCGCCGTAAAACAAAATTTCCGACCGTATATCCGACGATATACCGCCCCAAATGAAAAATTTGAATACAGTTATCCCCTAAAAATACAGCAATTTTATTAATTGCACCGGTAAACGGTATACACCGGTAAACGGGTGAGTCACCATTTGAAGCGAAAACAAAAACAAAAAAAAAAAAAACATAATACAAATTTTCAACTGAAACTTTCATTTTTACCCTTACTTATGACAAATCACTGTATTTTGTATAGGCGTGTTATCGTAATGTGTTGTTTTCGTTCATATGTTTTTAGATAATACAGTAGCATAATGAATAATGGTCTGCAGTGAGTTATGAAACGGTTAACATCTGTAAAACATCTGTAAAATTGCAGTTAACTATCCCATTTCTCGTGATATTTATATTGTAAATCATAATGTCCAAGTTACAAAATAGTATACCATCATGACCCATGCTAATTGTGTATTGTGTATTTTATGATCATTTCCTATCTATGGTGCTAAAACCAGGAACGACAGCTATCATGAAATGACATTTTTGACAGTAAAACCTCAACGAGGGTGCTATCTCCTTGACGAGGCACCTAGCTCCATGTCGAGAGGACTAGCTCGGACGGTAATTTAGTCAATATCCTCCCAAAACAATGTTTCCACCGGATTATTTTGCTTTTATATGGTTTCAGAGGCTTAGTTTTATCAGGGATGATGTTTCATGCGATTGGAAGGATATATATTTGACGACAAATGAAAAAAATAGTGGTCCCAAATCTTCGTGTTGACATATTTCCATTTCGTGTCTTCAACGCTCTTTTACAATCATATTCGCACCGTGCATATTCCAAGGACCAATCCTATCAGCGAGTGGAGTTAAATCATATCTACACAGACTACCATTGCCGGATTTTGCAGCAGACAGCATATAAAGAAATAAATATTGATAAAATGCTTCGAGACATACCTTTGTTTATTGTTTTTCCGTCGAGAGGACTAGCTCGTGAACAAAATCTCGTTAACTCTTTTTGGAGCTAGTTCCCCTGATTACCACCCGTGTATCTGCCTATGACTGTTAAATTTTATTATACCATTTTAAATTTGAAATAATATTACAGTACAACCTCATTATAAAGCTATCTCTGGGATCCATACAAGCAGACCGTGTTATAAGTGAAACCGTGTTATAATGAGGTTGCTTACTATAAACATATAGCAAAATTATTAATTTGGGAGCCATCAAATGGCCGTGTTATAATGAAAACCGCATAATAATGAGGCGCGTTATAATGAGGTTGAAGTGTACATGGATTGTCTACGGATAGGCTACAATTTGAGCTATTAAATGTCATGAAATCGATATCTAATAAAATGTTCAAAAATATTTTCCTTCTCGTTTATGATTTAGACAAATTTTAGTCGCTTTCAGACATTTCAAGACGAATTTTAGACAAAATGTTGTATTAGACGAAATGACATTTAGACGAAATGTCTTGTAGAAGAATGTCTTTTAGACGAAATGTCCTTTCGACGAAATGGTTTTTAGACAAAATGGTTTTAGTCGAAATGTCATGCCATACAAACACATTTTTTCATTGTATTTATTATTGAAGTTTTGAAAACTTCAAACCAACAACTTCAATAATTTCAAACAAGTAATCCCTTGAGCTTTGTATGCCCTTTTATTTATTTATTATTATTATTTTTTTTTTTTTGATAAGATAACCATGTCAAGAATTTCAGCACAGTGGAATTTGAATTGTCTCCCTTGAATCCACCCATGGGTGCTATAATACCCTGACGTCACACTGTTAACTACCTGGCAGAGCCAAGTTTGTGTATTGGATATATTGATTTTACAGGTAAATTAATCTTCACATCAAACACATTTAACCCGCTTTTATCTCGGCTAATTAAATATTCAACAATTATTGCTCTATATCATGTGATCAGGGCATAAAACTAAACCATTCCAAGTCTACGGTTGTTTTATGGAATAGTGCCGTGAAATTACTATCTCCTTCAGGGACTTTGTTTAAATATTCTGTCACTGGAATTGGTAAATGCTATTGTGGACAGATAAAATAAGAATTGATCTATAGCGGCTATTGTACAAACAGTTTTCATAGCTTATGACCTTTAATACACAAGTTTGGTTATAATATTGTTAAAATATTGTGAAAAGACTTATAATTCTGTATTGTGGATTTTTCTTTCCATTGACTATAGGAGAAATATATAAAGGCTGTGGTGTGAAGATATGGTCGAAGATCAGACTGTGGATGATATAGAGCCAAAGCCACCGTAACCAGCTACAATGACGGAAACAACACCAGATGCCAAGACGAAGGGAGGGGGCGAGCAGAATCTTATGGTATGAGCCACCATGCTAGAAAACTGGTCTTCCGGTTTCCGACCAGCTCAGACACAAAGGGCCTGTAAAGTCACAGAAAAAGCCTAGGAGCTTGAAATTTTGAATTTAAATAGGAGAAGGATTGTACTATCCAAGTAGAGAAAACAAAGGTGCTGATCAGCTGTGCGCTTATTGCACAGCTGATCTGTGCCTTTGTTTTCGCCTAGGCAATAATCCTGTTTTCTCGTAAAGTTTTTGGCTTGTTAAAATTAAAAAAGTATATTGTAATTCAGAAACTACCACAAAAGGCATTGAAAAAGTTATTTTCTACATTGAAAAAGTTATTTTCCCCAAATTGATTAGAATTTCAACTAGAGAAACTAAGGTAATGGAATATCAATGGCTAGAATGTAATGGAATCACAAGCAGACTATTACTCCGATAGTAAATTTCAAAGTATTTGTCATTCCTGGTCAACTTTCATGGCTTGAGATGGGCATATAGTCATCCTTTTGGGGGTTCTTAACAGTTTGACAGAAATTAGACTACAACCATGCAATATGTATAATTAATAAAAGATTGTATTACTGCATACATCGCTTAAACAATTGCACTGACATTGATTAACTGTGCAGTTACTGTACAGCTGATCTGCATCTTTGCTTTCGCATATGCAGATTGTTAGTTTTCCGGTGTGGCGGCTCAATTATATTGAGACTGTTTTGATATTAGATGTTACATACTGGTTACAAAATTGCACTTAACATGTTTTCTTTTGTTATGTTTTCAAGTTTGAACTACTCAAATGATATTGCACTTAGCACTAATAAATGAAGTCTTGGTACTGCAGTAATCTGATTCATCTTGACATTGAAATATCTGCAATCTTTATTCAATCACAAAAATTATGTAACTTCTATTCAATATTTGATCATAGCACCTCTATCTAATGAATAGGTAGTGTGTTTCAAGTGCAATTGAGATTATTTTTTCATTCCCTTTAAACAGATTATGTATTACTTTTTTAATCACAAGTAATATGATTTATGTTCTGGAAGAAAATACTGTCATTAAACTAAAAATTGGCTGCAAGCAAGGCTTTCAGTATACCCCCCCCCCCCCTCCGCAAAATTATCTAAGGCCAATAACTTAAAGGCCTTTAAGTGAAACATGCAGAAAATTTGTCAAAAATATCTTTTCAGCCTTATAATCCTTCATGAAAATCCTCCGTATGTCTGACTCATGTCACTGTAAGGTAATTAATAATATACTGAAAGCCCAGGGAGTAAAATTATTGTTGATTTCACTGTACACTGTTGATCATTATTTATCATGAGAAATGGTCAAAAATTGGCTATGCTAAAAAAAAGCTGTAAATTTGTCAAAAATAAATTATTCAGCATAAGAATTCTTCATGCACATCTGAAATATATCTGGAACAAGTGTGCAAAGAATTCAAATAAAACAATGAAAGCACTAGGAGGACTTGATTTCATAAAGTATGCACTACCAGCTGTATTGTATATTAGCGATGGTTGAAAAATGTCTAAGTTGAAAAATGCTGTAAATTTGTCAAAAATTATTTTTTCACCAACAAAATTCTTTATGCACATCTTCAATATGTCTGTAACATGTCTGCAAAGTATTGAAAAGAATTACTGAAAGCCCCAGGAGGAGTTGGATTTCACAAAGTATGTACTATCAACCATAATTGAATATAAGCAGAAATGGTCAAAATTGGCTAAGTTTAATAAGCTGTAAATTTGTCAAAACTAAAATTTTCAGCATAAAAATTCTTCATGCACATCTTCAATATATCTGGAACAAATCTGCTAAGAATTTAAAAGAAACAATGAAAGCCCTAGTAGGAGTTGATTTCACAAAGTATGCACTACCAACCATTATTGTATGTAAGCAATAGTCGAAAAATGGCTAAGTTAAAAAATGCTGTAAATTTGTCAAAAATTATTTTTTCAGCATTATAATTCTTCATGCACATCTTCAATATGTCTGTAACATGTCTGCAAAGTACTGAAAAGAAATACTGAAAGCCCTAGGAGGAGTTGATTTCACAAAGTATGTATGTAAGCAATAGTCGAAAAATGGCAAAGTTAAAAAATGCTGTAAATTTGTCAAAAATTATTTTTTCAGCATTATAATTCTTCATGCACATCTTCAATATGTCTGTAACATGTCTGCAAAGTACTGAAAAGAAATACTGAAAGCCCTAGGAGGAGTTGATTTTACAAAGTATGTATGTAAGCAATAGTCAAAAAATGGCAAAGTTAAAGAATGCTTTAAATTTGTCAAAAATTATTTTTTCAGCATTATAATTCTTCATGCACATCTTCAGTATGTCTGTAACATGTCTGCAAAGTACTGAAAAGAAACACTGAAAGCCCTAGGAGGAGTTGATTTCACAAAGTATGCACTACCAACCATTATTGAATATATTAAGCAATTATAGAAAATTTGCTAAGTTAAAAATGCTTTAAATTTGTCAAAAATGATTTTTTTCAGCATGACAATTGTTCATGCACATCTGCAATATATCTGAAACATTTCAGCAAAATAGTAAAAGGAAGCATTGAAAGCTGTAAGAGGAGTTGATTTCACAAAGTATGTACTTTCAGTACTATGGCAAACATGTTATAGGAAGACTTAAAAAGTCCCATAACTCTTGCAATACTGACCCTTTGGCCCCTAAATTCATACCACACATGTATTGTCTGATGGTGCAAGTGTGGTGAAAATTTGAAACAAATCAGGCAAAAGCTACTCAAATTATTCAGCAAAGATGTCCAAATGTTGACGGAATCAAGGAATCAAAGAATGACGGAATGACGGACAGGCTGAAAACAGTATACCCCCCTAAAACTTCGTTTTGCAGGGGGAATAATAATATTGTGTCATATTCCTCAGTATTGTGCATATGGTGTACCATTAAGAAAACCTCTTGAATTGAGAAACCAATGACCTAAATTTTCCACAGCTTCCAAGTTATGAAACTTAGACAACATATGTGATTTATCAGATGAAAAAAAAAAAAATCACCTACAAATGATACTTATTTTGCAAAATTTGCCATACAGTCATAAATGCTAGATTGCATTGTATCTTTTATTCTCACCAGTAAAAATAACTGAAACCACAATTTCATTAAACTTACTGTTATTTGAACATGTTTTTTTTTTTTCAACAAATAAAGCTGAAATAGCTTAAAAGAGCAGTCACACAGTAGCGTATAAGTGAAACTCGCGCCGGGCGTGTTGAAAAAATAGCAAAATTCCACATACGCCAGATGCACGTCGGAAACACGTTCAAAACTCGCTACAAGCGCGTTGGGTACGCTTGGCGTACGTCCGGCGCGCATCGCTGTATGTCGCTAAAAGTCTGCACGTTTCGCGTGCGTTTGGGCTCAAAAATATTTTAAACATGCATGTGTGAAACGCGCCTTGAACATTCAATGCGTGCCTGTAGAGCGTGCTTAGCGTGTCTGGGACGTATCACAACTGCACTCCAAAACTTTGAGAGTTTTTATACATCCGGCACTCGCCTCAGTCACGCACTAATGTGTGACTGCTAAAGCGAGTTAAAGGAACAAATTAATTTTTATACTTCCAAAGTCTTCAGCGTGTTGAGATTTTTCATACGCCTGGCGCGCGCTTGGGTTATACTCTACTGTATGACTGCTGTTTAAATTTGAGCTACGCTAAGCAGAATAAAAGTAATGACCCGTAACTATACTCAACAAAAAAGATAAGAAGCACTGGGCTCACCTCTGTATTATAAATGTAATGAAACACCTCCTGTTTAACACATATAATTGCAATCTACACAAATCTGGAATGTTCACTTTATTGTTTTGATTGAATCATGCCTATTAGTTACTCACTTCAAGATTGGTTCTTGTCAAGCACAAGAAGCACTTTTATAAAACTCAAATTTTGCCAAAAACTGGTTGTTGCCAATAAAATATGGGTTAACCATGGTGTGCTTTAGCTTTTAATATATGGAAATGAATGGAAAATATTACAGTTGTCCTTAACTTATTTTGTTGAGTATAATTTGAGATAAAAATTTAAGCAAGTTTTTGCTGAAATTTCAGTGGCGGAGATGAATAGAGCTGCGACGCGAGAAACCGGTTTTCAGGGTTTCCTACCTGGTCTGACACAAACCTGCCTGTCGAGTAACAGAAGATGGATAGAAGCTTGAAACTTAGGATGAAGAACATGCGCGGATCCAGAAAATTTTCTCAGGGGGGGTCCTAATTCCCAGAAGGGGTCTGACGGAAAATTTCAACATGGCAAAAATTAATAATCTGGCAATTCCAGGGGGGGTCCGGACCCCCTGTCCCCCCCTCTGGATCCGCCCATGAAGAAGAATTGTACTATCCATGTAGGGAAAACAAAGGACACTGATTAGCTTCACAGTTACTGTGAAGCTGATTTGCACCTTTGTTTTAGCATAGCCTATAGGCAAACCCAGGTTTTTAGCTCACCTGAGCCGTTAGGCTCACCAGGTGAGCTTATAGGATGGCCATGATCTGGCGTCCGTCCGTCGTCCGTTGTTCGTCCACAATTTCAAAGATCTTCTCCTCTGAAACCGCTTGGCCAATCAAAGCCAAATTTTATATGAAGCATCTATAGGAAGGGGGAACCAATGTATACATAAATAATCCAGGTCACATGACAAAGATGGCCGCCATGCCCATATATGGTAAAAACCCTTCAAAAATCTTCTTCTCCAGAACCAGTGAACAGATTTCAACGAAACTTGGCATGAAGCATCGATGCCTCAAGCACTACAATGTATACATAAATCATGACCCTGTGATGACCTTGACCGATTTTACGGTAAGGTCAACATGGGTTGCCAATGCATTTGGATGGGGAAAAGTTTTAAAATGTCATTTAAAGTGAATGTCTTGCAGGAAATGGGCAGTGGGACCAAATATTAATGATTCTGCAAAAAATTGGACCCCAGGGGCTCATATGCCCCCACCCCGGGGCAATATACATGTACATTACCATAATATTCAAACATCATCTCCTCTGAAACTGCTTGGCCAATCACAGCCAAATTTTATGTGAAGCATCAATAGGAAAGGGTTACCAATGTGTACATAAATAATCTAGGTCACATGACCAAGATGGCCGCCATGCCCATATATGGTGAAAACCCTTCAAGAGTCTTCTTCTCCAGAACCAGTGAACAGATTTCAACAAAACTTAGCAAGAAGCATCGTTGCCTCAAGCACTACAATGTATATATAAATCATGACCCTGTGATGACCTTGACCTATTTTACAGCAAGGTCAACATAGGTTGCCAATGCATTTGAATGGGGAAAACTTTTAAAATGTCATTTAAAGTGAAAGTCTTGCAGGAAATGGGCAGTAGGACTGAATATTAATGATTCTGAAAAAAATTGGACCCCAGGCGCTCATATGCCCCCACCCCGGGGCAATATACATGTACATTACCATAATATTCAAACATCATCTCCTCTGAAACCGCTTGGCCAATCAAAGCCAAATTTTATGTGAAGCATCTATAGAATGGGGGAATTAATGTATATATAAATAATCTAGGTCACATGACCAAGATGGCCGCCATGCCCATATACGGTAAAAACCCTTCAAAAATCTACTACTCTGGAACTGGTGGACGAATTTCAAAGAAACTTGGCATGAAGCATTGATGGCTAAAGTACTACAATGTATATATAAATCATGAACCTGTGGTGACCTTGACCTATTTTATGACAAGGTCAACATAGGTCGCCTATGCATTTGAATTTGAATTGAACTTTTAAAAACTCATTTGAGATGAAAATCTTGCAGGAAATGGGTAGTAGGACTGAATATTAATGATTCTAAAAAAGTTGGACCCAAGGGCTTATATGGCCGCACCCCGAGGCAATATACATGTATATTACCATAATATTCAAACATCTTCTTCTCTGAAACCGCTAGGCCAATTAAAGCCAAATTTTATGTGAAGCATCCATAGGATGGGGGAATCAATGTGTATATTAATAATTTAGGTCACATGACCAAGATGGCCACCATGCCCATATATGGTAAAAACCCATCAAAAATCTTCTTCTCTGATAGACTGATTTCAAGGAAACTTGGTGTGAAGCATCAATGGTTAAGTACTCCAATGTATATATAAATCATGACCCTGTGATGACCTTGACCAAGTTTATGGCAAGGTCAACATGGGTTGCCTTTGCATTTGAATTGGGAAAACTGTTAAAATGTCATTTGAAGGGAAAAGCCAGCAGGAAAAGTGGCAAATGGACGGAATTTTGAAGATTCTAAAAAAACAAAACAGCCCAAGGGCTTCATCTGCCCCTGCACTGGAACTAAATACCATAATATTCAAACATGTTTTTTGGTATAAGCAGCAGATCTCAGGTGAGCGGTTACAGGACCATTGGTCCTCTGGTCTTATGATGTGGCTCAAATTGGGCTGGGGTGTGGGTATACAGGTAGCCAGATCCATTTCAAATAGGGGCTTAAAATTTCTGATTAGTAGAGGAGCTAAAACAAAATACATGTAATTCAGTTACTACAAAATTATATGAGATCTTGTGTTTAATATTTATTTATTCATTATGTTTGTTGATTGCATCACTGACTCGGCATGTCAACACAACCAAATCAAACAGAATTCTATGAATTTTTCATGACTTTATTTGGCAAGTTAGATAGTGAATTGAAAAACCTGTTGTGAAATAATACATAATTCAGTATCAGCCACGTCAGGAGAAAATCGGTCTTCGGGGTTTCCGACCAGGTTGACACAAACCGGCCTGTACAGACACATGAGCAGGCTAGAAGCTTGACATTTTCGATATAAGTACAAGAGGGATTGTACTATCTGAGTAGCGAAAAGAAATGCGCTGATCAGGTGTGCAGTTACTGCACAGCTGCACAGCTGATCTGTCCCTTTGTTTTCGCATTAGCAGGAATCCGGTTTTCTCATGGCGCGGCTTATATTGCTTGATATGATTTTGATGATTTTCAATAGAGATAGGCAGACCAAAAATAACCAACACAAAAATGATAATTAAACCTTCAGACAGAACAGCAGAACTAAATGCAAAATTCATTAGAATCAGACATGAAGTGTTGGTAGAAAGGCAATTTAGTCACTTCATAACAAAATAAACAAGGGTCATCACACTTGCTTTTTAGTTCCATCGCAGCCGATTCAGATCAGTCTTTGATTTTGGCGAAAAGAACATAGCTCAGGACTTGGAATCAAGACTGATTAGACTGCCCATACTGGATAATTGTTTTGATACTTTGATTACAGAAGACTTTGTAGAATTTGAGCCATATCATGAAAAAAAAAACAAGTCCGACACAAACCGAGCTGTAGAAGCACAGAAGATGGCTAGAGGCGCGAAATTTTGAAATTACAAGGTAGAGGAATTTCACTATCTGTGTAGCGAAAACAAAGGCGCTGATCAGCTTAGCAGTTACTGCGAAGCTCATCTGCACCTGTGTTTTCGCATATGCAAAATTTTAGTTTTCTTAAGATGCGGTTCATTTGTCGCTCTGTTGCTGAAACCTGCAACATCGTTTTCAAAGCATGCAAATAGAACAAACAATACCCAAGTTGATGTTTCTGAAATAATTTACTGTCATCATCATGCGCTATAAAATACATCGGAAGTTTATTTTTAGGATATATTTATATTAAAAAACATGGTTTTGATTTTATAACGACAACTGTTGTATTATATAAATGTATTCGTCTGTGTTTTATAGAGATAACCAAATATTTCAAAGTGCTTATTTAATAATTATGATATCTTGCTGAAAAGTCTTTAAAATATTGGCAAAAGTAAAAAATCTATGGTAAAGAGTTCTGTGTCCTAAACAATTTCCAAAAGTTCCAATTTGTCAAGTGTTTGTGACAACCACATGCTGGGGTATTTTATTATTTCACACCCATATTCAGTATGGTATATAAAGGCGAGATATTGAACAAATTTTGTTCAGCCAGTTTAATGGGTTATCTTGGTTCTTAATCTCTATCAAAACATATCTATGCAGCATTGCTGGTCATGTTTATATGTTCTCTCGGACAGTTCCAAAGTAATATAAACATTGCATATACAGTGTGTATACTAGAAGCTAAGCATCTCTATTTTGAAGTTAAGACTAGCTTTCAAAGTGTTTTGTGATTATTTTGAATGTCTAAAAATTGCATATTTCACTTTTATTACACACTTTTCGGGACAAATAAAAAGGACTAAGTGTAACTGAAACAAAAACGCTTTAATTTGTTCAATTTGATGAGTATACGCTAGAAAACATGAAGATGACTTTGTGTTAACTTTAACTATTTAACAATTTTGTCAGATAGTATAAATGATCTTGCACTTGACAGGCTTTCATAAACATTTAACCAGTCTTGTCAGGAAAATGTTTGGCAATACAGATACAGTTAGAAAAATAATCACGTGAAGTGGTCGTTTTTGAGCAAATTTTCTGAAATCGGAGTTATATTCCTCACTGTATTCATAAATCAGATTTCTCTTGCTTGCTAAATTAAACTATTAAGCTTGAGGACAAACAATTTAAAGCAATATATGTATCACAAAACAAGACCTATTGAAATGGTATCTGCCTTTTGTGGCAGGCTTTCATCCTTCAACAAATAAATCTTCCATATGAGCCAATGCATGAGAAAACAAACAATTTCGTGTTCTGACCAGGTCCGACACAAACCGACCTGTACAGACGCAGAAGAATGCTAGAAGCTTGAAATTTTGGACTTAAGAAGAAGAGGGATTGTGCTATCCGTGTAGCAAAAACAAAGGCGTGATCAGCTTCGCGGTAACCGCGAAGCTGATCAGCGCCTTTGTTTTTGCATTTGCAAATGTTGTTTTTTTCATGACGCTGCTCAAAATCTTTGTAATCTAAAGAATAATTATATAACCCATTAAGTCTGAAGGGCCATCCAATGGTCAGTAGAAATATTGCTTTAAAAGCTTTTCCATGTATGTGAAAAACAAGTTAAAAACAAGGTTTTAAGATTTTTTTGAAAGCTAAAAACATTTGTTAGACTTGCCTAATTGCCACAGTGGCTGTATTTAAGTTTTATGCGAGAATAATTAAGCTTTGCAGTAATGAAAACTCATCTGAAAATTAGTGTCTTATTCAATGCATTATTTCTTGTAAGTTTTGGAAAAATGTACATGTAACTGATCATACTTAGTCTTAAAGTTTGGAAACACTTCATTTCCTTTACAAATGGATTAAATTGTGATAAATTGATTAGAGGTGGAATTTTAAATGCTCAGAACAGATTCTGCAGTTTTGGACATGAGTTCTTTCAATAATGTCATTATAAGTTTTGATGAAAGACATTTAAAGATATTTTAAGAGTAGTTAAGTTTCTAGACATGTGAATAAATTATGAAGGTTTTCAGTGCATAGCAAAAGCAATTCTGTGAATGCAATTATTTTCATCAACTAAAAATGGATGTAAAACATAATAAGCTAAGACGAATCAACAAACTGTTAGCCCACAGTAGTTTTGACTGGGATTATCTTCTGGAGCCGGGCAATATTCCCGTCAGTAGTGACCCTCTGGTCAGTAGTAGCTCTAGCTTCAAGACTGACAGTGTCAGATTATCAGGGGATAGTTGTGCTATAGGAACGAGATGTAAGGTATGTCATAATGAAATATTATAGACCTAAATTATGAATATTTGCTAAAGTGACAAAGTTCAACTGAATATTTTTGCCTTGTCTTTATGTTAGTTAAAATTGTATTTAAAATCGTTTAATGATGATTCCTTCATGACTGCATACCCAGCGGGCACATGACGTCATATCAACGTCGATGTGACGTCATGACGTCGATGACGTCGCATCGACGTCGATCTGACGTCATTTTGACGTCATGTGCCCGCTGGATATATACAGGCCATCTTCACTTTGTCAAACTCTGGTAACCTGAAAACACCACTTATGTCGAAGTGATGAAGTGATCTTTCATTGAGTGGTCCCTTCCTGTATTTTATTTTGATTCAACCTTGTTTTGTCGAACTCAGTTATCTCGAAAACTTGGCTATTTCAAATTGATAATTCATTCCCGTAAGAGATTTTCAGTTTATTTCAACCCCTTCAATATCAAAGAATTCTATGAAAATGCATGAATCATACATTGACTTTTATTTCAGTTGCAATATATTCTTTGTACAAACTTGGATAATTCGAAGTGGTTTCGGCATACTGTTGGAATTTGATGTACCGGAATTCACATGACAATATCTGTATAAACAAAACATGAAGAATGCATGGAACTTATCTTAATTTGAAAAAAAAACACTGACAATATCTTTGAACTCCATGCAAATACAATGTATTAGAAATTTTCAGATGTCTGCTATTGAAGAATCTATCAGATTTCCAGTTGAAGATGATTTCAAGAGGCTTTGTCAGGATCAGTGGGGGATCTGATGAGAAAACAATGAAATTGGAAGGACTTACATAGCAAAATCTACAAAATATATAGTACGCTGGTCCTGACTTACTGTTTCAGATCAGACAATTGCATATATATTGTCCTGCATTAGGGCTTCATTAATTTTTCTTGATGACCCAATTACAATTCACCAGGGCCCAGTTGTTCAAAATTAATGATGTTGTTAGTTAACGATTCGTTAAAATTTCAAACATGAATATTACAAATACACTGTTGTTTTTTGTTGAAAAAATGTGCATTGCAAAGGATTCTCACATTTTATCAACAAAAAATAACAGTGTATTTGCTTATATAGTAAGCATTTACTTAACAAATTGAGTTCTTAACGATGAGGTTAAGCTAACAAAGTTTTGAACAACTGGCCCCAGGTTATTGGACCATCTCTATCTAAATATCTAAGTTCTTTTTCTATATGAGCCTGTGTGTGAGAAAACCAACAATTTGGGTTTCCGACCAGGTTCTACACAAACCGGGCTGTACAGTCACAGAAGATGGTTAGAGGCTGGAAATTTTGGATTTAGAAAGTAGAGGAATTCTACTATCCATGTAGTGAAAACAAAGGCGCTGATCAGCTTCGCAGTTACTGCGAAGCTGATCTGTGCCTTTGTTTTCGCCTATGCAGTTTGTTAGTTTTCCCATGCAGCGGCTCATATGTAACCTAATCAATTATAGATTGATTGATTTTCACATTCCAAAATGACAAGATGGGATGTTACTAATTCATAATCAATACAGGTTTCCAGTGGAAACTGAAAAAATAGACATTCAAGATTATTATCACTGTCTATAATGATCAGGAAAATGCCCTTCAATGGCCAACCACAGAGTTGGTATGATAACAGGATGCAGTATTGAATGCAGGCTGCAGCATTAAATAAAGGGGTATTCAAAAGTCTAGAAAGAAATAGTTTTGAAACTTTTCGTTTGTATGCTTGAGTTAGTAAATTATGTCCATGGTCAACCGCTGTAATTTATGTCGGGATGGTCAATTATTTTAACCACAATGTTCCTTGAGAGGTTACCGGTGCTTTGTGAATATTTCTCTCACCACTAACTGACAATAGCTCTCTTTGGATCAGTGAAGGAGGAAGAATGGCCCCTGATTTTAAGAGCATTTGTTATTTCGCGATTTCAGTTTTCTTTATAGAAAAGAGAATTATTGGTGGTCGTTGGTACTGTTTATTCTGTACAGTGTAGTCTGCAGTGCAGCCTTGTAATAGTATGTCCATGTTAGCAAGTTGTACCACAAAATGTCCCCAGACATTCATCCTTGGCCAATGGGTGCAACATCCTAATCCTTACCCTTGCTCCATTCAATGGATGCGCATAAACATAACAGAAAGTTTACTTTGTTTTTCTTGTTTCAGGTTTGCCTGCGTATCCGTCCTATGAATGAAGATGAGATCCTTATTGGAGCCAGTCACATTGCACACAAGGTTGAGGATAGGGTGAGTACCATTACAAAAACTTGCCCATGCAATATACAGAGATTTTTTAAGTTGTAAAAATTGAGAATTTTCAGTAGATTTTTTTTGTTATTTTTCTTATTTTTGCTCAAAACATAGATTGTGGGTACACGTTAGAACCGCCTCGCCGAGGCGGTTCTAACGAGTACCCACAATCTATCATATGTTTTGGAGCAAAAATAAGAAAAATAGGTATACCCATGTATACCCCAGTTTTCCTATGTAAAAGTGGGGTAGAAGGGGGTAAACATTTCACGGACATGTTTTCGTGATGCTGAGTCTTGTCTCCGGGACCATTTTTAGCTTGAGGAGTCCAGCATTATGCATATGCAAAATTAAAGCACACAGATTAATAAGCTGTGCAGCAACAGTGAAGCTGATCTGTATCTTTGGGTTTGCTACTTACTTGCCTTTTAAATGTAGAGAAGCTTTTTTTTTTCGCAAGTACAGTGAACCCCTTAAATGATGAACATATTGTAATTTTGTCAACCTTTTGGTTTGCTTGACAGTGCATGCTGATAAAGACATGCTTTTTTCTCCAATGCTATATGCATGTTTTAAGGGCATTTCTGTATGTTGTAGATGGTTGTTCTCATGGATCCTATGGAGGACCCCGAGGATATTCTGCGCGCCAACCGGTCCCGTGAGAAAACCTTCGTGTTTGACACAACCTTTGATGGAACAATGACCCAGGTAATAAATAACTATTGCAGAAATATTCAGTTATTTGGAGCTGCCTATAATAATAATAATAATAATAATAATGTCTTTATTATACCCCCCGCCAAAACGAAGTTTTAAGGGGGGTATACTGTTTTCACGTTGTCCGTCCGTCCGTCCGTCCGTCCGTCCGTGCGTGCGTCCGTAATGTTTTGTTTCTTTAATATCTTGAAGACCCATGGATGGAATTTAATGAAACTTTGCAGGCATCTGCATATCTATGGGGCAAATGTGTACATGCAAAAATTAAGGGCTAGGGGCCAGTCCCTTTTGAGTTACTTCCCTTTATAGTTCTTGATGGCTTTTGTATACAGTGAAGATAGTGCATTTACGGGCCGATCAACTCCTACCACAGTTTTTGTTGGAACTTTTTGATATTATGCCTAAATGATGTAGACCCATTGGACATTTGCATGAAGAAATGTTATTGCGAAAAAATAATTTTTCACAAAATGACAGCTATGAGAACTTAGGCAATTTTCTTAGTTTTTTTTTACAGGTAAGGGCTTCCACGGGCCGATCAACTCCTACCACAGTTTTTGATGGAACAATTTGATGTCATGCCTACATGATGTACACCCATTGGACATTTGCATGAAGAAATTTTATTGTGAAAAAATAATTTTGGACAAAATTACAGCTATGAGAACTTAGACAATTTTTCTTAGGTTTTTTTACAGGTAAGGGCTTTCACGGGCCGATCAACTCCTACCACAGTTTTTGATGGAACAATTTGATATCATGCCTATGTGATGTACACCCCTTGGACATTTGCATGAAGAAATTTTATTGCGAAAAAATAATGTTTGACAAAATGACAGCTATGAGAACTAAGACAATTTTTCTTAGTTTTTTTTTACAGGTAAGGGCTTTCACGGGCCGATCAACTCCTACCACAGTTTTTGATGGAACAATTTGATATCATGCCTATGTGATGTACACCCCTTGGACATTTGCATGAAGAAATTTTATTGCAAAAAATAATGTTTGACAAAATGACAGCTATGAGAACTTAGACAATTTTTCTTAGGTTTTTTTACATGTAAGGGCTTTCACGAGCCGATCAACTCCTACCACAGTTTTTGATGGAACAATTTGATATCATACCTACATGATTTACACCCATTTGACATTTGCATGAAGAAATTATATTGCCAAAATATTTTTTGTGGTAAACAGTTATCCTGCGGGGGGTATTTAATAAGCATTGCTTATTGACTTTTTTCATTTATAGAGGAAACACACAGTTAGCATATAAATACCAATCTTCCCTGAGGCCCTCTTAACTTTACAATATTTACAACATATCAAATATTTGATTCAGTAAGAATTTGGTGGTCCTGATATAAATTACCTAACATTGTTGTTGTCACATCTTTGCAGAAACGGAGCTTTTGTTTTTCTTCTGAAACTCTAATTTGACTGACACTAACTGTAGATGAAAGATGGAGAATCACCACAAGAAACTTACTGAATCATATAAATATATTTATGAATTACATACATGTAAATGTTCAATATAAAGAAATGGTTTACATGTAAAAATGACACTATGAATCTGAATTTTTCCACCTTAGATATCTCTGTTTGAATGCCCAAAGGCTTGGGGCACTACGGATTGACTCTGGAAGGGCATTCCAAATTTTTGAACCAGAGTATGCAAAAGTTTTCCTATAGATCTCAAGATTTGGTTTTGGTACATATAGTGTAGAATCTGATATGGATCTTAGGTTGACCTGGTGGATGTCACTGGTGTAGGTAAATTTTGAACTTAAATAAATGGGAGCTAGATTATGCAGAGATTTATACATGAGTATTGCTTTTCTGTAATTCACTCGTTCATCAAATTTCATCCAGCCCAACGTTTGAAAAAGTTCCTCAGAAGGTGTATCCATAGGTTTATCTAAAATAAGTCTAGCTGCCCTTTTTTGAAAGGGGGTGTTACAAATGTGCCCACGCATGGATTTTCTTTAAATTTTACAAATACGTAGGTCATCATATATGAGCTACGAAAATGTATATATTGAATTAAATAATTAATTATAGGACTCAGGAGGCAACCTTGGCTCACTCCCACAATGACATGATACCCGCCCTCATCTTTGTGTGTCCTAAAATTTAAGTTTTATAATTTTCTAAGATTTGTCAAGTGGATTGGCTCGAGAACATCCCAGGCATTATACTTATACCGTAAAATCATTTTACAGAAGTATTATATTGATTTCCTGATTAAATAATAATGAAATTTCTCAATTTTTTCTCGAAAATTTACAAAAAATACCAAATTCAACTTAAAAGATAAATATGTTCCAGTCTTTGTCAAGATACCATATTTGCATAAAAACATGCCATATATATCCTCTTGATATGAGAAAAATTTCATGATAATTCAAAGCCGGTAACATTGTCATTTTTTACGTTGTATACATGTAGGTCACTTTTCATAATTTTAACAAAATGTTGAAATTGCTCCAAATCATCGCAAAAAGGTTTTGGATTATGACCATAATTCATATTTCTGACGCACATTGTGATAAGACAATCCTGAATGGCATACATGTAGTTACATTTATGTAACTGAGTGGCCACCTGTTGGGAAATAGCCATTCTCTTGGCAAACTGTACATTCTCTTTGTACAAGTAACTATTTGTTATTTCGCTTGTTTTCCACGTGGGATTTTAGGTTGAACCCTGGTTCTAATTGCAGCAGCTTCTGGTCATTGCTTACGTTTGCCAAAAAGATGTTATTCATGATGGTTTTCTACCATCTGTTTTTCACAATTGACTGTTTTCTTTAGGTTTAGAGCGATATAAAGTAATTCTAAAATAGAAGTGAGACCAAATGGCTTACAGTTTGCCTTCAGTTGAATCAATGCTGAAAGCTCTGGACTCCGAATTATTCTATTGAAGAAATAATAGAGGATGTTTAACTTTGTTTAACTGATAATCATATGTTATGCTTCTCGTATAGGAGTGAGACAGGGAGGTCCATGTGGAATTGTCTCGTAGTGATAAACTGAATCTGATATTATTATTTCTCACTCTTGGACCAAATGTATTTTCTTGTAAAAGACACAAATGGAAATATAGACAAATGTTCACTGTATATTACTTTATCATACTGTATCAATTCCATGTTTTAATTCTTTAGAGGGAAAGCTAGAGTACCTGACCTCCTATATCTCTTACTGTACCCAAATTTTATAACTTTGATTTTCAACAAACGATCTGATTTTGATCTTTACATGAGATTAAAATAGACATAAATTCTGTAAAGTCATATGCCATAAGTATTTTAAGCATTTAGCCTTCAGTCAAATGCAACATCTCTGCATTACATATGTTACCCACATAAATGCTTGCAAAATAAACATCAAACCAAAATCTCCTATAAAATGTATGCATTTAGGCTGATTATGAAGTATGTTTCATCGTTAAAGCAAGTCCACTTCCCATATTCCAATTCCTATGGATCTTATTCAGCATATTCAATGTATATTGTACGTTACATACATTACATCATTCAAAACTGAATATAAGTTTATATTTTCTTGGTAAAAATAGGTTTAATAAAGTACGTTCTGTCATATCATGACAAACGTCTTGTAGACAAATTAGTATCCTTTCATACAAATACAAACATTAATCTGCATATTATGCGTTCTTATCGGTTGCACAAGCCTGCAAAAGTACTAAGATAGGGTGGGTTTGCATCAAAATAAAACATTGAATGATGAATAAATGTCAGAAAAACAGATTGGGTTATGAGCTTATAATCTTTTCTTGAGATTAATATCGCGGTACATGTATTGTGATGTTCAATGAAATGTAATTTCTTAATTTATAATGTTGTAACATGCTAATTAAATAAGGATAAGATGAATGCAATTGAACAGCCTCATGATTTAGCATGTGTATTAACTAGTTACATATAACATCCTTTTAAAACAAGAAGAAAAAGTTCAGCATTTAAAGATCGTATCATATGAAAATTGTTCACAGTACATGTTTGCGCTAAATGTAACATATGTTACAAATTGAAAGGGTTCTGAGAGACAACTTCTGAATTCAGGAAGATCAATAATATTGCATTTTAAACCCTGCAGTTATACTAATGTGATGTTTAAACACAAAACTTTATTGAAATCTTTAAATTATTTTAAGTCTGTCCAAATGGTAACTTATGTAACAGGGTATAAGGTCTGTGTGTTGGGTTTCATTAAAAGCATGCTATAATAATATAAATGACTTATAATAAGCCTACAGTAAAACTCCTTCAGTCATAAATCATTTATTAAAGTACTTTGTAATTATTAGTGAACAAGTTAACATTTTGATGAATAAGGGTCATGTGTAATGAATGTAACAAAACACCATGTTACCGGTCCACGATTTTCGTGAAATTTCACGAATATATTTCTAACATATGTGGGCAGTTTTTATATTAAAATGGTGTCTTGACAAAGACTGGAACACACAAAAATTTTAATTCAAATTCTACCTCTTTTAAAATAAGCAGGTGAAAATTGGGGTTACATGTACATGAAAATGATAACTCCGCCACTATCTTGATACCAACAAAGTTATTAATAGTATCAGCAAACTTACCAATGACTACTTTATTTCTGGAAAGCTTCCAACATTTGCTTCATGAATTGTTGGTCACTATAGAAACGTTTAAAGCGGGGTGCCCTTAGCTATCGTAGTGACGTCATATATTACGTCATAATTTGCCAGTGGAATTGAATTTATAAGGGAATACACCATTATTATAGCAGTCATAACCAAGACAATTAATGCACATAATTTCATAAAATTCCATGCGTGGGCAAACTCCCATGTTAATTTCCCATACCCTGTAACAGGCCCTTTGATCAGCTTTTCAACGAGATTATCATTACAATTTCCCCAGATGGTACAACAATAGTCCAGATGGGGAAGTATGTATGCATTGAAATACAGTTTACGTGTTGATAAATTCAGGAAGGTTTTAATTCTTCCGAGAAGATATAACAGAGAATTACACTTTTTAAGAGTTGCCTCCACATGGGAAGACCAATTTAATGAGATGTCGACTATAACCCCCAGCAGTTTCTCTTGGGTTGAATTTTGGATTTGGTCATTACCAATTTTAATGTTTGGAGCATTTGCCTGTAAATTAGTCTGCTTTGGGGCTGATGAAAGGAACATGGCTTTTGTTTTCAATATGTTAACTGTCATTTTATTTCTTTTACACCAATTTATAGCGGATACAATGCCACTATTCAGTTCCTCTGCAATATCTGCTGCAGAGGTTCCAGTCACTGTCATTGTAGCATCATCAGCGAAGAAATCAATTAGTGATTTATTTATTTCAAGAGCTAGGTCATTAATATATAGCAGGAAAAGTAGAGGTCCCAAGACTGATCCTTGAGGCACGCCTGCGGATATATGCAGTGGGTTTGATAACTTTCCTGAAACAGAGACTTGCTGTTGCCTTTGGGAAAGATATGATTCAAACCATCTAAGGGATCCCTCACTAAATTGGTAGCATTTCAACTTACTCAGCAATATTTTGTGATCCACCAGGTCAAATGCTTTAGAAAGATCTAACAGGACAGTGCCCACTATCTCATTCTTGTCTATGGCAGAAATCCAGTCATCAATGATAGCAGTTAGAGCAGACTCACATGAATGGTTATTTCTGAAGCCAGATTGGCGCTCATATAGAAGATTGTGCCTGAGCAGGTAGACTTTCACTTGATCGCTAATATGCCTTTCAATGATTTTTGATATTATTGGGAGAATTGAAATGGGTCTGTAGTTTGTTTTATCACTTTTATCTCCTTTTTTGAAGCAGGGAGTTACTTTGGCATGTTTTAGACTGGCTGGAAATATTTTTGTTCTGATGCTTAGATTTATAATTTGGGTTAAAGGAGCTGCTATAATGTGTGAGCTCAGTCGTAGCATTTTGGCACTTAGGTCATCTAGTCCTGTGGCTTTTGAAATGTCTAGGCTTGAGAGCTGGGTTTGAACATATGATATTGTGATGGCTTGTAAGTCGAATGTCACGTCTGATGAGATTTTGCCTGTCACAAATGTTTTTAACTTTTCATCTGTATATGGAAGTTCATTGCTTGGATCAGTATAAGTTTGAGATACTGATGTAAAGAATGAATTAAATATGTTTGCAGTCTTTTCGGGATCAAGAATCTGCTCTCCGTCTGCATCACTGATCAGTGGACTCTGACTTGTTTTACATTTGTTTGTCAATTCATGTAGATTTTTCCAAAGTTGCTTAGGATTTCTTCTGTTGTTGTTAATTGAATTAGTGTAGAGAGATTGTTTGGATTGCAAAATAAGAGTTTTGGTTCTGTTTCTCCAAAATTTATAGTTATCTATGTCATTTCTCTTCTTACAAAAATCACGGTTCTTACCGGCCTGGTCAATTTCTTTAGTAAACCAATTTGGTTGCAATTCATGTTTGACACGTTTTGTTTTCTTTGGAGCATGACTGTTCAGCACTTTTTCAAAGCATTTATTGAAGAAATCCATAGCATCATTTGGATCATCATAGCTGTTTAACAAGAACCATGGTTGACATTCAAGGTCAAGTAGAAATTGATCTTCATCGAAGTGTTTCATTGCCCTATATGTGATTGTTTTGTGGTCTAGTTCTTTGTCTTTGCAGTGTGACAGTTTATGAGTAAGACAAACAGGATAGTGATCACTTATTGCATAGCATGGTACATACACATCCTTGATATTTTGAGCTCTGTTGCTGTAAGCATGATCAATCAAAGTAGATGAGCTTGGTGTGACACGTGTAGGATCTTTCACTACCTGTGTCAAGTTTACAGAGTCCATGATTTGCAGCCAGTTTTGAACATTATTACAGGCATCAAAAAGATTTATGTTAAAATCACCAAGCAAAATTATTTCCTTATTTTCTGTATAGAGATTATCTAAGATTTGTTCAAAATCCACAGTCCACTCTTGTGTTGATGATGGTGGTCTGTATGTATATGCTAAAAGAAAGGGTTTCTGCTTTTTAGGTTTTACCTCCAGCAACAGAGCTTCAACACCCTCTACCTGCAGATCATCTCTAAGTGTGCAATTTAAGCTAGTTTTAATGTAAATAGCCAGTCCTCCCCCATTTGTTTTACGGTCTTTTCGAAAGAGCTGATAGTTTTCAAGGCTCAGCTCAGCATCACTAAACTGATCATTTAGAAAAGTTTCACAGAAACACATGATATCAATATTGGGTTGTTGACTCAGTAAAATCTTTATTTCATCCAATTTAGAGTATAAATAATGGATGTTTAGATGCATGATATGCAACCCCTTGCTTTTGAACCATATATTTTGAGATGTATTTGCAGGTAGTTGGGTGCTTTGAACATCTTCAAGGTCAGAATTTTCAGCTTGTGTAGATTGCTCTCTTAGACAATTTTGAGCCTCAGGGAGATTATTTGAACATGTAGATAAGCTTAGCAAAATTTCATCTTCAATTGAGCTTAATGCTTCAAATAGAGAGTTATTAGACAAAGATGTTTCATGCAGTATAGAACTGTCATTTTCAAGTTCTGAATGTTGAAATTGAAAATCTGCTATTTCACTGGAATGTTTATATTTGTTTTCCAAGTTCACTGTTCTATCATTGTTCAGGGTAGATGTCTGAATGAGACTGTCACTGGTATTTTGTGATTTATGGCACACAGAGTTAGGTGACATGCCAACAAAATGTTCCTGCCAGTCAGTGTTTACTTCCAGCCCTGGAGAAATTGCTGGGGTGGAGCAGGAAACCATGGGGGATAAAATGGCATAAACTGGGGTATCATCCTGTTCTGCTGGTTCCCTTGCTGGTGGTTGGGAGGAAACCGAAAATCCTGGGTTTGGAATTGTGTTGCCTCCCCTTGTCTGACTGGATACTGTAGTGTTTCCCCCTGTGGAATACGGTGGTTGGGAGGAAACCGAAAATCCTGAGTTTTTGCCTCCCTTTGCCTTTCTGGAAATTGTTGTGTCTCCCCCTGTGGAATTTGGAGAATTTTGGTCAGTGTTGCCTGAATATTTTGTCCAAATATTTTTCCACCTTTTTTGTTTAGGTGCAGCGGATCTCTGTACAGGGAAACATCAGGTCTCCCATCTTTAAGAAACACTTTGTCATTGTCTATGAACATGTAATCCCGCTCTTTGCATACCTCCATTAGAGCTTGATTTGTTTGGGTGATCACAGTGTTTGTTAATCTATCATTCCTCCTGGGTAGAATTGACGAAATAGCTATCCTGGTCTCAGGGTTTACATTGTGGACCGTCTCTGCAGCATCCTTAAGTCCACTCACTATTGAGTCTGTTGAATCTGCATCACTGATATTGCCTGCTCCAGCATGCAATATAACTGCATCTAAGTTTGTTAGATAGCTCCTATTTTCCTCAGCAAGTTTCACCAAGGAATTTTCTATAGTGCTGATTCTGCCTTCTCTATGTGTCTTTATCTTTACACTCATACAATTGCTGGACATTATTCTGGAGCTAAGGTTGCTTGTCATGTCGTCTCCAGCTATAAATACACTTTTTGACAGTGATAGCTGGTTTATGGGAGCAGCAGGCCTTACACCACTGTGATTAGTATGCTGGCTCTTTTTTGTGGTGTCCTTGTTTTTCTGCAGAGTGGAGGGGTCACTACTCATTTGGGATTGAATATCTGTTGATTTCTTTACTTGCTCTTTTATTTGGAGTATCTCTGTCATTAGTGCCTCTCGCAATTCCCCTATTTCACTTTCTATTTTATGCTCAATGGTGTCGACATTTCCTGTCCTTTGCGCTAGTTTTCCAACTAATTCTGATTTCTCAGATTGTAAGGTTTTTATGTCTGTCTTGAGTTTATTATTATGTTCTTCAAAGATAAGTCTTTCTGCAGATACAGATGCCAGCTTTTCTTTTAGTTGCTTGATTGTTTGTTCTTTTTCCTGCTGGATTTTCACATACGATTTTTGTTTAGATTTTAATGAAGTGACTTCCTTATTTTTTGTCTCTAAAGCTTTCATCACTTTTTCATGGTCTTGTTTGAGTGTTTTTGTTTCGTTTAAAAGTTTTCTGGATGATTCCTGAAGTTCCTTATTTGCTTTTTTATACTTCTCAAGGTCAGCTTTAATTTTGTTAAGAGCTGTAGGGTCCGTATCCTTGGTGATTTTTTGTTGATTCTGTGAGGTATCATTATCAGTACTTATGTATAACTGCTTCACACAAGTTATTTCATCCTCAGAATCTATTTCAATGGTGCTGTGATTTGATTTGGGTGTAGATTTAATAGCATCATGTTTTGTTGTTTTTGTTTTCTTAGCACTGACTTGTTTAGTTTGATTAGGACTTGAACTTCGTGGAGTTGATGCTGATCTTGGGCTCTTGATTCTGTTCCACACCTTATTCAATAAGGTTGTTGGACTGCTGGTGTCAGTGGTATTTTCTGTCTGCCTAGGTGGGATGCTGTTTGAGTCAGTAGAACAAGTTTTGGATCCAGTAATAGAAAGCTGGCTAGATAGACCCCGAAACACAGTGTTTCTCCATGTCCAGGCTCCAGAACCTTGAATCACTAATTTTTTGGTTGTATAAAGGGTGAGGACAACTTTCCTAGCTTCTGCTGCTGTGGTTGCTACATTTGCAGTGCCATTTGCAGTCTTTTTGAACTTATATTGAGCCTGAAGTAATTTTGAAAGCTGATCAAATGTGGGTTGTGTGTAGAATTCAATTGTACATGAGTCTAACTTCTTTCCTGCTAATATATTGTATAGGATACCATTGTTCAAGTCAACATAGTCATTTGTCTCTTTCATACCAGATGGACACTTAGTTTTAGAGATATCTTCTGTATTTTGTGCCATGCTTATGATAATCCTGTGTCCTTAATTGAGAAATAAGAACAAGCTCAAATGTTTTAGTCTTAAACACCTGTCAGTCAATTAGAATTGTTTGTTAATCCTCTACAGGTAATGGTCCTTAAGTGACTGTGATGTATAAGTAAATATAGATGGGTTTATTTCCACTAATCCTGTTTAATCCAATGTTGTTGATCAGAATCTCCTGAATATAATTTAGACAATGTCAAAAAAGTTATTTTTGTTATAAAATTACAATTTAAATAATTCAATAAGTTCAAATTTTTCATTAAATTTCACATCAGTTTTAGATTCCTCTTTCCATAAGCTACAAGTCAGTGTAAAAAATATCACATAAATCCAGTTGAATCTAATTAGAATTCACAATTTTGTCAGAGCTAAAAAAAACACATCCTATCACTTCGAAACCCAATCCAAGAGCCTCACGAGAAACCTGGCCCTGAGGTTATAAAACTTTTTTATGCTCAGCTGAGCTGAGCATAAAATTTGAACTGCTCATTAATGACGAAATAGCCCAATCAAATTGAACTTTCAGGCTTAGATCACAAAAATTTGCAATTTATCCTGCTTATAAATGTTAAAATGCCAACAATTGTTGGCTAACATTTATGACAATTCTAAGGGAAAATGGGGAAAGACGAAACTAACGACCAACAGCGGTAATAATTGACTTTATTTGTATAGTTGCCTACGCGTTTCGGTCTATTAGACCTTCATCAGGACATGAAAATTCTGGTTGAAATTATTTCTAAAGTAGTGTTTGGTGGTACAAAAATGTCACGTGGTTACTATTGTTCTAAAAATAGGTTGCTAAGATATTATTTTAAGTGAAAGTAGGAAGTAAATTGGTACATGTAGAAGGTAAGAAACAACAAATTAAAGTTCATAAACTGAAAATAGTGATGAAAACTTATGATTGTTTAGTCCTTGAAAACATTGTAAACTTTCACGTGGGATATTTCTACTCTGTTCTCTGTTTCATCCAGGCATATTGTCTCGTCGGAGCTCGATGGTGTTATTCTTAATTCTTCCATTAATTCTTCTGTCGATACTGGATATCTCACTGCTAACTGTGCTAAAGATAAGGGTTCCCAATCCGTTGGCGGGCCGTGGGGGTCGATGTCTACTGGTGTTGAGACGGGGGGTGGTGCTGTCTTGCAGGCTGATTGAACTTTTACCTTGTATATCGTTGCGTTGGTGGTAGGTTTGTTCCGGGTCCTTGCTTCCGGAGGTGGCGTCCATGGGTCCGGTTTGAAAATTCCCGGGTTGTACGCTGTGTTTGTAGATGTTACGATAACAAATTTCTTGTCCGAGTCGTCGTGGGCTTTCTTGGATTGCTTTATGACCCTCTCCTTTCTTACATAAGTTTTAAAGCATGTCCAACATTGATACTTGGTTTGTTGTTTCTCGTGGAAGCTTAAATTATGGCGGCGTTGAGAGGCTCTAGTGGTGAAATATTTATCTTTACAGATGTTACAGGCGTAGGTAGGTTTCTTCATTGTATTAGATTCAAGCCTTGCGGCGATCGTGTCTTGAGCTTGTGGATCCATGTTTCTTCCGTCCATAGCCGAATGTTGATATTTCCGGTTGTCTGCGTCAGAATTGTCGCGAAAACGTCGTCCGCTGTGTGGTTCGTCGACGTAAAGTGGCGTGAAACGGGTTTAATAACGTTCCCTTGTTTTATGTCCGTCAAGTGGGCTCTGAACCGCTCGTTAAATGTGTTTCCTGATTGGCCTACATACTGGAGACCACATTTTGAGCATGTTAGTAGGTAAACTACATTTTTTGATTTACAATTGAAGCGTCCTTCAATCTGGATCTTTTCTTTTGTTGTCCAGCATATTATGGATGTTGAAGGTTTCATGAAAGGGCAAGTTTTACACGGTGTATTACAGGGGCCTGATCCTGTTGGAATTATAACCGGGTTAATGTCCGTTCTGACCAGCTGTTGTCTGATACTTAGTGCTCTCTTGTTGACGACCAGAAATTGGCTGCGTTGAAGTATTTCTAGTTCTCCTGAGGAGGATAATATGTGTTTGTTGTTTCTTAAGATTTTACCGATGGGTGGTTTGTAAGGATTGTACGTGGTCACGAAAGGAATATGATTGGTATGTTTTCCGGCGTTGGTCGGCTTAATTCGGAGAAGTGCTGATCTGTCTAGAAGGAACGCTCTGTCAAGGGCATTTTTAATCAGGTGTTTGGGGTATCCTCTGGCGGTTAGGTTCTGTTGTAGTGTGTTGGCCGCTTCCCAATATTTGTCTGTTGTACTGCAAATGCGTCGTAGGCAAACGGCTTGGCTGTACGGGATACTCTTTTTCTGTTGCATAGGGTGGAATGAATCGTAATGTAGATACATGTGTGCGTCTGTAGGTTTCGTGTATAGGCTTGTAGCTAGATGGCCGTCTTTGTCTTTTGTAACGAGGACATCGAGGAAATTCACTTGTGTCTGGCTTATGTTGTACGTGAACTTGATCGAGGTATGGAATTGGTTGAGGCCCGAAAGAAAGGAGTACAACTCATTGACAGAATGGGGCCATATCATAAAGATATCTATATAACGCCACCAAACTAGTGGTGCGTGGAGACTGGTAGCTAGGAAGTCTGACTCCAATTTATCCATAAAAATGATGGCTAGGCTGGGAGTGCAGATCGTGCCCATAGTAATTATGACAATTGTTGGCATTTTAACATTGATGAGCAGGATAAATTTTAGTCTCAGCTGATCTGGTCTTCAGTGTTTATGACCAAGTCTGACAAAAACCGTCCTGTGCAATCACACAAGAAAGCTTAAAATTTAACAAGAAGTGGGTTAGTACTATCTGTATAGCGAAAACAAAGGCGCTGATCAGCTTTGCAGTTACTGCACAGCTGATGTGCCAGCTGATGTGCACCTTTGTTTTTGCAGATGCAAAAATCTGATATTCTTGTGATGCAGCCCATTTAGTTTTGGGAGTGTGGTGACTCTTTGGTACAGTGTTAGACTTTGGAGTGAGAGATCAGAAGTTCGAAAACTTCAGCCACCCAAGATAATTGTAACCAGCAATGGCTCCATCCTGACATGACTGAAAAATTGTTGACTGTAAACATTTGAGCCACCTCGTGGGAAAACCAACAATGTGGTTTCCGAACAGGTCTGACACAAATCAGGCTGTAAAGTCACAGAAGCAGGCTGGAAGCTTGAACTTTCGGATTTAAAAAGAAGAGGAAGTGTACTATCCGTGTAGCGAAAACAAACCCAGCAGACATTTGACGTCAGTTGGACGTCAGACTCCGACGTCATAATGAAGTTGGATTTAGGTTGATTTTGAAAGTTTGTTTGACGTCAAAAACAGACGTCATTCTGACGTCAAAAACAGACGTCATTCTGACGTCAGAACAAAAAAACAACGTTGATTTGATGTCTCAAATGTGACGTCATAATGACGTTGGGGATAGGTTGATTTTGAAAGTTTGTTTGACGTAAAAAACAGACGTCAATCTGACGTGCTAAAACCGATATCGTGAATGTTTGTTCGCAGTTTAGTTAACATTCTGAAATCCTGTAGTGGATTCAGTAGTGCGGTGATGCACTATTGTTATTCCCTTTCACTCCTTTGATAGAGTTATTCGGGATATACAAAATGTTTAAGTATTAAATCACTCTGATGTTGGTATATCTTATTCATGTCAAATTTTATTGTTATATGGTGCTAAAACAAATAAGACATTAGTGTAAATAATAAGACTATTGTGAACAATCAATAATTTAAAATGGTGAAATAAGTATTAAAATATACAAATTTCATTTTCGTCTTAATAGAAGGTTTAATAATTTAGTGAAAGACTTTATTTTGATTAACAAATAATTATTTTTTTCTAAATTAATTAAGCATGGTGATTTCCGATACGAGACCTAGATATGGCTTTTTTAAAAGTGGCAATGTTGAAATTATTATTTGAATTTGATGTTGTTACATTTGCGCAAGAAATTATGTCAGTTAAAGGGCAGCTAACTCTATCGACATATGACGTTAGACTTACGTTTGAATCCGGCGTCATTTCGACGTCATATCAATATGTCCACTGACGTCAGGACTGGACGTCAGGTGGACGTTGGTTATTGGTTGTATGACGTCGTGACCAAAATACAACCAATATCCGACGTCAAGTTGACGTCAGATGCCTGCTGGGGACGTGTTTTTCATATATGTCGACAGAGTTAGCTGCCCTTAAACTGACATAATTTATTACACATATTATGTATTATCATATGACGTCGCTGTTTTCCAGTGGATAACGTCATGTCATAAAAATCGTATGACCACACGTGTAATAACACTTTTGCGGGAATACGTAACGTCATTGACGACGTCCGTAACAACAATGTAAATTTTCATTGAAAATATGTCCACTTCGAAGGCGATAAAATCCTATTTTAGAAGTCATATGATAAAACGAATCTTACACTCGTGGTCATTTCATATGAAATTTATTAAACTCGCTGAAGGCTCGTTTAATAAATTTCATATGAAATGACCACTCGTGTAAGATCCTCTATATAATATCAAATTCAAATAATAATTTCAACCTTGCCACTTAAAAGTCATATCTGAGTCTCGTATGGGAAATTCCATATTTCGCCCTCATGCTTAATTAATGTAGAAAAAAATGATTATCTATTAATCAAAATAAAGTCTTTAACTAAATTATCAAACTTTCAATTAAGATGAAAATAAAATTTGTATATTTTAATATTTATTTCACCATTGTTCAGAATAATCTTATTTCTCACACTAATGTCTTATTGGTTTTAGCACCATAAAGCAATAAAATTTTGCTTAAATAAGATGTACACTACCAACATCAGGCTGAATTAATATCTTGAACATTTTGTATGCTCTGAAAAACTCTATCAAAGGAGTGAAAGGGACTATCAAAAGTGCATCACTGCTCTTCTGAATCCACTGTTATTCAAAAATGCGAAAAAATATACACCTTAAACTATTTATATGACATGAATTCAAACATCGTTTTTAGGACGTCAGATTGACGTCAGCTTTCAGACGTTAAACCGACGTTGGCTTTAGCACGTCAAATTGACGTCTAGTTTTGACAACAAACAAACTTTCAAAATCAACCTAACTCCAACGTTATTATGACGTTGGAGTCTGATGTCAATCTGACGTCCAACGGACGTCAAATGTCTGCTGGAAGTAACATAGAAAAAAAAAAGAAAGAAAGAAAGCAAAAGAAACACAAGAAACGAATGATCTGATTTTTACCCAAAGTGAAGTTTCATTAATTTGCACACCACACATGGTCAGAAGTATGAAAAACACAAGGTCTAAATCACGTCTTGATTACGACGTCTAACTGACGAACTAGTTTGACGTCAAAACAACGTCCAATCCAGACGTCCAAAAGACGTCAGGAAATGACGTCTGATAGACGTTGGAAATTGGTTATATGACGTCGCGACCAAAATATAACCAATATCTGACGTCAAACAGACGTCAGGTGCCTGCTGGGAAGGCGCTGATCAGCTTTGCGGTTACCACGAAGCTGATCTGCGTCTTTGTTTTCGCATATGCAGATTGTTGGTTTTCCCATGAGGCGGCTCAATTTTAACATTTTCATGATGCAGTTGTTAATGGTAGTGAGTACATTGTCAGCTAATACAAAAAAAAGTATCACTTTCTATGTTGGAAGGCAATTTTCGAAATTAAACATCACATGTTGTACTAAAAAGTTGTGAAATCAAATTAATTAACATGGCTTGACGTCTCTACCAATGACATCTTCTAGCTTGTCACTGGTCACAAAGAAATAAGGCTGAGTTTGCACTTTTAAAATTTCAAGAAAGAAAAAATATGGGAGTGGTATTTAAAAGAGAGTGTCATGTTTTAAAGAAACTGTGGAAATAATTTTAATAGCAATCTCAGATATGGATACAGAAGTCAGTGCCCCAGTGTCCTTGATAAAAAGAAAAACATCATTAACTATTCATGCTATTAGAAATAGCCTTGTCACAGATAACACACAACATTTCTTTTTTTTTTCATAAGAGTTACAATTTTATTAATGGAAGTTAGACTTAATAGACTCTTTTCAAATCTGCAGACATGAAAAATTATAGGTGCAGTATGCCTGCTCACAAGAAATACAAAACGTTTTTGAATACCTCGCCTCGTAACAGAGCTAGAACTAGAACAGAGGCATATTTTAGCATCATATCATGGCATGGAAGCCAGTTGTCAGCTGAGATGCATCTTATAATGTAGAGAATGAAATGAAATATTTCTAAATGATTAATACAGTTTTCTTTTTTTTTACTTAACAGGCTCAAACATCTTGAATATGTTTAAATTTTACATTATCAGGAAATGTTGTGCAAAAGAGTCATTATCTAGCTTACAAAACGAATTTGAAAAATTAATTACGATATATTGCATGTTTGCTTTTAACATACCACTTCAATGTGATAAGAAGTCAGTTTTTAAGACATTTGCATATAATTTGAAGATCAAGATAAGTTGTCGCAGACCATATAATAAGCATTTGATCAAATTCTGCAACCTGGAAGTTGACCCATTTTGATATTTTATGAGTTTCTGCTGAATAATGGCAAACGTCTATGAAATGAGCCTTCCATGCCAAGCTACCTTGCTACTGTAATGATGTTCTATAGTGCAGTTATTACCACACTTTATACTGTATAATTGCATACGACCAGGACACATCATTTTAAGTGCTAGTTGATGAAGGAAAACACAGGTTTGTTTCTAATCTTTTACATGTAAGAAATCCGATATGACAACAATTTTTCACTTGAAGCTTCTACTATAATGATGACTTGGCACTTGTTACCGATTTCGAAACCGATCTATATGCCTAATTGTCCTTGTAAACCTAGATCCTTTATCTTACGGCTAACTGCAGGGTTACGAATATGGTTTCAATTCCATATTTGAGCCGCATTTTTCTTCATATGCGAAAACAAAGACGCAGATCAGCTGTGCAGCAACTGCACAGCTGATCAGCGCCTTTGTTTTTGCCTCACGGATAGTACAATCCCTCCACTTCTTAAATCCAAACTTTCAAGCCTTTAGTCTTCTTCAGTGACTGTACAGGTCGCTTGTTGTCAGACCTGGTCGGAAATCCCAAAGACACATTTCCTCGTTATTGGGCTCATATTTGTACGCTCTAGTAGACAAGGACAAACACCAAACCTCATTAGTTCTCATTAGTCGGGTTAGATTGCTCCACTTTTTGTCCTATAATCGTTAGACCAACAATACAACCCTGATCGTTTAACAGGCAGAAGACATTATTAAATTTCCATGTTTGTAGGCCAAAGACTGTTTGCAATTTTTAATGCACTGTTTGTGCCATTTCTTAACCTAGATACAGTATAATAGAGAACATTTTTATCAACTTTTAATGATTTGCATCATGATGCACGGCTAACAAACCTTTAAATGCGTAACCGCGGTTAAGAAAAGAAATCCGATTCACGTCCTTCCGGTTTCGCATCAGATGACCAACATAAGGTAAACAAACTTTTGCAGCTCGTGTTTCCGAGTTTTTTTCGAAGACAGATATTATAATATTCTCAATGCTATTTTATTAGTTAGACATTGCTATATTTGGACCCCAAAGGATTTCCAGAAACTTTTCTTTATAATCATGATTTTTATTTCCTACCCCAAAACATATGTTTGGATTGCATTGTACACGATGAAAATGTTGGTCAGTCGCAGGGATATTTTTAGATTTCCGCTCATTACGTCCATATTAATGGAAAGCAATACAGCGTGCAGATGATTTTAACATTGTGTGAGGTCTGTTGACAGTTTCTTTGCCTCTGGCCACTGCATTCTATGCATATGTGGTTAAAAGCTGTGTCAACATTTCGGTTACGAATTTAATCATTAGAATGATAGCAATATAATCATTATAAAACGCATGTATTAAAGTTTTTGTTTTTGTTAATAGTTTTACGCCAAAGTTTTAATTGTCACATTCTCTCGTCCTCTCTTAATAGGTGCTAACTCAAATTGGTGTGTTTGTGATATTTGCAGTGAAAATGTTTGATATAAAATAATACAAACTGTCTATGCAATACATGTAATACAATAGTTCACATGCATGATATTCCTGTTCATGAAGACGATTTTACAGCGTTCTTTATACTTTAATTTATTTTTTCCTGGTTTTATGTCATTCAAAACGCTTTACAGGGAAAATAAATACCATAACTTGAACCGGTAGAGGTTTTCAAACGTATCTTGAAATATACCCTTCATATTTTAATGATTAAATGCGTAACCATCTTTTCCTTCCCTTCAAATCGGTAATGCCGGGCACTAACACAACGAAATACTGGCACAGACATCAGTTGCAATTTAGTTAATATATATCTGTAAATTTGTCGTGGAACAATCACTAAAATTTGATATTTACCAGCAAATTGTCCATTTTTTAATTGTATTTCGCCGACTTTGGTCGTGTTGTAACACCAGGTTCGAAGAAGGGAATAAATAACTCAAAGACCATCAAATTATTTTGCGAGCAACTTTGGTGCTGACTTACAATAGTTAATAAGTGACAAAATAGCATTCATAGATAATCGATATATTTCTGTTCTAAAATATAATCATCAATCGATCGTAGTAGTTTATGTTTTGTTTACCTTTTTTGGTCTTCATATGCGCAACCGGAAGGGCATGAATCGGATTTTCTTTCTTAACCGGCGGAACCTTACGCATTTAAAGGTTTGTTAGCCGTGATGATATGAGCCGTATCTTGAGAAAACCTGCTGTTCGCTTATTACTGTTGGAGGTATAACATCCTACCAACAGCTAATTTCATACAGAGAATTGAGCAGCTGCATAAGAAAACCAACAATCTGCATATGCGAAAACAAAGGCGCAGATCAGCCGTGCAGTGACTGCACGGCTGATCAGCGCCTTTGTTTTCGCTCCATAGACAGTGCAATATCTCTCCTTCTTAAATTCTAAATTTCAAGGCTCTAGCTTGCTCCTGTGATTGTACAGCCCGGTTTGTGTCGGACCTGCTCGAAACTCAAATTGTTGGTTTTGTCACGCACAGGCTCAATTGACTTAAGAAGCTGGGAATCAAACCACAACCACTGGTGTACAAGGCAAGTGGCTTAACCACTATACAACACATGGGCGGATCCAGAGGGGGGGACAGGGGGTCCGGACCCCCCTGGAATTGTCAGATTATTAATTTTTGCCATGTTGAAATTTTCCGTCAGACCCCTTCTGGGAATTTGGACGCCCCCCCTGAGAAAATTTTCTGGATCCGCGCATGCAACAGGCCCTTTCAATTTGAATAACAGCAATCTTCTATTTACTGTTAAAGGCATGCACTATCATTAAAAATGGAACCATATTAAAGTTGTAAACACACAGGATTGAAATTAAAAATCAACAGCCACCAAACGTTACAATGCATACTCTGTCGTCTTTGGTGGAAAATTATTTACTTAAGATATTTGCATGACAGTTTCTAGGTTAAACAGCTTTTTACCTACAGAAAATAATTATTTTCCCATGACAAAAATGTCTCATAAAATTGATTTCCATGAACTAGCTTTTTTTTTCTTGAATTTATTGAAATACCCTGATAGGTATTTAGAAAAGACTCTGCCAAAGAAGACTTCAATTTAAACACTTTTTTTTGTATCTAACAGAAAACTAGTGTTCCATATGAGCCCCGTCGGGGTAAAACACATATTGAGGACTTCCAAACATGTTTGACACAAACTGGCCTGTACAGTCACAGAAGGGGGCTAGAAGGTTAAAATGTTGGATTTAAGAAGAACATGGATTGTAAGGGGCTTATCAATTACTATACAGCTGATCTTCCTCCTTGTTTTTGCATACCTACAGATTTGTGACTCACTAAAAAAATAGGAAAAAGGCTTTAGATTTTGCATTAATATCTTATTCTATATTGCATTTACATTCCAAACATCTACAAAATCAGACTTTTATTTATTTTGTACATGTAACACTTCACAACATTATTATTGACATTGGCATGGAGTCAAAAGTCAACAACTTCAATACACAATTTCATTGCAAAGTCAAAGGTTTCCAATAGCCATATATGAAGATTATATGCACCCCTGTGGTAACATTAAATAGCTTTCAAAATCCATTAAACCATGTTGTAGTTTGCAATAGCAGTATATATGAAGAATAAATGTCCCCCCTTGGTTAAGTTAAATATGGCTGAAAATCCATTAAAGTATGTTCAATGCTTTTGATTTTATAATGTTATCAAACAGTGAACTATTGAGATGCTCGTAGGACAGTCTTTTGTGGCCCTTTTGGGAAAGAATAAAAGCAAAGTCATTACTTTTATTACCGCCAGTAGATTCATATGCATGCTTGATAACTTATTAAAATTTTAATTATTTACATTTCAATATAGTCAAACATTCATTCTGTTTGAAACTTCATGAATGGCAAATTTTGATATGTAAAATAGATAAGTGACAAGATTTAGTTTGAATGATATCTTTATGGTTCTAAAAAGTATATAAAATGGTAAATGAATGCTTTAAGTGTAGGCTAGTAGTACAAGTACTTTTATGTTTTATACCCCATTGCCAAGGAAGACCATCATGTATTAATTCACTACAGGTCAACCTTATTACAATGCTCATGTTGCAGGGTCCATAGACATAGACCATTTTATAAATGAAACTGTGTTATAGTGAGGTTATTTACTATAGCCATATAGCAAAATGATCAGTTTGGGAGCCATGACATGGCCGTATTATATTGAAAACTGCAATATAGTGAGGCACGTTATGAGGTTGAACTGTATATCGTAGACTGGAACCTGTCAAATTAGATACAGATACAGACAAAAATATGTCATAAAAATTCTTGTATTAGGCAAAAATGGCCAATTGGTTTATGCCATTAAGATATAGCGCATTTATTGGATTGTCTTTAGTTTTGATTGAAGACTTGGTCTTGTTGCAAGAGAAAAGCCAAAACTAATGATCCCCACTGGCGCCGCTGTGTTGTGTCCTTGAGTAAGACACATTAACTTCCCGGAGTACTGCTTAAAACCCAGGAAGCGGTGGCTGTATCCCGACATGACTGAAAAATTGTAGACTAGAATGTTAAACCTCAATACAAAAAAAGAAACCTAAACCCATACATAAACAAACATCTACTGTAATATATAATTATGTTTTCTACAAAGTATATTTTGAAGAATCATCATGAATTCTTCTATATATTGAAACACTTTAGAAATGCACCACTTCATTTTTTTTTATTTATTTTTTTTTTTTTTGATTTCTTTTCAAATGCTAGATCCTATGATATTTTCTTGATTGTATATCATACCTTTTGCAAGTAACAAAGATTTGTTATTGATATGGCTATGTTTGTTTTGACATAATCGTGTTGTAAGTGATTTTCAGTAAATGGATTTTGAATGTAATGGTATCAACTTATAGACTCTCATGTATTTCATTTCTGTTTGTGTATTTCCAGAAAGATGTATATGAAGCCTCGACAAAGTTTCTGATCGACAATGTTGTTACAGGCTACAATGCCACAGTCTTCGCTTATGGTGCTACAGGTAATAACTTGTTTCACAGCGATTATGTAAAGACAATTAACACGACTGGGAACAACCAGCACAAATATTAAAAATCAGTAAGCGACAATAGGGAGTAAATACCTGTCTGGGAACAACACCATAGATCAAAGTTGCTGTATTTCTTGCACACCAGATAGAGAAATCCTACGTTTTACCCTATGTGAGAAATTCTTATCCACCCTCGTTATCTCACCCTGGTCGCACCCTGTTCCTTTTTAACATTGGTTGTATAGGGCGTCACGTAATTTCGTCACAATGACGTCAAAACGTTTAAATTCAAAATGGCAGACGCCGCGATTGTAGCATTTTTCTAGGTAAATAGTATTAAAATCAAGCTTCGCTGCATTAAGGAGTGCAAGAAAAAGAATCCATCATGCGTGTAAGGTATGGATAGACAAATCTGTCCCTTGGGTCACAGTTTGGCATCACTCGGCGAGCCTCGTGATGCCAAAATGTGACCCTCGGGACAGATTTGTCTATCCATACCTGACACTCATGTAAGATTCTTATATTACTCCCTTTTGTCGCTTATTGAGATCAGAAGTTGTGTCCTCCATCCTTAAGTTGATTAAATCTGTTTTGGTTGTTCTAAGCCATGTTAGTTGTCTCTGGATTTCAAGTGTATGTTTGTTGATTTCATTCACATTAACTAATTACTTGTATTTTCATTAAGATATAAACATGCATTATATAGATGCACATTTTATATGGTTTGTGTTGTATGTTGGTTCAAATTAAAAAGTACTTTTCACCTTCAATGAAAAAAAAACAAACAAAAAAACCCAAACAATTCATGTTGCAAAATTTAAGGAAAAACTGGCTTTACATGTCTTACATAGCACAATACAATCAAGCCCTAGTCTTAATGCATATAAAGGAAAACAAACAGATGAGGTGTGCTGTACTGCAAGTTTACTAGCACCTCTGGTTTTTACTGCCTTAACTTGTGACTGATTATTTAGAAAATTTCAAGCTTTATTAACTTGTACAAGCGTAGGCTTACAAAGTCCTATATAAAAACAGAAAGATCAAGAAAAAATAGGCACTTATGGAAGCTAATCAACATATTTTCCTGACTAACAATGTTTGAGAATGTGAGACATTGCCCTGTCTGATGTTTTTAATACTTTGGTGCCATAACAATGTTTTGGGCATATTTTGTTAACATATCACATCAGCCGCCTCACGAAAAAACATGTCTTTCGGATTTCTGACCAGATCTAACACTAAATGACAGTCAACGAAGAGGGTGAGGAGTTTGACATTTTTGAATTAAGAAGAAGAGGGGTTGTACTATCCAAGAAACAATGTGAATCTAGTTCTTAATGCCTGAAAATTTTGGATTGCACTGGAGATTGGCAATTTGTCATAATCAAATACAATGACTCCACAAAATAGGATATGTGTTTAGAATATTTAATATTGCAAATTTAATGTATTCTCTTCAAAATATTGATGAAATATTTTCGTAATGAAACATAGTCATATTAATTAGGTTGTTTGTACATGTTGGTACTAGGACATTGTTTGCACAACACTTTTACTTGATGTTGACACTTTTAGCGCCAACAGGTCAGGTACACATCTCAAAAAGGGCATTCTACTCCCAAGTGGCGAGCCTATGTAATGTCATAAGTAAACAAGCTATTTGAATTAGCCTATTTTGCAAACAAGATCTATAATTTCTCATGAAGAAATATATGACTAATTTCTAATAACCTCTTGAAATTTTCAACCTCTTAAAATTATGATTGCTTGTTCCTCTTCAAAATTTGAACCTCTTATTTACAGTTTTTGATTAATTTATTGTTGATTTACTTCCTCTGTTCATATTGGGATGGTCAGTTCCAACTTTCCTTATTTACCCTGGGCAGCCACAACTAAAGTGGTTAATCACAACTCAGTGCAAATCTTTTTTCTAAGAAATAACAACTAGGGTGCTAGAAAGAAAACGTTCATAGAAAAAAGAATATCAAGAAATAGCTTCATAATGAAATTCAGTTTCATTTAAGCAGAATTTTTGGGACATAGGCAAATAGTATACTTTTAAGTGTGATGCCACAGAACTGGGTGTCCCATCTGTGGCTTTTTGAAATGTTTAAGAGGGATTTTATCAAAAGAATATTAAACAGGCATTGTAATCAAAAGCATAATTTCCCAAACACAGCTGAATTCATAGTTGTGCTAACAAGATCTGGCAATTTCTATTCCTAGGTGCTGGTAAGACGTACACTATGGTGGGTACAGACGATGATCCTGGGATTATGGTTCGAGCCCTCAATGATCTCTTCTTCTCTATGGAAAAGACTAGTGATGATATGAAGTATAAAGTCACTATGTCGTATTTGGAGGTTTGTAAATCTGGTTTAAAAAATATTGAAATAAAAGACAGTCATTTTTGCGTTGAATATTTCAATTATTTCAAAAGTTACTTGGGGTAAAACATTCAGGGGTTAACACACATTTGTTTTTCACTGCTTTGGGTCCCAGTCTACAGAATAGACGTGGCAGGGTAGTGGCTGCTTGTCTGAGTTTGTAGATTTTCCCTGTGCCCTTCATTTTTCTCAATCATTTAAGTCCACAAAATGCCAATGTATGCTTTCAATTAAACTGCATGAAGTAAACTAATTCATTTAATAAAGGTAATGTTTCAAGCATTTGCCATTTAGCAGAATGCAAAGTGACATCAGTGGAACAAATTGTTTCTTAGCTTAACTTTAAAAAGACTAAATTTCAGAAAGTCATGCATTTATAATTATTTTCATGATACTTAGATTACCAGTGATTATTATCAATTTGATATCACATGAGTTGCTGCATAAGAAAATCAAAAACATGCATAGGCGAAAACAAAGGCGCAGATCAGCTGTGCAGTAACTGCACAGCTGATCAGTGCCTTTGTTTTTGCTCCATAGATAGCATGAAGCCACTTCTTTCTAAATCTGAAATATTAAGATTCATACTATTTTCTGTGGCTGTACGGCCTGGTTTGTGTCGTAGCTGATAGGAAACCCAAATTGTTGGTTTTTCCATGCAAAGACTCATGACATTTTCAGATATATAACGAGATGATTCGTGACTTGCTGAATCCCAGCTCAGGTATACTAGAGTTGAGAGAAGATGCTAAAGGCGGGACCCAGGTCGCCGGGCTGTCACAGATAAAAGCCAGGTCAACTGATGAGGTAATTATCCCACTTTGTGAGGAAAAAAAACAACAATTCTTTGCATTTGCAAAATCAAAGATACGGATTAACTGTGCAGTAAATGTACAGCTGATCAACGTCTTTGTTTTTTGCTTTATGAATAGAAAAGTCCCTCTTCTTCTTAAATCCAAAAGTTTAAGATTCTAGTGAGTAATGGTAGTTTGATTCATACTTAAATTGTGTGCTTAGAAAATCACTCTTCTGTGACAACTACGGTTTTATAGAGCCACAAAATGCTAGAATTTCCCTAGATGCTGAATATTTAATGTGATGATATAAATTTAACACCTACAAACATCCTGGGTTGTGCTTCTAATAGACATAGGACTTGGTTGGATTTGATGCATTGTTATTGGAATATTTTGCCTATTTTGATGTTAACCAGCCTTTGCAGTGGTAGACTTGAGCAAATTGTGTAAAAGTCTTATATAAACTTTAATATAAAGAATATTGTGTTGTGTACACAACAAAATCAGTGAAATGTCCAATTAGAAAGCCTCTATAGTTTCTACAAAAATGATAAAGCAGATTTTCTCATTTTGTGTCTCATTTGGTCTATATGAATAATTCATTACTTTTGCATCCTATTGCAGCCATTTTTAGAAAAGTATTTAGAGCCTTGCATATATACTTGCTCACACAACTAGAAGCAATTAAAATTGAAACAATTCCTCGGATGATGCTTTCAGCTGGGGCTACGGTTGCTATGATTTCATTTTAGTCTCTCTATGTATATTCTAGATCTATTTAGATATTGAGATTATAGCTTAAGTCAAAACCCTTTAAAACAGTATAGTCACAAATTATACTGTAACCACTACATTGCTCTGTGTATGCTAGCAAAGAGAGCGTATTTCAAATTTTATTAATTTATGAACAAAAAAGAAAAGAACTTACATAATGGCACCAAACACACCAGAACTAGAATGTATATAAGCACTTTTTTTTAGATAAAACAGCTTAAAGATGGTTGCCCTAACTGAAACTATAGTGTTTGATGTTTAGTCTAAGACTCTCCAAGTACTGTAATTTTCGAAAATGTTTTTGAGAACTTAATTTTTCATAATGTTCACACAAATGCGCTGCCTTGTGAATTCAAATTTCTTGCAAATTAATACCTCTGCAAATGTTACACCCTATGGGCGGTTTGCCTTTATTATGTCAGGATGAGCATTAGTCACCAACATGACAGGCATGTACCAGCTAGGTGTCGAACTGCAATCTCCTGATTGCTAAGCAGATACGTTATCCATTTGACTACCCTGACTGGTAACATAAGCATCTACATTTTCAGGAGTTCAAGAACTTGCTAAAAATTTGGAAATAGAACAATCATGAAATATAAGTCACATATTTTCCAAATTTACAGTATTGCATTTTGAGTTGCAAGTTTGGTAATTTAGTATATACATATATTTTCTGTCTCATTTACGAAATTTACCTAGGTAATGAGGCTGTTACTGCAAGGCAACCAGGAACGCACGACAGAACCTACTGCCGCCAACAAAACCTCGTTAAGGTCACACGCAGTGCTACAGGTCACAGTGCGACAACAAAACAGAGTAATGAAGTTAAAACAATAATCTTATATTTTTCTAGGTAATGAGACTGTTACTGCAAGGCAATCAAGAACGCACGACAGAACCTACTGCCGCCAACAAAACCTCATCAAGATCACACGCAGTGCTACAGGTCACAGTACGTCAACAAAACAGGGTCAAAAATACTATGCAAGAAATAAGGACAGGAAAACTGTTCATGATTGACCTTGCAGGGTCAGAGAGGGCGGCCAACACACACAACCGAGGGAAGAGGATGGTGGAGGGAGCTCATATAAACAGATCACTGCTGGCCCTCGGGAACTGTATCAATGCACTGAGTAAGTCTATAGGATTGAAGTCGAGAACTTGAGAGATAATTTATTTATACTATATATATGAGCCGCGATGTGAGAAAACCAGATTTTTGTCTAGGCGAAAACAAAGGCGCAGATCAGCTGTGCAGTAACTGCACAGCTGATCAGCGCCTTTGTTTTCACTACACGGATAGTGCAATTCCTCTTCTACTTAAATCCAAAATTTCAAGCTTCTAACTAAGTTCAGTAATTGCACTCACTGATTTGTGTCAGACCAGGTCGGAAACCCTGAAGACCAGTTTTCTCTCGTCGTGGCTCATATAATAAAAGTAGCTTCAGAGCACAAATGACAGCTCTAGAGCAGTTCCAAAACATGCAAATAGTCCTGCAATTTCACACAAGCTCACAAAGCAAAAGTGAGCTGAGAAAGATTAATACATGTATAGCTAATAACATAAAACTGACGTTTGCTAAGGATTAAATGGCTCCTTAAACCAGCCAAGTTTGTTGCGGTTCAACGTCTACCGGTATACAAAGCAAAGTTATGAGGAGAAGTGCAACAAAATGACTGCATGAGCAATTTTTGGGGATTCTATAAATTTTGGAAATTTTGATGAGGGGTAGCGTCATTATGTGATCATTGACATGTGGAATTCACTCTTGTATTTGAAAGTTCCTAATGCATCAAAGATTTCTATAGCTCTTCTTTATGAACTGAAAAAAACAAATGGGCAGTGATTTCATTTTGTGTTGAAAAATTGCCAAAAAGTAACTGTCAACTATCTTTAGTGGTTAAGTACATGTTGGTACAGTTGATCATCTTTGGAATGCCATGAGTTTTTTTTTTTTCTATTATACTTTTTTTATCATTCAAACTTCAAATGGGGTTAATAATAGGGTTAGATTTTGATTTAATTACTTTGTTCAAATAAAGATGTATCAGTGTGTGAATTTTAATAGCATTATATTTGTTTTTCTTTTAAATTGCTGTTGAAATAATGGACTGGCAAATAACCAAGCATTTACAGAATAAATAATAGGCAAAACTTGAATGGGGCTCCTCTTGAGTTACCTGGTACAGTGAGAGGGAGGAATGTAGGGGTCACCAATATATGAGCAGTACTACTAGAAAAATTGTCTTACGGGCTGTCGACCAGGTCTAACACTAGTCAGCTTGTATAGTCGCAGAAAAAGGCTAACAACTTGAAATTTTATATTAAAGGAGAAGAGATATTGTACTAACCATATCACATGAAGCAAAAAAAAGGGCCATGCGTCAGGTTTTTTCATGGCACTTTTTAACTTAAAAGTAACTTGTCTCTGTGTGTTTCTCGCCTAGTTCCGAGGTTATAAAGCTTTTTTTTTATGCTCAGCTGAGCATAAAATTTGAACTGCTCATAAATACCATATATACCAAAATAGCCCAAACATATTGAAATTGAAGGTTTAGAATGCCAAAGCCTGTAATATCCTGCTAATAAATGGTAAAATGCCAACAAATATGCCAACAATTGTTGGCATTTTAAAATTTATGAGCAGGATAAATTGTAGTCTCAGCTGAGATGAGCATGAAACAAGTTTGATAACCTCGGGGCCTGATAATGTCATAATGTCATAGACTGTCACATGTCATACATTGTATACTATAAGACTTAAGTTTAGCAATTTTTTCATTCATCATTATTTTCAAAATCAAATATTTGAAAACTTTACATACGCTTTTAGTATGTCAAGTGATGCTCAGATTCATGTTTCGAGACGAGTTTGTGTGCTTTTCTCACATCCACGAGTTGTTACGTTACGTTTAAAAAATCATGCAAATCACGTGCCCAGCATTCCACATGCATCACATGTTATCAATTTTTGCCTCGTTTGATTGGTAAAAATGTCATAACGAATAAACCCGAAAGACATTTGAAAAATTCCGTGAGGGGACGCCGTCCTGGCCTGACATTAAACCAGCATAACACGAAGATCAATATGCTCAGTGCAGACGTGAAGAAAAAGGAACCCAATTGAAATTTCTAAGCTTGCTAGAGTACGATACAGTCTCCTAGAACCATATTCTATCAGCTGATAGCATCAAAAACCGACATCATGACGCCAGACAACGTAAGGCTATCATGATATAGGGCAATGCCAATTTGACGTCAGAGTGACGTAATCGATTTTTAGGCAACCTTCGAATATCAGGTTTGATAATTTGCGGCATGGAAAGATGGAACAGCTGACAGGAAACAACCTGCGTGGTGCGAACACTGTGAATATCGATGTTACGTTTTTGGTCCTGTAAACGTTAAACGTAAACATGCAAGACTAGACTTGACATCACATCAAACCTTATAGGCCTACTAAGTGAATGTTTTCTCGTAAAAGCGAAATCGCACGTCATTTCAGCAATTAAACACATATGGGTTCACCTTGAGAGAAAGACCAGGGAACAAAATGATGTCAGTTACGTCATATATCGGGGGCATTACCTGGTACCATAATGGAACCAAATCTCTATACGATCATGGTACTGTTCTCTTTTTGAGCACAAGAAGATGTTAAATGACAGTTTTGGGAATAAAAGGTTAACTTTTCATATGCCGAGAAACAATGTGAATTTTGAGGTGACACCTCTGTAAACTTTGACATAGCGTTATTGCGTCCGGAGAATATGTCTTTGCGGCGAAAAGTGAAAATTGTGGTTCCTTAAGGATTAAATATTGATGCGTTAAAGTGTTTAGTTCTGTTCATCTTTATACCAATTCGCAATTTCGAAATCAAATAAAAATTGCTAAACTTAAGTCTTATAGTACATATTCAAATTTCCGATGTAGAGCTGTTGGATTTAGACATTTGAGCCTCATCATGAGAAAAATGGATTTTTGTGTATGTATAAAAACAAAGGCACAGATCAGCTGTGCAGTAACTGCACAGCTGATCTGTGCCTTAGTTTTCGCTACATGGATAGTACAATTCCTCTTCTTCTTAAAGCCAAAATTTCAAACTTCTAGCTCTTTTGTATGACTTTGTGTTAGAACTGGTTGGAAACCAAGAAGACGGGTTTTCTGGCATCGCAGCTCATTTTATTAACTTTCTAGAGGACAAAAGTACTGTCAGATCGGATAACATATGGTACATGTTTTTCCTTGAATCTTTGACCTAGATATTTGATGCTGATCTTGTAAAGGGTGTGGCACTCCTAGTTGTATACAGACACACTTAATTGAGTGTATCAGAACTAAACAGTATAAATTAAATCAAATATCCTGCTTTTTGACAGACAGACAGACAGACAGACAGACAGACAGACAGACAAAGACAGACAGACAGACAGACAGACAGACAGACAGACAGACAGACAGACAGACAGACAGACAGACAGACAGACAGACAGATCTGCACCTTATCATATTATGACATGCTTTTCACAAAAAAAATTGCAGTCTGTGGAAGCCCTTCCCTTTGACGTCATTGAATTTGTGAAATACCTGCGTTATATTACAACCATTTCATTTAAGGCTAATTAATATTACACTAATTATGATATAAATTAAGTATCTTTTTTAATTATTTCAGTAAATCTCTTCTAAAGTTGAGAAATAGAAGTTTTGACCTAATTTTATGGCTGATGCGACTGTCTTCTGTGAAGTGCTATTATCCTCTGATATCCTTTGCTACGTTTTTGACCCAGATCAAGCTAGAGGAATTGTCAGACTAGTTACAGCTCAGGGCCCAGTTGTTCAAAACCTTGTTAGCTTATTACTGTCGTTAAGCCCTCAACTTGCTAACTATATATCGGCTTCAAAAGCAAATACATCGTTATTTTTTGTTGAAAAAATGTGAGAATTCTTTGCATCGCAAAGGAATTCTTTGCATCGCAAAGTATTCTCACATTTTTTCAACAGAAGATTCTCACATTTTTTCAACAAAAGATTCTCACATTTTTTTCAACGAAAAATAACGGCATATTTGTAATATCCCCGTTTGAAATTTTAACGAATTGTTAACTAACGACATTGTTAATTTTGAACAACTGGGCCATGGTAGTTTTAGTCATTTTAGTCAGTGAGGTTTACCTGTATGACATTTTCATGTCCATCGCAGACTTTAAGTGGACCTGCTCAGTATCCTAACTGTTTGTCATTCTGGTGGTTTTCCTGAAAAATAATCCAAGTAATGATGATTTTGATAAGAAAAGAAACAAGAGGACCAATGGTCCTGTAAACGCTCACCTGAGATCTGCTGCATATACCAATAAACATGTTTGAATATTATGGTATTTAACCCCAGTGCAGGGGCAGATGAAGCCCTTGGGCCATTTTCTTCTTTTTTTTTCAGAATAATCAATATTCTGTCCATTTGCCAATTTCCTGCTGGCTTTTCCCTTCAAATGACATTTTAACAATTTTCCCTATTTAAATGCATGGTCAACCCATGTTGACCTTGCCATAAACTGGGTCAGGGTCATCACAGGGTCATGATTTATGTATACATTGTAGTACTTAAGCCATAGATGCTTCACACCATGTTTCTTTGAAATAGGTCCACCGGTTCCGGAGAAGAAGATTTTTTAAGGGTTTTTACCATATATGGGCATGGCGGCCATCTTCGTCATGTGACCTTGATTATTTATATATACATTGATTCCCCCATTCTATAGATGCTTCACATGAAATTTGGCTTTGATTGGCCGAGCGGTTTCAGAGAAGATGTTTGAATAGTATGGAAATATACATGTATAATGCCCCGGGGTTGGGGCAAATATGCCCCTGGGGTCCAATTTTTTTCAGAATCATTAATAGTCAGTCCTACTGCCCATTTTCTGCAAGACTTTCACTTTAAATGACATTTTAAAGGTTTTCCCCATTCAAATGCATTGGCGACCTATTTTGACCTTGCCGTAAAATAGGTCAAGGTCATCCAAAGGTCATAATTTATAAACACATTGTATAACTTCAGTCCCCGATGCTTCATGCCAAGTTTCGTTGAAATCGGTCCATTGGTTCAGGAGAAGAAGATTTTTGAAGGGTTTTTACCATATATGGGCATGGCGGCCATCTTGATCATGTGACCTGGATTATTTATAAACACATTGATTCCCCCTTCCCATAGATGCTCTTATAAAATTTGGCTTTGATTGGCCCAGTGGTTTCAGAGAAGAAGATCTTTGAATATTTTTGTAATATACATGTATATTGCCCCGGGGTGGGGGCAGACCAACCCCTGTGGTCCAATTTTTTTTTTTCAGAATTACCTACCTTCAGTCCATTTGCCCATTTCCTGCAAGTTTTGCCTTTCAAATAACATTTTGACAATTTTCCCCATTCAAATGCATGGGCGACCTATGTTGACCTTGCCGTTAAATAGGTCAAGGTCATCCAAAGGTCATAATTTATAAACACATTGTAGTACTCCAGTCCCCGATGCTTATTGCCAAGTTTCGTTGAAATCGGTCCAGTGGTTCCGGAGAAGAAGAATTTTGAAGGGTTTTTACCATATATGGGCATGGCGGCCATCTTGGTCATGTGACCTGGATTATTTATAAACACATTGGTTCCCCCTTCCCATAGATGCTTCATATAAAATTTGGCTTTGATTCGCCAAGCGGTTTCAGAGAAGAAGATCTTTGAAAATGGTGGACGACAACGACGGACGACGGATCATGGCCATCCTATAAGCTCACCTTGTGAGCCTAACGGCTCAGGTGAGCTAAAAATGCAGAGAACAAAATGTCTTGAAAAAGAAAACAACTACCCAGTATGCATTGCAAAGAGATGACCCAGTTCATTTTCTCTTCCAGCTGACAAGAATGGTAAAGGTTATGTGAACTACAGAGACAGTAAGCTTACACGTCTGCTGAAGGATGCGCTAGGTGGGAACTGTAAGACAGTGATGATCGCTCACATATCCCCGGCTAGTATACACTTTGAGGAGTCCAGGAATACTTTGGTGTATGCTGACAGAGCAAAACATATCAAAACCAAGGTATATCTCAGAAAACGTTTGATTTGAAACTTAAACGATGTGTAAGTATTTAAATAGCTCAAATAAATTAAAACCTGCCTTGCAAGAATAGTCCCTCAATTTTGCAATTCAGAGGAGCGCTATGGCCTAATGATAGATGGTCAAACTCTCAACTGAGACCCTGGGTTTGAACCCACTGGAACCAGGTATAACACCCCATAGTACTGGCCAATGCCCAGGAAGAGGTCACTATATCCAGACATGAGTGAAAATTTGTTGACTGGGATGTTAAACCACAAAAACAAACAGTTACATGTACTTTATTCGATTCAGGAGCAACTAATCAGAAATTACAAAGTTTTATCTGTATCAAGCTCACATTTCAGCTTCTCTATCTGTAGGTGAGAAAAAATGTGACTGATGTAGCATTCCATATTGCCCAGTGCTCCAACAAATTATCTAGAAACTGAGTGATGAAATCATGATAAATGTACTACATTTCTGATGACTGTTCAGCCTGGATAGTATCAAACCAGATCAGAAACTTGGAAGGTTTTTTCTGCACAAAAATATTCACATATTGAACACTGTGCGTGAGAAAACCAACAATTTGGGTTCCGACCCGGTCTGACACAAATCAGGCTGTACAGTCACAGAAGCAGGCTAGCTTGAAATTTCGAATTTAAGAAGAAGAGGAAGTGTACTAACCGTGTAGCAAAAACAAAGGCGCTGATCAGCTTCGCGGTTACCTTCATATTACCTTCTTTTTTCTCTACAGGTGAGGAGAAATGTGACAGATGTAGCCTTTCATATCGCCCAGTACACCAACATCATCCAGGAGCTCAGGGAGGAGATCATGAGACTGCGTACCAAATTGGCCGACCCCACCACCTCTGCTGGCAGGAAATCACATATTGCTGATATCCAGTCCGTACAATGTAAGTTACATAACAGTTCAGTTTTAAAATATTTTTATGCTAAAAAGGAGTAAAAAACATGATACACACTTCAACCTCATTATAACGCGCCTCATTATAATGCGGTTTTCAATATGTCATGGCTCCCAAGTTGATTATTTTGCTATATGTCTATAGTAAATAACCTCATTATAACACAGTTCACTTATAACACAGTCTGTTTCTATGGACCCCAAAGATAGTGTTATAATGAGGTTGACCTGTACTGTATAAAAGATTTGTTTTCATCTCTGAGCTTGCATTTTCATTTTCTGTTTATTTTGAAGGGCAAAATTATTCGACCCACTATCATTACAAAAACATGCCTATGCAATACACGGTAATTTTTTCTGTTGTAATAATGAAAATTTTCAGCTGATTTTTTTTTTTTTTTTATTTTCAACATGTTTGCTCGAAACATTAATTGTGGGTACATGGCGAGGAGGTTCTAATGAGTACCCACAATCCATGTTTTGGATCAAAAATAAGAAAAATAAGTTTACCCTTGTACACCCCTCTTTTACTATATAAAAGTGGGGTTTTAGGTGGTATACATTTCATGGACATGTTATCCTGATGGATAAGCTAGAGGTTTGCAATAGACTCCTATCAAGGGAAGTTTAAATGTGCTTTAAATCAGTATCAGCTTTTGCTTGAATACATCTCCACTCTAATATGTTAAGGCTGCTAAGGGGTGTTAAAATCCTAGCGTCAGCTTATGCGAATGTTTTTGGAAAGCAGTTTAATTTTGTAATACTTTTCTAGCTGAAGTACTGGAAGCTAAGAGAAATGCTGACAGGGAAGAATTACACAAGCTCAAAGAACAACTGCTGATATCATTCAAAGACCAAATGGAACTCAGGTACAATCATCTAGGGATTTAAGGGGGAGGAGAGTGGGTTGATGGGGCGGAGTGGGATGGGGTGGGGGATAGAGAGAGATAGAGAGAAAGATAGAGCAAATGGAACTCAGGTACAATAATCCAGGGAGAGGAGTAGGTTGATGGGGGGGGGGGGGGAGCGGGTTGGATAAAAGACATCATAAAAGTGTGAAACTTATCATATTTCCTCATATTTTCAGGAAAAGTTTGATGGAGCTAAATAATGCCACTATGGAAATCAGTCTGGAAACCAACAGAAACCAGATGATCATTAGCGAGTAAGTTATTGGCAATATAAACTGTATATAAACCGTATATTTTGACATTTAGAATTATCAAACAAGGCTCCTAAGTATGGAACATTGAGTTTCATAAACATACATTATCTAAATGCTTTACATCAGTCTCAAATTTAAGGTGGCCCTGTGGCCTTGTGGTTAAGGTTGCTGATTTCATTACCACTCTTAATCATTTGATCCACTCTGTCAAGTGTGGGTTCAAGCCCCACATGAGCACATGAGATAAACCAAGTTCTTCTTGCAGGTGTGTCACATGCTTTTTCTTGGGGATACTCCTGAACTTGCCACACCTACTGGTTGCTCGGTCTCATTTGGGTGAAATAATCTTGCAAGAGATGTAAAACTGGGAAAAATTGTCCTTTGATAGCTTAACATACAAATTATTAATTTGATCCTATTCTATGTTACAGATGGGAGCTAGAAGTTGCCAGAGCTAACAAGTCTGAACAGCCTGATAAGAGTCTGGAAACACTCATAAAAGGTACAAGAGATTTTGAGTAAAAATGCAAGTCTGTCTAATAATTGTTACTTTATGAAAAAAAAAGTACTCAATAGATTATTTGTTGTATGTAGGACAAAATTTTCTTTTTCATAGCTCACCAGTTTTCTTTGGATAAAATATTAGTTTTTGCATGAGGGTACTTGATCCAGGAACCTTATATTGTAAACTAAAACCATAATACAAGTACCAGTATTATATCTGTGACAACTAACAATCCTAAAGATGGTCAGCATCATTCTATAAATCTCATATTTTCTGTTTCCCTGCAGACAATGAGAAGGCTCTGGAGTTAGCGGGTACTGGTACAGATGAATTAGAAGCTGCTGAAGAAGTGAAGACTGCTAAAGAAGAGTTAAAGGTTCTACATGAGGAGAAATATAGGACAGAGAAGATTAGAACTACGGTCAGGAAGGAACTAGAGGTCGCCAGGGCTAAAACTAGAAAACTGGAAGAGGTAGAGACATGCTTAAAAATGTATTTGAAATAGACACCAACATCATTATATCAGTTGAGCCACGTCGGAGGAAAAACAACTTTTTGTATATGCAAAAACAGAAGTGATTAGCACTGCTGATCAGCGCCTTTGTTTTCAATTCACATATAATACTTTTTCCCTTCTTCTTAAATCTAGATTTCAAACTCTGTTTATGTGCATGCAGTTTTGTGTCAGACCTGATTAGAAATCAAGAAGACCTGTTTTCTCTCATTTTGGCTGATTTGTTGAATATGATATTGATACATGTGTATATCATATCATATCATATCATATCATATCATCATCATCATCATCATCATCATCATCATCATCATCATCATCATCATCATCATCATCATCATCATCATCATCACCACCACCACCTAGTTTGGGGCTTTTTAAAGGCATCCACACTCAACTGACAGACTGTTCTGAAGGTCGACAGAAACCATTATAAGATACTTTATGTTATCCATCAAGCTGTTCTGTGGCATGCCAGATCACTTGTTATATAGTCTTGAATGAATAGTGTTTAGCCTCAAGAAAATTGAATTTCCCTCTGTATTCAGATGATACCCACAAGGATCAACTCTGAAGATCAGAAAGAGGTTCTGCGTCTGCTGTGTAAAGTTCATGAGCTAGAGCTGACCAACACGGAGGTGCAGTCATCGTGTATTTTACGAGACTTCCAGATCAAGAAGAAAGATATGGTGATATCACGGTACCGTCAGCACCAGTCGCTGTGTGACCAGATCATACATAAACAGAAAAAGATTCTTGACGGTAAATTCTTGTCTAGAATATTTTAGGCAGTTTGATAACATTTATGGTTTTGTAAGAAAACAATATGATTGGCATGAAGTTTGCTTAAAAAGCTATTAAGTCTATTAATATGAAATCTAGATGTAAAACATTTGTACAGTGAAAATAGTTACTTTGTTTGGTTTAACATCCCTTTCAAGATTATTTCAGCTCATATGAGACTGGCCAATCAGCAGAGGGGGCAAAAAGGGAAAACACCTGGCACACCCACAGAACGGCTTGTCTCACATATGCCCCATGCAAACAAATCTAGACACAGCAGTGTTGACACAAATAGTCATCAAAAGATAGAAAAACAATCAATATTTTACACATTATGATATTTTTAAATAGGAGAAAAGTAGCTTAGAAGCTAAGTATATACATAAATATATCATTTTGTTGAACATCCATATGATTTCTGAACCAGCTGCCAAGAAAGTAATGGGAACTACAGAAGAAGGTACCTGTATATATTTGTAGTAATCACATTTTGGTATCGAGGTGCATGGCACTTTTCATGGAGAAAGTTGACAGGTTTTTGATTGGCTTATTGGAATTTAGTGCACATTTTGATGCTTTTTATATTGCACATATGCATTGAAATCACTGCTACAATATGATCACAGGCCGTTGTTAAAAGTCCACTTAAGATTGTTTTTCTTTCATTTAGATGCCTGCCAATAATATCAAGCAATAAATGTGTTTGCTCTGCTTTGAAACTATGAGTTCTTTGATGTATCTAAATTCTGTATGAAAATGTTTGTACAATGCACTTCAAAGTCATTGTTGTTGAATACTTATATAAATATATCAGCAGAAAAACACAAACACACTTTGTGCTGGCAAGGTTACTTTCATGCTATGCAAATGGATATTGTATGGACTTGGGGCACTTCTACACTGTTTTATAAATGAGCTGCGTCATGTGAAAACCGGTCTTCAGGGTTTCTGACCAGGTCCAACATAAACTGGTCTATGCAGGCACAAAAGCTGGCCAGAAGCTTGAAATTTCGGATTTAGAAGGAAGAGGAATCGTTCTATCCATGTAGTGAAAACAAAGGTGCTGATCAGTTTTGCAGTTACTGCGAAGCTGATCTGTGCCTTTGTTTTCGCATAGGCAAAAATCTGGTTTTCTCATGGCGTGGCTCAAATATTTTCTTATCAGTTCTTATCAGTTCTGGGTGTTTGATATCTTCTATCATTGAAGTTGTTCAAGTCATGTCACTGAGACAAACTTAGTCTGATTAGACCTTGAAATAAATTATGCAAGAGTGATTTAATCACAGAAATAGAATACTGTTGATTGTCATGAAATGATGTGATTACAAAAAAGTAGGGCATTGTTAGGCTTTGTTGGGCTTATAATTTGATTTAGAGTGAAAACAGGTTCAAGAATAGCATTTCTCACTAAAAAAAGATCATTAAGTATGGATAAACCGCTGCAAGGAGCAAGGAAGTGCAAGGATATCTAAAAATGCTGTTTTTGATCTGAAATAAGATATTAAGGACAGTGCAACAAAACTTACTATGGGTCCGTTCGGAGTTCTTACCATTGGTGAAAATGGTACCATCGGTAGACAAATATCGTTCAAGGTTTTACCAATGGTACCATTGGTATTACCATTGGTACAAGTGGTACCAATGTTACCAACATACGGCAGCAAATGATGCAGACAGAATACAGCGTGGGTAATTTTACCAACACGGGAAAAGTGATTCAGTATGGCAAGCCTAAAAGTATATCATGAATTTCGTAAATAAGCAATATTTTTGTCATACATGCAAATGTAAACGTTATGAATAACACAATATACATGAAGTAAATAAGAAAGACAAAAACAAGTGAGGCGTATTGATCAATATTATAAAAATTCCACCATGTGATCTACCAATGGTACCATTGTTACCAATGGTACCACTGGCAGCAGAAAAATGTTCAGGGTTTTCTGGTTACCATTGGTATATACAGGTAAAAATGGTACCAACAGTACCATTGGTAGATTTGCATATTTTACCATTGGGAGAACCCCGAACATAGCCCATAAGAGCCTGATATTTTGACCATAAAAATTTATCATAAAGCCCATAATATTAAAAATACCAATGCAAAACTAATTTCAAACAGTGCATACCCTTATTAGACAGTCTACAGTCTAGAAGCAGTACAATATAGGAGCAGTCTAATCAGGGTCTCCACTTTTTGACCAGACCATATCTGACAATAGCCATTATTTGACGGTACTCTGTTTCAGATAACAGTATATTTGGTGGCAAGGATCTGGAGGAATTAATGGAGATGTACAGAATGGAGAAATTTCTACAGAGAGAGGACTCGGATGTCAGTGTGGCTTCTAATGGAATCCATCTACTCAAGGTAAGAATTGGAAAGGACACATACATTTGTGTAGTTCTGTGTTTTCAGCAAAGAGCATACATTACAAATATTTTTGCTCAGAACATTGATTCTTGGTACACGTTAGAATGTGGGGTATGAGGGGGTATACATTTCACGGACATGTTTTCTCGATGTAGATTTTGTATGTCAGAAAAATATGTTGCCTCTATAGCAGTGCATGAAAACGATATCATCGACTATAACAGAGCTTTCACCCGAGCTTTTACCAATGCTTTGATGATTCAATGCAGCAAAGTGGATGGGGATTCTCTAGGCTTTCTCCAGTGTTAAGACTAATCAAAATGTGTCTGGAGGGAAATCTCAAATTTTCAGAAAGTAGAATGGTAAAAATCTCAGAATATATGAGCCGCCTTGGGAAAACCAACAATGTGGTTTCTGAACAGGTCTGACACAAATCAGGCTGCACAGTCACAGAAGCAGGCTAGAAGCTTGAAATTTTGGATTTAAGAAGAAGAGGAAGTGTACTATTTGTGTAGCGAAAACAAAGGCGCTGATCAGCTTCGCGGTTACCGCGAAGCTGATCTGCGTCTTTGTTTTCGCATATGCAGATTGTTGGTTTTCCCATGAGGCGGCTCATATCTTAATGTTACCCATGCTTAACAGTAAGTAGACACTAGACACTACATATACCAATTGTTTTTCCCACCATTAATGTTTGATATCAAAGTACATGTATATACAATTTCATAAGAACTTCTTAAGAAAGAACAGCTCATTGCATCTATCTCTGTCTACAGGTTGGAGGTATGGAGATAGATCAACTGAGTACCCTGACAGAGGAGGTCGAGCCTGTGTCGAGTAAACATCAATCCTCTTCTGACACTAGACAACAGTAAGTTATTGACAGGATTTCGGCATTTCTGTTTATTCTTTTCCTTTTGCTTGAAGGCACTATAGCATGCCCTCTTTAAAATCCTGTGCTTATGATTCTTACAGGTAAATGTCGTCCATTATTTTACAATAACTATTTTTAGACCAGGACAGAAAGATCTAAAATCAGTCGGCGTAACAAATAACCAACATGATGCTTAACCAAAGTAAGAATAGAAAGTACAGGAAAGAATACAATTAAATTTTAAATCCCAACATAGACACCAGGCAGAAAAGAGAGGACAGCATAAAAACATCTAAAAAAATCTTTACCACAGGCATAAAGAGCAAGATGACTACAGTAGCTCTTCCCCAACAAGGTAGCCATGTAAAATACAAATAAAGTTTTGTTTTCGTACATGTAACCGGATATCTTTTATTTGAAAGAAGATGCTTCGTTAAGATAGAATGGGATGAACATTAAGCCAAATAAGTGTCCTTGATTTAAGTGGCACATAGTACATGGTCTGCTAGTAAGTTTATATGCCATATTTTGGAGTATTTGTATAAGGTTTACCAATGCATAATATGCTGATTGATTTTTTTTCAGCAGTGGGGAAAAATTATTCATTGAGAGTCCAAAGCATCGTAAACTGAAACAGGCGGAACTCTCTGGTGCCTGGCGTAATAACTCGAGCCTGAGTGATAACATAGACAGATCTAGTCCCCTCGACATTCCGACAGCTCGGGAAACCCCAATGGCACCATCAAGAACGTCACAGAATGATAGAACAGTGATAGTTTCAAACACTCGCAACATTGCTGCCTTAGCAGCTAAAAAACGGAATAAAGCACAAACAAATCCATTTAATATTGAAAGACAGATGCCGGGTGAACCAAGGGCATTATACAGACCTTCAAATGATAAAAATAGAAACACTTCTGATAACCGTGACACATTTTTAACGCCTAGTCGTCTTGATAAGCACAATAAGTTTTTTGTTACGGATAATCCACTCCCTGACAGTCATGCCCCAAGTGAGGACAGTTTATCTACTATAACTAAACAAACTGGAATATCAGAACCATCGTTACCACCCTTAAGGAGGCTCAGTGAAACGGGACAGGAACGTCAACAAAACAATGTCAGGCAGTGGGTGCCAGTAGATCCTGCTATGAAAAGGAAGAAGAAAAAGGAAACAAGCTATACACAACAGGTAAAGAACATCTATGGATAACTGAGGGTCTCCCTAAATGACAAATACCCCATTTTATAAAAGAAAATGCTACTCCCTAGATGCTTTTTGTATTGGTATATGTTGAAATAATGCCTGTTATGTCTGAGCATCAATGTATTACAATAAGGTAAAAATAGGCAATTATGAGGAAACGATGCAATCAGAAAGAAATCCCCACTCCAAACACCAAGATGGGAAAAAACTAAAATGACAATCCGGTACATGTACTTATACATAAGCCAATAAAACATATTGTAAGTGGAGTGAGCATCTATCAATAGGTAGCCACTCAGTAACCTGAACTTAACTAAAATATAAAAACGCACATCAGGTGCAACAGTGCAAAAATTCAACACCAAAACATAAAACAATACAAACCACAACAGAAGTATCACATTGGAATGATCAGTAAAATAAAATTACTACTAGATTACTTAAAGCAGTTTTACGGGCGCCTAATAAGTTAAGAGATATTAAAAAAATTACATTTTCTTTCATGGTCCCAATTAGCTCCAAATTGTGGCGCCACTGACATGACTGAAAAATGTTGACCGAGACATTTAACCACATAACAAACAAACAAAAAACGTGTGAAATTTTACTTCATTTCCTTGCAGTATATGAAGCAGACTTCGAGACGAGGGAAGACTATTGGTAGGAGAGATAACCAGGAGTCAGAAAACCTCCTGACACCTGATAGAAAAGCTACCAAGAAACGTTATAGAGGTACAAGAAAGGTTTAAATTACCTTTTAACTCATATAAGCCTGGTGTCCTTTTTGTGGCCGCATACATGTGATACCTCCCTCATCATCAGGGAGACTCCAGGAAATGAGCCATTAAATTTGTAAAAATTCTTCGAAAATGTCCCTCTTTTTAAACAAAAATTCAAAATCTCCCTGAAATGAATCAGGAATTCTACTATATATTCTATACATTTTTAAAAATCTCCCTGAAATGGAAGAAAAATCTCCCTGATTCCTCTTTCAAACTCATCACATGTAGCCTCCTGGTACCATTTCTCGAACGGGACCAACTCTAGAACAAATATTAGATTTACTCTTAATTAAACATAAAATCTGGTCCACATTAACAAATTTTGGGCAGGTTCTCTTTCGTCAACCAATTGGCGATAAAATCGGCACAATGCCAAGTGTCAGCCTGGTTTTGGATTTCCCTAGCAGCCAATGGAAATCAACCAAAATCAAAGCAAAATACATTACTCAGTTTGTTTGACAAAAAATTTTCTGCTGAAAAAAATATTCCTGAATTCCATTTTTTATGCTGTCTCATGCCAGAAGCTCATTTCTATGTCTTCAAATAAAATTTGATGAAGGAAACACGCCAAGCATCTTTTAGCTTTACAAATCTTTGTTTACACCCCTGTAAAAATACAGTACCCGTGAAAATTGAATGAGCGACAATATTGTTTTTCTTTTGTTACTGGTACTACCTCCTATTCATAGTGGCTCTCCCTTGTGTGATCACTTGTTTAAAATCCAAAAAAGCAAATAGAACTTGGCTTTGTCTGCTCAATTTTGATGCTTGCAAAAATACATTGAAACAAACTGTAGTAAGAGACTAGTGTTTAGGTTGGACCTACTCATAATTACCTACGTGGTAACATGCTTGCATTTTACCGTATTTCTTACATTTAAATACCTCCTGGGTGACTATACACTATTTGTCCCTAATTCTCATGCATTTTCATAACTGAAAATGATCTCAAATAGTCTGTTCGAGAATTGGTTCCATTAATTGAAGGAAGTATGCTTTTTAGTGGTGATGTAATGGACCGTGCTATGCACGTGCCATATGACGTCACACATAATTTACTAGGTCAGTGACATTGGCAATGTTGTGTCTACAAAATGAGCGGATTAAATTAAATTTTATTGCATGTTTTAAGATTTTTGCAACTAACAATGTTGTAAAAGTGGTTCGAGATATGGTACCAGGAGGCTATGTGTGGGACATAGACTAACAGTATGGCCCCCAGATGGGATGTTGCAGAACGGGAGCGTCTTATCTAGGGCTATTCTGTTTTTGTCCAGCTAGGGCTTTTCTGTTTGCTTAAAGTACTTTCATTGAAAAATATGATGAAAATTTAAAAACACATCTGATGTCCCTAAAAATGACAGTGGTCTCACCCAAATGTTAACAATGGGTGAATCCGTTCATCATTACAGCGAAAGAAGACAAACTTTTGCCAAGGTGCCTGAATAGTGTATTGTGTACCATAGTTTTTAATCTTTAAATTAGTTAGGGCGGCCAAACTTATTCTTCCTACTTTTCCACAATTCAATCAATTGCAGATTGCTCCGGTCAACCCTGAAGAGAACCAGCAATAGATGGCCAAATCTGCTGATTTCAATTGTGTACCAATCTAACTTGCTTTATAAATCAATCACCACATGAAGATTGTTGGAAAGTTGATTGGGCAAACATCATAGCTTTGCAAAAAGTCTATCAACGAATTTGAATAGAATGTTTGTACATTTCTAACATTACAGGTCTCCTCAGGTGTTAAACTGGCCAAACTTAGACTTCTCCCACTGTAATAGGTTAATTTTATGAATAGTACAGTTCAACCTCGTTATAACGCACCTCACTATAGTGCGGTTTTCAGTATAACACGGTCATGTCATGGCTCTCAAAATGATTATTTTGCTATATGTCTATTGTAAATAACCTCATTATAACACGGTTCACTTATAACACGGTCTGTTTTCATGGACCCCAAAGATAGCGTTATAATGAGGTTGACCTGTAATTTAATGGCCATGCTTTAACAATAGAGACAGACACCACACCAGTTTTCGAGAGACAACCTCGTTAGAAATTCCATTGACAGATTTGTATGTGTGTCTTGGCCTAGTGGTTAGTGCGTTGCACTCTTGATGGAGAGGTTAGGGGTTCAAACACCACTGACACCAAAATGTGTATTTGAGCAAGACACTTAATGCTTCCCATCTACGGGTTAACGTAATACCCACGAAGTGTTGAATTCATCCCAACATGACTGAAAAATTGTTGATTCCAAATTTAATTTCACCTTTCTGTTCTAGGTGCTCTGCCGTCCGACTCCTCCAATCTGAGTTCCAACACTGTGACAGGCAAGAATAAGAAACCCCAACCCACCATACCAGTCTACAAGAAGGGGGACATTGCTATAACAGGATCTTCACTTATACCTAGATACTAGTGTCTACCTCTTAGATTATTTTTATTGCTTTGATCTGATCATCATTTCTGTAGGCCAAGCCAGCAAATACAGTACATATTCATGTTAACTTCATTATAACACTATCTTTAGAAATCATAGAAACAGACCATGATATATGAGCCGCCCCATGGGAAAACCAACAATCTGCTTAGGCGAAAACAAAGGCGCAGATCAGCTTCGCGGTGACCGCGAAGCTGATCAGCGCCTTTGTTTTCGCTACTCGGATAGTACAATTCCTCTTCTACTTAACTCCAAAATTTCAAGCTTCTAGCCTGCTTCTGTAGCTGTACAGGCCGGTTTATGTCAGACCTGTCCGGAAACCACATTGTTGGTTTTCCCACGAGGCGGCTCATATACGAAATCATGTTATAATGTGGTTACTTACAAGACATGAAAAATAATCAGTTTGTGAGTCATGTCATGGCTTTGTGATACTGAAAACTGCTTTTATGGTGAGGTGTGTTCTAATGAGGTTTACAGTATGCCTTTGCAAGCAATGTGGACGGCTCCTAAAAGGGGGTCTGAGTTTGGTCTTCATACATCAGGAAAACATGTCCATGAAAAGTATACCCCCTTGAACCCCACTTTTATATAGCAAAACTGGGGTATGCAGGGGTATACCTATTTTATTTTTGCTCCAAAACATAGATTGTGGGTACTCGTTAGAACCGCCTCGGCGAGGCGGTTCTAACGTGTACCCACAATCTATGTTTTGAGCAAAAATAAGAAAAATATCAATTTTTTTCCTGTGAAATTTTTCATTTTTACAAACAAAAAATTTTCTGTATATTGCATGGGCGTGTTTTCGTAATGGGTGGCATTTCAGTCTACAGTTTTTCACGCATTCCAAATTGAAATACATTCTTGGTTCTACAATAGATCTATCACCGCACAGCAAGATTTATAAAGCAGTTTGAAGCTTGCAAATAGATAGTTATGCATATATTTGTAAAATGTTATTTCGATACCAAAGATACACTTGTAATTGACATCACTTTAAGTGTTCAGTGTCTTTGTTTCGTTAATTTTCGACACCTTTTAATTTGGCCTTGATGTGAGAAAAACCGGTCGGGCTAATTTTTGTCATTCTGCTTGCATACCAAACAGCTGGTTTTTCATGTTGAGGCTTATTTATTTCACTTAAAGAAACAGGACAAAATCACACCCAGTTTACTATGTATTGCAGAGGGTATTTTTGAATATGATCAGAATGTATTCAATTCTCCTTTTAACAAAACCATTGCAATACACAGATAACTGAGAATTAATTGATTGAGCACGGAACCCTTTGGAGAAAGTTCTTGTTTGTAAGACTTCTGATTGCTTTCTTGGGTAACCATCATGGTCATCACGAAAACATGTCTGTGCAATGTATACCCCCTTGAACCCCACTTTTATATAGTAAAACGGGGGTATGCAGGGGTATACCTATTTTTCTTATTTTTGCTCCAAAACATAGATTGTGGGTACTCGTTAGAACCGCCTCGGCGAGGCGGTTCTAACGTGTACCCACAATCTATCTTTTGAGCAAAAATAAGAAAAACATCAAAAGTTTTCTACTGAAATTTTTCAATTTTTACAACTTAAAAAATCTCCTTATATTGCATGGGCAAGTTTTCGTAATGTTGCAAGAATATTCAATTCAAAACACCTGTCCATCCTACACTTACCACTGTTTTCAGTTTTGAGTAACTGATGACGCATGGTAAATGAGCCGCCTCGTGGGAAAACCATCAATGTGGTTTCCGAACAGGTCTGACACAAACTGGCCTGTACAAGCACAGAAAAGTGCTAGAAGATTGAAATTTTAGAAATAAGTAGAAGAGGAATTGTACTGTCCGAGAAGCGAAAACAAAGGCGCTGATCAGCTTCGCGGTTACCGCGAAGCTGATCTGCGTCTTTGTTTTCGCCTATGCAGATTGTTGGTTTTCCCATGAGGCGGCTCAAATAGATTTGTACTTTATTGGCTTTTTACTTTGCAGTCATTTTCATATTGAGAAATTCAAGGATTTTATATGAAGTTTGCATTTAATTCAGACATGCGTAAATCAATTTACGTGAAATAAATGGTGTAATGTTTTGGGTTATATTTGTGCTATATGTGATTTCACAAAAATTGTAATCAAAATTCTTCTAATTTCCATATAATTTTTGTAGAATGTATATTATATCAGCAATATAATGCATCTGTCTCTAATGATTCCGTCCATATTACACATTACAGTTGGATTAGGGTGAGATGTTCATATTGTGCAGTCTTGTCAGTTCTCCAAAACAGTGCAGAGACCTGTACTCTATATGCCTTTGCACATGATTATCAACCTGCTGCCTGACTGCAAATGTACAGTTCTATACAGAAAATTTTACCCAGTGATAATTTTTAATACCATGTTATTTATTTTATTGTTAATTTTCTTATGCCACTTAATATTTATGTATTTTAATACATCATATATACATTATTTGATCTGCTGTTCACATATCTACAGTTTTTTTTTTTATAGATTTGTTAAATTTTTCATCATGAACTTTCATATCATTTACATCAGTCTTGTTACCTAGCAACAAGGGCCATGCAAGAATCATTTTTACTTTTCAGGAATTACAGTCAATTGAACTTTGAGGAATTTGTAACTGTTATAAATTGAAGTCACAAAGCTGCAGCTCAGCAACTAAGACTTAAGTTTTCAACTTAACATTGGCTGAATTGTCTTTGTAAAAAGCATGGTGTCCCAATGGGATTTCCCCTATAGTTTGTCTACACTGTCATTCCGTTTAAATCATTTCAAATTTTGTGCTGCCGATATCTACAATTGCATGGCTCTTTGTTTCTATACAGTCAGTGTGGAGATCAGATAAGGTCAGATTCATCTTGTCTGTTGGTTCATTCTACATGGCAGAATCTTAGATTTGGTATACGAGTTCTAGCAGCAGCTTTTGGTGTTATTAGAGAGGTTGAGAAAATGAACTTGTAACTTGTACGTGTACGTGTAGAACAGTTTTATCCCCAAACTTCGTCATTTATTACAAGTTCAAAATACTCGCTACACGTTGAGAGTCAGTTAGGCTGTGAATGAAATAAATTTGCGACTTGTAAGTTTTCTTTATATGTTTCCATCGATAGGTCGTAGGTACAAGCAGAAACGACGTTCGATGAAGCGTTGCCAAATCGCTTTGCACGTGCAGCCGAAGTATATCTGACCAAAGGCGAATCGACGTACATGTGACCATATATGTATGTAGGTATGTACTTTCTGACGTTTGTGGTAACGCAATTTAATTTGTTTATAGGGTATTTAGCCGCGTTTTAGTTTCCGACCAGGTCCGAGATAAACCAGGCTGTACAGTCACAAAAGTTGACTGGAGGCTGTAAATTTTGGATGAAGAAGTTGATTGGTTTGTTGATTTGGGGTTTTACGGTTTACTCAACAGCTGTATATACTTTATGAAATCTACACGTACACGTTCGATTTTCTCAAACGATTTTACTCTCAAACGATTTTACACTCAAAACGATCGTGTACGGGTAAATAAAGCTACAAGTACACGTACACGTTACAAGTCTATTTTCTCAACCTCTCTATTTTGTCAGTGTGAGGGCTATAGTGCATTGTACTCTGAATTGAGATATAATTCTGGTCTTAATGGCCAGGAAACACTTGCCCTGTCCCAACATAACTGAAAATTTGATGACTGTGGCATGAATCTACAAACTAAACAAACAGCCTGAAATTGTCCCGACGTTGTAGTTCGATTTCTGAGCTAATCTGAATCTCTGCAGTAGTCATGTTTTAATGACATCTATTTGACAATGAAATAAACTTAGAAAATTATTAGCTGCCTTGATATTCTTTGTGTACACCCTGTTAAACTAAACATTACGAAAACTTGCCCAATATACAGATCTTTTTTGAGCTTTAAAACTTGAAAATTTTTTAGCAGAAAAAATTTTGATATTTTTGCTCAAAATAAAGATTGTGGGTACATGCTAGAACCGCCTCGCAGAAGAGTACCCACAATCTATGTTTTAGACCAAAAATAAGAATAAGAGCTGTCGCAGGACAGCGTAGCTTGCCTGACTTGTGCTTTGCCACTAAATTTGTTAAAATCTATGACCCGTGACGTTGACCTTGCCTGTAGATGCATTTTGTATAGGGAGCTATTTGCATAAATAAGCTAACAGTGAACACATTGATCTTTTGCCAAAATGTTTAGCAGGAGATATGGTTCTGCTTGCCTTTGCCTCGTTCATGGGATGCTATGCTTAAATATAATACATGTCGAAACAGAAAACAGCCAAACTACTGAATAAAACTATAATGTGTTGATGAGGTATGTGACCATCCATTGCATTTTAAAATGTAGGTCAAGGTCAGTAGGTCAATGTGGGTGCCTTGTCGGGACATCGAGGAGAAGCCATATGCAAGGTTTGATGGTTGTAAGCTTTATAGTTGAGATATTAAGGGTTGGCTTAATATTAAGGGTTGGCTTAAAAAATGACAAAGTCACTAGCGCACGAAATATAGTGCAAGGTTACTAGGTCAATGTGGGTGCCGAGTCGGGACATCGAGGAGAAGCCATATGCAAGGTTTGATGGTTGTAGGCTTTATAGTTGAGATATTAAGGGTTGGCTTTAAAAATGACAAAGTCACTAGCGCACCAAATATAGGTCACGGTCACTAGATCAATGTGGGTGCAAAGTCCGGATATCGAGAAGTCATATGCAAGGTTTGATGGTTGTAGGCTTTATAGTTGATGAGATATTAAGGGTTGGCTTAAAAAATGACAAAGTCACTGGAGCATGAAATATAGGTCAAGGTCAGTAGGTCAATGTGGGTGACATCGAGAAGCCTTATGTAAGGTTTGACAGTTCTAGGCTTTACAGTTGATGAGAAACTAACACAGCATCTGAGCATTGTACAAAGGTGTTCTAGATATTGACCTCTAGCACCGCCCCCAGGCACGACCCCACAGGTCCCTTCACACTAAATCACAGAGGACCCTCATACGCAGCAATGTTCCAAATATGAATGATTTCTGGTCAGTGACTATCAAGATATAACAATTTTAAAAACTTTAACCGAAAGTGCGACGCGGACGCACACATAAACGCGGACAACCGAGGTGACAACAATAGCTCTGTGCACTTCGTGCAGGCGAGCTAAAAATAGGTATACCCCTGCAAACCCCAGTTTTTTCTATATATAAAGGTGGTGTTGAAGGGGGTATACTTTTCATGGACATGTTTTCCTGATGAAGTAAAAAGGGGCAGGGAAAAGTTCAGACCCAGATAAGTTATGCTAGATGCAGTATAAATCATGAAAATACTTCCTCTGCAGCCAAATTAAAAAGGGTGGTAATATAATGATACTAACATTTGGCATTTTAATGTGAACAATCGGATATTCCCACTGGATCAAAATGTGATCCCAAAGTTCAAATATTTGAAATCCAGGGGCCAGTTGTTCATAACTTTGTTAGCTTAACGTCATCATTAAGACAACTCGTTCAATGCCCACTACATAAGCAAATACACTGTTATTTTTGTTGACAAAATGTGAGAATCCTTTGCATTGCATAGGATTCTCACATTTTATCAACAAAAAATAACAATGTATTTGTAATATTCATGTTTGAAATTTTAACAAACAACTAATGATGTTGTTCATTCTGAACATCTCGGCCCAGATCACATTGCTAATTCATTGGCCCACTAAATACATGGGTAAAACAGGAAAACACAAACCTAAAAGTTTTTAACTTTTATTCATTAACAAAATCATTTTTATTATAAATATTGTTGGTTTTGAATCTGATTGTTCATCTTAGATGAGCCCTGTCATGAGAAAAAGTGACTTGCCATGCGTCAACAAAGGTGCAGATCAGCTGTGCAGTTACTGATCAGCGCTTTGTTTTCGCTACATGGATAGCACAATTTCCCTTTCTTAATATACTAGAGGACTTTGAAAACGCCTCACTGTACATCGGTTATATTTTGCTCAAAATCTTCCTTAAAATTAAGTGGATGTACAAAATAAACATATTATCGTGTACGCCAACACAATAAACAATATTTATCCATAAGGATCCATAAAAATTTGGTCGCTCGTTTGTTTGCTACAGCTGTTTTCACAGACGTCATCGAGACGCAAGAAAACCTTAAAACGGCTTCAATAAACAGAATTTGTAAACACAAAATATCTCTAGTGATAGCTAACGACCTTAAGCACAAGAAAAAACAAAATCAAAATGGCGGATTTCTTTCAATGTCGTTTGAGGCGCTAACGTTATTTGATGACGTCAAGCGTAAGTGTTCAAAATACCTCGTCATTCGATTACAGCGTCGAAAGTAATTGTGAATTTTACGTAAGTCTTTGCCTATTTATTGTGCAAAGTTTTTTTTAATAAACGTAAAAGTGACGTAACTACCGCTGTTTTAGTGCAAATGAAAGCAAACCAACAGCATTTGCTTGGCTTTTGGTGTTTCTTTCCAGAAATCATGTTGTATCTGATGAATATTTGCCATCCCCATACTTTGGTTTTGTTGACTTCTGGGTAACGCTAGAATCCATCGTGTATGGCGTTAATAGTAGGCGTTGACGCTTTGGTTTTGGTATCGAAGTTAAGCAGACTGGTTGTACTTTTTAGTTCAAACATATTTTTGCCGATATATCATGAATTCCGAGAGTAGGGAGCAATAAAACAAGTGAGGCGTTTTCAAAGTCCTTGAGTATATAAGTTTTCCAGCCAGCTTCTGCGCTTGTACAGCTTGGTTTGTGTTGGGCCTGTTCGAAAACCACATTGTTAGTTTTCTCATGGCGCTTCTCATTTGCCAAAGATATAGGTCAGTGTAAGCAATATCTGATGGTTTGGTCCTTTCCTGCTATGACAAGAAAGATTAATAGTTTATCTAACATTTGAGCCGCCTCGTGGGAAAACCAACAATGTGGTTTCGGGACAGGTCCGACACAAACTGACCTGTACAAGCACAGAAAAGAGCTAGAAGCTTGAAATTTCAGACTCAAGTAGAAGAGGAATTGTACTATCCGAGTAGCGAAAACAAAGGTGCTGATCAGCTTCGCAGTTACTGCGAAGCTGAGCTGCGCCTTTGTTTTGCCTATGCAGATTGTTGGTTTTTCCATGTGGTGGCTCATTTAATGTTTCCGAACATAACTGCCATTTGACCAAAATGTGCAACAGTTTGTGTGTGGTTATTCCTGCTAGGACCAGTCTGAACAGCATTTAATATACCAGGAACCAAGCTTTGGAACACAATAATCCTGAAACGAAAAAGTTGAGAATTTTATAAATACTTTCCCTATCATTTCCTATTAAATGACATGTAGTTAACCTATTCAGTTCTATTCTAAACAAACCAGAATGTTTTAAATACTATTAAAATGAAATTCCACCAGCCTCAATACAAACCTCAATATTTACCGGCCTCGGTAGCTCATTAGGTAGAGTGTCCGCTCCGAGATCGGGAGGTACCGATTCGATCCCGGGCCGAGTCATACCAAAGTCATTAACAATGGTACTAGTTGCCCCCCACTTGGCACTCGGATTTTCGGGGTAGAGCTAGGACTGGTCGCTCTGGTGTCAGTATAATGTGACTGGAGGTGGTATCAGGTAAAAGTGTCTGGGATCTGATACCACAGTGAGGCAGCACTATAAAAGTGAGCACCGAGCTCCCTGCCACAAACAGACACCGTCGTGATATGACAGATAATGTTGAAAGCGACGTTAAACCCGAACAAACAAACAAACTAACATACAAACAAACCTCAATACAAATGTGTTTTTTTTAATATGTATACATGTATATTGTTTGATTTCTTTTGCAAAAAAAAAAATTGGGCAGTGTCAGAATAGTTAATCTACCCAAATTTTTGTTTGTTTGTTTGTTTGAATTGAGGTTTACATCCAAGTCAACAGTTTTTTAGTCATGTCAGAATGGTGCCACCTCTTCCTGGGTTTTAACCAGTACTCTTGTGAGTTAATGTGTCTTAATGTGTCTTGCTCAAGGACACAACATAGTGCCACCAGTGTGGATTGAAACCAGGACCTCTAAATTTAGAGTCTGAAGCTCTACCACTACGTTCCCTGGTTCCTACATTTTTACCATACAGACATTATCCAAGCAGTAAAATACTACTTCAGCGTCTAATCTAAAAATGGCAAAAAATAACTAAATAATCATATCTATGACCTTAGGATAACAATCTAACACAGGGTACCAACTGTGCTATCCAAACAGACAGAACAAGTCTTTTGATGACAGTAAATTTTTTTATTAAAGCCATAACTTACTCTGAGTACATTTTTACAGTCGTTATCTGAGGGAGAGACCCCTGACTCTGCTTCTATCTTCTTTACAAACACCCTCTTGTAGACTTTATAATTGGAACACAGAATATCACACAGGATCTTACGAAGCTGGAATGAGATGGAATAACCCATTTTAGATGAACAGACTTACCCTCCATTATTATTTGGATAGATCCACTGTCTTCTTTGGGGTGGGACATTAGGAGTGATTTTGAATTTCTATACCATTTTCTTATAAAAATCCTCTAAGCAAACAGAATAGCCCCAGATGTAATGCCTCATGCTGCAGCTTCACATCTGGGGCTATACTGTTTGCCTATGTCCCATAAGAAGGATACATGGCTAAGCATTATAAATCTACATAAGCTTTGCAGTAGTGCAAATAAAAAGAGAATGATTGATTTCTCATAAGATCACAACAAGTTTACGATAACTTAATTGAATTTGGTTTAATTTGTTTGGTTTGGTTATAGCTTTAATTTCCCACTCAACATATTTTCAGTGATGTCAGGAATGATTCATCACTTCCTGGGTATTAACCAGTACTGTTGGAAGCTAAAAGTGAAGTTCAAGGACATTATACAGTGTAGGTATTAAACCTGAATTGGATTTCTGAGAAGAGACCCAGACTGACAAACTAATGACTTACCGGGTCAAGTTCATCTCCTACTTTCTCTAACACAAAGATTTTCTCCTCCTTCCACTGGAATAAAAAAAAAGTTACTGCAAAATTATTTTTCTCACAAAATTGAGACCCTGGATGAGAAAACCAACAATCTGGGGTTGTGAAAAGTCCAACACAAACTGGTCTGTGCAGTCACAGTAGCAGGCTAAAAGCTTCAAATTTTGGATTTAGGAAGAAGACTGAACAACCTGTGGTGAAAACAAAGGCACTGATCAGCTGTACTGCACAGCTGATCTGCGCCTTTGTTTTCGCATATGCAAATTGTTGACTTTCTGATGCAGTGGCTCAATTATATAGGCAACAATTAGTTCTTGAGAGATATCTTCAAGCAGATATCAAATTTATTAATGCTTATCTTACCTACTCTATAGAAGCTATCTTGCCATGTTCATGCTTAAATTACAGACAGCATTTAAGCAGTTATGTTTGTTCTTGAGGCTTAAAGTCCCAGTCAACAATTTTTCAGTCACTTTGGGACAAAGCCACCACTTCCTGGGTAGTAACCAGTACTCTGGGGAGTTAATATGTCTTGCTCAAGGACACAACACAGTGCCGCCAGTGGGGATCAAACCCAGGACCTCTCAACTCTGAGTTTGATGCTCTACCACTACGCCACTGCGCTCCCCTAAGCAGTCATGATTCGGGCCGTCGCACTATTAAAGCATTCTGACACCCAAACCATTAAGAAACATTCCCATCTATACATACCTTTGCGTTGAGAGAAATTCCACCGACCTCTATCACAGTTTGCTCAAACAGTTTATCCGACATCCCCTTCCCTAGAATATGTCCCGGGGGTAGTGACGACAACTTCACATTGAATAATCGTCTTAAATCACTTATACTTAGCACAAAGCGACTATACAGCTTCTCCTGTACAAAGTTCACTAACTCTGTCCGGAGTTCTAATGGCACTGATTCTAACTTGTCATAGGAGTCCTCCGCACTTATTTCTACAGTTTCCCCATTTAGAACACTATTATTTTCCTTCATTTCTCTGAGGGCAATTTCAACGTCATTGTCCAATTCCATGTCACTGTGATCGGAGATTGATCGACCGCTAAGAGTCCGTTTCCGTGACCTTGAAGATGTTCTCCTCCGTCGAGGTCGTTCAGCTACGACCTCTGCTGCTGCTACCTCTGTGGTGGAAAGAAAATATCATTAACACATTTGGTAATAATGTGCTTAAATTAGCCATATTACAGGCAAAGCTTTTTGTGGGGAGGTTCCTATAACGTAAAACACAATAAGGCAACTCTGTTATTACTTAATTACTGTTTAATCATAAAACATGACTACAATATCTGATACTGTACCATCTACCTGATGATGACAACTGAAACATGTTTATATCTATACATAAAACACTGCCACATACATAATAATATTGAACTTGGTAATCCTCATTACATTTGTGGCCTTAATACCTTTGATTTTTTTCTCCATCTGTTCTGTGATGTTGAGTTGTTTGCTGAGTGTCTGATATTTGGCATCCCACAACATCTTCTGTCGGTCTGATACATCCGGATATCTATAACAACAGCAAATAAAAAACATTGATATAACATATCTCAAGGATGCCAAGCATTGGGAAAATGATAAAAACATCAATATTTGTAACTTTTGTCTAATCATATTAGCAAGATTCTAAATAAATTGAATTGATCTGTACATGTAACTACATGTACATATCCAGGATATGTTAAATTTAGCATCAGCAATAAACATTGTATTTGTTTGGTTTTTTGTTTTCTTGTTACTCCCATCAATCAACTTTCTGATTATGTTTGGGAGGTGTAAATTGTGCACTCCGGTGTATTTGCAGGATGAGCCTACATGCATGAGGACAAAACATGTGTAGGAATCTTTAAACTGCACAGGGGATGACTGTCCCTGCACAGGGAGCCTCCAGTTAACGTCCTGGTCAAAAGGATGACGCAATGTGTTCATGACATTCCCGCAAATGACATGAAGGTCAGCATGTTCGGACACCAAATTTTCCTCCCTGCTGGCGGGGATTGAACCTGGGATCTCTAGCATCAGAGGCCAGTGTGCAAACCACTGAGCTTCCACTCAGTTTTGTCACAATGGACTCACATTTAACAAGTCCAAACCACATATTCAGTCCTTACCTGTCAGTAAAGTCATAGTCATGGGGGAAGATAAACTCCCATCCTTGATTCACTTTAATCCTTGACATTTGCTCCAATATATCCTTCACCTCATCACTGGGAAGTTTCACAATCGAGGCAAGCTCCTTCCTTGTTACACAACGTGACTGGGTGAACCTCCACATCATAAAGTCTCGGCCGCGACACAGCAAGTCTGATGATGAACTGTGTGGGTTATAACCGTCCTTAGGATACAGGATTTCACTTTTGACCACCCAGCAGCCCTGCACTAGCACCGCGACGTGTTGTAGGGACCTGAGCGTGGCCTGTGGGTCCGTCCCCTGGGGCAGCAGGGTCATTAACTGTCTGAACCGTATCACTTTTGCATTAATCAACAGGGATTTGACCTGGTCACCCAGGGGCATGGATTTCAGTTGTGTCAGGGACAAGACATTGTTCGGCATCTCCGGTTTCTTCTGTTGTTCCTCGCTGGATAGAGGCATCAACATCTTGAGATACTCGGCAGAGCCTACGTGGAATTCACTGTTTCTCTCATCATACTTCACCTCGGCTAGACGTCTTCTCCGTGACTCGGATCTGTCAGTCTGAAGAAATGATTTTCGTTTCTTTATTGTGTTATTTATTGTCCTAGTCATTGTTTTCTGTTACGTTAACCAGTACAATGTGGTGTTAATGTGCTTTGTGACCCACTGCCAGTAGTTTGTTTTAACTCCAAACCTCTGGATCTGGAGTATAAGGCATTAATAACTAGAATACCACCCAGTAAGTATCAGAAATACAAAACCTACTTCTTTCCAAGAAGGTGCATCAACTGCATGACAAACATGCCTTAGTGCTACACCACAACCTCTTTATAACACTGCTGTTGGGGTCCAAGCCAATTTCCGTGTTAGCTATCCACCAATTTGTGTTATAACGAGAGTAAAATGTAACGACATACATGTATAGCAAAAATAATTTAAAGTGACCACTTGGGGTCCAGTTATGATCAGTGTTAAAACAGTGTTGTAATGAACAGTGTTATAAAGAGGTTGTGGTGTATTTTCTAAATCTGAATTTCAAGCATCTATCCATCATCTGTGGACAGCCTGATTTGTGTCTGACCTTCTCTAAAACCAGTGAGATAGCTTCGAAAGTTGGAATAGCTGATACAGGATGGTAGAATATAAACACATGCAGAGTATAATTAGCATGAATGCTAAGTCTAGTCCCAAGAAAGATAAAATCTGTCAGTTCCTAACCAAAGGTGCTTCACAAAATTGTCATTTTATTCTTACACCTACCATGATATTGTGGTACCTCAGCGGTACCCATCGCTCTTCTTCATGTTTCTTACGTAGGTAGTCATAGGATCCTAGTCGTCTAGCTTTAGCAACCTCAGACTCTGGTCGTGCGTATTTTACTGTGACTGGCTTTGCATCATCCTCAGCTTCGTCTTGCGATGAATCACCTAACAAATGACACAAGTTTAGTAAAATACAGAACATTGTTCACTACATCCAAGAAATTACAATCCCAAATAAAAACATAACTGACAACCCCATTTTTTTCAGTTCAAACGGATGTCACAAATGTCATGGAGAAGGAGAATACTTCTACCAAATCTACACTATTTGCAATATTCTGCATGTATCTTTTTGATGAATCACCATTAGAAAAAACAATGAAATGAAAAATTTGGAAGTCCAAACCCCAACTAACCTGCCTCTGCCAGTTTACTCTCCTGTTCAGCTTTCTGTCTGGTATCTACCTTATCTAGGTAATCAAAACTAGGCTTCAACTGAACACTCGCCTGGATAGGGCTCAGGTACAGCTCACCTGGAATTGAATAACTAATGTTATGACAATGACAATGTAATTTTATGTCCCAGTCAACAATGTTTCTGTTATGTTGCAGCATCCATTTCCTTAGTATTAACCAGAAATATGGGAGTCAATGTGAAAACTTCAAAGATATAAACTGCTCCCAGAGGTGCTAATTACTGTGCTTCCCCATGAAAATTCTATTTTCATAGTTTTTTTATTAGGTTTGACACAGACCAGGCTGTACAACTGCATGAGGTTAGAGGACAGAAATTTTGTAAAGGTTTGTACTAAGAATGGAGCGAAAAACAGATGCACTGATCAGTTCAGCCATTGATCTGTGCCTTTATTTTTGGCACATGCTATTAAAGTGCTAATGATCTAAACATGGCCCAAGTGTCATTCAAAGATGTTATTCTGATTTTTATCAAACACTGTCAAGAGAAAATCTCTACGTTTATTCATCCTCCAGTTTAACGTTATGCCAGGAAGAAAACTGAGAAGGTAGCATCATATGCAAAGTACGTACAGCAATCTTTGGAAGTTTTCTATTTTGCATTGGCCATGTATAGAGCTTTGCATCTTAAACTAACAGTTTAAACCGATATATGATCAAGTCTTTAATCAAATACTACAATCATTTTCAGCAAGCCATACTAAGTCTTACCATTCTTGAGGCAGCCCACAGCATATCTCCCAACAGTTCCAGTCATAGGACAAGATGACAAGACCTGCTTGTCCATCTTGTTACTGAAATTGTAAAATACCAGGGGCATATGAGCCGCGACGCAAGAAAACAGGTCTTTGGGAGTTCCAATCCGGTCTCACACAAACCAAGCTGTACAGTCACAGATGGTTAGAGGCTGGAAACTTTGGATTTAGAAAGTAGAGGAACTGTCTGTGTAGCGAAAACAAAGGCGCTGATCTGATCTGCGTCTTTGTTTTTCGCATAGGCAAAAATCCTGTTTTCTTGTGATGCAGCACATATCATCCTTTATGTACAGGTCTGGCTAGATTCCAATGTTAGCATATTAGAATAATGACCAGTCAACAGCGGCTCTCACATACAACTTAAGCTTTTTATCCACAGACGTTCAATTTTATTAGCAATTTCTGAACAATACATGTACAATCAATTTCGGTTTTAAAGCATAATTGGACACACTGAGCCAACAGAAAAACTATGACCAGACTGAATGGCACTCAAGTCAAGATCAAAGTCTTTGCAATGGAGCAATTCAAAACTTGGATCTTGTTATAGATTTTGTAGATTCTCTAGTACCTGTTATAGAAAGCTCCCTCAGTTGACCTGCCATCTACATTCAGAGCTATCTGCTCTCCCTTACTCTTGGCATAGTGGGTACTGTGGGTATTCAATGACACCTCTAGCTCCAACTAAAATACAGTCAAATTAAGTCAGACAATGCATTGCATACAGATCATTGGAAAATAGTACATGTACCAACTGAATGGCCAATGCAACCAATGCATGAGCCTGAAATCCATCATACTACATTTAAATATTAAAACTTTAAGTATTGTGGTTTCGAAGAAGAAGATTTTTTCATCTTTCCCAATTTCGCCGTTATAAGATTATAACACATATTGACACCCCTGGCCCATAGGCATAGCATATGTGGACCACAGGGGTGGTTGCACAAACCACTAGGTTACCAAACTCCCCTTTTCTCTGGGCACGTAAAATGTGATCCATGCAATGAGAAAAATGTCATCAGATTTTCCTACCAGGTCTGACACAAACCCAGCCATACAGATGATGGGTAGAAGCTTGAAATTTTGGAATTAGAAAGGAGAGGGATTGCACTATTAATCCATGAAGCAAAAGCTCAGGCACCGATCAGCTGTGCAGTATCTGTACAGGTGATTTGGAGCTTTGTTTTTGCTGTTGACCTGGCTCTTAACCCAGTTACCTTTCTTCTGGTCTGGTTTAACCCAGTTACCTACTTTCTTCTGGTCTGGTTTAACCTAGTTACCTACTTTCTTCTGGTCTGGTTTAACCCAGTTACCTACTTTCTTCTGGTCTGGTTTAACCCAGTTACCTACTTTCTTCTGGTCTGGTTTAACCCAGTTACCTACTTTCTTCTGGTCTGGTTTAACCCAGTTACCTACTTTCTTCTGGTCTGGTTTAACCCAGTTACCTACTTTCTTCTGGTCTGGTTTAACCCAGTTACCTACTTTCTTCTGGTCTAGTTTAACCCAGTTACCTACTTTCTTCTGGTCTGGTTTAACCCAGTTACCTACTTTCTTCTGGTCTGGTTTAACCCAGTTACCTACTTTCTTCTGGTCTGGTTTAACCCAGTTACCTACTTTCTTCTGGTCTGGTTTAACCCAGTTACCTACTTTCTTCTGGTCTGGTTTAACCCAGCTACCTACTTTCTTCTGGTCTGGTTTAACCCAGTTACCTACTTTCTTCTGGTCTGGTTTAACCCAGTTACCTACTTTTTTCTGGTCTGGTTTAACTTTGCCTGCAGCAACATCAACACTGTCATAGGTCATAAAACTTGGCCGCACTGGATACTGAAGAGAAATGGAACAGAGGCATTAAACATTCCATAAAAACAAGGTCACAAGACTTATTTGTATAAAATTTCTGTGAAAAAAGTGACTGTCAGCTTCAGATACATGTTTACACATTTTTTGACAGGTAAATTAACACACCAAGCAAAGAACCTGTAGCTTTGGTTCTGAAAAAACAACAACAACAACACCTAAATACCGAGATTATTAGAGTCTATATTATATGAGCCTGTGCGTGAGAAAACCCAACAATTTTGGGTTCCAACCATCTCCGACACAAACCGGGCAGTACAGTGACAGAAGACGGTTAGATACTGGAAATTTTGGATTTAGAAATTAGAGGAATTGTACTATCCGTGTGGCGAAAACAAAGGCGCTGATCAGCTTCTCAGTTACTGTGAAGCTGATCTGCGCCTTTGTTTTCGCCTTTGCACATTGTTGGTTTTCTCATGCGGCAGCCCATATATGACTGAAACTCATAAATGTTGCAAACAATGCATATTGATATCAATTGATGCTTTTCAAACGTCTAACTGTTGAGCACAACTGAAACAAATGTAGTTCCAGTCAATTCTTTTTTTTTTTTTTTTTTTTCCATTTTGCAGCATGCCCAGGGATTTTGTCTGCATCCTGACCATTTAAAAGGATTTAAATGGAATCAACTCAATGTGTATATTAATACATATTCTTACCTGTAGTAGATAGAGGGACTTTGTCAAGCTTTTACACAGATGTATATTGATCTGCAAATAAATAAGTTATATTATTATATAGCTATAAATATCAAATGATTAAAACTTAGGGATAAAAGCCGAGTAACAAGTGTGCAGATATCAGGCGATATCTGCACACTTACTTGATATCGCACACTTTGTTAAAAGCGAAATATTCTTTTTATGATACATTGCCAAATTCTTGACTTGAGGGTCATCGTGCAAAATTGTAAAATTGGGACGTCAACTATAATGACGTCATCTTCATCTGACGTCACGTGGAAAATGACGTCATACCGGGCCGAAACGTCAGCTGAAGTTTGTCACTTTCAGATTTAAGCCAAAAAAAGAAAATAAAATGTAAGAAATATAGATTCAGTTGCAAAATTTGCTTCCGAAAAGTAACAGTGCAAAAATGATATCATCTGATATTGCACTAGTGCAAAAATGATATCACTTATGGATCTTATCGCGGCCGTCATGTAGATATTTCAATTTTGTAAGGCTAACTCTCAACAAAACATCATATTTGAGAAGCAGATATTTATAGCTATATAATAAAAGGGTTATCGCACTGATATCGGTGAATATTGTCCCTCGTTGGGATATCTACGGACGCTCGCAAGCTCGAGTCCTTCGATATCCCAACTCGGGACAATATTCACCGATATCAGTGCAATAACCCTATATTATTGCATAAATACCCTTGTCACACGATATTAACAGCCGTTGAAAGCCATGCATTAATATTGCAATTCACGTGCGCACTTGCTATTAATACATGGCTTTTACTTATGCTCGTTACCGGGCGCCACGCAAAGCACATGCTAGTAATGAGAAACTGAAGTCCGCCCGGAACAAGCATAAAAACGAAAGCTTTTAAGCGTATGAAAATGCGAGGCTGTAAAATATAATGCACCATATTTCTTTCGTTTCTGCAGAATTTATGCAATAATAGCGATCAAAAATGATTTTGTCATTCATTAACATTCGCTAGGTCCCTCGGGGAGTGTTGAAAACCTCGAGCTACTCCCCTCAGGACCTAGCGAATGTTAAATTAATGAATGGAAAAATCATGTTTGATCCCTATAATGAAACTTGGTTATGATGGCACCTTGGAATTTCTGTTTAATTCATGTTTGGTTGTAATATACGGCTCTCTCTAAAGTCTAGGGTTCAAAACAGTTCTCTGCAGGAGCTCTTTCATTACGGAAACTTCTCCATGATTACTTGGGAATTCTTTTAATTACAGTTATTACACATTAAATGTCTGTTTATGACCTAAATTTTAATTTTACAAATATTTACCTTGCCTATCATAAAATAATGGTTTATTATATTGATTTTTGTTAGAATTTAGCATTTTTGACTTTTAAATTACATAATTTCATCAATTATTGATTTTTTCTCTTGACCCCGTTAAACCTCAATTTTACTATATAAGTATGGGTTTGAAGAGGTTAAGTTACACAGGGAGATGTTTCCATGATGATTCTTTCATTCTACCTCAGATCCAATATAACCTGGATATTGTACTAAAGCAAATGTCAATTTATGCTGTCTCTGCTCATAAAATGCATTAGGATGGTCTAAATTGTGTTTAAGTGACAACTAAGGCTTAACATTACGGAAACTTCTCCATGATTACTTGGGAATTTCTTTTAATTACATATTTATTCAGGGATCTCGAGGACGCAGGATCCGGCATCCCGGGACGAGAAAATTTGGGCTCGGACGCATGGTTTTTCTCAGCGGTGATTCCCGGGACGCAAGGTTTTTTTGCCGCGATACGTCCCAAAAGTATCATTATTTACCTGTGATTTGTTGTTTATTAGCCGTCGCGTGTTCGGTAGCATCTTAATGACACTTATCGCCAATCAACGGTATGTATTTCGCACCTTTATGATGTTAATCCAATCAAGATTATGTAACGGTAGTTAGGTAGGCGGTAATCTTTCACACTTTTGTCGATCAAACGAATTAAAGAATGGCGGCCGACTCCTTTGATAGCACGTGTCTTCATATAAACAACTTTACATGCGCAGTCATTTTGACAGGTCAGCTGTTAGGCGGGTTTACGATGTCACATGCTACAAATAATTATCCGCATGAATGAAAATCTTTTCTGGATTGGTGGCAAACAAATTAGAAACGCATGCGCATTCAAAAACAATTAGTGGTGGGCGGTTCATCTCCGATTATAAATAAATATATCTAATCAAAGAAAATTAATTAAATTATCATAAAAAAAGTGAAATTACCGCCGGTATGTGTACCGATTCCGTTCTGAATTAAAATGGATTATAAACTTCTACATTCCTATTCGTTTTACGGATATTTTACAAAATGGTTGTGACTTTTGTGCGCTATTCTAAATCTTTTACGGATTATTTGTGAAATGCCAAAATTCGGAATTAAACTACCCTGCGTAGATACATGTGATTACATTCTATTCTAATTGGATTATTAATTAGAACTAGTGAATATGTCTACTCCTACGATTCTGTCACTTTGGGGGAAGCGAAAAGCCGACGAAGATCCTGAAGTTCGTGAAACCTCGCGTCAAAGAACGACCAGCGTGAGCGACAAAGAAAATGAACCGCCGTCAGAGACCAGTTCTCCTGCCGGCAAGAGAGATCGTGCTCGATACGACCCTGGGTGGGAGAGAACATTTCTGTGGCTACAAAAAACAGAAACTGAGGGACAACTACGTGCTATCTGTGTTTGGTGTAAAGAGACGAAACGGAGCAATTCTATGGCCACCTCAGGGACACCAAACCTGCAAGTTTCAACGTTCTCGCGCCATGAAAAATCCAAAGATCACATGTGGGCCGCACAGACGCGTCAGATGAAGAAATCCAAAGCCACAGTACCTCAGATGGTAGACAAAGCCGCCGACAGGGACCTGAGTGAAGATGACCCATGTAAAGAATCACAGATACGAACGATGTACTATCTCGCGAAGAATGGCCAGCCTCTCAGCCAGTTCATGAACCTGATTACGCTGCAGAAGAAAAATGAATGCCCACACCTACAAGACGACTCCAAGATCTACACTGGTGAACAAGCGCGTGTTGAAATGCTGGACTGTGTTAATGACACTATCGAGGAGGGAATTCTTGCGGACATTAATTCATCTCAGTTCTTGGGAATTATCGCAGATGAGAGTACTGACATTACAATTCACAAAAAGTTAAATGTGTATGTTAAGTGTCTATCGAAGGAGGACAATCAACCAGTGTACCATTTCATGGACTGTATAAATGTTGTGGACGGTAAAGCTGAGACCATCGTCAATGAAATAAAGACACTCCTGACCACCAAGAACATTCCGTTGGAAAAAGTTTCTTCATTGGCGAGTGACGGAGCAGCTGTGATGACGGGGAAGCACAACGGCGTCGGTGCGAAACTACGACAGGATATTCCTCATCTAGTGCAAGTTCATTGTGTTGCCCACAAACTCGCGTTGGCTGCTGGACAAGCGTGTAGAGACGTTACGTTATTTAATGAATATCAGTTGACACTTAAGAACATTTACAGATATTTCAACAATTCAGCAGTGAGATACAACGAACTACGTGCCCTGCAAGATCTGCTACAGACAGACGAGGATATGCGACAGGTTACCCTCAAGGAGCCTGCCAGTTTTAGATGGCTGTCATTGGAAGCTGCGGTGACTGCGATATCAGACGTTTTTCCAGCCCTGTACATGGAGTTAGAGCATGATGCGAGTAAGGGGGTCGCCGAAGCGAAGGGACTGTTCACTAAAGTGAAGAATGTAACATTTGTTCTGGTCACAGCGTTCTTGAGGGATATTCTTGGTGTCATCAACAAACTCTCACAGACATTTCAGAAAAATGATCTGGACATCTCGACAGTGAATGTCATGATAGACAGTACAATCAGCAAGCTGGAGAACTTCAAGAAAAACAACGGACGGGAACTACTGAAGGTGTATGACAACATAGATTCTTCAACCTACCGCGGTGTCAAGCTAGTAGACAAGCAGCAGTCGCGTATCCAGTTCCAGAACTCAGCAAATGAATACCTGGAGGAGATCATCACGAATCTCAACTCACGGTTCGACAGAGACTCCATGAAGACACTGCAGCTGATGAACACTGTGCTCAATCCATCACTAGTGCCTAAGAACACTGACATCGACAGTCATGGATGTGGTGAATTGAAAGAATTACTCGAACATTATGGTGGTGAAAATGGACTTATTGATTCAGAACGTGCAGAGGATGATTATTTCCAGTTCAAGGTTGTGTTGAAGGGACTTTCAGATAAGACACTCAGACAGTCCTGTGTTGAGGTTGTAACAAAGTATGCCGACATGTTCCCGGATTTTGACATCCTAGCAAAGTTGCTCCTTGTGACCCCAATGACTTCAGTGGCATGTGAAAGAGGATTTTCCACACACAACAAGTTGAAGACTAAGTCGCGCAACAGACTAAAACATGAAACTGTGACAAAACTAATTCGAATAATGGAAGAAGGACCTGAGTTAAAGAAATTTGACCCGAAGCCTTGTGTGAAGAAGTTTGTATCGAGAAGAGATCGCAGGAAGTAAATGACTCAGTTGTGCTGTGGAGTAATTGTGGTTAAGAAACATTTACATGTAGTTTAGTTTCATTCAGAGAAACATGTTTTGTGATGTTTTATGATTGCTGACCAGTAAAAACACAAACCTGTCATGCTGAACAACAGTTAATTCTTGGTAATTCAGAAATTGCAATGACACTATCTTAAGTAGTAAACTTTAAGTGATCATACTGCATAAAAGTAGTTGAGTTTCATAGTGCTGAAAAAAAACAACAACATTGTTTGTTATGAAAATTGTAGTGCTGGGTTTCATACATGTTGCATAGCATAATAATGTATGTTATGAAAATTGTAGTGCTGGGTTTCATACATGTTGCATAGCATAATAATGTATGTTTTAGCTAATCTATATGTGCTCTTTATGCTTATTATTTGAAATTGTGTGCTCATGACTTATTATAATATTGTAGGGTTTATATGCATTATCTGTGATTTAACATCCTAGTCAACAATATTTCAGTCATGTTAGGATGTACTTATTGAGGTTTAAACTGCTTTGTGCTACATTCTGTTTCCAATGAATATCATTTAAATACTGCCTAGTTAGCACTCTATTTTAGTTATTTGTTCTTGTGTTGCAAATGTTTTGTGATAAATGTGACATTGAAATAAAACAATAACACTGTTTTCTCATTTTATACAAAGCCTTTAAAAGAACATGACAATGCCCAGAAAACAAAGCCAGTGAGTCTTATGTACATGAACATGAAGCAAAAGTTTCTTATTATATATGCATTTTATTCTTTCATTGTGATTTGGTCATAAAAATACAAGCTAAAGCTAATTGGACTGATACTTACATGTACATACATTCTTTCATTATGATTTGGTCATAAAAAATGCAAATATCAAGCAATTTCCACTTTTCCCTTCATAAATATACATTCTTTTCATAGTGATTTGGTCATAAAAATACAAGCTGAAGCAAATTCGACTGATCCCAATATTTACATACATTCTTTCATTGCGATTTTGGTCAGAAAATACAAGCAATTTCGACTGATCCCAACATGTACATAGTACATACATTCTTTCATTATGATTTGGTCATAAAAATACAATATCAAGCAATTTCGACTGATCCCTACATGTATATATACAGTCTTTCATTATAATTTGGTCATAAAAATACAAATATGAAACAATTATGACTGATCTCTACATGTACATACTGTCTTTCATTATGATTTGGTCATGAAAATACAAATATCAAGCAATTTTGACTGACCCCTAGTGGGCCTACATATACACATATATATATACACACACACAAATTTCGGTTGTCATATTTGAGTTATATAGTGGGACTCCTAAATTTTGTCTGGGACTCCTATTTTTAATTTTGGAGGAGTCCCGGACTCCTGTTTTCAAAATCCTAGTGAGATCCCTGTTTATTTATGAACTAAACTTTATTTTTACAAATATTTACCTTGCCTATCATAAAATAATGGTTTATTGTATTGATTTTTGTTGAAATTTAGCATTTTTGACTCTTAAATTACATAATTACATCAATCATTATCAATTGTTGATTTTTTCTCTTGACCCCGTCAAACCTCAATTTTACTATATAAGTATAGGTTTGAAGGGGTTAAGTTCCATACAGAGATGTTTCCATGATGAATAAGTTGTTTTTATCATGTTTGGTTACAAAAAATTAATTTACTATGAATGAAAATGGAGATTTGCCCTCCAATTTTACCAAAATCTGTTGATTTCTATCAAAAAAAAGGCTAAAACCAGATAGACGACTTGCTCCAATTTCTCTAGAGCTCTACACTTCTCTGCAAGAGTGTTTGGATAAACTGATCATATATCATGAAATCCGCAGTGCTTTGTTTATATGTAACTACATGATAGTAAAAGAGTGATGTTAACAGCAGCAGAGTGGCTGTAATACTACCTGTCTTATAAGTAGGTTTAAACTGAAGCTAATTTAATTGCAAGAGCTGTTGAGATGAAATGATTTGAGAACCCCAAAATTGGGGGGAGATTGGTGGAGAAAGTCGACAGTGTGAAAACAGTGAAATTTGATACCTAACTGTCTAGACTATTTGTGCAAAACGGCTGAGGCTATCTGCACGACGGTCGTGCCGATAATCGGCGTTATCCGCACGACGGTCGTGCCGATAAGCGGTGTTATCGGCCCGACCGTCGTGCAGATAGCCAATACTACAGGTGTTGGCTATCGGCACGACGGGAGTATAATATTTTCTAACAAGCTTACGCATGTATTCAATTATTAATTTGTCATTAAATAAATTAATTATGTGTTTAGCTATTGAAATACACTCGAAATTAACAATTTTATTAATTATGAATAAGAAAACTAAGTTTGATTTGATTAATCCAGCTGATCTTGGATTAATATTTTTCGAGCTGATGTAATCTGAATTACAGTAGATTTCTAACAGCGGAGAAAAATACAACCGTTGCATTTTTTTTAATTGAGTTACTGAAATGTTTCCATACTCCATTGTCAAAATCAAAGGCTGTTTATTCTTTTGGATTACCACATTCTATTATTATTAGGTTACGATAATAACTTTCTCATTTACGCATACGCATAACTGATTTTTACAGGTAAATTCACAGGTAAACAAATTTCAGCAAATTTTGTTATTAAAAAGTGAAAAATTTCTGTATGTGTAATATTATGTGTCAGTTTTGAAGCCAGTGTATAATATTTGTCAACTTAAAATGTATCCACTTCTGATCATTTTTAACATTTGGAATTCGATTTCCCCGTCGTGCGGATAACGCCGCTTATCCGCACGACGGTCGTGCCGATAAGCGGCGTTATGGGCACGACCGTCGTGCGGATAGCCAGTGTCGTGCAAAACATGTTGGTCTCTCCAGAAACAAAGTGATACTGCCTTCAAGTTAAAGTTAGTATATTTTTAAAGCTATTGATAACCTAGCCGAGACTACATATTTCCAATAAATACCATACAAATACTGTAGTTACCTATCCAGAGTTTATTGGATCTGAGATGTATCTGAATCTGCCAGATACTCCAAACACCTCTAAAAGAGTATTACATGGAGTGCATGCGCAAATGGCGGTTCCAAAAATATCAAGCCAAAAACTTATGTGAATTTAACCCGGATTTCTGTCTGTAATGATAACAAAATTTTCAATTTTGAATTTGTTGTTTTGCTTTAATGTGACTTTAAGAGGGTAGAATGTATGCTGTAGAAATAAATAATGATTGATGCATGAAAATATGATGAATGATGTGTGATTGATGAAGCTTGTCTGATGAAATTTACATGGTTTTGAGAAGCCCTGCTCGGAATGAACCGAGGTCAGGGCTATTACAGATGTCAGGTGGGAGAGTGTTCCAAACTTTGGCAGTCCGCGGAAAGAAAGAGTGTCTGTGTGTGTTTATGTTTGATCTCGGGAATGAGTATCTATGTCTCAGAGCTGGTCGGATAGTATTTGGGAATTGAATATTGACTAGCTGATGTTTGATTTTGTAAAACATAATCAAGGCTGAAATTTGTCTACGTTTCTGGAGGGTAGGAAGGTTTAGCTTAGATAGCATGTTGCTTACACTGCTAGTAAAACTAAAGTCGTTGAATATGTAACGAACAGCCCTGTGTTGAATCATTTCAATTTTTTCAATATATTTATTTTGCCATGGGTCCCAAACAGAGGCTGCATATTCAACCAAGGGGCGGACATATGTTTTGTATGCTGACTCTTTTAATTTAACATTGTTGGTACGGATGTTACGTTTAATGTAGTGAATTGTTTGTTTTTGTAGTGATTTGGTCGATGTGTTTCCCCCATGACAAGTCGCGAGAGATATTGACCCCCAAATATTTAGCCGAATCTGTTTCTTTCAAGCTTACCCCATGGAGCATGTACTTGTATATGGTAGGCTTTTTCTTGTTTGTGACTCTAATAACTTCGCACTTGTCAGGGTTAAAAGACATCAACCACTCCATTTCCCAATTTTCAAGTTTAGTGAGATCGTTCTGGAGAGTATGGCAGTCGGTTTGGTTAGAAACTGTTAAGTACATGATAGTGTCGTCGGCGAAGAGCCTAATATTACTCTGTATTGTGTCCGGCATATCATTTATGTACAGGAGAAACAGACAGGGTCCAAGCACGGAACCCTGAGGAACACCGGACATAACTGGACATGACTCAGACTCTTCGCCTTCGAGGACTACACGCTGTGTTCTACCCGAGAGGAAGGACCCAATCCAAGTAATTACGTCTTTATTGATACCGAGGCGGTGGAGCTTCAGCAAAAGCCTTTGATGGTCTACCTTATCAAAGGCCTTGCTGAAGTCCATTGCGATGATGTCGGTCTGACCTTTTTCATTTAAAGTATCAGAGAGATCCTGGATAAATTGAATTAACTGTGTTTCACAACTGAGTTTTTTCCGGAAGCCATGTTGGTTGGGATGAAGTAGATTATGTCTGTCCAGGTAGGCCATGATATTAGATGTTATAACATGCTCCATGACTTTACAACAGATACACGTGAGGGAGATGGGGCGATAATTTTCAGCCTTGACTTTGGGACCTTTTTTGTAGACTGGGGTAACAATGGCATTCCGCCAGTCGTCTGGTACTCTACCCTCATGTAGTGAGCTGTTGTAAATGTCAGTGAGAATGGGGGCTATTTCGTTATGTATTTCTTTCAGAATTCGTGAGGTGAGGTTATCAGGACCTGCAGCCTTGCCGGGGTTTAATTTTGAAAGTTGTTTTGACACTCCGTTTATTGAGATGTGGATTTCAGGCATTTTTGGTAATGAGCTACTCCGAGGAAAAATCAATTCAGTGAGGTGTTTTAGCTTCAATGGGACCAGTTTTGTAAAGACAGACTGAAATTGTGAATTTAGGATGTTTGCTTTTTCAGATGCTTTTGTGTATGTGATTCCGTTGGATTTCAGGGAGTTTATCTCTTTGCTGTCTGATTTCTGCTGTTTGATGAGGGTCCAAAATCGTTTGTTTGGCCTACCTGGTTCTTCAGAATTAGGGGGTTGATCGGTTATAATTGACTGCAGATAGTCATTATATGCTGCACGTATTTCTTTTTGAATTTTGTGTTTAAGGATAGTGAATTTATTTTTAATCATTTTACTTGTCCTGTTTGATTTGAGTTTTACGTAAAGCTTGTCTCGTTTTCGCATAAGGCGTTTGATGTGGTTATTGACCCATGGGTGGCCGTCTTTTGGTTTGCATAGCTTAATTGGGATAAATTTGTCAGACAGTTTGTTAAGAGTTGTTTTAAATAGGTTCCATTTACTGTTGACAGACATGTTACTTGATGTTTTTAAGTAGTCACTTTGGTAATCTGCCACGGCTGATCTGAAGCCGTCCCAATCTGTTTTCTTATAGAGCTTAACCGGTCTTGGTTTTTGTCTGTTTCTGCCTAGTGTTATTTTGAGTTCGTGGTGAACAATGTCATGGTCTCCTTGTCCAAGAGGGGGGAGAGTTTTGGTGCTTTGTACAAGGTTTGGGGTGTTAGTTAGGAAGAGATCCAGGATGTTATTGTCCCTGGTGGGCTCTTTGACCATCTGCTCCAAAGCAAAATCATGCATCATTTCGAAAAACTTATCATAGATTGATTTGTGACTGCAATTTTCTTTAGTTTGAGCTTTATCCCAGTCTATGTTTGGTAAGTTAAAATCACCAAGTGCCCAAATGGTACTAGAATGGGGAATTTTAGAAAGAGAAGATCTATAAATAGATTGCACTGTAGAGAAGATGTATAAATAGATTGTACTGTAACAATGGCGAAGAATGCCCTTTTTTCGGGTGGAGCCAGTGACAGTTTAAAAATTGGTACTACTGGAAAGCGCCAAAAATGCTGTTTAAAAGGTTGCTGAATTTTTACAGTTGGCAGGAAGCTTAATAAAAATTGAGTCCAGACAAAGATACACAGTTGGACAGGTTTCCAGAAACAACTTCAAACAAGAATTTTCTCCAGGGACTTACAAGGTATTATGCATTGCAACATTTACAGAACTTCAAAATACAAATGAAACATAGGTGTTGCAGTATATATTAAAAAGAAAGACCAAACATATTTTTTATTTTACTTTTTTTTTTTTTTTTTTTTTTTTGAAAAAAGTTTAACTTGTTATTTTGCTTTTCAACTTATTCCGAAATTTTCACCAAGCTCGTGTAGGAGGGTCATTGAACCAGGTGTTGACAAGTTTTAAAACTATTGGACATGCTCTCTACATCATCGTTACACAGAATCAATCTCAAACAAAAGATATTTTAGAGAAAATCAACCTCTCGATCAATTGGATCGTTTTCATCATCCATGCTGGTTGTTCTCGATTAGCAAATTTAGCAGACGCTACGAGTTACCGAATAAAAAATTTGAGTTTCGGATCATCTCAACCCATCCAAGCGGTGCACCTGCACACATGATACAACATGTACAACAGAGGCCCGCTATGCTATGCTACGCTCATGTTATGGTTATGTTAAGTTTATGCTATTTTATGCTGATATTATGCTTGTACTATGCTAATATTATGCTTATGCTATGCTTAGTATGATATGCTTTTGCTATGCTCAGTATGCTATGCTTATCACGGCTATGCTTATGCTTATGCTTATGCTATGCTATGCTATGCTATGTTATGCTATGCTTTTGTTATGCTGATACTATGTGTATGCTGAGTCTATGCTTTTGCTGTGATTATGCTATAGTATGTTTATGAAAACTTATGTCATGCTTGTGCTCCCGGGCTTGTGCTATGCTTATGCGGTGCCTATGCGATGCTCATGGTATGATATGTTTTCGCTATGTGGTATTCCTAGAGTACGCTTATAGTATGATTATGATATGCTAATTCCATGCTTATGCGTGTTAATGCTATGCTATGTGTTATGCGCTATGCTTATGATATGTTTTTGCCTCGAAAAATATTAATCCAAGGTTTTTGTCATGCTTATGAGAATGCATAACACAAGCATAATGATAGCACAAGCATAAAGCAAATCGTGAACATAGAATATAACATAAGCATATTCAAATACTTTATGCCATATACGAGGTCTGTCCCGGGAAATCATAAAGATGTCCAATATTACGTAAACGGTTCGTTGAAATTTTAAGATGTGTTCTTGCTTTTAAACTACATTTGTACTGAGCAATCTGTGAAAATATTAGTTCAATCGCTTACAAATTGCAAAAGTTATGGCGATTTATATGATGGTGTATCGGCGTTTACGGCGCACGTTGAAAATTATTTTGCTACGTCTTTGTGGAGGGTAGGTTAATTGTTTTGTGTGCAGTCTCCTTATTAGAGCCGTAATGGTGAAAAATATTGTCATCTAAGCATTGATTAAGTCTTCTTAGTTAAAATTATAGTCAATAATTTGAGTTATAAATGATAAGTAGAAAAAATAGCATGGTCAGTTTCATTTTATATGAGGAAACACTAATTTTATTTTAGACTGAAATAAAACAAAAAGATGTCGCTTGTTTAAAATGACAATAAGAAGCGAACATTTAGAATATTTAAAGAAAAAATGCATACAGCATCATCACAGGATAATTAATGACACAATAGAAGGTTGATTTTATAAATTAATTTTGTTAAATATACTTAACTGGAAAGAAAAGCTTGGGGAAGGTCTAATTTTGCGCCGCAAATATTACATTACGTCTCTATTTTCCAATAAAATAATTGCAGTAGGTTTAAGAAAACTTATATAAAATCAACGCTGACGGTGGAAATTATTTCAAATTTTCAAAAACTTATCTTACATAATTACTCGTGCAACTGATAGTTAGAGTTGCGTAATAGCACCTCAACTCGCAATTACAGTAACTGTTGAATTTGATCTTGATGAATTTCAAAACAGTGTTTTCGACGTGCGCCGTAGACACCTACCCCCTTGGAATAAATGCATATAAATCTGTTGTGTAAGGGATGAATTCATCCATATTTGTACGAAATGTTTCTTGGATGTATGCAGACAGATCATATAAATTTCATGAAATTCTGCCGACAAATTACTGTTTTATCACAAATGTCTACGTATTTCTGGGACAGACCCCGTATATGATATGCTTGTGCTTTGCTTATGTTATGCATACACTATGATCATGCTGTAATTATTCTATGCTTATGTAATGCTTTTTATGCGATGTTTATGCATTGCTTAATGTGCTATGTGATATGCCCTATGCTTCCCAGGGGGGTACTCTGAAATTTTCTGTATACATAGGCGAGGCTGACTTTTTTGGGGTCAAAATTTCGAATTTCCGTATTTTTGGGGGATTTTCAGAAAAACTAGTTATTTTTTAGAATAGTGAGTTTTTTATTGATATTTTTGGGGGTTCATGCCTTTTCTGAATTATTTTTTTGGGGGGTCATCTATAATTCTAAGTAATTTTTTGGGTTTTGCACATTTCTTGGGAAATCTCTTTATTTCTATAAAGATAAGAGTGGCTTACACTTAAGTCTTACAAGGCCTTAAGATCAATGGATCCCACGGATCAATGGCGAATCTCCATAGGTCTGTTCTACTGTTCCACATGTAGAGGCATGTTCAGAGATCCAAAATTTCTCACTATTCCTAAATTAATAATATTTCTTACTATAATCTTTAAATCTTTGCATGAGTTAAAACATTTAAAACGAGACTTCGAATATTTCAAAGATGCTGCCAAGAATTGTCATTTTCTCTTTTTAATTTCCCTACTGCTGACAATGGCCCTAGACGTTGAAATTAATCCAGGACCACAAAACACGAAGTCAGACCTTTCAATATTACATTTTAATGTACGCAGTATTCGAAATAAGTTAGCTTACATCAAAGACAACTTTCTTGATTTCAATATTCTTTGTTTTTCTGAAACACATCTCGACCATCAGGTCCCAGTCTCTGACCTCATTATCGGTAACGCTTATGATGAGCCCTATAGAAAAGACCGCACAAATCACGGTGGTGGGCTTCTTTTATATCTGAACTCTGAACTTGTTCACAGCCGAAGATTGGATTTAGAGGTCTACTGTGATGAATCATTGTGGGTTGAAATTAAGATTAAACATGAGGCATATCTGTTGGGACTCTTCTACAGTCCCAAAACTGCCGATACCACTTTTTTCAATAATCTCAATCTTAACATTGAAAAAGCATACGACTTTTCGAACAACTTAATCATCGTTGGCGACTTAAATGAAGACTTATTCAATCAAAACTATCATAATCTTCAAAATATCATCTTAACTAATTCTATGCAAAATACTATACAAAGTAGCACTCGACTCGAGGCGCTTCTCGATCCAATAATCATACCAGAAGACATGGCCTTCCTTGACTCCGGTACTGTCTCAACTCCTGCTACAGTAAGCAATCACAAAGCCACCTTCATACGCATCCCACTCCCCTACACATGTGGAAGGTCATATGAAAGGTTGATTTGGCTCTATAAAAACGCAAATATTGAACAATTCAAAGAACTTATCTCGAGCTTTGATTGGAGTACCATAAACAACGGAGCAGTTCATGACGCAGCCTCGTTTTTTACGAGGACATTTCTAGACTTTGCAAAAATGTGTATCCCCTCCAAGTTCATTATAGTTCGGCCCAATGACAAACCCTGGATTGATTCAGAAATACGCCATCATCTTCGTCTACGAGACAAACTTAAGAAAAAAGCTCTTCGGTCTGGGAAATCTTCTGACTGGAACTCCTTCAAAAAAATCCGAAATAAAGTCAACAACCTGAAAAAACACGCTAAAGAGAAATTCCATAACACGCTAGAAATATCCATATCAGATTTTCAAAACAATGACAGAAAGAAGTTTTGGCAGGTCATTCGTCACTTTATTAAAAACAAAGATTCGTCTAGCACAATCCCTCCTTTACAGTCCCAACAAGCAGCAAATCAAACTTCATATTGTTTTTCCGATCAAGAAAAAGTGGATTGCCTTAACAACTACTTCACATCTGTATCCAATATCGACGACAGTAACGCCCAACTCCCTCCGTTCGAAGCTAAAACAAACAATAGACTCTCAGACATTTCTTGCACTGCCACTGAAGTTGAAACCTTGATTAAGCTGTTAAACCCAAATAAGGCTACAGGGCCTGACGAAATCAGCAACAGGATGTTAAAATTTGTTGCTAAGTAAGTTTCTATCCCTCTTTCTATTCTTTTCAATAGGTCGTTCAGAGAAGGAAGTTTTGCTACGTGCTGGAAAGAATCAAACGTTCTCCCCTTGTTCAAGAAAGGTGATAAATCGCTACCATCTAATTACAGACCCATTTCACTGCTCAGCAATATTGCCAAAATTCAGGAGCGCATAGTCTTTAAACACATATATAATCACCTGCTCGAAAATAATCTCTTATATAAATACCAATCAGGCTTTCTACCTAACCACTCAACAACCTATCAACTAATAGACATATACCACCACGTTTGCCAAACGTTTGACAATGAACAATTTTCCTGTATGATTTTCTGCGACATGTCTAAAGCATTTGATAGAGTATGGCATAGAGGTCTTTTATTCAAACTTAGACAGCATGGCATTGCAGGTCCCCTTCTCGCATGGATATCTGACTATCTTTCTAATAGGACTCAGAGGGTCGTCGTCAAATCCTGTGTTTCTAACTCTATGCCTGTAAAAGCTGGAGTGCCACAGGGTTCCGTACTCGGGCCGCTCCTCTTTCTTGTCTATGTTAACGACATAGCAGATTCGCTTCTTAGTCTTACTCGTCTCTTTGCTGATGATAGTTCTCTGTTCTACTCCACTTCTTCAATTCTCGACCTGCAAGGAATAATAAATCACGATCTTCAAATTCTATCTGCCTGGGCCAAACAATGGCTTGTAAACTTTAACCCTCTTAAAACCGAAGGCATCCTATTCACTTTAAAACAAATTTTCAACTTACCCCAAATCTTTTTCGATGGGATCCCGATTAATTTCGTAACCGATCATAAGCACCTAGGTTTAACCCTGAACAACAAAGGTAAATGGAGCAAGCACATAGAAAACATCGTTGCTAGTGCTTCCAAAATTCTTGGCATAATGCGCAAACTAAAATACTCTCTTAGCAGACAAGCTTTAAATCAAATATACATGTCATATGTTCTTCCAATCTTGGAATATTCGTCCTTAGTTTGGGACAATTGTACAGATCAAGAGGCGGAAACCCTCGAGAAACTCCAGCGCGAAGCTGCCAGGATAGTTACAGGCCTGACCCGATCAGTGTCCTTACCAAACCTTTATGAAGAATGTGGTTGGATTCCTCTGGAAACCAGACGTCAAGAGCAAAAACTAACTCTTATTTTTAAATCTGTCAACGGTCTTACTCCTAGTTATATTTCCGATCTTATACCCCCTCTCGTCAGAAATACGACAAACTATCCACTACGCAACAGTAACAACTTGGTAGTTCCTTTTAATCGCACGGAAATATCGCGCAAATCATGTATACCGTCATCTGTATCTCTATGGAACTCTCTCGACTCAAGTATCCGATCATCCAACTCTACCTCGCATTTCAAAACCAATCTGAAACGTCTACGATCAACCAACTCTAAAGTCCCATCTTACTATAACACAGGAGACAGATACTTATCAGTCCTTCACGCCAGAATAAGAAACAGGTGCAGCAACTTAAATAATGACCTTTTTAACAACCATCTGAGACCTACTTCCGAATGTAACTGTAACCAAGGAATCGAAGATGCTGAGCACTTTCTCTTTCGCTGTCCGCATTTTGCTGAAAGTCGTGTTCAATTGTTTCATTCTACCAGATCCTTCCATCCACTAAATGTAAATAAACTGATTTATGGTGACCCCAACGCAACAGATGAAGAAAACACCAGTATTTTTACTGCCGTTCAAAATTTTATTAAGTCCTCCAAACGATTCCAAGAAACACCCTACGCGTAATTCCAAAAACATACCTAACAGCAATATTTATACTCAATGATTACGCCTTGAGAACTCCAAATTGAAACACTTGGCAAAGTTATCTCTTATCTATACCTTACACACCAACACTTGCACAAGACAATATACACACACAACATACATATACAGCGTATTTATTTATTTATTTATTTATTTATTTATTTATTTATTTATTTATATGAGATCTACTACTGCGGAATTTCTATTTCTTTTTCCCTTTCTGCCATTTCATATCAATGTTGTTTATATTCAGTTTCATGTACAATAGTCATGTCTTTTCCAATAATCCATTGTCACGTGTGAACATTTTTGTAACTATTTCTTGTAGGGGAAGGGTCGTAACTAATGTGGTGAGCACTTGTGACCCAACCCCATTGTATTATATATGCAATTAAATATTATTAAACCAGGCCTTAAGATTCAATTTTGTTTGCGACCATGCCTTATGACTGGTCTCGGTGAAATTTTGGAAGCTTGATCATGATGATGTTGTATGGATTGCAAATCAAATGGAATCAAAACCATCATAAGACTTACACTTTGAGAATAAATAAACTCTTTAAATTTTATTTTTACCTGTATTTTACTTCCTAGTTCCTACATATACTAACTGTATTGTGACGTGTTCTGTTGGTTGGTTGATTTGGGATTTAACGTCCAACCAACAGCTTAGATCATATGGATGTGATAAAATTTCATCAATAGGCATAAAAAAGATGAATACATGTAATTTTTTGGGGTAAGCTAAAAGTTCAAGTATTTTTTTGGGTATGCCTGATAGGACTGGTATTTTTTGGGGTGGTCAGGAAATCTCAGTAGTTTTTTTGGGTTTGGGGGTAGAAGCTGGGCCTCGCCTATGTATCCACAAAAATGAGAGTACCCCCCCCCCCCCCTGGGCTATGCTTATGCTATGTGTATACTATGCTAATGATTAAGCATATGCATATGCTATGCAATGCTTTTTCTATGCTGTCTTATGCTATATTATATTATGCAAAGCTATGCTATACTTTACTATACTAAGCCATACTTTGCTTACAGCTGGATGATCTTGGGGTTCCGAGAACATATGTTCGGTACTTAGTTCTACCATAGCCGGCGGATACCATGACAGTACAACCGAGAAAGCCTTTTTGATGCAATCAGCTGGGAAATGTCTACTTTCGGTTTAGATTTGCACAGTTTTCACATTTCAGATAAATGTGGCTTTATGCTTGAGGATCCACTGGTTAATTTTGTTTTATCATTATAGTTGGTTTTATTAGGCATTGATATCGGACACTGTCAGTCATTATAAATGTTTTAATTTCTTTAAAAAGGATATTTCTATCACTCAGTATACATGTATAGACTACAGACAAGAGGTGTATTGTAGTATATGGCAATTTTAAATGAATCTTTGAAGATCTTTGATAAAAGTTATACATTTTTAAATGCTGTTTCACTTAAAACATAAGTTCTTTGTTACTCAGTTGGCTACAGTATTTGCAAAGAATGCCACACTCTTCACAGTAAGATGTGCAAATGTGAAGGTTATGATTGATCATGATTAAAATGATAATAAATCCATTAATCCACTGGCTCCTTTAACATATGACTACATGATTCTAAATAAGTTTGTTTTTGGTTTCAGGTGTGTGTTTTTCAAATTTATTATTTTAGTTGATAATAGTTTCGCACTGGGCTTTCAGGAGTTTTTACCAGAGTACTTTCAACCTTGGAATGACCTTGCTAAAAATGTGCCATCTTTAGTTGCCAGTAAACAGATCAGAGAAAAGGTTAATCAGGTGATGACCAAATACACTTGTTGTAGCCATAGCGGATCTGAAGACGATCCGGATCAAAATAATTTTCAAAAGAATTTTACAAAAATATAAAACAAGAATTTTTTAAAACAAACTTGGCCACTTGACTCTTGATTCAAACATGTTTCATTCCATCGCTCAATGATCGTGGATAATGACGTCAATATCTTGTTCACGTCAATGGTTCCCGGCTCATATACAGAAAAAGCTTTCTTTTACACACGGTTATCAAAGGCGGTTTGCCGAATTTTCCGAAAAACAAAAGGTACCCTGTAAGTTATCTTTTGATATTGGTTGCTAATATTTTCTCCAATCATTTTCTGTTATTTTGGCAAAGTTTCAGTCCTGAAATCGAATATTACGACAAATTTAATTAGAAACTTTGAAGCGGTGTCATTGTAGTTACTCCGAATCACGTTTAACCGCATACAGTCATTTTATGCTCTCAAAGGACTTGGATTGTCTGTTGTTTGGAACTAAAGGTATACTTTTACATTCTGGGTGTTCATGTTATAAAATTAAGTGTAAACAATGAAATAATCTGCGTTTTTAACAAACATCATGTGATATTCCGACGTTATTCAAATCACGCATGGAACATTGTGTGTTCGGTGGGGGTGGGGTTGAGCAAACATGGCTATTGGAAAATGCCGCCGAATAAGGCATATGTTTTGGTCCTCGGAATATTTGATAAGGCTCACTATATCGCTACATGCAAAGAATTTGAAGGATACACCCATCGGTGGTGATATATAGACCATGATTCGGATTACCTCCAATTGATTCGCTTCGACTTCAATTATGCATAGACTTTCACGCTCCAGCGGTCACAGTCGCGTGCTTGATCAAAAATGAAAACCATTACAGTTGATGAGGAACAAAATTGGCTTCAAGATAATACTAAGTTTATAGTACTCAAATCATTCATATGCGCATGCGCAGCAATTTTCATGAACTTGATCCGGAATGGGTTGAATGATTGTATAGTAGTTTGCAAATGCATGTTTCCATACCTGATCAGAATACAATATATGATGAGATTAGACTCTTAAGTTCATAGAATCTATATTGTATATCATAGTTTTGTTTTTTTTTGGACGAAGTTTAGAAGTGGATTTTTTTTTTTTTGGATGAAATTTAGAAGTGGAATCAGGGGTTCAATAGGGAGGAGTGTATTGCCTAGTGATAGAGCATCAGACTCAAGTCCTCAATACAAACCCCCACTAGTCTTGATGTGTATCCTTGAATAGGATGCATTTACTCCCCATAATACTGTGCCTGGGCTTCAGTAAAAAAAGAAGAAAAAAAAATGACAGAGACATTTAGCACAGAACAAACCACCAATAAACAAAAAGACTTTCTGCAGAATTTGTTTCAAAAGTGCTAAGTCTGGACTGTCTCATTTACACCCCTCTATGTAAATTTGAACCCCTTTTTAGACCTGAAATTGATTGAAATTATTAAAAGTAACTGTCTTATATCTTACTTAAGTCTTACTGTTTTGTGATTTCTACCATTTATTGTAGTTGGAGCTGTTGGATCACACTAAACTACAAGATTACCGTCAGTATCGCCTTGCTCATATCCAGCTTTGTATGATAGCCTCTGGGTATGTGTGGCAGGATGGTGATAGTGGAGTCACCAAGGTATTGTTGCAAGGATTGTTTTCTGGGTAGATTGTGAGGGATTTGCTCATTTATTTTTGCAAAAAATCTCATTGAAATTGGCAAAATGATTGGAATGAGCCATTTTCTGACATGATATTCAGAGCCAGAACTTCAATAACCCATGTTGTTGTCAAAGTTTTCTCACTGGAACATTTGTATTCAAGAGCCACGATGAATTTAAATTACATTTTATGATATGAATATGGAAACATCTTGTTGTTGGTATGCAACGTAAAACTGCCTTGCTAAGATGCATACTTTCTGTTAATCTGTAAACAATTGAACAAATTAAAAAAAATAGCATCACAAATATAATTTATAGTTTAGATTATTTTGGATAAAACTGAACACTCCACTTGTATACTTGCCCAGGTGTTACCAAAGTGTCTTGCTGTACCTTGGCATGGTGTGACTAAACATCTTGGATTACAGCCAATATTGGGCCATCCTAGTCTAGTCCTCGCTAACTGGAGACTGAAAGACCCTGGAGGGTAAGATGGTTAAAATATAAGCCAATCAAACAGATAAAATGCATTTAAATGTATAACTTTCTAAATAAGTAAAATCCTGTAGTACACTTCAAATAAAAATTCATTACACTGAATTGGTAGGAAAACTTCCAGAGAATTTATTTGCATTTGATTTGCTTTTCTGATGTCATAAGGCAACATCTAAGATTCAAATTTCTTTTGAAATCGGCAGCAGCAGGCTAAGATCTTTGTTTTTTGGATGCATGACAATTTTTTTTGTAAGTATTGTTGGACAAGGACATATACAAAGATCTATGACAAATCATACAGTATAAAGAAGCTGGTATCAAGAGAATGTTAATATCAAATGCATGTATTTCTTTCCAACTTTGAACAACTGGCTATAGAATTTGAAAACATATACATCGTCAGTATCTCCATGATTTGTTTCAGGCCTGTTGAAGTTGAGTAAGTACATTTTATTTTACTTCTTCATAAAACCCATTCCAATTCAGCATAATAATGCTTTAGGTTTAACACAATTGTAATGTTAACTCCATATTATAATTATAAATTCGCTTTTTCATAAGCATATACATGTACATCTAGCTACTTTTACCATATATTTACTTGACATTTTTAAATGGTGTGTTTTATAAGCCATCATTTTTTTCTTACAAAACAGTGTATCCCAATATGCAATTGCTTATTATAATTGTTATATTTTATCAAAAGTGTCCAAATATTCTAAAACTTTGTCCTACATTGCACCCCTTAATCCAGACTGATACATAGGCTTATTACACTTCACAAACGTTACACTGTTCATTCCTTGTCATACAGATATATCCATTACAGCGTGACGATATTGCCATATCCTTATATTGCTACTCTTAATCAAGAACTTCTATATTTATCAGCAATCTGGAGAGTTTGTATGAGCTGCCCCCTGGTGGTGTGGAGGTAGACTGGTTTATCATTGTTACAGCTCAAGTGGAACTAGAGTTTGCAAAAGGACTGAAGGTGAAATAGTGGTTATCATTACCCAACCCCCTGTATAAAAATGAGTTGAATAGTTTTGAGAATCTGCACAAATCAATGCTTAATTGGCACGCGATGTACGAAATGCATGCAACGTGACAAATGTGACGTCACCAGCCGGTCCATAGTTTTGACTATACCATGCTAGTGATGTCACCTATGCAAACATAATTAAACAAAACGGGTGGAATAGTTTTAACTATACCATGACCGATGACGTCAACGTCACGAGCATAATGTAGAATATCATGTGCGTAAATTTCATTGCGCGCCAATTAATAGTCAATTTTGTAACGAAATCACTAATGATTTCTGGTTTAGTTTGGTAATAAAGCAGTTATTTCATGGCTGTTTGGCAGAATAATTAAAACTATGTCCCTCGGTGCCGTTGACAGCTTGATGCCCAATTGTCCTGGGCCTAATGGCCTCGGGCAATAATTCATGGAGCTATCAACAGCACCTCAGGACATAGTTTTGACAATTCCCCAACCAGGCATGAAATAACTGCTTAATATATGAGCCACGTCATGAGAAAACGCGAAAACAAAAGGCGCAGATCAGCTGTGCAGTAACTGTGCAGTATTTTGGCTACACAGATAATGCTATTCCTCTTCTTCCTAAATCCAATCTGCTTTTGTGACTGAACAGGCTGGTTTGTGTCGGACCTGGTCAGAAACATCGAAGACCGGTTTTGTTGCGTTGCGGCTCATTGTTTCACCGTTGTAGTTTGTCTATAAATACCATATCATATGAAGAAAAAAATGAGATATGATTTTAGTATATATCCACAATTTATGGTTTGAAGAAGAATGGAAAAGATATCGCCTTAAGTTGCTTGACCTTTTACATTTCATAGGCATAGTTACATTTTGAAATCATATTAATAAACTGTCTGAAGAATATTATTTTTTGGTTGTACCAAGTAAGCTGTTAACAAATACAAAAAGAAACTTCCCTATTTTTCTGTAAGATATGCAGATTTCAGAAATGAAGTTCTTAAAAGGCAAATATTTTCAAACATATTATTCCATTCTGACAGGCAATATTGGAGTCCCTAGAGCATGCCAACAATGGTAGAACCACCGACCTGAGAAATTCTCTGGAACAGATTACCGCTACTGTGATAAATATGAAGACAATGCTGTCTAAACTCCATGGTGAGATATTTCATATTGTATTTCCTTTAATTTTGAACAGTTAAGCTAAAGTACTCAGTGTGTATACACTATCCTCAGGTAAATAAGATCTATTAACCTGGCATGGTGATCAATCACAGGTCCCAAATCTGTCACTGGTCCCCTTACACTAAAAGAAAAATGATAGATATTTGAAGAAGGTTTTTACAACATCATGGTTGAGTTTCTTAAATGTTAGACTGTGCTTGTGTGTGTTTGGTTTGAATTCAAACATTACATTTGAGCCATTGCATGAGAAAATCAACTATGTGGGTTTCCGACAGGTCTGACACAAACCAGCCTGTACAGTCACAGAAGCAAGCTAGAAGCTTGAAATTTTGAATTTAAGTAGATGAGGTATTGTACTATCTGTGTAGCGAAAACAAAGGCACTGATAAGCTGCGCCTTTGTTTTCGCATATGCAAATTGTTGGTTTTCTGATGCGGTAGCTCATTAAAAAATTTTATCACTTCAGATAAGCTATCTGGTGATACATTCTACAATAAGATGAGACCCTTCTTACAGGGGTAAGTTCTTGATTATTTGGGTCATTTTTAAAGCTATGTGCAGTTACTGAAAATTAAAGGCACTAACAACTACGCAGCATGGCCCCTGCTAACTGGGGCTGTAAGAAATAATTGGGCTGCTTGTGCCTCATGTCAAAGTTAATTTCTAACTGACTGATCATCTGATAATGGGTCAACTGCTTAAAAGGCCTGAGCCTCCTGGAAAAAGTGGTGAAGTCAAACCACCCATTCTTATGTAAAGCCTTTGTTGTTAGGCGTAAAATAAAAAATAGCCTTGTTTCCGCTAACATGCTGTAGACGGGGTAGAGTCGGTAGGTCGGAAAATCTTTTTATTTTCCGTGTATTTTTTCTTTCTTGAAAATGGGTAAAAACGGTAGAAACGTGCTAAAATTAATCATAAGTACTCGAAACAAACATGCGATGAAGTTTAAAATCAGTAGGAAGCTAAAGAATGTGAGTTGACCTAGTATTGTTGAAATTATAGCAGTTTTTAGCTCACCTGAGCCGTTAGGCTCACAAGGTGAGCTTATAGGATGGCCATGATCCAGCGTCCGTCCGTCGTCCGTCCGTCGTCCGTCCGTCCACAATTTCAAAGATCTTCTTCTCTGAAACCGCTTGGCCAACCAAAGCCAAATTTTATATGAAGCATCTACGGGGGTCATTCAAGAATTAATGACAATGGATCCATATCTCGGAAAGTATAATTAAGCTCGGCTTTATTTGATATGTTACATGTGGACACATATATTATGCATTTATGCTGAAAATTTTGTGCTTTTATCATGTCTAGATTTGACGCTATATTAATTTGAATATGGCCCTTGAAGCGTCCATGGACGCGAAAAAGTCAATTTTTACTCATTTTTGTATGGGGGTAGGGTAAGTAAAACGTGTAGGATTGTTGCTTGGACAGTCTTTTCAGTGATTTTTGATGATTAATGATAGCACCAGAGGCCAACAGGAGCAACTATAGCATTCATGTCAATTTCCTGATTTGCAACACGCGTGGTTGCTAAGCAACAGCAAAACAGGACAAAATAAACCCTATCTGAGCCTAACAGTGTGTTTTAAACCAAATAATGCAACAAACAAATAAATTCAAACAGCTAATGATGTGTTTAATTTTAAAGGTATTCCTATGGCTTCTGAACAAAAACAAAAATTCAAAAATCAGAGACTGTTCTGGTACAAGTATTAGATTTTAAAAAGACTGGCTAGATTTGATACAGTTAAATTTGAACTGGAGACGGTGCTGATTCATTTTGAAACTCTGTGTACAGTATCACTGTGATCAATACCATTGACAGTCATGCTTACAACAACCACATATTCAATCCTCAAGAAATATTGTTAACAGATTCAAGATACTGGTCTTCCATCCAGGCAAGTACTAGCTTTTATAATCAACAGTATGTCGCGTCCAAGCTCTTTTACCTAGTATTCTTTGGTTGCCTAGCAACCCCAGAACCGGCATCGTAGCGAACTTTTGGAGGAACAATTGGATAGCATACATCTTCAAATTTGGTTGATAGTTTATGAAAAGCACATGGTGCTTAAGAATAAAGTTTTATTAAATCATTGTCAATAATTCCTGAATGACCCCCGTATAGGAAGGGGGAACCAATGTGTATATAAGAAATCCAGGTCACATGACCAAGATGGCCGCCATGCCCATATATGGTAAAAACCCTTCAAAAATCTTCTTCTCCAGAACCGGTGGACTGATTTCAACGAAACTTGGCATGAAGCATTGATGGCTCAAGCACTACAATGTGTATATAAATCATGACCCTGTGATGACCTTGACTTATTTTACGGCAAGGTCAACATAGGTCGCCAATGCATTTGAATGGGGAAAACTTTTAAAATGTCATTTAAAGTCATTTAAAGTGAAAGTCTTGCAGGAAATGGGCAGTAGGACTGAATATTAATGATTCTGAAAAAAAATTGGACCCCAGGGGCTCATATGCCCCCACCCCGGGGCAATATACATGTATATTACCATAATATTCAAACATCATCTCCTCTGAAACCGCTTGGCCAATCAAAGCCAAATTTTATGTGAAGCATCTATAGGGAGGGGGAACCAATGTGTATATAAGAAATCCAGGTCACATGACCAAGATGGCCGCCATGCCCATATATGGTAAAAACCCTTCAAAAATCTTCTACTCCAGAACAGGTGGATCGATTTCAAAGAAACTTGGCATGAAGCATCAATGGCTCAAGCACTACAATGTGTATATAAATCATGACCCTGTGATGACCTTGACTTATTTTACGGCAAGGTCAACATAGGTCGCCAATGCATTTGAATGGGGAAAACTTTTAAAATGTCATTTAAAGTCATTTAAAGTGAAAGTCTTGCAGGAAATGGGCAGTAGGACTGAATATTAATGATTCTGAAAAAAAATTGGATCCCAGAGGCTCATATGCCCCCACCCTGGGGCAATATACATGTATATTACCATAATATTCAAACATCATCTCCTCCGAAACCGCTTGGCCAATCAAAGCCAACTTTTATGTGAAGCATCAATAGGAAGGGGTAATCAATGTGTATATAAATAATCCAGGTCACATGACCAAGATGGCCGTGATGCCCATATATGGTAAAAACCCTTCAAAAATCTTCTTCTCCAGAACAGGTGGATCGATTTCAAAGAAACTTGGCATGAAGCATCGATGGCTGAAGTACTACAATGTGCATATAAATCATGACCCTGTGATGACCTTGACCCTTTTTTACGGCAAGGTCAACATAGGTCGCCAATGCATTGGAATGGGGAAAACCTTTAAAAAGTCATTTGAGGTGAAAATCTTGCAGGAAATGGGTAGTAGGACTAAATATTAATGATTCTGAAAAAAGAATGGACCTAAGGGCTCATATGTCCACACCCCGGGGCAATATACATGTATATTACCATAATATTCAAACATCTTCTCCTCTAAAACCACTTGGCCAGTTGAAGCCAAATTTTATGTGAAGCATCTATAGGATGGGGGAACCAGTGTATATATTAATAGTCTAAGTCACATGACCAAGATGGCCACCATGCCCATATATGGTAAAAACCCTTCAAATATCTTCTTCTCTGAAACCAATAGATTGATTTTAATGAAACTTGGCGTGAAGCATCCATGGACAGAATATTGATTAGTCTGAAAAAAGAAAATGGCCCAAGGGCTTCATCTGCCCCTGCACTGGGGTTAAATACCATAATATTCAAACATGTTTATTGGTATATGCAGCAGACTCAGGTGAGCGTTTACAGGACCATTGGTCCTCTGGTTAAATTATTGTCTGTTCAAATGTTGAGGGTCAGTCGGCATGAAAATATTTTTATTTTATTTTTATTGGCAATAAAAACTGCAGGGTCGGCGCAAAAACTCAGAGTCGGTCGGGTTAGCGGAAACACAGCTATTTTTTTGTTTACGCCTTATATATATTCAAAGCACATTTTGGATGTCATGACATCCCCCATTTTGGATAGAAGTCCCATAAAATGGAGGCAATATCCCATCATGACCATAGCTGTAGACTTGGATGTTAAGCAACAAATCAATCAAAACAGACTTTAACGTCTTGCAGAGGCGTGAAATTTTATTTATAGTTACTAGAGGGTTTATAAAATTTGGAACAACAAAGCACTGATCATACTGCACAAATGGGCTAGGTCAGATCATAAATTTCTTAACTCTTAAAGGACTAGATTTCATAGCAGACTGCTCATTCCTATACCCTGTGTGTTTGCAGCTGGGGAGGGGCATCATCTCCATTACCTGATGGTCTAGTCTATGAAGGTGTTAGTGAACAGCCACACAAGGTGAGTTTGTTCTCTGGCAAGATGTAATGCCCCTATGAACATAGTAGAAAAAGCTAAAGTTTAATCCTTTATTATTGCATAAACACCTATGTACATAGCTGTTTTAAGCCATTTTCAATTAGGCCTGAAGGCGTGTTCAAACAACAAAACTCATCTTCATGAAATTCATGTGCCAACCGAACATGGCTTTTTGTTAAAATGTGTTGATGTCGTTGATCATTGCAACATGACATCACTGTTTTCCTCAGCAACAAAATGGCCAACAGTCAAGAAATACTGCAGTTTTCAGTGAGTTTTTACTTTGCTAATGTTATTTTCAACGAGATTTTCAATTGAATAGTTGTAAAAATGCATGAATAACAATCAGGCAGGTGAATGAGGTGATGCCAGCATCTTTTTAGAATCAGTTTCTAAATTTCTAGTGAATTAAATGTTTTCCTCAAAAATACTGTCAGAGATAATCTATAAAATGATTTGGTTTCCCTTTCTTTGGCTTTGTAACATCACTAAATAACTATATTATGACAGTTTGTTTGTTACCCAATCACAGGCTATTGGTGGCAGTGCTGCCCAGAGTTCTACTATGCAAGTCTTGGATTCACTGCTGGGGATCAAACATGAGGAGGGTAAGGAGACATTTGTAAATCCCAGCTTTGAAAAAGTAGTGAATTTTTAGATTCATACTGTCCGTCTATGGTTCCCTGATTGTGTGGTTTTCTCATTCTGATTTAATTTCCAATTGGTTATTTTATGAATAAATGGGCATGGTTTTGACTAAACTTTGTACATAAACATTGACAATATGTAGCCTAATGCAGCTTTGCATAATTTTTGGACAGTAAATGACAGAGTAATAACCCTTAATTGACGTAAGAATTTATTTCTGAGAATGAAATATGTTTATGCACATCAACATTGATTAGATCTAGTATAGAATTAATGTGCATCAATTTCTGGCAAACCAGGCCTTCTTTATGACTCAAAAACCTGAAGCAGGACTAATGTCAGATTTTTCTGACAAAGCCAAAGTTATGTCATACAGATATCAGTTTTCATCATATAATGATATAGTCTAGAAAGTAAAAAGTTGGTACCAAGCTGTAAAATGACACTGCATCCTTAACAAAGTTTTGAGGTGGAAACCATTTATGTAAATCATAAATCTGCAGTTAGTCAGATTACCAAAACCAATAGAAATTTTTAACTCATTTAAGCCTGGCGCCTTTTTTGTGGGACATAGGCAAACAGTTTAGCCCCATATGGGACACCTCAGAACAGGGCGTCCCATATGGGGCTACCAATATATTCTGTTTGCTTAGAGGAATTTCATAAAAAAATTGAATAAGGTTTGAAAATCACTCCTGATTGACCTAAAATGAAAGTGGACTCATCCAAATGATACGTAACAATGTTTAAGTCCATTTGTCATGAATGGGTTAATTTCTTCAGACAAGCGTGACTTTCTACACAAGATGAGAGACTACATGCCTCCAGCCCACAAAGATTTTATTGAGAAGATAGCTGAAGTATCAAAAGTGAAGCATTGTGGTAGGTGTTTGTTAGGCTTTTAGTTTGATATCTGAGTTCAAAGGTTCTGCCTTAAAAAGTTTAAGGTTTTAATGACATTCATTTGAAATTTACTTTTCTGTAGATAAATGTGTGTCTAGCTTTCATTCTAGAAACTGGTCCAATTTTATTTTGGATAGTGATGTAAAAGCTATCACCACGCATAGCATTAGAAGTTTGGGGGACTTGTTCTGTTATGCTAGCAGTTCTGATAACATTGTATTGTCTTGACTTTGATTTAAAACATGATGTGCATAATATGCTTGATTTTTGAAATCAATTGCAAGAATGCATGTCAAGCTTTTCTTTTATTGTATCATTTTAGTTGAGAAGTCAGGCTGTGATGAGCTGACAGATGCCTACAACCAGTGTGTAGCCGCTGTTATTGACTTCAGGAGTTACCATATCCAGCTGGTTACCAAGTAAGGATTGAGTTTATACTTTAACATAGAAACCAAGTGAAGTTCAAGTTCGCTGAGAATCAAGTGATCAAGTGTGATTTGCGTGCATTCTTCTGATCAGGTTTGCTAACACATACTTCTTTTCTCACCAATAATAGTAAAATATATGAGCCGGACACGAGAAAAGAGTATTTGCGGTTTCCGACAAGGTCCGACACATACCGATCTGTACAGTTACAGAAGCGGGCTAGAAGCTTGAAATTTCTGATTGAATTAGAAGAGAAATTGTACTGTCCATGTAGCGAAAACAAAGGCATGATCAGCTGTGCATTTACTGCATAACTGATCTGAGCCTTTGTTTTCACATAGGCTAAAATCCTTTTTTCTCATGACGCAGTTCATATATTTTAGGGACTTTGTACTAGTAAACTGTCTCCGAGGCTTGATCAGAAATGCTGCAGCCAGGATTTCAGGCTGTATATGTATTGAAATGACAATAGACACGCTGAAGGAACATTTAACTCTGATACAACAATAATTACAAAATGATTTTTAACTATTAATCAGCTTGCATATAAAAAATGATAAAGCATTGCCTGATGTTGAATTCTGTTTGATTGTATTTTTCACAGATTTTTTGTATCTTATTTTCAGGTATATTGTGATAATGTCTAACAAGGCATCTAGGAACAAGGATTTTGAAGCTGTCTCTAAAGTGGGCACTGGAGGATCAAGTAGGTCTAATAGGGTATTTCTGTGAAATTCTGTCTGTTTGATTTGTTGTTTTACATAATCTGACAGTAAGCAAGTGATGTCATGTTGGATCAGTCTGTTTCTTAAGGCCTCGTCACACATAAGCGAAAGTCTCTTGACGTAGACTTGCGTTTAATTGCAAAAAATAGTTTTCGTTTGTTTGATATATCACTTTACATCCCAGTCAAGATCTATGGTCATGTTGAGACATTAGCCGTTGAAAGGGACATAAAGCAATAAATCAAACAAACAAGAATTCCTTTTCACAATATGTTTTCAAAAGGAAAGATGGTTTTCCTCACAGCTGGTTTGCATCTTTGTTTCCACATACATGTATATAGAAAATGTACAGTTTCTCATGACATTTCTTAAAACACCAATGGATTTGTGATTTGTTATTTATTTCTCAATTCTTTCTATCTTGATGATTCTTGTGCTAGATGTGACAACTTTCAAGTGTATCTTTTAAGGTGTTATACCATTCCTAAAGAGCCTTCGTGAAACAACAAAAGACAGTGTCATTGGTGGGACTGGTAAGGTAAAACCTGGTAGCCAAAACAACAGAGATCTCTTCACTGGGGAGCTGATGACCAATGGAATTTAGGGAAATCATGATGTGGTTTGAGGCAGCATATATCTGGATCATGGGACCAAAACCATTTATCTCTTGGGAAAGTCATCTTGAATTGACTATTTGTTCTTAATACAAAGACAAAAGATTAGTTCATGCAGTTTGATATTTGTACTAATATGAGTTTTCTGGTTTTATAACATTGTTTATCATTCATTAAAGGGATAACTATCATCAAATCTTTCATTTAGAATATTGTCACAAATACAGGTATATTAAACAATAATTCAGCCACGTCACAAGAAAAACGGATTTTTGCCTATGCAGAAACAAAGGCGCAGATCAGCTTCGCAGTAACTGCGAAGCTGATCAGCGCCTTTATTTTTGCTAATCGGATAGTACAATTCCTCTTCTACTTAAATCCAAAATTTCAAGCTTCTAGCTTTCTTCTGTGACTCTACAGGTCGATGTGTCAGACCTGGTCGGAATCTCCAAAGACTGATTTTTTAGCGTCACTGCTCAATTACTGATTTTGTTTGGAAAGCCCAAAGTGGGGACTTATTACTTTGTGAAAGAACAATCATATTGACTGACGAGAAGTCTCATGTATTGACTATTATAGTTTACAGATAATTTGTTGTGTACTCTATATTCAGTAACGATTAAATACTTTTTACTAACCAGACATTTGTACACATGAACATGAATCTGTGAACACTAAAAGATGGAACAAATGAAAAGATACATGTATACGAAATCATCAAAATAATATGATTTTACATCCACTAACATATAACCATGTACACAAGTTTTATTCTTTTTGATATTCTCTCTTTTCTCTGTCTCTATGTTCATTATTTTAATAGTCCATGATCAATGCAAGGATCTAGATCTCCAGTGCCAATGTTTTGATGGGCCTTTGTGTCAAATAAATTGATAGTTATTCTTCTTAAGGGTAGATACAGGTCTGTTTCCATAATTTGAAACAAGCAAGGGGCATTCTCTTATACAGATTATGATTTACAATAGAAAACTGGAAACATGTTTAATTTGCAGTAGGTCTCTGTCATTGGGTCTGTGTCATCTGTATATGACACTGCAATAATCTTTTGCTATATGTTTCCAAAATAATCTTCTAAAACACTTGATGCTTATGTTAGTTTTGATCTCAGATGCATGAATGTTTGTTAGGTTTTTGCTGTTTTGATTGCCTTTTATGCAAAATGCTATAAAATGCTTTGTGCAACATGTTAGTTTTGGTGCTGCTTTGCTATGTATTTATGCATTATGTTATACCAGTATATGGATTCATGCTTTTGTTAGTTTTGGTGCTCTTAATCTTTATTTGTGTGCTTAATTAATATTTATACATATATGTGTGTATTAATTTTATTTGAGGTAAATGAACTTATTAACTATCATGCTTGCTTTTGTAATTTGAGCCGCCACATGGGAAAACCAACAATATGCCTAGGCAAAAACAGATGCGCAGATCAGCTTCGCGGTAACCGCGAAGCTGATCAGCGCCTTTGTTTTCGCTACCCGGATAGTATAATTCCTCTCCTTTCTAAATCCAAAATTTCCAGCCTCTAACCATCTTCTGTGACTGTACAGCCCTATTTGTGTCGGACCTGGTCGGAACCCAAATTGTTGCTTTTGTCACGCACAAGCTCATTTTATAATCCCATTAAAAATTATTGTGATCTACGCTGTTCTAGGAAAGCTGTTCATGCTTTCTCGCTAGTGCTAGTGTGGTAAGAGCAGGTGGAAGTTTCTATGTTATAGCAATTTTGAATGACAATGTATGACCTAATAGACCTTATGCACAGCTGTCTCCTAATATCGTTCTTTGATTTTTAGGTGACATTTCAGAATTGGCACACAACCTCACAAAGTTATGCACATTAGAAATGAGTCAAATCTGGACTTCTTCTAAACTTGACAGCTGTTGTATAAATCTACACTACCCTAAAAATTTAGTGATAAAAAGTCCATAAGGATTGATTCATGAAAAATTTCAATTTTGTCACTTCATGGAAAACTTTGTAAAAATGCATGTTAGTCATTAAATTGAATCATTCTTAGGTCAGCCAGCCAAAAATTCTTGCTATTTTTTAAGTTTTGCACAAGCAAACTTTCAATTCTCTATGAGATTGCAAACCACTTTCCTTTCAAAGGCAGTCGGACTTAAAAAGCTTGGCCTTGCTGAAGGCAAAGACATTGGGTTCTGTCATCAAGCATACAAAACAAATTACTTGAAGATAGAAATGTTCTATTTTACTAGTAGGTTGAAATCTAAAATTGCAGAGTAAAGGTTTTATCCTTATTTTTTTATTTTTTGTACGGTATATAATGAAATGTAATGTATTGAAGACTGACATGAACAGCTTTTACTAAAATCATACAAATAAAAAAAAATAAAATAAAAAAAAGCCTTAAAAGCCTCAAGCATCTCTGAGATAAAATGATGAAATAATATTAAAGGCAATACATAACTCGATTTAACATTTCTTTTTGAAACAGACAAAATAAGCTCTGTGGAGTTGTTAGACCACATATCCTATACAGATATGCCATCTTGAATATTGCTGGCCTAGTCCTTTAAATGCCAGCATCACAAAGGGGCTCAAAAATTACATTAAATTTTAGTAGACATTAATGGTTCTGAATGGAACAAAATGATGCTTGTTGGGTGGGCTTAATTAAATATACTAGAACTGTGTATGAAATGATTACTATGAAACATTACATGCATATCATTAATGCTTTTTTGTTTTTGCTAATTCGTGACTGGCACATTACCATTTTGCTACCATTTTAACATCTAATAAACTTGTTGTTAATAAAAGTTTGGGAAGTGCAGTTAATTTCTAAATAAAGCTTTATTTGATGAAAATTAAGATGGTTTGTTTGATTCTAACCCATAGTTTGTTACATTTAATACGATATGTGGTTTTCCTAACCCACGTATACTCCAGTCAGACACAAAAAGGCTTTAGGCAAATGAGATTGACATCATTTGTGGCCTTGACATAATTTTTGTCCCTTTGTCTCATAAAGACGTGTATCTTGGCCACAAGGTCTGCAGAAAATGGAACTGCCAATTGGGAAGGTGAGAAAGATGCCTACACACAAAGCTGTAAATTGATCAACCACCAGAGTTCTGGTTAGCTACAACTCTCAAGAAGGTTCTTAGCCTGCCCAGGGAAAACTGTTTGTTTGATTTGTGGCTCAGCATCCCAGTCAACAGCTATGGTCATGTCCGGACATTGCTTCCATTTTGTGGTACTTCTACCCAACAACATAAGGAAGTTATGACACTCAAATGCGCTTGAAAATATATCCACCCAAAGTAAACAGCTAAGGCATAAATATACTATTGGCATCAAGTTAAGCATACTTTGAAATTTGTGTTTTTATTTTCTAGAACTATTCAACAATCAGATTCATATTGAATGGGTAGAACAAATAATCACATTGTATGCAGAAAATCAGAAAGTTCGAACTTGATTTCATGTGTCCATTGCGTAATGTGTCTAAAACAGCACCATCTGTACATCAACCGAAAGTTCATCTTGCTGACAATTTTAAACTGTAATTTCTAAATCACAGTAAAATATGCACTATAACCAAAATCTTTGCCAAAGATCAAAACAAATCAGAGATGACGGACCTGTGATATGTTTGGGCCCCTATTTTTAGCTCACCTGAGCCGAAGGCTCATGGGGAGCTTATAGTATGGTAGTCGAGCCGGCGTCCGTCCGTGCGTGCATGTGTGCGTGCATCCGTTCACATTTTCAAAGATCTTCTCTAAAACCGCTTGGCCGATCAAAGCCAAATTTTATGTGGAGCATCCATGGGTAGGGGGAACAAATATTTGTGTTTTTTATCTTGATCGGATAAGAACTCTGGTTGCTATGGCAACTTATGCTTCCCATAGACTTATAATGGAGAAAAGTGAAAATTGCCTATTTTTGCTGTCTTGTTTGAGATATTTGAATTTTGTTTTTGCAGAAATGTTTATTGAGTAGTCCTCTACGTTTCATGTGACTTTTGTCCTAATCCTTCATTTTGATTGTTTGCAGGGGCCCCATATAGAGCAAAATTTCGAAAAACATTCAAAAATCTTCTTCTCAAAAACTGTCAAGGGGATGAAGCCTATACCTTGTATACATGTTCCTGACAGTGGCCTCTACATAATTTGTGTTTTTTATTCCAGGCGGATAAGAACTCTGGTTGCTATGGCAACTTAAAGTTTCCATAGACTTATAATGGGAAAAGTGGAAATCGGCTATTTTTCCGCTAAAATTGCAGACACTTGAATTTTGTTTTTGCAGAAATGTGTATTGAGTAGTGTTTGACGTTTCTTGCGAGTTTTGTCTTAATCCTTTATTTTGATTGGTTGCTGGGGCCCCATAAAGGGCAAAATTTTGAAAAAAAAAAAAATAAAAAATCTTCTCCTCAGAAACTGTCAAGTGGATGAATCCTGTACTTTGTATACATGTTCCTGACAGTAGCCTCTACATAATTTGTGTTTTTTATTCCATTCAGATAAGAACTCTAGTTGCTATGGTAACTTTAAGTTTCCATAGACTTATAATGGGAAAAGTGAAAATTAGCTATTTTTTGAAAACTATTGCAGCCTGAGATCTGAAAAGTGGTAGATGCAAACAACTAATGGATCAGATGAAGGTATATGATTAATTTAGGTCAAGGTCATCTCTTGACCTTGGCCGGTCTGTCGTCCATACACACTTTTCAAAGATTTTTTTCTCTGAAACTACTCGACCAATCAAAGCCAAATTTTATATGAAGCATCTATAGGAAGTGAGAACCAATGTATATATAAATAATCCAGGTCACATGACCAAGATGGCCGCCATGCCCATATATGGTAAAAACCATTAAAATATCTTCTTCTCCAGAACCGGTGAACCGATTTCAATGAAACTTTGCATGAAGTATGGATGACTCAAGTACTACAATGTATCTATAAAACATGACCCTTTGGTGACCTTGACCTATTTTATGGCAAGGTCAACATAGGTCGTCAATGCATTTGAATGGGAAAAACTTTTAAAATGTCATTTTAAGTGAGTCTTGCAGGAAATGGGCAGTAAGACTGAAATTTAATGATTCTGAAAAAAATGGACCCCAGGAGCCCATCTGCTTTTAAAATGTTATTTTTTGAAAACTATTGCAGCCTGAGAACTGAAAAGTGATAAATGCAAACAACTGATAGAGTAGATAAAGGTATGTGATTAATGTAGGTAAAGGTCAATCTTGGAAACATAGGCAAACATGGAAACATGGGAAAAAGTGACAACTAGGTCTCGGGTAAGCATTTACAGGACCAATGATCCTATGGAAACCATTGCAGCCATAGGCCTGAAACTTGACCAAGATGACCGTCATACCCATATATGGAAAAAAAAAACACTTTGTCCAGTGACAGTACTTGTTGACTCTCGGGTGAGCGATCGTTGCCCTTGGGCTACTTGTTGTGCCATTTAATGTAACACTTTGGGTCCCCTTACATTTGGAGTCGTCATGACCCGTCCAAAATCACAATTTTATTCAAACAGCCTAAATGATGTCACCCACTAATATGACATCATGTGCTTACCGCAAACATATTGAACCTTACTCATACAAAGTTTAGTGAAAATGGCACGGTAAACTATCGTTCACAACGACATCATTAAACATCGACTTTTTGTAAAGAAGAACAAAAGTGGGACGGTAATCATGATGTATGGTTTCCTTAGCAGCCACAGTTAATATTGTATTCATGCCCGAGCAGCAAAATTTGCTGTAGATGTACAGATTATGTTTGTCCATATGACTATGAGTTTAATTCAGCTAATTTACAAAATAAGGACATGATGGCACTTTTTCACGAACTTTTTTAACACCCTTCATATTTTTGGTTTTATGTGGATGGTAGTAAAACTTTTTGCTGTTTAAACTGCAATTTGAATATGCTTAACTAAATGCCAACTGTATATATGGATGGTTTGACTTTGATGCAGTCTTGTTGAACAGTAATAAGGTGGTCAGTTAGAAGGTTCATGTTAAGGGTTCATGTAATAAGCTTTGCTAGGACAAGCAGCAAATCCATTTCTCGTGGCCCCAAAGGACGGGGACCCGCAGGGAAAATTAACAAGTTCAGTCAAACCATGCATACATATAAAGTCGTGAGTTTTTTTACATTTTACCCAAATGATGTGTAGAAATCAAGCAAAATTGTGGAGATGCCCATGGATTTACATGAAATTTGGATTCAGTTGGCTGGGCAGTATCTATGAGGATCATTGAAAATGGTTGACAACAACAGACGCCAAAGGATGCCTAATCTGTGAGCTCACCTTGGGAGCCGTATCAGCTTGTAAATGTCATGATATTTTATTTTATTCAGTTTTACGTCCCTTTCAAGATTATTTCAGCTCATTTGAGATGGGCCTACCAGTAGGTTGGGCTAAAACTGGAGTACCCCAAGAAAACAAAAAAAGACCTTAACTACTTGGCCACGTTGGCCTCCCTTCGCAATGATTTAGTACCAGAAAGATTAAGTGCCTGAACAAAGTGAGTATAACATTGGCTATTTTTCAATAATAATAAGGAAGACAAATTTCTTTGAATTGTTAAGAAATTTTATTGTTCAGTTTTGAATAAATATTGCAAGATGTGCTAGGTCTCTAACTGTATATACATACAACAGCTTTTTAAGCAACAACAAAATCAATAATAAATATCAAAATTTCACATTTCTGTCTCACAATGAACATGATATGGTATTGTGCACATATAAATACATAAGATGTAAGCAGTTCCATTTTAATTTTCTTATGCATATCAAGGTGGACAATCGTGACAAAAATCAATTATTGTGTACTAGTATTCGGACAGAACCAGTAAGCAAATCAGCCATAAGTTTCTTAAAACTGAATGAAATTTCATGGGGTAAAGTGCACATACCCTGGAAGGGTACGCTCTAACCTGCTATACAACTGTCAGTTTACTGTGCTCTATAATTTACTAGATTCCCCCGAGCAACTCGATTTACATTTTAGCACCAAGGTTGCTTGGGGGTATCTAGTAAACAAAAGCACGCTTTACACTGACTGTGTACAACAGTTTGGAGTGTACCATTCCAGGTTATGTGGACTTTATCTCATGAAATTTAATTCAGTTTGGCCGATTTGCTAAATGGTAATGTCAGAATACTAGTACACAAAAATCAATTTTAGTCATGTGATTGTCCACCTTGCATATGTCAAATATTTTTGTTAACAAATTCTGAGATAAACTTTTAAACAACGTTTTGAGACTTCTGAAGTCACACAGGATAATCGGAGACAACCAACATGAATGAGAACAATCAACACAAATGAGCCACCGCATGGGAAAACCAACAATCTGCATAGGTGAAAACAAAGGCGCAGATCAGCTTCGCAGTAACTGCGAAGCTGATCAGCGCCTTTGTTTTCGCTACTCGGATAGTACAATTCCTCTTCTACTTAAATTCGAAATTTCAAGCTTCTAGCTCTTTTCTGTACTTGTACAGGTTGGTTTGTGTCGGACCTGTTCGGAAACCACATTGTTGGTTTTCCCAGGAGGCGGCTCAAATTAAGGATGTAGGATGCAAATACTTGTCTGGGAACAACTTTACCGCCCGTGGCAAGGCTTGTTTTGAAGCTGTTCCAATCAAGTATTTCCTCCCTATTTTTGCATATTGATTCCATCTGCATTTGTGGTACACAGTCGTGTTTGTTGGTTGATTGACTTGTCCACTGCAAATATACAAACATTGCTAGTTGCCTTGCATATAATAAATGAGCCTGTGCACGAGAAAACCAACAATTTGGGTTTATGACCAGGTCCGACACAAACCAGGCTTTAAAGTCACACAATAAAGCTAGAAGCATGAAACTTTGGATATAGGTAGTAGAGGAATTGTACTATCCAAATGGCGAAAACAAAGGCCCTGATTAGCTGTGCAGTAACTGCACAGCTGATCTGCGTCTTTGTTTTCGCATATGCAAATTGTTGGTTTTCTCATGCAAAGGCTCAAATATCAGTAAATCAAAACAATAAGTCAGCTTGAACATATGATCCAATTATTTTCTCAAAAAGCAAATCGGTTAATACACCAAAATACAGATACACAAAAACATCTGTCAAATATCTTGCATCCTAGAGACTATTAAAACTTGAAATGTATTCAGTAATGTTGGACGGACTGAGATGAGTAAAACAGGGAAATATATACATATGTACATAATATGAACACAAAGTGATCAGAAAGACAGTCATAAGGCATGAAAATTATGTGCATGTATATGAATGGCTCAATGAAACAGTTCTCTGGCATGTTATGGCCTTAAATAGAATGAAATAATGATAGAACATACACTACTATTTTGTAAATAATTCCAACTCTAGTTGGATAAAAAGATGGTTTGATAGACGGTTTCACACTTCTGTTAATCTCGTAAGAAGGAATCATTGCATCTGCTCTTATCATGAGGCACTGCTATTCAAATATTTGAAGATGGGTAGTTTGCAATATCAAACAGAAAAAGACTACTTTTCCCCCATAAGGACAAACAAAAGTATTTCTTTGAAAGACATGGACAAGAAGCTTCTAATGAAAACTGATTATTGGCATTAAATGTTGTATAAGGATATAGACTGATGAGATATCCTTTAATAATCACAAAATATACTATTCAATGGTGGGATAGCAACAACATACGGTATAACAGAAGATAAAGTGCATGCTTTTGCAGCCATATACAGTCCAGAAATCAGATCTATATCACAGCTAGTCTTTGACACAAGTCAGGAATTTCTCGTTATCTTCTTTTCTTTATATGCTTCACAACACTTGTTGTTGGACGTAAATCTGCAACAAATCCATAGAATAAACATGAATGTCTTTGTTTGAGGTTTAACACCCCAGTCAACAACTTTTCAGTCATGCCAAGAGGGAGCCACTGCTTCCTGGGTATTAACCAGTACTGTGGAGAGTTAATGTGTATTGCTCAAGGACACAACACGGCACCTTGTGAGGGGTTCGAACCCAGAATCTCTTGATACGGAGTTTGATGCTCTACCACCAGGCCACCGCACTCTACTAAAAACATGAATGCTATCATATAAGAAATAACTAGAAAAAGTGCCTTGAGAGGCACGTATACCCCCGGCTGGTAGCTCCCCACCCCCACCCCTAAGCCCACCGCCCCCGACCCAGACATGTTCACTGACACATTGAATCTCAATTCCCGAATTAAAGAGAACACACTAAACAAGTAAATCTTATAAATTTGTATTTGCAAAAAGCACTGTCTAAAACCATTGGCAGGTGTGTCTGTGTGTGTGTGTGTGTGTGTGGGGGGGGGGGGGGTTGAAGTAGAATGACAGATTATAGACAGGGTACCCACGCTTTTGTCAAAACCAAATTCCAGGACTTTTCCAGGACTTTTCCAGGCCAGATGAGTAATTTTCAAGGTCTGATCACAACAAAATTCCAGGACTTTTCCAGGATCGTCAAATTTATAACTCGCAACAAGAAACAGTTTTTCTTATCTGAAACAGCGGACCTCGGTAATTGGGAGTAAGGATTTGACTTTGCACGTTCTTAACTTTGAGAAACTATGTTTAAACAAACCTTTTCCTCGAAATTCGAAAACGCATCCGCGTTAACTTTGATCCGTGTGTATTCGGACTCCCTCGGCCAAACCGATTATTTCCCTTGTTCGGTTGGGTATGAAAGCCCCATCCCAGCTGTATATAAGACGGTACCGCAAAAAAGACCGGAATATAGCGTCGCGACCGAAAATATGATCAACAACGATCGATATTACCTATTTTATTGTTCACTTGTTCGCCGCTTTAAATCTTACACTTCTTTCTGGGCCTGACATTTCCAGGGCAAACCATATTCCCGGACGATTCACGGAAAAATGATGAAAATTACAGATTCCAGGACTTTTCATGACCGGGAACACCGTTTTACTAATTCCCGGACTTTTCCCGAATTCCCGGTAGCGTGGGAACCCTGTATAGAGCAGTATACAGAGCTGACTTGTATACTCAATCCTGGACTTGATCGCGGACATTGAGGGTCAGGTCCTCGGTCCTAGATGGAAAATAGAATGTCATTCTTTAATAATATTAATAAAAAAATATAAGATACTCCCTAGCCCCACCCTGGGCATGGAACCTAGAGTGTAATGTCATTAGGAACAAGGCAAACCTTATAGAGTACCTACGGTGCAAGTATGAATGATTTCTAAACACAGTGGTTAAAAAAAGTACAGAAAATACAGTTTTTTTAAGAAGTTCTAGATTTTGACCTCTAGCCCCAACCCCCGCACATGGACCCTAGAGTCTGAACCTTACACGGTACCTATGGTCCAAGTATGAATGCTTTCTGACAAGACTTATTTGATGTCAAGAAAACAGACTTACATAAAATTTATCATGGTATCTATCATATTATAAATGTGTCCTAGATTTTGACCTTTAGCCCCACCCCTGGAGATGGTACCACTGAATATGAAAGGAAACCCTATAGGGTATCTATTAACTAAATAAGTATACATTCCTATGATTGTTTGTTAAGATATGGACTTACAGAAGAAAAGTCAACATTGAAAACAGCACATTTTAAAGGTGACCTAGATTTTGACCTCCAGCCCCACCCCCTGGGCATGGACCCTGGGGTCCGACCTCATGGAAACAAAGCAAACCCTATAGGGTACCTATGGTCCAAATATGGATAGTTTCTGACCATTGGTTCATGAGATATACACCTCTAGAGAAACTTTAACCAAAACTTTGACATAAATTCTACGAACGTTCCGGAATTACGAACTAAGAAACGAACGAACATACGAACGGACGAACGGAAAAGCGAAAACTATATACCCGTCGGCATGAATGCCGGGGTATAATAATATGTCGGTTTTAACACAAACAGTTTCTTTGCATGGTATAAACAATACTATAGCAATTAGTAAATCAAAGCCTGGTACCAACATAAATCTTAAGATATTACCAAATCTTGCACAAGTTGAACATCAATTAACTCTTTTCTGATGGCCAAATCTCAATATACAAGTTACAATATGAAGCAAAAGCTATATGAGCCTGTGCTTGAGAAAAGCAACAATTTGGGTTTCCGACCAGGTCTGACACAAACCAGGCTGCACAGTCACAGCATAAAACTAGAAGCTTGAAACTTCAGATATAAGTAGAAGAGGAATAGTACTATTTGTGTTGCGAAAACAAAGGCGCAGATAGCTGTGCAGTCACTGCACAGCTGATCTGCGTCTTTGTTTTCGCATATGCAAATCGTTGGTTTTCGCGAAGGCTCATATCATATTGCGACTGAACCTATATATAAACTTACTCTGATCGACCGGTTTCCCGGCATGAGCTTTCTTGGGGTCGTTGTAATGACTCATAACTTTCTTATCATTTGTCATCTGTACATCTTGTTCACCGGTCTGGTTACTGAAACAAAGAGGGGCAAAATCAGAAAAGAAAATCAGTTTCAAGGCTTTTAAAGATGATCTATTATTTACAGCAGTAAAAATTCATGAATATACAAACTAATGAAGAGGAAAAATGTCTTTACAATTTTGGCATCTGACTGCACATCTATAATTCTATATTTTGAGAATTCTCTTTTGCATCAAATCTAATAACATTTCCAAAGTTTTGCATTGTTACTTTGACTGCACATAAAACAGAAACTAAGGCTCCTTGACATACACATTCAAACAATAAAGGGACTGTTAGTTTACACTGATCACTTCCAAGATTACACAATGTTTTTAAGCATTATAGTACAGATTTCTGTATATGTAATTAGCCAGCCTCTGAATACCAATTTGTATCTTATCCAGTACAAAACCTTGAATATGATAAAAATATAGTTCACATACTTGATAATGGTATTCCGCTCTTTCCTCAGTATATCCTTATTATTGACAAACAGTATGGTATGGTATGGCTGTGGGCCCTCACAGTTAGGCAAGATACCCCGGGCTCCTTTAGGTACACTCTGTAACTCTCCGTTATACACCAGTAAGTCATCCACCAGCAACTGAAAATGTAAATGGGAAGAAATGCTATTATTTTAATAGTATGTGACTTCCTCAGATAAACATGGCAGATAAGAATAATAAAGATCTGTTTTTTTAAAGTCTGATATATGAAGTCACCTTTATAATTATGCTGCCAATGTCAACCAATATGCTTGAAGCTGCAAGACACCTGGTGTAAGCAGCTAAGGTCATAGCAGTATGGTCAGCTATCTTAACCACACTGTTCCTTGGCAATCCTCTAGTGGTCTCATGGTGTCATATGTAAGCAGCTAAGGTCACATGATGTCATATGATATCATATGTAAGCAGCTAAGGTCCTATGATGTCATATGTAAGCAGCTATGGTCATAGCAGAAAAGTCTGCTATCTAAACATCATTGTTCCTAGGCAATTCCCTTAAGGGTAGCATGATGTCATATGGAGACGGTACCTCAATTTAAAGTCTCATCTGAAAGACTATGACGACCTAGGATTGGACTTGCAGCTATCCAACAGCTATGGTTATCTGAAGATAGGACCTTGGTTTAAAATCTCTTCCAAACTGGAGAACCTGAGATCAAACCTGTGACCCATGGTTTACAAGGCAAGAATCTAACCACTATACAACCTAGGGTTTTAGTGTCAGAGTGGACCTTATGCACAGCTGATCAGCACCTTTGTTTCTGCCCCACCAATTGTACAATCACTCCTCTCCTTGATTACAAAATTCCTGGCTTCTAGCCTTCTTCTGTGACTGTACAGGTTGGTTTGTGTCGGAACTGGACTGAACCCCCGAGACTGATTTTCTTGAGTTGCAGCTCAAGTAGTACTTACAGCAAAATCTTTAGCACCTCTGTTATAATTCTTGCTGTAGTTCCAAATTTTTATCATAGATATAGATGTTGGTTGATCAAATATCACATACACTCGGTTCAGCTGCAAATACATACACAATTGTTATATTCAAGATAAAAAAGACTATCAAAAAATCACTCAAGTGGATCCCAGATGTCTACATGCTGATTGAAATATCATAAACAACTTAAGAACAATATCATGTAACAAAGTGTCCCTATTTGCTCTGAGATGATAATTAAGAACTTACTAGTGTTTCACCAAACATGCCAGGTAAACCTACTGTCTGAAGCCTGATTTTTTTTGTTGTTGTTGTTTTTCACAACAAATCAATTTTAAGCTACCACTGCTTAGTAAAAAGCCTTGAAACACTAACTAGAACTTACAATAGAAGGCAATATTGGAGCCAGCCACATATGCCCACCGTCTGTAGTGTCGTTGATACCGTCTATCAGTTTATCAGGCGTACGGACATCACTAGATATATTGTCTAACACATTCACACTGTCAGGGTAGGCTGAGATATCTGGAAAAGTTCATAATCAATCAAATATAGGTTCAATTCCTTCGTCATTTTATCCTCAATATGTTTCTACAAGACTTCATTTTTTGGTTCTTTAAAACTCAAAACCGAGAATTCTAAGATGAAAGTACCCCAATCTTATGTTAGAGTTAAAATGCTCACTACTCATGGTTTGCATAGGACCCTGCTGTTTCCATCAAAGAGAAACAGATATGCATCTGGTTTGATTTGGTCATGGCTCCTATCAGTGAACAATTTTTCAGTCAGGTGGGGACAGAGCCATTTCTTCCTGTGTGCTAACATGTACCATGAGCAGCATCTTCCACAGATTAGCATCATATAACTATATAGCATTCAAACCAGAAGGTTGGAAAATTTCAGATTCAAGAAGACCAGAGATTGTACTATCCCTGTAGCGAAAACAAAGGCGTGGATCAGCTGTGCAGTTACTGCACAGCTGATCTGCGCCTTTGTTTTCGCATATGCAAAATAACCAGTGACCTACTTGATTCTGTGAGCTATATCTTCTGTAGGTTAGCATTGTACAATTTAATACTATTCAAAAAAGATGGCTAGAAGCTAGAAAATTTTGGATTCAAGAACAGAGATTGTAGCGAAAACAAAGGCACTGATCAGCTGTGCAGTTACTGCACAGCTAATCTGCGCCTTGGTTTTCGAATATGCAAAATCACCAGTGACCTACTTGATTCAGTGAGTTGCATCTTCTGTAGGTTAGCATCGTACAACTCTATACCATTCAAACCTATGTAGTAGGGGTCGCCCCAGGTGGTGAACAACTGAAACTGGTAGATGACTGGGCAAAGGTTAAGGCAAATAAAATATTTTTAACCAATTTTGTTTTCGATCTGGTGCAATGACACCTAGTTCCAATATAATAACAATTTAACTCTTGTGGATCTTGAGAGTAAAATATGTTGACATATGTATAAAGGGTCATTGCTTAACATGCATGCCTTTTCATGACAAACAGTAACTTAAGAAACCTAAATGTTGATCAAACTAAAACTATCATCATGACCAATTTATCACCTCCTCTTTCATGCTTTGAATCAATAATCACATTTTGATAGCTAAATCATCTTTTACATTTTTGTGACATTGTGTATCTATCAGACGGTAATTTTTGTTTTAGAATTTTCAAGACAATTAAGTATTAAAGAGAAAGGATACATCCACAAGGCATCTGAATGACTTCATAATTCTGACTTTCATCCGTTGTGGAACTGGACCTGCAAATCATGGCATATTACCATTAAAATTCTAGCAATTCTGATTTGAAAAATCAGAAGAAAAAAACAAACAAAAAAAACACATCACATTAAGGTAATGCCATGACTGAAATGCAAACAGGAAAGACTAGTCTGAATAGAGACATCGTTGGAAATTCAAAATTTTTACTTAAGGAACAATTTTACTATTTCGAATAAAGAAGGAGTAAAGACAAAATAAACAACCAACAATGGATGGATAGGACTAGATGGTTTAATTGTCGACCGGTTTCGGTAATACAATTACCTTTTTCAAGATGTTTGATTAGAGAGAAAATTTTACTGAAGTACTAAAAAATGGATCAAAATAGTCATGTGATGTTATTGTTCTAAAAACAGTGATTGAAAGTGAAAGTAGAATTTATGTTGGAAATAAAAAGTATTGTTGAAATCTAAATACAGAAAATAGACAGGAAGTATATAGTCCTTTTTTAGTCTTTCGTTGTTGTGAATATGCCGTATACTCTTCTTATTGGTTGGTCTGTCCAGTATACTTCAGATTCCTGGAATTCGTCTTGAAGAACTGTTTCTGTGGAGGATGAAGGGCTGATTTCTAGGTCTTTTACAATCTGGAGGTGGTTTAGTTTGCCTATTTGTTGATTTCTCGTTGGGTTCTATAGATATTGTTGCTTCCTCTGGTGTGAGTGTGATGTACTGATTTAGTCTGCTGTTCGGTTTTTTCCCCTTAATGTTGTTGATATGGCTCTCGTGCTGGTTGATCAGTGATGTTACCTTGACCTGATATATAGTACCTTTGGGTCTCGCCTCTGGCAGTAGTGTCCAGGGCTCCGGTTTGAGAATTTCTGATTTCCATCTTTTGTTCCTGGCTTTGATGGGTACCTTTTTTTCTCTGGGTCATTGTGGACCGTTAGAGCGTGTTTTCTTGCATTTTCCTTCCTTGCAAATAGTTTAGCGCAATGCCAACATTCGTACTATTTAATGATTTCTGTATGGAGCGAGTTGTTGTGTCTCCGTAGATTTGATATGTTAATGAATGATCTCCTGCAGGTCTTACAGTTGAACAGCTTTTCCATGTTATTGTATTAAATTGAGTCCAGTTGGGAATTTTGTCTGGAGTCTCGCTATCCAAGATTTTTCTGTGCGTAGACGTACGTTGACGTTACTAGTTGTCTGGGCGACGATAATGGCGGTCACGTCGCTTGCCACATGGTTTTTGTGAGATGAAGTGACGGGAAACTGGTTTTACGTCATTCTTTTGTTTGATGTCCGTCAAATGGCCCCTAAGGCATTCATTAAAGGTGTTACCTGACTGTCCGACATACTGAAGTCCGTATTTTTTGCAACTTATGACGCAGATCACATTTTTTGTTTTACAGTTAAAACGTCCCTTGATTTTGATTTTTTCTTTAGTTTTCCATGAGGTACAGGACAGACCCGCTATACCGCGCCTTGAATTAACGCGGTGTTGGATATCACGCGAGGGCACCTTGGATCCCAAAATTTCGCCCACCCACTTTTGAGAAAAAAAAATCGTGGCGACGCGACGGCGACATTTTACCCTTATATATTCCTTTATTGTATTACAGTTTAAGGCGTTTATGTGCGGATGAATTCACTGTTAGAAAGATCGTTTGCAGGGAATTCATCATGGTTCAGTTTTCTTACAGTTTCTCTTTATGGTACTCGAGAAAAAAAAATTAAAAGCAGTTGTCAGGCGTTTGCCAAGGTGCTATTTTCTAACAGTTTCTCTATATTATACATTGAGAACAATTAATGTTAATTATCTTTTGCATATTTAAAACTGAAAGAACAGGTTTTCTTATAGAAAGCATAATGTGTTTACGAACCGTGTCGGCTGCGTGTATATTCAAGAGTGATAATTGCCATGTCAGTAATTTTTAGACTTACACAATCCACCGTTCGCGAAGCATGGATGACACATTGTTTTCTTAAGATAAGCCATAAAAGTTGTGAAAATAAGCCCAATGAGCTAGGGGATTATCGATAGACCGTAACGAGACCGTAAACACAGGTTGCTGTAGGCTATTGATGACACCTGTTACGCAACGTTGCTCATTTTCGACGGCGACACAAACCAAAGATTGTCTAAGCATTGGGACACCTATATCTTGTATAATTCTATCCGATCAGAAAATTCAATTAAGAAAGGCGAATTAAAATAAATGTAAATACGGTCTTGTCCGCGTTAAATATCCGGGTGCGCCAATAAGTCAAAGGCGGAACTCTACAATACAACAGCAACGTAAGCCCGGTGTCATGGACGCTCTTTTCACATAAAATCGTACGTTGTAAATAAACAAATTTAATCATTGTAGATCGTTTTTAACTGATAAAACTGTGGAACACGCAATACTTCACTTTTGTTTATTCCATTTTACAAGGACTCTGCGATAAACCGCCAAGCTCGGTTAAGCCAATACACACGTCGTATAGGTTCCCCACCCACCAATACACTACAGAAACTGCGATCAGTCTGGTCCGACTCAGTAGATTTGCATTACGCGCCTCACCTATAACGCGCATGCGACTTGTGGACCCCGACCAGCGCGTTATAACGGGTCTGAAGTGTAATATGTTCTGTTTGATCTAAGAACGGGCAGGTGATACATGGTTTCCCGCAGGGTGAGCTTCCTTTGTTTTTACTTTTTGTGATAATCAAGATTAAAGCAAGATGATGGAAGGCAAAAGGTCAAAAATAGAAGTAATAAGGTTTTGACTGACACTAACATCATTAAATAAATTCAACTTTGAGGATTCAAAAATTTCACAATAAGACTATATGATCTATAAATCCTTACCCTTGTGGCAAGACACCTGTATTTGTCTTGTTATCTGCTGAGAATGAAACTTCTTGAGCATAGTCAAAGTGACAGTTGCCGAGCCCCTTCCTGACTAGATATCCTCCAGGGGGTGACACCATACGACCGTTGATACTCACATGGACAATACGAGCCTGTATTAGTAGAGAAAGTTTACAATGGATTTCATTCTATGACATAGTAAGCAGTCCATGCCCGGTTGGTGAATATTAAGCAGTTATTTCATGCCTGGTTGGTGAATAGTCAAAACTATGCCCCGAGGTGCCGTTGACAGCTCAATGAATTATTACTCGAAGCTGTTAAGCCGAGGATAATTCCACATTGAACTGCCAACTGCAACTGGGGCATAGGTTTGACTATTCTGCCAAACAGTCATGCAATAACTGCTTTTTACCCAACAAAATGGATATGCATGAATGTTGAACAGATCTTACTCCAAAATGATTATAGATGTATAAAATCAAATGGGACATTCAGCATCCTTTATAGATGAGCTTTTGTTTATGTAATGATTTCTCCTACTTAACCATAAGATTTTTTAAATTCAATATTTTTTTTTTTTTTTTTTCATATTTTTCATATCTGCCTATCTGGTCTGCTACTGAAGTTTTGCTATTTGGTTCTTTTATCAACAAACAAGTAATTCTTTAAATAGCATTTGAACTGGGTACCATGCCATGGTATAGTTTCAAAAGCATACTAGCATGACATGAGGGACCACCTACCCCTCTGTATGTATCCTCTTTACTCTTGTTATAGTTCCAGAGTCGTAGGCCTGATATCATAACTTTCTGACCAAAGTTGACTGTAATGGTGTGGTTCTGGCCCTCAGTGAAGGGTATCAACCACATGTGCTCATCAGACACTGTCACATTGGTACCATCTATAAGTCTGAAATTACATGTATTGTTAGAAGATATTCAGGCATATATTGGCTCGCGACACAATAAAAATGGTCTTCCAGATTTTCGACCAAGTCCTACAAAACCGATCTGTACAGTCTCGTAAAAAGGCTAGAAGCTTGAAATTTCAGATTTATGAAGTAGAGGGATTGTACTATCCGTGTAGTGAAAACAAAGACGCTGATCAGCTGTGCAGTTACTGCACAGCTGAACTGCGCCTTTGTTTTTGCACAGGCAAAATTTTCTCATGATGAGGCTCAATTATGCTAATTTATTTCTGACCAAAGTTGACTGTTACGGTGTGGTTCTGGCCCTCAGTGAACGGTATCAACCACATGTGTTCATCAGACACTGTCACATTGGTACCATCTATAAGTCTGAATTACATGTATTGTTAGAAGATATTTGGGTTGTGTCTGATGATAATTCAGGCATAATTATGCTCATTTCTTTCTGACAAATGTTGACCATTTCAACTCTACAACCATGAGTGAATAATTTGAACTGATGCATAAGAAAACTAACAACAAGCATTGGCGAAAATAAAGGCGCTGATCAGCTTGCAGTAACAGCACAGCTGATCAGCGCCTTTCTTTTCGCTACTCAAATATTACAATCCCTCTTCTACTTAAATCCAGAATTGTAAGCTTCCAGCCTGCTTCTGTGACTGTACAGGCCACTTTGTGTCAGACCTGGGCCAAGGCTGGTAGGAAAACCAAACTGTTGGTTTTCTCATGCAAAGCTCACTGTTGGACAGATTCAAATGAATACAAAAGTCCTTACTTGTCGAGTGTCCTATCATCTCTCTCATGACCTTGCAATGACCTCACATCTCTCGGATTGGCTGTTATCATATCCATGGTAACCGGTAACGCCTCGCCATCCTTCCCGACAATTTCTAACCCTGTCAGACCCAGATAGTGCAGGTCTCCCCAGGTCGCGGTGAAGTTCAGTTCAATGCCTGAAACATTCATGTGTTTAAACATTTAAATGTTCATTAATGTATGGCACATGCCAATTAAAATTCAATTAATTATTTACCAGCCACTTGCATGACACAGTAAAATGAGAGAGTTCATACAAACTTTATTTATAAGACTAGCTACGCAACAAAAAGAAAAATCTTTCTTGAATGAATAAGAGTAGCTCTCATTATGACATTAAAATGTTAATGTTAGGCAAATTTAACAGATCACTATTTTTTCTACTCTAATCTTTTCAGTTAAGGCATTTATTAACAAGCAATTATTATGTACCTTTCAGAAAAGTACTTTGAGATTGCATTCACAAATATCTTTTCCACCAGTTCTGTCATTATCTAGTCTTCCATAAAAAGGATATTATATAGTCAATGCTTCTGACATATTTGACAGAGAAGAGAATCCTTGTGAAATATTACTTACAATTGCCCTTATAGACTAGAATATCTCCTTCATAAGCTGTGAGAGCCGTCTCAGGTCTGGGGGTGGGGGAAGCTGTGGGCCGCTGCCGCTCCATCTGCTTAATATTGCCTACTGCCCGAGTAAATGGCCTATTCTGTAAATATATGATGTTGACTTCATAAACTACTTAATCATCAAATAGGCAATATCTTTTGAACAGCAATGCAATGTCTTTTTACCATTAAATTACGTAGCTTTATCCATTAATTCAAACCGGTCTTCAAACATGTTGAGGCCTATAAATATTTAGAGACAGACTTGGTCAAACAAGAACAGACCTCCTAAAACAGGAATCTGTCTTTACAGTATATGGTGCATGTTTGACAAAAATGAGGATATGGGTGGAGTGCAGACTGCCTATTCTATTTCTCCATGAAAACCTGTTGTGGGCACTTGTTAAATTTGCCTCAGCAAGGCAATTCCAGTGAGCAGCTAAACTACATGAATCTTGTATACAATGTATCTGCTTTTTAATAAAGCCATACTATTTCAGCTTCACTAGGGTTCAGGTATTCAAAGAAGCCACCTACCCCACTTTCTCCATCATCAGCGGTTGTGGGTCGTTCAACATCAAACGGTTCATCTTCATCTAACATCTCACCTTCATAAGCCTCGTCATTCTGGGAAACCGCCTCTAGAATCTGCTCATCCATTGTAAACAGTATGGTCTGAAAACAATAGGATTGTATGCTACACTAAGATATTCTTGATTCATTATTCGTAAGTCAAGTGAATCTGTGATTCCAAAATCTGCTCATCCACCGTGAACAGTATGGTCTAAGGACAAAACACTGCAGGTCAATTTGTATTTATCATCTTTCACCGCTAAAAAAAACCAAGTACTCTTAATCTTTAATCAGATATGTTAGCACTCCAGCTATTGCACCAGTCATAATACTTCAGCAAACATCAACATGTGTAAGATATAAAATCTAACACAACTTACGTCCCCAAAAGCCTCAGTCCCACCTTCCACGCCCCAACATGCCCAGGCTATCTCGCCTTTAAAGATGGGCACAGAGTCTATGGTCATTACATCTTTAGCACTTGAAATTTATTTTTGCATATGCGAAAACAAAGGTGCAGATCAGCTGTGAAGTAACTGCACAGCTGATCAGCCCCATTGTTTTTGCTATACGGATAGTACCCTCCTACTTCAATCATAATTTTCAATTTTCTAGCCTTATTCTGTGACTGTAAAAGCAAATTTGTGCCAGACCAGGTTGTAAACCCCAAAGATCAGTTTTCTTATGCCACAGAGTATATAATCTACCACAACTTACATCGCCAAAAGCCTCTGTCCCACCTTCCACTCCCCCACAGGCCCTGGCTATCTCCCCTTTGAAGATGAGCACAGAGTCTAGGGCCATCATTACATCTTTAGCACCACGGTACGAATGAATTCTGGACTTGTTATAGTTCTAGAATACACAGTATACGAAATTATATTAAGCATGATTGTGGAAAGCTCCTTTTCAAACACTAAATGCCCTCCTTTTTTACTAAATGTCCAGACTTAAGTATTTATGTATTTGAAAATGAAGCATGGTCAGTTAATTAAGAGATGGTGGTCCTTGTTAGAAAATAAACTAATGACTTCACATTTATTAGAACAAAAACTTGTTCTCAAATGAATTAAGCTTTGGCTGGTATAACAGGAAAATGTACACACACATAATGCCTTGAACCATTTATTTGAGTAAAATTGACTGTTTTGACTTGATAAGGATCAAAACAGGGATGTCTAATGAACAACAAATATTGCAGCAACCAGGTACCAGTTAAAAACCTCAAATAAACATCACTTACCCATATTCTGATCATAGCCACCTTGCACGGTTTGTCAAACGACAGGAACACTAGATGGTTCTGTCCAGGATTAAAGGGAGCTAACCACATATGTACATCATCTCGTGTTCTGTTTACACCGTCTATCAAATTATCAACCACACGTGGGTCTTTCTTGTACTCGGGTAGGACATTGATGTCACTAGGTTCCGCTCGAATCTGTAATTGATGGAGCATAGAATTATATGTGATACAAGAGTCAATCTTTTAATCATGTCACTGATTTGTTAAATATCATGCATAAATAATAGCCCAGTGCATATGTGTCAGGTACTTTCCACTTCTTTAAAGCTACTGGTTAAAAGTCATTGACAATCAGCATAGAGCTGCATCTTGAAAAAAATGGATTTTTGCCTATGCGAAAGCAAAGAAGCAGATCAGCTTCGCAGTAACTGCAAAGCTGATCAGCACCTTTGTTTTCGCTACTTGGATAGTACAATCCTTCTATTTAAATCGGAAATTTCAAGCTCCTCTCATATTTCTAAGACTGCACAGGTCAGTTTGTGTCAGACCTGGTTTGAAACACTGAAGACCAATTTTCTCGCATCACGGCTCAATTTTAAACACTTTTGATTACAACAAAGCATTTGATTTCCTTGATTTCCCCCTAATATTCTTGAATACACATCATGTGTTTGAGATAGACTGAGGATCAGAATGAAAGCTAAGAGCTTTATATTTACACAACAGTACCATATTTTACATCCCCTTCAAGATAACATCAGCTTATTTGAGCCGCGTAGCGAGAAAACCGGTCTTCGGGGTTTCCGACCAGGTCTGACACAAACCGGCCTATACAGTCACAGAAGAAGGCTAGAAGCTTGAGATTTTGGATTTAAGAAGAAGGGGAATTGTACTATCCAAGTAGCGAAAACAAAGGTGCTGATCAGCTTCGCGGTTACTGCAAAGCTGGTCTGCGCCTTTGTTTTTGCCTAGGCAAGAATCCGGTTTTCTCATGACGTGGCTCATTTGAGAGGAGACAATCAGGAGGTGGGGCAAAAACTTGAGTCCTATGAAAAACCATCGGACACATCTGCCAGCAGAAGTTGGCTTGTTCTACTTGTGCCCCGCACAGAGCTCGGACATACATTGGACAGAGCAGTGAACAGATACCTTGGTGATATTGACTTGTTCTCCTGTACTAGAGAATATTTCTACCCCTGTCAGTCCTACATAGTGTTTGTCTCCCCATGTGGTACGGATATTGATGATCAGTTCTCTGCCATAAGGTAACTCAGGGATCACTACACCTTCCTCATCACTAGGAAATCAGAACAAACAAAAAATTAAACACTACTCTTCCTGATATTGGTTTGTTTGTTTGAATTAATGCTTAACGTCCCAGTCAACAGCCATGGTCATGTCGGGACATTGCCTCTATTTTATGGGACTTTTACCTTAAATGAGGATGTCATGACATCCAACAAGTGCTTCAAATAACCCACCCAACTAAACCAATAAGGCTTATATGTATGGATGGTATGACATGAACCACTTTTCCTGGGCAGGCTCAGACCTGAGTGGTTAAACAGTATTCAGACGGCCAGTCAGTTGCATAGAAGCTTTGCCTGGAGGCACAAGCAACCCATTTATTTCTTTGGGCCCCAATGGGCGGGAGCCCAAAGCTGATATTGGAGTTATGTCATGACCAAAAAGGTGAATCAAGGAAAACTTTCCATCTAGCATGATAAACACACAAGGGCCAAAAAAGAATCAGTAGCAGCATGTTAACTAGATTTTGCTCTTAAGGCAGCATTGTTAAACAGACTTACGAATCAATGTCCATGTCTGTCTGTGTACTGGGTTCCTGCTGTACTACAGGTTCTTCTGGTATTGGTGGCTGTGTTGGAGCAGCTGGTTTCTTACCAATATTGTTGAGATACTCATCAAATATATCATCTGAAAATCAAGCATGTTTAATGTCAAACAGACAAGAAAGAATCTGTATTCTCTATAAAAACTACCTTAAGTGTAGACATTAGAAGTGCTTTGGTGACTCCCTTGCAAATAACTATGACCAGTTTTTGTAAATATTTCTTTTTCTCTTTTTTGAGATAAGTGATAGTATGCCTTGCACCTGTATTCTAAAACTTCACCGGAAAGTTGATGTTACACATACTTTCAACAGTAGTAATGCAATAATGAAGATTTTTGAAGAAGTTAGGTACTCAAATTTTTGTCAATATGCCCAAAGGTAAACCTGTGCTAAGAAAGTTTTCAAAGCTTTCAGTTGGTGCGAATAATCTTTGTATCTTACCATCCATGTCCATAGACAATCTTCCTCTCTGATGTTGATTAAACTGGGTCAGGGAACCCCAGGATTCTTCTAAATTTAGACTTGGGTTTTCCCGCCATTTGGATCTGTTTTGCTGTATTCGTTTCATTGGAGTCTCTTGCTCTGCAAGTCAATGGAATATAAGCAAGACTTTTTTATGAAGAGAATTCACTTAAACTGCTTATCAAAATAATTTTATGTAATAATTTCAGTTTTATGGGAGACGTCTACTTTGGATGTATGTAAATATGGACTTGGGTTCGTAATTTCTACATACTTTGAGATACCAAGTAAACTTATAGGCGTACAGACATAAACACTGCTAAAAAATTAAGCAATTTGTAATTAATAATGAACATCTATAACATGAAGAAATACTGAAAATTACTCAAGGGAGTCTGTTAATATGTAAGTACTGATATAGTTTTACAATTGAGCCGTCGCATGGGAAAACCAACAATCTGCATATGCGAAAACAAAGACGCAAATCAGCTTCGCAGTAACTGCGAAGCTGATCAGCGCCTTTATTTTCGCTACACAGATAGTACAATTCCTCTACTTTCTAAATCCAAAATTTCAAGCCTCTAACAATCTTCTGTGACTGTAGGCTGGTTTGTGTCGGACCTGGTCAGAAAGCCAAATTGTTGGTTTCCTCACGCACAGGCTCAATTATAAGACAATTACCGGCTGTCTTCCCAAGATCTGATGGCTGTGGTTTTTGTTCTGATCTACAACACAAAATAAACACTGATAAGCACACAATTTGACAATATGAGACCTTATCGTATGCTTTTAAAACGGTTTCTGGAACTGTTTTGCAACGCTTCTATGCCACTATGCATTGCTTTTCAAAGAAACAGAGAGAAAATATCTGATTACAAAACAAAACACAAGTTCCGAAGTAAGTTTGGAAATATTCGTGAGAACTTAATTTTTGAGAATATTTGCAAATGTTTACTCGTGAATTTTAAGTTCTCGCTAATAAAGATTTACCGATAGCATTATAGATTGAATGAGTACACGCTCACAATTTCATGAACTTGCTAATGATTCGGAAATAGTAAATTAGCAAAATAAAAGTCACTTGAAAATTTCCGGATTTACTGTATAAGGATCAAGTATATTTCTTTCTTTTATCAATACTGTAAATTAAATTTATTTTTCTTTCTTGTCTTACTTTTGTCCTGGGAACTTGGACATTTCCTCATCAATGAGCATGTTGATTTCATCCTGGGTGGGTGGTGTTTTAGGAGCCTCATATTTAGGCATTTCTTGGTTTACATTATAACTGTCCGCTGGACTCTGGAAAGGGGCTGGGGAAAGATAATGAAATTCATAAGCACAGTTAGGTGAATACCTTTTTAGGTAGCTTTAAATAAGCTCCACGATATAGCCATTAACAGATTAGCAGGAGTGTTCAGCAGAGACTGAGATAACACTGGGCATCTGCCTTTGATATGAGACCTAGTTGTCACTACATTTAACTTTGAAAGTAGATTCTGAGCACTGAACACAAAATATGTAGCTATTTGCTCTTTGCATCTTTTATAACTAGTGCCTATGGAACTGTACAGTCAAGGCTTGTAGTATTTATTTCAGATAACATGCTTATTGTAATGTTATAGTTAATTGTTTCTGTCACATAAACATTCCTCAAAATAATCTAAGTACTTACTTGAGACATCCTCAGCTTTAAGCCATCTTGGTACCTCTTTTTTCCTCACTGATGATTGATCTCTGGAATTACATGTATATCATTATGCTAATATCAATACGAGATAGATTCAACCAGAAATCTTTTTGTTGTTGTTGTTGTTGTTGTTGTTGTGTTTTCTGATTGTATTTTTGTTTCTTTGTTTGTCTTATTATGCATTTTTCTTCATTTTTTTTTCAATATTTTTTTTCATTTTTCATTTTTATTTCTTACAAGATCTTATGTTCTTATGTTATCACCTTATATGATTAGTCGATAAATAAATCTTACTTTTTGTTCATATCTTTCAGTTTCTGTAACATTGGAGTATCATCCATACTAGAAGCTACACTTGTTGATGACCCAGTAGCATTCAGCTTGTCTGTGTCAGATTCTGCCTTGTTCCCTGCCCCGACTTCAGGGGACAGCTCCTTCTGAACAGGTCTAGGTTTGCTGTCTTCAGGTTTCTGGGGTAGGGGTCGGGGAGACAGTTTCTCCTCAGACTTTCTTGGCGGAGGTAATGGTGGTCTGTTCTCAGAACTGTAAATCAAAACAATGCATTTAAGACCATTTAACCTTTATTGAGCTGTCCTGACAAGCAACTATACACTCAAGATACAAAAGCCTGTTATACAAAACATAACATTCTAGGGCATGAAATTTTGGATTGGGTGACAGCATGTTCTCTTCGTAAGCAGCTGATCTACATTCTGGCACTTTTTCCTCTTTTTTCTTCTCTTTTTATTTCTATATCAGCTTAATAAAGAAGCATTGGCAAAGAAATGACCCTTATACCCAGTAGTCTACCCCAGAGTACCTCAAATTTTAACAGTAGATGTATTAAAGTAATTAAATCAAAGAAGGCAGAAACTATCTTAACAGCAAACACCAAATGTATGATTCTCAAAGAGCATTATTCAATAATTGTGTTACCTTTCTGAGACTGACTTTGAGCTGTCCACCTCTGCAGACCCATGACCATCCAGCCTGGCTGCCATTCTCTTGGATTTTCTTGGGGTTTTGTTGGCTGCCCGCCGCCTATCCCTCGCCTTGCTGATACTGGGACCATCTGGAGAATAAATATTTGAGTTTTATTTAATAGCTCATAGAAATCTGTACAGCTGTTCACCTGTAATACTTCCAAGTGCTTTTCTTCCATGGGTAGGTTTCTGAATCAGATTTTTCAAAATCCTGCATTATATTCCTTTTTTGTGCCTTCTTAAGATTCCCCCGAAAAAAACACTTATTAAAGTCATGCAAACAGCAATTGCATAATGCACAGATCAATCTTTATGATCAGTGCATTTGTCAAACAAAATCTAAAATTCTTAGTTATTCAGCATAGGTCAGAGAAACAAAGACAATAATAAGTAAGTAAGTAAGTAAGTAAGTAAAGCCTTTATTTATAGAGGGTAACAACATTTAGCACATACATATAGATACAAAGACATGTAATAGCTAATCTTCCATGAGGCCCTCATAAATATATATTTACAAATATACAAGTGAGCAAACAATGACAGAGTACATAACTATATATCTGTTTGCAGCTTGAGTTTGGTATTTTGCCGGATAAAGTAATAACAAACTTGTTCAAGATATCTTACCGAAACGAAATGCAAGAAACCTAGTGAAATTACTGGGCAGCATGATTTTAATACATGCATATCTGATAGCAGTGTTTGTATGTACTATACAAGACTAATATGACCAACCAAACTGCAAGTAGACAGATAGTTACTTGTACTGCAGTGACAATTTATAAAACAACAAAATACACAAACAATACAACATGATTACCAAGTACATTCACTAAGTTATCATGTAGAAATCAATTAAAATTAAGAATGTGAGGATTATTTATAATACAAGTTAAATAAGTTATACATGAATTACACATGTTCATTTCTGTTTCCTGACCATTTCAGGTATCTTGTATGAAATGTATCAATGGTTTGGGCTGTTTTGATCTCCTCTGGAAGATTATTCCATACAAGGCAGCCAGAGTATCTCATGCTTTGTTTAAAGTATTCAGTCCTAGGCTTAGGTGGGATAAAGCAACCGGCAGCAGTTGATCTTAGATTTATACTTGTATTGGCACTGTTTCGTAAAGTAAAGTTTTCTGATATATATGTAGGTACTAAATCATTGTAGACTTTGAACATAAATTTGGCTTTCCTTAAATGGACTCGGTCATATATTGACATGATTCTCAATGTATTCATAGCTTCATCCCCATTATCAACATTGAAATCAAGGATAATCTTACATGCTCGCTTCTGTAACTTGAATATCTTCTGTTTATTTGCATCTGATGAACTTCCCCATACAATATTGCAAAAGTCAAGGTGTGGTTGAATATATGACTTGTAGAATTGAACTCTGTGGTCTGTAGATAAGAATCTTTTAATTTTTGACAGTAACCAAGTATTTGACGAGATTTTCTTTGTTAAGAATTTGATGTGTTCAGACCAAGTCAAATTATTGTCAACAAAAACACCTAGAATTTTATCATTTGATATCATATTAAGTGACTCATTATTGAATATAAGATCTAGATTTTCATTAGTTAGTCTTTGTCTTTTTTGGTTTGATGTTACTAACATAACTTTGGTTTTATATGAGTTAAGTTTCATACCATTTTGTTTACACCAAATATGAAGGCTATTCAAAGCACTTTGAAGATTGTTTTCTAGCTGTTCTAAGGAATCTTGAATATCGTACAATGTTGTATCGTCAGCATAGAGATCAGTAAAAACATTATTAGTGTACAGAGGTAAATCATTAATGAAAAGTAGAAATAGGAGAGGCCCAAGAATAGACCCTTGAGGAACCCCACATGAAATTGGTTTAAAATCTGATTTGGTGTTATCAATTGTCACCTGCTGTTTTCTATCAGTAAGGTATGAGTTTAACCATAGTAGGGCTTCATCTTTTATCCCATATATTTTCATTTTGTCTTTAAGAATTTCATGATCAACAAGGTCAAAGGCTTTTTTGAAATCAACTAATACAACGCCGACTATTTTACCACTATCTATAGCATTCAGCCAAAGATCTATTATGTTTATAAGGGCAGTTTCACAAGAATGTTGTGTTCTGAAACCTGATTGTGTTTTGTGCAGTAGTTTATGTTGTTGCAAGAATTCAGACAGACTCTCATGAACATGCTTTTCAAGAACTTTACTTAAGACAGGCAAGATTGAAATTGGGCGATAGTTATTGACATCCTCATGGGGTCCACTTTTATGTAGTGGGGTAACTTTTGCTTCTTTCCACTTAGATGGAAAAATAGAGTTAGTGATGCTATGGTTGCATATAAAAGTTATTTCATCAGAAATTAATGGTGCTGCCAACTTAAGTAAACGTGGCCCGATCATGTCGAGACCTGTTGCTTTATTTATATCAATATTGGAGAGAAACTTGAAAACCTTTTCCTTTTGGATTGGTGGGATTATAAATTTTGTGTCCTGTGAGATTCTTTCATTACAGAATTCTCGTAATTTATCATGATTTGATTTAGTCAATGGTTCTTTTAACTTACATGCAATATTGACAAAAAAGTCATTAAATTCATTTGCCATTTCTGTTGAGTCATCTATTTGAGTGTCTCCAACATTAATTGATGTAATAGTAGATTGCCTTTGCTTGCCTTTCCCAGCTCCTACTTCCTGAAAAATTTTGTAGATGCTACCTGGGTTGCCTTTATTGTTGTCAATGAAAGACTGGTATTGAGTCTTCTTGGAATTATGAATGAGTTTAATAACCTTATTTCTCAAGATCTTATATTCGTTTTCATTTCCCAGTGATTTCTGTCTGTCCCTACATTTTATTGCTTCAAGTATTTCAGGTGACATCCACTGAGGTTGATTTTTATGCTTAACCCTATGTTGTTTTAATGGTACATGTTTGTCTACTACTTGCAAAAATAAATCTAGCCATGCCTCCATTATATCATCAGTATCATCAAATAATTTTATGGTATCCCATGGAACTAATTTCAGGTCATCAACAAATTTTGATTCATCAAAGGTTTTAAAACTTCGGTAAGATATTGTATAATGTTTTCTCTTAGGGGGCTGAACATGCATCTTGCGTGTAAAAAATACTGGGAAATGATCACTTAGTCCAATTTTGGGTATATCCAAAGAGTTAACATTTTCAGGACAATTTTAGTAAATATGGTCTATTAAAGTTTGAGAGTCATTTGTTACTCTGGTAGCTCCAGAGACTAGCTGATATAAACCAAAAGATTCTATATATTCAGACCAGACATTCCTTATTTGGCTATTGAGAAGATCTCTATTAATGTCCCCCATCAAATATATTTCCTTATCTTCCCTAAGTACATTTTCTATATTTTCTTCAAATATAGCATTCCACTCAACAGTAGAATTTGGAGGTCTGTAAATATTGCCCAATAAAAATGATTTGCTGTTGACAGGTTTAATTTCTAACCAAATACATTCTAGATTCCATTGTTCAAGATCAGTTCTTCTATTACAACATACTCCATCCATAACATATACTAATAGACCACCTCCTGAGTTCAATTCTCTATCCCTTCTGAAAGGCTTTTGGTAACCATTAATTTCAAAAGCTGAATCAGGGTGATTGGTATTCAATTTAGACTCACTTAAGCCTAGGACATGAATGTGATTTTTTTCTGAACCTAATAACAGACTAACCTGATCAATTTTATTACTTATGCCTTGAATATTTAGATGACCCATTCGAAAACCTTTATTCTTTAAACCTAAATCTAGTAAACATGGAACATTAGCCTGGCTGGAATCTGTATCAGTTGAAAAATCATGCATTATAGCAGAGTAATTAGACACCAGTGAAGAGTACACAGAGCTTTGGTCATTATCTAGAGATAATAAGCTATCATTATTTAAGCCCTCTTGCTCAGCAAGTGCCTGATCACTCCTATAACTATTTGCATTTGAACTTCTTGAATAATTAATATACACATCATGAGATAAATTACTACCAGAAGATACACTTGTGTTACTTTCATCACCATGGGGCCTCATGGAAGTAGAATCAAGTGAATTATCATACAAACAATCTATATTCTGCTCTTCTGCAAGTATCATATTTAATACAGCAGCATTTTTAAACTGTTCAAGGTCTCGTTTGACAGAAGAGATAAATGATTTGTCAGCATTGTAACCATTGTTTGTTGAATTACTTTTTGGAGTTAAAATTGCTTCATTAATGACCAATTCCTCAGAAAGATTTTCAGCTGCATGCTCTGAAATTGAAAAATCTGATTTAGGTCTACACTGGCATATATTTTCAAGGCAGTTCTCACAGCTAGTTGAGAGAATTTCAAATGAATTTCTTATGGTTATATACCGATCACTTTGAAGAATGTCTTGTCCTTGTGTGCTGGCATCTTTGCCTAGTTCCTATTTATTCCAGCATATGGAATCTTTATGTCCATAGTAATTGCAGGAATAGCACAGAAGTTGTCTTTTATGACGGCAGTCACTGGTAGTATGGTTGGTTAAACCACACTTCATACACCTTTCCACATTTTTGTAGGAATTTGTGTCAAAGTGGTGTCCATAATATTCATTTCTGTCATAGAAAGTTCCATAATTTCGATTTTGGTCATAGTGTTCATTTTGGTATGTATCCTGAGGAGTATCCCTGTGGTGATAACGATGATCATCGTTATCATGATGGTGGTCAGCAGATCTGTGTCGTCCAGCATATGATGAGCTTGTGTCCTGGTTGTTTCGCATCGCCTGTTGAGCTCCGCCACTTTGGGAAGTGCTATTAGGAGCTCTCCTACCATGTTGCCCTCTTGGTCGTGTGCCGTGGTAACTTGTCTTTCTGTCTCTATGTGTGTTTGAGAGTTCAGTAACATTTTCTGAGTCCTGTGGGTGTACGCAGTATTTGAAATTCTCCACAATGGGTAGAACTGAGTTGATTGTCCCTAGTAATCTTTTTGTTCCTGAATTAGACAGGTGGATCCAATCCCTGGGCTTGTAGAATTTTGTTCTGAGTCCATTGTTGTAGTCATAGAAAGCTGAGTTTGTATCCACAAAGGTCGCTCCATGTTCCGCAGCTACACTTTTTATCAATTTGTTTATGTCCGTTGTGTCGGTATCCCCTCTTGGACAGGAACTGCAAACATACACATTACAGCCTGGGTTTATTTTCTTGATATGGTTCAGTAGAGTTTCATACCCCTTTTTGAAATGTTCCATATTGTTTGATTTGGCAGAGTCATTACCCCCACAGTAGATGATTATATTCTTGAATTGAGTCAGGTCATACATTTTTATGCTTCTACTGATAACATCTATTGTAGCACCTGGGAAGGGAGCACAGTGTACATTATTCTTCAGGCCTTTTCTGTTCACAGCAGAGAGGAGTGAGTCTCCTATCAATAGAGTCTTATTTTCGTTCGAGATCGCTGGGTTTCTTTGTGTTTGTGTACGACTGGCATCTGTCCGGCGCTGCTGAAGAGCCATATTTTCTGCATCAGAGATCATCCGTTCTACTGCTTCACTATACTGTAAATCTCCAGGCACTGTTACTTTGGTCGGAGGCATATTTTCTCCCGTTACATCAATTTGGACCACTTCCTCTGTAGTGGAATCTGAAGGGTCCCCAGCATCATGCTGTTGGACTTGTGACTGTTCCCTGTTAGACGAGTTAATTTTCTGGACTTGCTCTTGTAGGTTTATGACCATTTCCATTAATGAGGCTGTCTGATCTTTCATTTCAGCTTGAGACTTAATAATCTGCTCAAGGGGATCTTGTGTTTGTCGTATGTTCTGCATTGGTGTTATCGGTGGGTCATTCGTGTGTCTGTTTATACAGGGTGTACTGGCATATGAAGGTGGAGGTAGCGATGTAGTTTCTTCATTTATACCTAATGATTCATTTGTCTCTATTACATACTGGCGATACAACTTAGTAGCCAGCTTCATGAAGCCAGTTTGTCTCCAAAGTTTGTAAGCCTGCCCTTTCACAATGATGCCACAATCTTCATCATGAGGTGTTACAGTACATGTCTGCTTCTGAACATGGAATCGAAAAGTCCTTCTTTCCTCATCTGACTCCTGTTCTTGAAACCCCTTTTGAAAGTTTATCAGGAAGTTTGCATACAGATCTTTTGTTGCAAACAAAATACACAGTTTGTTCTTTTCCTTGTCGTCAGATACAGTGTAGAAAACGTTCTCAAATCTGTCCTTATTTGAGACATCATTTGATATTATGTCCTGTTCAGGTGTCATTTCTTCTGAGATCCTGGACACTTCAGATAATGATTGATCAGAATTTATTTGATCCTGTTGGCTGGCATTTTGAGGTAGGAGAGAAACTGATTGTTGGGAGCTACTAGCATCATTTTCATTTTCATAGAAAGTCATGTCAGTGACTTGCCAGCCATGAGGGGCTTGTACATTAGTTTGTTGACTCATTGTTACCAGTTGTTTTCTTCAGTAATTGATGTAATTAACACTTTATAAATAGGTATAATTGACACCAAATGAGATCTAGTACCACAGAGCTTCCTTAACAGTATGTGGCATACTAATTTCCATAAAACTGAACAACAGCCATCTTTGATTTATCTCTTATCTAGCATCAAGAGTTTACTACACAAATTGGTCAGAATTAATCCAGAATTTAACAGCAGGGGTTCCTATCCTATAGAACAAAGAGAATTTAATTTTCCATTTTAAACACTTTTCAAATTTATTTTCTTATATATAAATTCCAGAAAGTGAAAGCTTAAACTAAAAGCTCCGTATTGATATAAGTTTTAATATTTTAATCCAGATAATTCCAAGAATATTTGCCCTTTTTGTCAGAGCCACTTTTGCATGACCTATCACAAGAGAAGCAGGATAATCCATTCCTATATATATAATAGATCATATCCTTACCCTCTTTGCTACTTTTGTCCATTTTCTTTAACTATGTGCACTCAAAATAGATAACAGTTTCCCTTTATATACTCTCATGCCTTAAAGTCAAGCTTCCTGCATATCTTAGTAGTAATCCTGTTTATTCCATAAACCTTTAATGCAAGACTTCCTTAATAACCTTGAAATCATGTTTTCAAACTTGTTTTAAGTCATATCTTAAGCAGCCAGCACTTATTTTATTCAAAGAAAGACATTTTCTGCATTTAAATCTATGTAAATAATCACTGCCGTTAATATTGATTTATTGAACTATTTTATTCCTGAATGGCCTGTGAAGATTAATAATTGATGGTGGTTTTTCAAAGACACATTTACCATTTGCTTGAGGGCCTTGTTTAGAATTTGAGGTATTCCTTTGTGTTCTGCATATATGATGCTTTCCTTTGAAGCCTGACCTTATAGCAAAATGACCATCAGGAAAACATGTCCGTGCAATATTTACCCCCTTATACCCCACTTTTATATAGCAAATCTGGGGTATGCAGGGGTATACCTATTTTTCTTGTTTTTGCTCCAAAACATAGATTGTGGGTACCCGTTAGAACCGCCTCGCAGAGGCGGTTCTATGCGATGCGAGGCGGTTCTAACGTGTACCCACAATCTACACTGAAGAGCTTTAAAAACGCAAAAGATTTTATTCAAATGTTTCGCATCTTTGTAGTAGTTCGATTTCAATGAAATTTCACGAAAATAAACATTGATATGTATGCAAACTACATGTATGTTGTGAATTTCGTATCAAAATAATGAGTAATGTGAGAGTAACAGTTTTTGATATAGCAATAACCCTAAAATGCAAAACTGCAAAGTTATATTGAGCATGACTACAATTTGCCACTTGGCATAGAGAGCATCGATTTCTCATTAGAAGCAAAGGTTTTGCCAATTGCACTTATTGACTGGCACTGATGCTAGCTTGTTTGAATGGTCATGGTCGACGTAATTTCGACGTATTCAGCACCGTACGTCAATTATCTAGAGACATTAGCGCCTTGACGTAAAATGTTCGGTTGATAAGACCGGCGTCAACCTTTCGCTGTCCCAATAGCCTATGAGGGAATGCTGAGTTGCCGAAAAGTTGAACGATGGCAAAATTGATGTCACGTGACGTCACATATACGTCATCAAGATTGTAAAACTACAATTGTGCCGGATAATTTATTTTCGAAGACCTGAAGAATAATAAAAAAATAGACAAAACTCAAACTAAAGTGTTTTTCATATATGGATTGCTACAAGATTCATGTGAAATGGTAAAATATTTTTCTCCGTTAATTCTTAGAGACGCCACATGGCAAAATGTGTAAAACGTTTTTTTATTGCTGGGGGTGGTCAGTGCCTTTTAAAATGTTGGTTTCATGTGAGAATAGAAGTAGAGTACAGCTAACGACCCCATACACCTGTTAAGGAAAACTAAAAATGTCATTTGTGCAAAAAATACTAATTTTCGTTTTTTGCGTTTTTAAAGCTCTTCAGTGTATGTTTTGAGCAAAAATAAGAAAAATATCCAAATAAATCTATCGAAAATTTTCAATTTTTACAACTTAGGAAAAGTCAGTATATTATATGGGCGTGTTTTCGTAATGAGACCTAATGCAGGTAACATAATCAGTGAGTACTGACTTCTTATTACACTACACACAGGTTATCTAGAGGCAACCAACACTACAGAGTACAACCAACTGATGACATCAATATAAGGTCGCATATGGGAACAACTTACCATGGATCATATTAAATGATCCATGAAAAGTTGCTTCAGGACAAGTATTTACTCCCTGTTGCCGCTTATGGATTTCATCTGCATTGGCTGTTCTATACTGCGGTCTATGGATAATCTGTGTGTAGTATCAGAGATAAACATGATACCATTATTTACCAAAAGGTCACCATGTTCACTAAACATGAGAAATATTTAGGGATAAATGTTCAGTCTTAATAGAAATCAGCTCTCACAAATAATGACATCAAAATTAGGACCACAAAGGACAATACTAGAAAAAATAAGAATTTCAGCAAATTATAGATTTAAAAGCATAGCCATACGTCTCTGGCTGCTAAGAACAATCAGATCAAAGTCTACATTTTTTGCCATGATCTGTCTACCAGAAACCTGACTATCCGAAACTTCAATCATAATGGTATTTTTAGGTCTGTATCCAACTTTATATGTACACTGTATCTAGATTTACAAAGAACTGGAAATAAATTTACCTTCTTGTGGCCAAAAATCAGGATGTTCCCACTTTTTTCTTGGAGAAACAGAAGCTAGTGTTTTCAGTTTCAATTTTCTGAGCTTATAATTCTCTTCAGGTGTATTTTTCATAACACAATTATTAAGTCTTACATTTATAGCACCCAGGACATGTTTGTTATTTACATGTTTGCCATATACATGATTGCCATTCACATGCTTGTCAGAGTTACTTTCAACTTCATGTTCACCTGCGTTACTATTCTTATCTTCATTTGTACCTACAGAAGGTGTCAAGTCAGTTTCAAAGTAATTTATCGGATCATCTAAACTATGGAAATTCCACCGCTTTCTTGGTTTGGTCAATGACTTTGACTTTTCAACATTTTTTGTTAAAGACACGTAGATAGGCTTTCTGACTTTAGTTTCAAGTTTAGGTAAATGGAACCTGGCATCATCTGACAAACTGGGTATATAAAATGGTGACTCTTTTGATGTTTCAAACTGAGACCTTCTATTGTAAATTTTTGGCACTCGTATATGGGTATATTTTGGCTGATTTATAATTCCTTTTACTCCAGTTTGACCAGAAGTTACTTGTGAACAAGTATTTTTATGTGAAGGTTGTCCTTTTGCTTCTGGATGGTTTGACTGAGCTATAGGAGGGTAGAAACTCTTAGTTTTCTGATCTATCTCCGGTATTTGCAAAGTTGCCTTAAAGTTACTCTCTTCAGAGTCATTATCAAGTATATTTGAATCGCAGTCTACAACACTGATTAAAGGGTTATCACTTTTAGCATGTGTACAATCTAGACAAGGAACTTTTAAACTGGATTTATCATTCACTTTCTCAAGGTTATTATCCAAAGTTTCAGTGGGTGGATAAAAACTTTTGACACTTTGAATCACTTCAGGAACATGTAATGTTCGGTTACTTTCATCCTTCTTGAGGTTGTTTTTAGGTTTTTGTTTGCTATAGTCCTGATCATTTTTGAAAGGATAAAAGCTTTTGGCCACTGACTTCACTGCTGGTATATCTAGCGTTTCACTATGCCTCCTTGATATGTTCTCATTATGATTTGTATTATCAACCCTTGGTATAGAATTATTAGGCATAACAAGTTCTTGGATCGTCACAGATGCTATGCCTGCATTCTTTAGTTCTTTGTTCAAATCTCCATTAGCAGCACTGTTAGATAGTGAGGTTACTGTTGAGTTTGTATGACTGAACACTGAGTCTGGGGTTTTCAATGGCAATGGGCAATCCTCCTCTTCTTCTCGTTCTGAGATCTGATATATCACTGGTTTACTGCCTAAGTTCTGGTACCACTTTTTACGCTTCTTCTTGCGAGGGCTACTTGACTGTTGAGAATGTAATCTTGACCAGACTCCATGATTGGAGGTATATCCAGTTATCCCCCCTAATGGCGGGAAGGATGAAGCAAAGTTCTTTGTCATTTTAAATAATCCTGTTCAAACTTTCAAAATGTTATTTTAAGTCTCAACTGAAAATATGAGACTTTTTCTGCCAATGTTTCATTGTGTCTTAAGGTATAGCGTCTATCATTTTCCAATCATAAATATCCTAGTTCCTATCACAAAAGCGCACCTTCATGCAAGTCATTTCTAACCACTATTTCATGAGGTCTTAAAAGTGCATCTGGTAAATCCTACAATTATTCCACATGAATCGTCTCGAATTCAAATCAAATAATTTTTTTCATATTTAGAGTAAGAATGACGTAGATGCAGCTTTTCATGCAAAGAGTGTGTTAATTTGTAAATTCATTTTTTTCCATAATGTCAATGTAAATATTTAAATGACTTTAATCCCAATAGACTAATTGAAATCAGTAAAAGACCACATGATTCAATTGAAACAACTGAAAAGTGTAACCGCACAGGCTAATGATCCAGAACATTCTGGTGTAAAAAAGAAAGTCTTTTTTGGAATCTACCGAAGCTTGACAAATACATAAATAACATGATACAAATCTGTCAGTAAAGAAATTAAGTTACCAGATAGAATTTCTAGTTCCACAAAAGTTTGTTAACCTGAAACTTAATTTGAGAAGTACACTAACTTCTCTAAAATTTTGCATGTATACATGTATTTTGAGGTTCAACATACTAAATTTCGGTTTGATCGTGAAATTCTTTGTCACTAAACTATTGCAATGAAGAAAATAATTGTTTTACGGAACAAAATGTTATTTCTAGTTCCACAAAAGTTTGTTAACCTGAAACTTAATTTGAGAAGTACACTAACTTCTCTAAAATTTTGCATGTATACATGTATTTTGAGGTTCAACATACTAAATTTCGGTTTGATCGTGAAATTCTTTGTCACTAAACTATTGCAATGAAGAAAATAATTTTGTTTTACGGAACAAAATTTTGCAAAATTGATCACAATCTACAGCCATATCTAGTCTTTCTATCATCACTTTTTCAGTTTTTAAATGCAGAAATAAAATATTAAAACATCAAAAGATGGTTGAAAAACTAAATTTGCCAACATGCTCTATGACAACGATAAGAATCTATATCCTGTGAGTCAACTCATATGAACTTTCTTCTCTTCTATTCACTTGTACTCCAACTCCAATTTTCCCAATTCTCTTTGCAGAAATCAAATCTTTGGGGTTATGTGTTTCATTAAAGATAATTCCTTTCTGACAAGTATTCTTTTACAAAATATACCAAAGCCTAAACACTTTTTTTAAAAAAGTAAATTGAACTTTCAAATAATTATGGTAAAATTATCCATTCTAAATTAATGAAAAGGAATTGGATCCAAGTATTCTTAAAGCTGTCTATTAAATAGTTAAATCTTAAATTGCCATTTTGCATTCAAAATAAACTTCAGCAGAATGAAATGCAAACATAATTTTGCCCTAGCATTTTTTATCTTAATCCATTAACATGCTAAAATTAAGATCCTCTCAGACATGAAAGCAAATAGAATAAATTTTAAAGTACTCAAATAGTCAAACTTTATGTCAAAGATAAAGTAATGGCCAATTTAAGGTTTTTCTCTTTTCCCAGTTGAGACCTATACTGTTCTAGTAAAACTATTCAATAGTACAAGTACTAAGCAATTAACTGTACTAAATAATTCAGCTCCATCTAGTAAAGTGCATTGATTCTTAAACACCTAAATTAATGGACAAGTCTTAGACAATTAGGAAAGCTACAACATAATAATCATGGTAGGCTAAATTCAGATGCCAACTTGAGCCCATATAAGACCAAAAAATTCAAAGCCTGTGCTTACCATGTTTAGCTGAATATATACTTATTCGCAAAAGAAACGCGAAAATAACTAATACCCTTGTTTTTGTTTTTTTCTTTTTATATCACCAACATTCATTTATTAAATAAGTGATATAAATATCGATAGTCCCGTTATTTCTCTTTTACACAATATGAAAATCATGACGTTAAGACTTACGCTGGTCGCGTTGCCGCGAAAAAATAAGTTATCCCCCATTTCTATTGCTACAGAGATAGGATACCTTTAATTACCTTGCAAAAAGTTTTCGAAAAGATACCAATATTCGAAAGTCATGGGTGAAACAAAATCAAATCAGAAAACATTATGGCTTTTTTGATGCTTTTTTCTTGTATGTGACGTCGTTATTACTTTTTGATGTAAATTGCCGTTTTCTATCTATCAATTGAATTGACATACTCGAAATCTTTCACTGCCATAATATAGCTGTTAACACACTGAACAGACACCTACAGAATGACAATATGAAAGACCATAGTGTTTCTATAGTGAACAATAATGACGATCTCAAAAAAATAGGCTGACGTCAACAGAAAAACGCAACCCTTGGGAGCGTTGGCTAGCCGTATTTTCCAAATCTGTTTGTACAACTTCTTTAGCTTAGACACCCGGCCACTACTTCATGCAATCTGTTTTCAAATCGCATAATCGTGAATGTTTTAGATGCAATTTCGTAATACACGAGCTTGTACACTAACGTCATTGCAACGTCTTAATGAAGCATGCACAAAAGTCTAATTTTGGTTGATTATTGCTCACTAAAAATACTCATTAGTAATATCACTGAAAATTCCATCAAGATGATTCTTTTCCAGAAAATGGGGTTTTAAAATTTTCGCGTTTCTTTTGCGGATAAGTATACAATTATGGCATAACCATTAAATTGTCATGGCAACCAATCAACATAAGAAATGAAAACAAAATAGTCAGCTCTGCATGATGTTCCAATTAAGTACTAAAAAATAAGATTGGGATTTGGAACTTCCTTTCAATATCAATTCTATTTTTGAATTTATCTAGTTCTAGTTTTCAGTGACTGCTTTCTCAGAACTTCGCCAGCTCTTTGGCCTATGTGAGCTGCGACGCAAGAAAAACACAGTCTTCAGGGTTTCCGACCATGTCTGATGCGATGCGAGAAAAACAGTCTTCAGTTACTGCACAGCTGATTTGCGTCTTTGTTTTCGCACAGGCAAAAAATCTGGTTTTTTTTTCATGACGCGGCTCATGTACAATAGTGTTTTACTGATGGTAAGAACACCATGGTAACAGTTTTTGTCTGTTTGTTTGAATTGATGCTTAACATCCCAGTCAACAGCTATGGTCATGTTGCAATGTTGCTTCCATTTTATGGGACTTTTACCAAAAATTAGGACATCAAGATTCATGACATCCAAAATTGCTTCAAATATAGCAGTTTTTGAACCCCAACCCTCTTGCTCAAGCCTACTGAGTGCCAGAATCTCCTGCTTTCTGCCAATGATACATGAGCCTGTGCATGAGAAAACCAATTTGAGTTCCAACCAGGTCCGACACAAACCGGCCTGTACAGTCACAGAAGATGGTTAGAGGCTGGAAATTTTGGATGTAGAAAGTAGAGGAATTGTACTATCCGTGTAGTGAAAACAAAGGCGCTGATCAGCTTCGCAGTTACTACAAAGCTGATCTGCACCTTTGTTTTCGCCTATGCAAATTGTTGGTTTTCCCATGTGGCAGCTCACATGCAAAACTCTTTTCGACCTTAACTGTTGTACGACTTTCTTTTCTTTCAAGATTCAAGCTAATCTTTGTAGCTTTGCAGGCCATTTAGGTGACTGGGCTATAGTTTGTGTCCTTCTTCATTAGCATGATTTGAGACCCCTTAGACACATTTTCTTGTAATATAAGTGTTCATGAAATTATGCACCATTTTGTCTCCTTTGTTCCAAAAGCAATTTTTTTTTATCAAAATCTATTATTCATATGTGCAAACAATGCTCAAAGAAAAATTCAACAATTAAGTTGTCTTATTAAGAACAAGCCTTCAGGGGTCAAAGTACAATATCTTGCATGCCAACTTAATTTATGAAAACTACCATTGACTTTCCAAAAAAAGTCTTTTTAACCAATAAGTAATATTATTATAAATCACAGAAATACAATAGTTTCTCTTCGTGCATACATGCACCTTTATATCTTGAATTTCTTCAAGTGGGGTATCATCATTACATTTTTGACAGCTGTTACAATATAAAGTAGGTCACTTCAACTTAAAGCAAATGGGTCACAGCATGAACATGAGCTGGTGTATGTCAACATGACCCACCGTTGTAACTAAGTAGCAAAGAATCAAAGGCAGCAAACCAAGTCTGGATCATCTGGGGAAATCGAGATTGAAATTATCACGCAGATGCGTGACAACTCCCATGTATTTACCGCCAGTACAAGAGGTTCCATATCTCAAAAGAAATGTGTCAATTTTGTCGCAGTTCTGCGCGATAGAAAGCTTTTACGATTGCTATCCTGTAGCCTTGTTTTCGATGACTCAGTTCAGCTTTTTTCAGATGTGATCGGACCACGTGGAGGGAAACTATAGAGATAAGCAGGCGAAAACTTTGCAAAACAAACATGGATTTCAATTTTCCGAAATGATTCAGATCTGCAGACTGAGCAAAGATGTGGAAGATTGGGCACCAAGCAAGCCTTATCTTGGTCTTTAATAGTAGCGAAGGCACTTTCCTGGAGTTAGGGATGATTGATGTTTTCTCAGCCATGAGATAAATATTGGTCAAGGTCATTTGCTTATTATCACCATGTTTTAAGAAAGTGTCTGCTGACCCGATTATCACCAGAAAAATTTGCTTTGGGGGCAGTTGTCAGCAGACCTTGCCTTTATAAAATTAAGATTTTGTTTTGTTTGCCCGACTACAGCATATTTATACATGTATATGTTTCTGTACATTTCCACGGTGACAAGGTACAATGCTTCCTTGATCTAATTATGCATTGCATTTATCCTGAAAACATGTGCACCGCATCCTTCATAGTATACATCATGGTTAAAAATAGTTGAGGGGGGAGAAAAATCCAAAGAAAATCAGCAAAGGTAGAGTAAAATCTGTTCTTTTATTTGAGCCACCTCGTGGGAAAACCAACAATGTGGTTTTCGACCAGGTCCGACATAAACCGGCCTGCACAGCTACAGAAGCAGGCTAGAAGCTTGAAATTTTGGAGTTAAGTAGAGGAGGAATTGTACTATCCGAGTAGCGAAAACAAAGGCGCTGATCAGCTTCGCGGTTACCGCGAAGCTGATCTGCGCCTTTGTTTTCGCATATGCAGATTGTTGATTTTCCCATGAAGCGGCTCATTTACTTGGCAGACAGTCAGTTTCCACATCCTCCCCTCCCCCCTCCCTGAAATTCACCAAGCCCCGTGGAAAAGGGATACTGACATTTCATCCAGTAAACCACAGCAGTCTGCAATACACTGCTGCTTTTGCAACTATAGTGTAAATCCCGGGCAGTTCCAGCGCACTGGGGAAAAAACTCGAAGGTAAAATCCCTGCTCATTTCAACTGCTATCCCCCACCGTGCCCCTGGACTGGGGGTGTGGTTACAAATGACAAGTGCATTAGTTTTTTGATCTACACATTTATGATTTTTTCAGAAGGAAGAGAGACTTGTCAGACTGCTCAGTCATTTTTGGGGACATATACCACTCTGCTTGTTTTATGCAAACATACACCTATATTCAAACATGAAGAAACCTTATTTCTTCAGCTCATCAGAGCCTTTAAATTCCCTATATACACTCCTCCTGTTTCTAAATTTGAAGTTTGAAGCCTCTAGTTAACTAGCTTCTGTGGCTGTAAAGCCTAGCTTATGCCATAGCTGGTTGCAAACTCACCCCAAATAAGCATCGAACATATTTACAGAACATAGGCAAACAAAATTCTGAAAAGCCCCGATGTGATGTGGCAGAAGGACATGTCCCATCTGGCATTATTCTATTTGCTAGGAGGAATTTCATCTACCAATGAAATGAAAAAAATAAAATCACTCACTCCAGATGCACCTACAAGGAAAGTGGATTCACCCAATTGGTAATAATGGGCACGTCCATTCTTCATAAATGTTTTAAATTTTTTCATATGATCTAAATAGTCTACATTTTCTATGACTCACCTCTGGGTGTCTCATCATTCTCACTGTCTGATCCAACATTGGGACGGTGTAGTTTACTGGACGCATGACTTATAGTTCTCGTCTCACTTCTCGGCAGATCCAGGGCAGGAACACTTGGTGACTGTCTCGGCGTCCTCTCACCACCTGATGATGCCTCTGAGCCTGACGACATACTGATACTGCGTAACGTTTTCTTGTGTTCCCTGTTAGGGGAGGGAGATATACTCCTGTGATTGGGTCGCTCTCTTGGAGATGTCCGTGGAGAACTGAGATTGGGGGGAAATTTGGGGCTGGGGGAGGGAGATCTTTGGCCTTTTGATAAGTTTCTGACAGGTTTTGAACCTTTGTTTAATGAAGTTTGTCTCTGATCACTATTTGCTACAGGACTCACACTTTTATATGACTTTTCACTTTTGTCCCTTTCGAATGCATTTGCACTAACATTTGATTTGTTTGTTCTTTCATTCATTTCATTATTACTAGTAATCCTTTTCACTTGTGATTTATCACTAAATTCTTTCACTTTCCTAGTCTCTCTAGGAGGTGATGGTAAATTCCTAGCAGCTGGCTTAGGTTTTTCTTGCGCTACTTTAGCCACATGATTTTTATCTCTATTCACAGCCTCCTGGCTAGGTTTTGGCACACGTTTGAGAGGTATGAGTTGACAATAGTCAAAGACTTGATTGCCGCAGCCTTTCTCCACGGTTCCAGTATACATCAGATCAGTTCCCACAAACACCCGTATGTCCTTCACTCCTTGATCTAGATCCTGAAATTTTCAGAACAAGAAATTATTTCAGAATAAATGCAAAAAATAGAGAGTATTCAGACACCTTAATTAAAATCTGCCATCATCTATTAATTTTATCGCAAAATAATTGCACCAAAAGATTGGAACAGAACAACAATCACTGTGGACCCAAACTGACAGTCCCTCTTAATTTTATGTATAAAAGTTAGATAGGAATGCAAAATTGAAGACAAAAAGTTTCTCTTGGTCTATTGCCTTTGTGTAGTCTTCAACCAAGTTGACCTAGTACAAGATAGAAACTTTATTTTTTACATCACAATCTCCAAGTTACAAAGCTTCCCAATGCACAAAAGAATTTAATATACATTTTCTTACATTTATGCTCTTATTGAAATTCCATATCTTCATCTGTGACAGTGAGAACTTGTCTGTTGACTGAGGACTAGGGTTTCTGGCTAGAATCATAAACTCTACTGGACGTCTAGCATGATATCTACAGCTCCACATGTTACGCTCCTTGTTACTCTGAAACACGAAGGTAGAATATTTTGTGGAAGCCTTACTCTGCTTAAACACAAAGGTACAGATCAGAATGCACCCATGTTTGTGCATTATCAGTGTTATGGGGAGTCAATATGTCTTGCTCGAGGACACATCCCAGCATCAACAGGGATCAAACTCCTAAAACCTGTCGATCCGAAATCTGACACTTTAACCACTAAGCTACCATGCCTCCCCTTTGAAGGAATGAGGCATAACGATTCAAATATATGAACTTCAACAAGCAACTTCTATGCTGATACTGCTAGGTTTATTACAGACAGACCGACAAAAATGTGTGAACAACACAGTCAAAGATCAGAGACGGAATCCTTAATGCTAAACGTTCCATCCACACCTTTTGGATGTATTACTCTACGCTTGAACCATTAAGACCAAGTTTAGTAGTATCTGTAAGATCCTACCTTGCATTTTCCATTGAAGAGTACATCAACTGTACCCCTACATTCCTCCGCCCCATACACCTTCACATCTGAGGGATCTATTGGTATTAGGGTGTTATGGTCATCAAACAGTTGTATCTCCGTCAGCCCCAGTCTCATGGCGTGACCCCAGTTAGATTTGATCTCAATATGTACTTCTATTATATTTTCATCATTTACACTGTTTAAAGAGTTCTGCAAAAGAAAAGTTAATGGTTTTCCGCACAGCTTGATTATTATACAAAGTCAATGTTCAAGGTCTAAAAACAGTGATGTAGATAATTATTTTTCACAATGCGTACTGTACGCATCAAAAAAAATGTTCAGTGCGTACCGACAATACAATTGCGTACAAGTTTTCTGAGGATTCTTATTCAAACCTTTCATTTAGAATCAAACTTATAGATAAAGGTACACGCATGGATAAGACCATTTAATCGAGTATGAAAATTTAAGTAAACTAAGTGTATCTACTTTTCGATTGTTGACAAGCAGCTGAAAAATTGTCATTTTGGTGTCAGAAAATTTTAAAGGTATTTTATCTGAGTACGCATAAAACCGAAAACTGTTAGCGTACCGCTGATTTTTACTGCGTACATGGTACGCACAGGTCTGAATTTTTTATGCGTACAGAGCGAAAAATCGTGCGTACATACGCAGTACGCATCGTTATCTATTTCGCTGTAAAAAGGTTACAGTACTTTTTTTCCTTTATCTTTTTTAATATCAATCCCTGTTACATGAAGAAAACATTATTTCTGTTCACTGCTCTAGAATAAGGGACTGCATTTAATATGTAACTTAATGCAAACCACAATATTTTTAAAGTCCACCATAATTATATGCTTCAAAACAATCAATACTACACACAACTTTTTCTGCTTAATGCCAAAAACATGAAATTTCGAAAAACAAATAATACCTGATTGAGTGACCTCCGGGCCTGTAAAGGAGTATCAGTACTGGCCTTCACGGGTCTGCTAGCTGGTTTTCTCCCCGTCTGAACATTAGGCCTATCCTCTGGGGACTCCATTACACTGTCTGCTATCACTGAGTTCTCTATCTTACCCAACATCTTCACCAATCTCTTCTGGTGTCTGAAATCAATGAAACAAATTTTGAAGTTGTAAATCACTACTTCGTGTATTGTGGTTTGCTGCTCTGCATACATAGTTAACATTGGGAGTCATGTCAGGAAAGTTAATTTTGTATAAACTACACCTAGAAAAGCTTTCTCAAACAATTTCCCAACATTTAGTGCCTATTTTTTTTTCAGAAATGGACAATTTGATCTCCCTGAACAAGTAGTAGAGGCAAAATATTCTACCATAGAATGTGCTAAAAGGATTGCAGGTCTTGCAAAGGCAAACTTTTGATTGAGCTAACTTGCCCAGGACCTGCAGTCTCACTTAAAGGGTAGTGCGGACAGATTGCAATATTATCTGCATAATTTGGTGGTTATATTTTAAGTTAACATATCATTTCTTGAGTTAAACTACATCAATTTAACGATGAATATTAAGGATTTTCATTGTAATTTATTGATATAACCAGGCTACCAGGAAATGATGAAAAAATCTTCATGTGAATGTCATGCCAAGTCTGGTTCACATAATAATCTATGATAAGCTTTCTTTTTTTAATTTTAAAAACCAAGTAACAACAGCTATACATACTTTGGAGTCATTTTGAGCACTTTCTCCATGATCTGTTCTATCTTGTCGGGAGGTATCAGACTCGACCTCCCCGTGTCTTCTAGGGCCCTCATCTGATGTGTCTTGGGCGGCCTCTCTGTCTTGTCTATCACTGGACTAGGCAGCTCTCGACTCGACCCCGACCCAGGCCTTGGCTTTCTCTGTGGTGCCCGTTCCTCCTTACCAAACCTGCTGGCCTGTTCGTTCTCAGCTCTGAGAGCAGCCATTACTGCGGAGGCATCAGAGTCAGTGTCTGCCCAGGCATGGTCGACAGAAGACTTCCTGTTGGCTGATAGAGGGCGAACTGATTTCTTAGAGGTGTCTGTAGAGAAAAAGATATTTCTCAATGACAGTAGACATGATCAAAGGAAATTGAATGTGTCATCATAGTTTCAGGTTTAGCCGCTTCATGAGAAAACCAGATTTTTGCCTATGTGAAAACAAAGAGGCCGATTAGCTATGCAGTCACTGCACTGCTGATCAATGCCTTTGCATTTGTTTTTGCTACATTGATAGTACAATTCGTCCTCTTCATAAATCCTAAATTTTAAGCTTCTAGAGGTCTTCTTTGGCAGCACAGGCCAGTTTGGTTGACCTGGTCGGAAATACCAAAGCCCGGTTTCTCGTGTCACAGCTCAGGTGTCTGCTAAAGGCATTGACTTTAAAACACAAGTAATGATTATTTTTTTATAGTTGGTTTGGTTAGCTGTTCAGCATCCCAATCAACAATTGTTCAGTTATTCAGTTATATTGATCAGGGGCAAATGCTTCCAGGGCATTTTACCAGTACTATGGGTAGCTTAAAGTGTCTTGCTCAAAGGTAGTGATGAGGTTCAAACCCATGACATTTTGCCCAAGACATTCTTCCATTAGGCCTCGCCTTTATGATGATTTACAAAGACTCCCAAATACACATGAGCTGTATCAAGAGAAGAAAAGACTTATGCATTTTTGTAGACTAAGGCACTGATCAGCTGATCAATGTCTGTGTTTTCGCTACACAGATAGTACAATTTCTCCTTTACTTGTGACCAAAATTTTAAGCTTCTAGCCCTCTTTAGTGACTGTATGTACAAGCATGTTTATGCAGGACCTTGTCGGAAACCTCAAAGACCCTTTCTCCTTGCATCGCAACTCAAATCATACACACCATTTGACATGAGAGTATGAGCAGACTGTGTCCTAGGTGGGATACTTCTGGGGGTAGGTTTAGGGGCATCCCCGGCAGACTCAGGCCGGACTTTCCTGGCTGGCGCTATGTCCTCTTGTATGTCTTTTTTCCTTGCAGCACTCAAATTTTTCTCCACTTCTGTGAAATGAAAATGAGTAAACATAAATTGAGCCTTTGTCATCAAGATATCACTATATTTCCCACCCTCCGATTATCAGCACAGGTGGGCTGATAAGTGTAAGTCATGTACTTAAAATGCTATAATGCATGCATGTAACATGCTATATTGTCATTTTTATGTCGAAATTTTCAGTAATGAAATTGATATTGAGATTTTTCTGATTTTTAAATAAAATGATTTAGAACTCCTTGCTGTGGATTGAAAGGTTTTAAAATCTTATTGAATTGATATTTTAGAAGTGCATGAAACATTCAACTAAAATATAATGACTTTTGCCATTAAACATACTTCTGTTTCCCGGAGCTCCCCCACCAAAGTCTAGCACTATGGTATCCTGTGGTTTGACTAGTGGCCTACTGTAATCTCTCCTAGGACTATCCTCGGCAGGGGACAAGCTATCATCTGAGGGGATATCCTCATCTTCCAACATTTGCATATGTGAAAACAAAGGTGCAGATCAGCTTCGCAGTAACTGCGAAGCTGATCAGCGCCTTTGTTTTCACTACACAGATAGTACAATTCCTCTCCTACTTGTAATCTCTCCCAGGACTATCCTAGTACACTTACTTCTGTTTCCAGGAGATCCTCCACCGAAGTCAAGCACTATGGTATCCTGTGGTTTGACTAGTGGCCTACTGTAGTCTCTCCTAGGACTATCCTCGGCTGGCGACATACTATCATCTGATGGGATATCCTCATCTTCCAACATTTGCATATGTGAAAACAAAGGTGCAGATCAGCTTCGCAGTAACTGCGAAGCTGATCAGCGCCTTTGTTTTCACTACACAGATAGTACAATTCCTCTCCTACTTGTAATCTCTCCTAGGACTAGCCTAGTACACTTACTTCTGTTTCCAGGAGCTCCTCCACCGAAGTCCAGCACTATGGTATCCTGTGGTTTGACTAGTGGCCTACTGTAGTCTCTCCTAGGACTATCCTCGGCTGGCGACATACTATCATCTGATGGGATATCCTCATCTACCTCTGGTATCGGAAACTCAGGATCATTGTCCTCTTCCTCCTGTGTGGAAAACACAAATATGAGCCCTGACACAAGAAAATAAGTCATTTAGGTTTCTGACCAGGTGAATAACCTGATTTGTGTCATACTCAGCTGGAAACATGTCTTGTTTTTTGTTGTTTTTTTTGTTGTTGTTGTTGTTGTTTTTTGGCCAACTGATAAACATTTTCTCTAACGACAGTAGTGGGCACTCATATGACATACTTAAATACAAATTCCACAGAAATGAGATTCACAAAATATCTATCACATCTTTTTTTCGTATGATGTCGCTGTTATCAAGAGGATAACACCATGCAATAAAAGTGTCATGACCACACCAGTATTAACACTTTTGTGGGAATATGTAACATTACTGATGACTTCCATAAGAACAATGTAATTTTTCATTCAAAATATGTACACTTTGAAAGCGATACAATCCTATTTTAAAGGTCATATGAGCCACATCGTGAGAAAACCTGATTTTTGCCTATGCGAAAACAAAGGCGCCTTTGTTTTCTCTACACGGATAGTACAATTCCTCACCTTCCTAAATCCAAAATTTCAAGCTTCTGGACATCGTCTGTAGCTGCACAGACCGGTTTGTTTCAGACGTGGTCGGAAACTCCAAAGACCGTTTTCTCACGTCGCGGCTCATATTATAAACTAGAAATTGGCTGCAAGCAAGGCTTTCAGTATACCCCCCGCAAAATTATCTGGAGCTGGCCAATAACTTCCTAAGTAAAACATGCAGAAAATTTGTCAAAGATATTTTTTCAGCATTATAATTCTTCATGTACATCCTCAGTATGCCAGTCACATCTATAATATTAAAAGAATATATTGAAAGCTTGAGGTTGATTTCATTATTGTATATAAGCAATGGTCAAGAAATGGCTATGTTGAAAAATTATGTAAATTTGTCAAAAATCACTTTTTCAGTATTATAATTATTCATGCACATATCTTCAATATGTGTGGAACATATCTGCAAAGTATAGAAAAGAAATACTGAAAGCTCTAGGATATATGAGGAGTTGATTTCACAAACTATGCATTACCAACCATTACTGTATATAAGCAATTGTCAAAAATGGCTATGTTAAAAAATGCTGTAAATTTGTCAGCAATTAATTTTTCAGTATTATAATTCTTCATGCACATCTTCAATATGTGAAGAACATGTCTGCAAAGTATTGAAAAGAAATACCGAAAGCCCTTGGAGGAGTTGATTTCACAAAGTATGCACTACCAACCATTATTGTATATAAGCAATGGTCAAAAATGACTATGTTGAAAAATGCTGTAAATTTGTCAAAAATTATTTTTTCATCATTATAATTCTTCATGCACATCTTCAATATGTGTGGAACAGGTCTGCAAAGTACTGAAAAGAAATACTGAAAGCCCTAGGAGGAGTTGATTTCACAAAATATGCACTACCAACCAATGGTCAAAAATGGCTATGTTAAAACATGCTGTAAATTTGTCAAAAATGATTTTTTCAGCATTATAATTCTTCATGCACATCTTTAATATGTGTGGAACATGTCTGCAAAGTATTGAAAAGAAATACTGAAAGCCCTATGAGGAGTTGATTTCACAAACTATGCACTTCCAACCATTGTTGAATATGGCAATTATCGAAAATTGGCTATGTTCAAAATGCTGTAAATTTGTCAAAATTCATTTTTTCAGCATGATACTTCTTCATGCATATCTTCAATATCTCTAGCACATAACTGCAAAGTATCAAAAGAGAATATTGAAAGCTGTAGGAGGAGTTGATTTCACAAAATATGCACTACCAACCATTATTGTATAAGCATTGGTCAAAAAATGGCTATGTTAAAAACTGCTGTAAATTTGTCAAAAATTATTTTTTCAGCATTATAATTCTTCATGCACATCTTCAATAAGTGTGGAACATGTCTGCAGAGTATTGAAAAGAAATACTGAAAACCCTAGGAGGAGTTGATTTCACAAACTATGAACTACCAACCATCATTGTATATAAGCAATGGTCAAAAATGGCTATGTTAAAACATGCGGTAAATTTGTCAAAAATGATTTTTTTCAGCATTATAATTCTTCATGCACATCTTCAATATGTGTGGAACATGTCTGCAAAGTATTGAAAAGAAATACTGAAAGCCTTAGGAGGAGTTGATTTCACAAACTTTGCATTACCAACCATTGTTGAATATGGCAATTATCGAAAATTGGCTAAGTTCAAAATGCTGTAAATTTGTCAAAATTCATTTTTTCAGCATAATACTTCTTCATGCATATCTTCAATATCTCTGGCACATATCTGCAAAGTATCAAAAGAGAATATTGAAAGCTGTAGGAGGAGTTGATTTCACAAAGTATGCACTATTAGCACTATGGCAAACATTCTATGTATAGGTTTAAAAAGTCCCATAACTCTTGCAAAACTGACCCTTTGGCCCCTAAATTCATATCACACATGTGTTGTCTAATGGTGCAGGTGTGTTGAAAATTTGAAGAACTTAGGGCAAAAACTACTTAAGTTATTCAGCAAAGATGTCAAAATGTTGACGGAATGACGGAATGACGGAATGACGGAATCACGGAGTCACGGAGTCACGGAATCACGGAATGACGGACAGGCTGAAAACAGTATACCCCCCTAAAACTTCGTTTTGCGGGGGGTATAAATAAATCTTACACTAGTGGTCATTTTGTATGAAATTTATTGAACTTGCCGAAGCTTGTTTAATAAATTTCATAGGAAAGACCACTCTTGTAAGATACTCTATTTACCGACTATTCAATCAGCGGTACTTACCGAACTGACTTCTTCTGCCATGCTCTGTCTGATTCTTTTGTTCATAGATAAATTATGCCGTAGTGTCTGAAATCCAGGTAAAACATCAATGTCAGAGGAAAAACAAACTAAAGACGAAATATTAATATTTCTCTGGAATGTAATTTTTTTTTTATTAAAAATAAAATTGTCCATTTATTGGCACTGGGCTAGAATTTTTTTTAATAGAAATGAAAATGCCTTGAATTCTATAGATATTATAAATCCTACTAATAGCCTACAGAAAACTAATGACCAATCTCAACCAATGACGTTAAATACTTTTGTTTTAAATATAAAATATTTGAGTCACGTCAACAACAGTTGTTGGCATTTTAACATTTATGAGCAAGATAAATTTTAGTCCAGCAGAGCTGAGCACCAAAAAGGTTTTATAACCTCAGGGCCACCTTACCTTAAGTTCTGACATGCTGAGCAGTAGTTTTTCGTTATGTCCTTCACTGTCAGAGTCGGAGTCTGGGTCAGGTGGTCTCCCTTTCCTACGAGTTCTCTTCGGCGGTGATTTCTTGTTGTATCTATTAGATTGTTGGCCGTCATTTAAACGTCTGTTGTTATTCAGCCCTAGCTTAGACATCTGAAAACAAGGGCTCACAATAAATTTTGGCAAAACCATTTATGTCATGTTAGCTTTCTTATCCCTTTTCAGTTTAAAGAAATATGGATGGTGTTTTGCGGTTTTGTTTGTTTCAAGGCTCTTTCAAAAGTTAAAGGAAAAGAAGTTTGTGTTTTTTAAATAAGAAATGTAAGCTTTGTACATAGTGCTTTTGTGCAGGTAGCAGCCATTATTAAAGTGTATTATTTTGGCTACTCAAATTACTAAGCTGTCAGGATGAACGATTGATTTCTAAATGTTACAAGACTGCTTACCCTTAATTCCTCATCAGCACTGTTAACACTGTCACTGCTGTTGAATTCATTGCTTTCACTCATTGGAGGGTCACCTCTCTATAACATACACATGATATAATCTTTACTTTCTGTGGTTTAACAGTCCAGTCAATGATGTTTCAGTCATGTGGGGAGTTAATGTGTCTTGCTCAAGGACACAACCCAGCCCCAGTGGGTTTCCTCTCGACCCGGTGTCTGACTGCGGCAGCTCTTGGTCTGGCGCCAGGTGGCAGCCTGACAGGAAATTATTACCTATATTGACATAGGTAATCCAGGAAAAGATTAGTTTCTGTGGAGCTACTCAGAGTTCTCGATAACTCCAATCTGGGCGTATTTTTACGCGTGTTTTTCGTTTCGTACGCCTAAAATTCACTGCCATGGATTCTCGCTTACGCCATGTTTTTTCTGGTGACGCGTCCAAAACTTTCCATAAATTATGTACCGCGGAAAGATCAAGGCAGAATAGCTGCAAGACATTGTTCAAAGATCAAGCAAGTGACTGACACGTGCCACTGATGTGGGGAAGCAAGTAGGCGTGAACTAATTGTGCCCTTATCCAATCAGAGCGCAGTAAACTGACAATCAAGTTTTTGTTGATGGAGATTGACAGGTCAATTTTCACGGATCACAAATTTGTGTTGATTCAATGGATGTTTATTGTCAGGTACTTATCTACACAAAGGGATGATAGGAAAACAAGATGTTGTTGAAAAATATTATTAGCGATCATTGAAGAAAGTGTTGGCAGATCTATATGTTCGTCGTAATTTCGGTATGAAAACTCGCTTTACGGAATCGGAACAATGTACACAATGGAGAGATCGTTTTCTGGTGCGATTTGTGTTTTTTGCATTCATTTCCAACCCTATTTGCATAGAAATTCTCTGAATGAGAGAATGTATCACAATTTCAATTGCCTTTAAGAAATTCCGAATGAGAAATTGGCAGAAAAGAAGAGAAAAAACCCACCTTTCTACCGCCACGAAAACTTATGACATTACATCGGTCCCCTTAAAACACAGGCATATTTTTTATAGAGCAGTCTCTGGCATCGGTATTGGCCTGAATTGCCTTCATGTGTAATAAAAAAATACTCATTTATAAATTTTGCCTGGCTGCTTCAACTTCAGTAAAGTTGACAGAATCTTATCAATTATTTTGCAACGTCTGGAAAATCAAGTATTGGCTTTTGTAAAAAAAAAATTTTTTTTTTTTTTTTTTTTTTTTTTTTGCTTACAGGATGTACAAATTTTAGGTGGAATCCTAGTTGAGAAAAAAGTTATTGAAATATATTTATAAGGTAAAACTCCAAGTTTTCTTGGTCAAACTCCAAGTTTTAATTTCTGACTCCAACTTTTTCCAGTGATGGATTCTTAGAATCCTGTTTTCAAAATCCTAGTGAGAACTCTGGCTACTGTCATATTTGAGCCCCGTGAGAAAACCAACAATCTAGTTTCTGACCAGGTCTGACACAAAACAGGCAGTGTGGCCACAGAAGATGGCTGGAGCAGAGCCCTAGTTAATCTTTGAAGCAGTTGGGTATTTAAGCATCCTTTTTTCTAACTAAGGGGTAAAACCAAATTCTAGGAATTGATAAGTAAACTTTTAAGCATGGAATTTTCACTCAGGGGGTAAAAACATAAACTCTATTTGCGAAACACTTTCGTTTTATAATACCGTATTAAAGCAGAGAAGTCATAATATATATATATATCATAAGCCACTTTGTCAGATTTCACAGAAGAGGAGTATTTGATAATTATTTTGCTTAAGTCTTCATAAAAACCTATGTTGTGTGTCCCCATAAGAACAGCATGCCCACTCCAATATTCAGCTGAGGGTATATGAACCCTTTGTGTCATAATTTTGGGGGCACAGGCCAAATTTTGAGGGCACACCATCAGGGATCTCAATAGGAGTTTTAAAACAACAGTCTGGCACTCTTGACTAAGCGAAAGGAGGAGTCCCAGACACAATTTAGGTGTTCCACTATAGAAACTCAATTACAAACCCTTACTTTAACCTGATGGTACAGTGTATATAATGACTTGCTATCAGAATTGGTTAGATTAAACATACTTAGTAGTGTGGTTAGGTACATGAATGCTTGAGTGCAGCAATTCTGTGTGGGTTGGAGGGTCTGAGAAATGTGTATAATGCACTTCAAAATAAGTTCCAATTGTAACCATAGCCTTTCTTTGACATATGCTAGGTAAATATCATTTATTTTCACATGTGTTAACAGTTAAGTTGTGAGTTTGGGGTCAATAAGAGGTGACCCCCTTCAATGGAGGGATTTCCTAAGTAATGTAAAGTCATTATTCTTGATTCCTGAAACACCAACCCCAAACGTTTTTGGAACACTTTTCAAAAGAATTTACCAACAATTTATGATTTAGAAGCAAGTGATCCAAAAAAATAATCAGTTTAAATCACGAACTTTTAAGTCGCGAAAACTAATGACATTTTAAAAAATCGATCCAAAAGTACAAAAAGTTTTGCTCTTTTTATATGTTTATGTAATTCAATTGATTTCTTAATGAAAATCGCTTGGTTTTCAAAAGATTTTATGACTTGCTAAGTAAATAATTATTGTTGCATATAGCTGACCGATCAACCATAACTTTGTGACACACGATGAAAGCACATTGTTTGATAAATTGCCGAAGGCGTGAAAAATTATGGCATGTCTAATTGGATTATGACAACATTGTTAATTTGGTAATCCATTTCTTGATAGGGGATAATTGATCAACTGTTATGTATGCGGGGGTCATGCACGTAACTAAAATATTTTACTTTAACTTGACTTACTCGAGGAAAACCGAATTGTGGACATGAATAGGTAGCGGAACGTCCAGATCTCACCTGTAACCGAACCAAACAAGCGCACCCAAAATTCGATGCAAGCGCTTCTCTGACCATGCAAACATGGCGACCGATTTCCAATGTAAACAAAGTACTCACGCAAAACAGTAATGTTTGCGTATCTCGGAGAATGCAAGCGTAAATGGTATGCACGATTTTCGATTTAGCAGCGTATTGCCAATCATGCATGCGTGAAACAAGCAAATACGCATCTTAACTAGGGCTCTGCTGGAGGCAGCAAATTTTGGACTGTTCAGCTTTGTGGTTATGCAAAGCTGATCTGCATCTTTGTTTTTGCATAGGCAGATTGTTGGTTTTCTGATGTGATAGCTCATTTATTGTCTTATGCAGTACCTGTTTAAATATTGTGCAATAAAATTGTTCACATATATGTGCATACATATTTATGGTCATAGTTTTACAAGCAAGCTCTCAGGTATTTCTCAGGTAGCACCAACAGCCAATCAAATCAATCAATGCACTTATTAGATTTTTTCAGGAGCTACTGGAGTCTAGACAAATACTGAGATAAGGTAGCTAGTTTCCCTTTTATAGGCCACTTAGGCCTTAAATGGGAAGCAAAAGGTTATGATTTTCGTTACGAAGACAGTGACTATTTTGATCAGTTCTTATTTCTTCATATTTTCAGTTTCCAACAAATGTCTTTTGATCTTTAAGTAACTACATCCTACAAGACTGACTTACAGACTGTTTCTTATTTGTTATGTGTTCAGGTTCATCCTCACTATTTTCACTGGCACTACTTCTCAACTGGTCACTGTTATCGTCAGACTCAAAATCATCATCATAACGACCAGTCAGAATCTCTGGAAATAATCAAAAAAGTATAAAGAGAAGTACTACCATAAAAATATTTTCTGCTACATGGTTTTAAACAATTTTTATGAAACAGTTATATATATAGACAGAGAAAGGTATTTCCAGGCATGACAAACCTATGCTATTCAATGGGAATAATATTTTGAGGATGAGGTCTGAAAAGGCTCTGCTGAGCACGAGACCAAGATAATCCCATTTCGAGCCTGATATTCGCCCATGCCTAAACACAATATTTTTAATGTTTTTTTCACACAAGGTATCTACCTGGTGCCTTAACTTTCCTCCTATCTCCCGTGGTAGTTTTGATTTCTACAGAGTTCATATCCCAGTTTCTCCTACGTTCTCTAGCACTGGGGGCTGTCTTGGATCTCAATCTCTCCTCTCTCTGTCTCTCCATCTCTTCCCGCGTAATGTCCTGCAGAGCTCTCTCATCCAGTATCAGGTGACGATCCCTCTCTAACAATGTAACAGTCGAAAATAATCAGACATAATGCAGTTTTCACATTAGGGTTATATCAATGTTTTGAGTGACACATCCAAATTTGACACACAATCAGTAACTCTAGCAACAGACTGAGGACCTATTGCATATGCAGCATGATATACATGCAAAAAGCAGTTATTGTAAACGAGCTAATAATTTCTTGATAAATAAACACATAAATAAAAAATTGCATGGGAAAACCAACAATCTGCATATGCGAAAACAAAGACAGAAGATCAGCTTCGTGGTAACTACGAAGCTGATCAGTGCCATTTATTTTCACCACACGGGTAGTAGAATCACTCTTCTTCTTTAATCTGAAATTTCATGGTTCTAGCCTGCTTCTGTAACTGTACAGCTCGGTTTGTGTCAGACCTGGTCAGATCCCCAAATTGTTGGTTTTCTCATACACATGCTCATATAATAAGTTATATCCTTTGGAAGCAGTAAAAACATTCAAAGAGAGAAAGTGAGCCATATTGTACTGTTTCTTTTAATGAACCCTCATCAGTACCCTCATCAGTTTGTACCAAGAACTTTGACATACCCCCTGCAGTTTTGGGTTTCCTGCCTGTCTTTGGTTGTGTGGGTATGGTAGGTCTGCTGCTAGTCTTGGCCTGTGTTCGACCATCCTTGTGAGGCCCATTAACATACAGGGAGAAACCCTGCTCCTTCTGTTCCAATTCTATCTGACTTTTGTTCTTCTTCCGCAGGCGTTTCTGTAATCTGCAACATGAACATAACAAAATCTTTCCTTTTTGAATCTGGTTTCTAACCATGAAAATTTGTAGCTATAAAATGTTGAAAGTTTGAATATAGAATTAAACAGCAATATATGTTTTCAAAGGATAGTGCAGTCACTGCAATGGCCTTTCAACTGGTGTCTTCTTAGTAATACCAAATACATGTACACAATAACATTTAGGCCTACAACAACACAAGTTACCGGTAGACATGTTTCTATCTGCAGTGTTCTTAATGTCTCAAACGTGTGATGCTAATGCGCTGTTTTGCAAATATAATGTGATAGCTGATTGTTTAAATAATTTGCAGCAGTGTATCATTCAATATAGGTACTAAGTATAGGTACTAAGTGTAACATTCCTTAGAACAAAATTTCCAACTACATATCTGATGATATATATGTCAGATCTGACTTCCATTTCTTACTTGTTTCTTTCCTGTAGTAAGACAAGATACTCCTCATATCCTGGTAAAACTTCTTCCTTAGCAGCTTGTACCTGAAGTAAAGTAAAAGATACATGTACACTGAACTGAAGGGTTCTTAGATCACTAAACGCTTTAATCATGTTCTAATGGTGCCTTGGAGCTTTCACAACTATCACATTCTTGTGTAGTTCTAGTACTCAGTCCTCTCCGCTCATGACCTTTCACGTGCTTGTCAGAAACTCAAGTGTGTGCACTGCTCTCCCACAGCTTTCACCCATCTCCAGGGACTGCAGTCAGTTTTGAACTCTGTCTCAAGACCTCTCTTACTCCAGACATTTCTCTACCACTAAATCAGCACTTCTAGTTCCTTACTTTGCATATATGAGTCGCAACACAAGAAAACAGTTCTTCGGGGTCTCCGACCAGTCCTGACACAAACCGGCCTGTAATGTCACAGAAGCAGGCTAGAAGCCTGAAATTTCGGGTATAAGTAGAGGAGGAACTGTACTATCCGTGTAGCGAAAACGCAGGCGCTGATCAGCTGTGCAGTTACTGCACAGTTGATCTGTGCCTTTGTTTTGACACAGGCAAAACTTGTGTTTTCTCATGATGCGGCTCATATAAGCCCTGATCAGTTGCAGGTTCATGCAATTGAACAGGAGCTTTGCTTTTCCTACAAAGATAGTATTTGCTACAAAGATAGTACATGTATTTGTATAATACCTCAATGAACTTAATTTGAAATTTCAAGCTTCTAGCCATCTTCTCGCAGCAATATTATTAGTTTATAAAGCCGGTAAAAATCCCTAAAAAGTGTGGTAACCCAGGCATAGAAAAACAGAGATGGGGAAATTTCATTTCACTCAGCGGGGGATACATACCAGGGGTGTGTCTTCTTTTACTGATTTCTTTCTCCCTGTCAAAAGAAAAAGAGTCAGTGATCATTTTAATACAAAACTGGTGGTCTATTCTTCCATGTATGTGACTCACATAGAATTCAAATGTAAGTATAAAAGCATAATCACATAATATTATAAAAAGTGCATTCACATAAAAATCGAACACATACATGTATTAGCCTAAAACATAGTCACTGCAGTGCTCCAGATAATTTTTAGCTCAGTCAGTACAGTACTGGTCGAAATTTGAGCCTGTCAGTATCGAGATTTAGGCTTCAGTATCTGCTCCAAGACTAATCTGCATCATGGACACTGACCGTTTAAGTATGCTATTTACACATGTATAAATGTTTAAATAATGTAAATTGAGATCTGAGAATAAAGTTAATGTGCAAGGAGAAAAATTGGGCATAGGTTCCCCTGAAATTTGCATTTTCTTCTCGCCCCCTTATAATTTACCCACAAAAAAATAATGTCCAACCCTGTAAAAAATTTGGGCATACATGTAAGTTCCCCTGTATTTTGCATTTGATTTTTCACCCCTCCCAAATAACCCAGGCCTATTGAAAGATATGGGCAAGTCAGAAGTAAAAGGGAAGGTGGGGGGAGTACATTGGCTCATAAGACTTGCAAGTCTTGATTTAGTGTCAGCGTCCAATGCACAACCTTTCCCTTTAGTGATCTTAGATAGATATGAAAAGGTTACATACTCTGGCTTCAAAGTTATGTGTCAGCTTTAAAATGGGTGGAGTTTTGTGTATTTGGCGTGTCACCAGTACACAATTCATAGCCTCTTTCTTTTCTTTTCTTCAGATACTGAGTCGATCAATTTCTGATCATCACCTCAGGTGTGGGGTGGTATAAATTTAGCAAAATGGGGGAAACATTCTATTTAAACTCAGATTGATAGGTACCAACCAGTGTGCCTCTTCTGTTTTTTAACCGCAAGCTGGATGACAGTATCAATGATACTGTTGATGAGCGAAGCCGCCATCTGTCTAGGCTCATTTTCACTAATTTCTGTCTTGCGAAACTTCAGGATGGAAACCTGTTTCGCCATTGCGCCGTTTGTTCTACTTTCAGTTTCGATTCTAGACTGTTTACGAATATTTACCCTACGCGTCCACGAAAACAGCGAATAAAAGTAAAGTTTGTAAAACCAGTCAAAACGACTATAATTGGTACAAAATCCGTTTTAGGGTACTGTCAACAAACTATTACAAAACCATAACGGTCATTTCGTTCCCATATTTGGTACTGACAAAAAATCAATTTCTACCGTATTTCGTAAAATGAAGTCCGTAAATTACGGCTGTACGGACGCTATCTGGAGCACTGGTCACTGTATCGAATATCCTGTTGAAAGCTGCAAAATTACCATAATTTTCTTTGGCTCCATGTTGCCAAATCTAAAGGATCACCAAAGAGGCTTAAGTGGCTGAAACCGCGGTATGGCCCATCCCCTTTCTCATTAATATGTTCACTGCTCTTAAAGGATCTCAGTTTAATTTTTATTATTTTTAAGCACCTTGATGAACAGGGTCTCGTGTAATGACGAATCATCTCCAACTTGGATTTAGAGAGAAATGGTCATTGTCAGTGGAAATGGATCTTTTAGTCATAAGTCGTTTTGGTCTCCAGCCATTTCAACCTGTGTCACTGACAAAGCCCGCCACCTGCCTAGGTATTGAACCATGATAGATCAATCAGGAAATGCTGTCGGGTTGAAGAAAGGGACCAGACTCCATTTACCCATTACATGTACATCTATATAAGTGGAGGTCTGACAGGGTCACATTCACATGGAGATGTTTCCATGATTATCAAGGAATCAAAAACCTGCTTGCCCACCTGTGTATATGTAAGTGAATGAAGTTATCTCCGGTTTCTTTGTACTTTAAATGAAAAGATTCACCTTGTAAATTGGCATTAATTTGATGGTTCCCAGTTTTCAAATTATCAATTTTGGAAAACAAAGTAACCAGTTAAACTCCCTCTGTTTGTCATTGGTCAATAGTGGACAGTGGACACACCTGACAGTACTGACAAATGACCATTTGAGGCATGTTTAACCATTTACCTGCTTTCCCAATATTGATCATTTGTAAGCTGGAAACCAGTAATTAATATAGATATGGTGAAATAAACAAACCACCTACCAAGGCCAATATGGCTCACTCAAAAACTGGCCAAAAAGCCCCAGAAGTCTCAAGACCATGCACTGGTTCTGGCATTATTCGGAGCTGATTTGAGGACAAATCTAACTGGTAGATTGTATGGCTTGGTAGCTCAGTGGTAGAGTGCTCACACTGTAATTGAGAGGCCCTAGGTTCGAGTACCGGTAGTCATGTTCTTTTTCGGCCCCGGTCACACTTTTCTACTGACAGGGTTTAGCTGTTGCTTGTGTCTGCTCACTTACAAAAATATAATACAATGTATATAGCTGACTGTATACACCAAGTAATTCATCTCATATGAATGGCCTATGACGTCATGTAGAATGGATCAAATTTCCAAAACAAACAAGGCTAGACTTGCACACTCAGCTGTTGTATACAATCTCCATGGGCCTAAAAGACCCAAAACCCATTCCAAATATATACACTGCCTAGTCAGACCTGTCAACCTCCTGAAAATTCTAAGAGGGAGATTGCGCGAAACAGCGATGTTTCGACCAAATTAGCATGCAACTTACACGCGCGCTTTGAGACCTATAAAATTTCAAGGAGGGAGATTTTTTCTTCAGGAGGGAGATTTTTTTGCAGCTTTTCAAAAAGACAATACTTGTTATTGGCCAAAAAAAAAAAAAGGAGTCTACCGCTAGCATTTACCGATACTAAACCCATAAAACAAGGAAAAATTGAGACGGTGTCATACCTTAGGTATTGAAAATTCGCTTGTGCAATTTTCTATAAAGCCTATGATGCAAAAACCGCGAAGAAACGATGAAATTCGATCGAAAAATCAGTTTCGACATTATTTCTACCAAGGGCGCGGCCATATTGGTAGTTTTCCCAACGATCATTTGTTACATGCAATCTGATGGTTAGGTGTATTCCTTGGACCAAATCCACTTGGACCGCTGGACTTGGACCAGTCCAAGTAAATATCAGATGGACCAAACAGGGTATTCCTTGGACCAGGTAATCCTTGGACCAGTCATTTGGAAGTAATATACATGTTAAAATCAGATGGACCAAACAGGGTATTCCTTGGACCAGGTAATCCTTGGACCAGATATACCTGTTTGACCAGTCATTATCTATTGGATTTAGGTCAATATGTATTGAATAATAAACACTAAATTTGAACAGATTATATTTTATTTGATATTTATTGAATCAGCATGATCAAAAAGTATAATAAATAACAATGAATTAAAAAAAAAAAACTTATTAGTTAATACTGAATTTAAAACATAATTCAGCAGTTTTTGGTTATTATCTATGATCAATCATTATGACTTTTAAAATCTTTTGTTTTCAATCTCTGTGGCTAGCTGATTAATTATTAAACAAGTTTAAATTCATATTTTTCCACATTACCCAAATTTAAGGATAGAAGCATATCCTTTACATTGATCTTTAAAGATCTTCTTTAAATATACAGTGGTGTCCAAGTGTCAAAATCAGTTGAAACAACATACACACAGGGATATTTATATACTTGGTGTTAGAAGTGTCATGTTGCATGTCCATCAGATTAAAACTCTCACAAAGTTACTTTGGGATAATTAGGGCATGCAGATGGATGAAAACTAACACAGTTCTGAAGAGATGAAAAAGAAACACAGAAATGAAAAAAAAAAAAAATCTAGATTCAGGAATTTTTTGTTATAAATTCAAATGATACTTTTTTCCCCAAAAATATTTAAGGAAACCGAAACCCACAAGATATTTTGGATCCACTTTCAGATAAGGCTTTATAATTTAAGTATGTATTTTAACAGCATATTTTAACATGTATATTACTTCCAAATGACCGGTCCAAGGATTACCTGGTCCAAGGAATACCCTGTTTGGTCCATCTGATATTCACTTGGACTGGTCCAAGTCCAGCGGTCCAAGTGGATTTGGTCCAAGGAATACACTTACCCCAATCTGATTGGTTCCGAAATCAGCCTAAAAAGTTAATGGCCAATCACAAAGATTGTTTTATCTTTCACCGATTTCATGCTTAAAATAGATTGGAGAACTTCAAATACTCCCGAGACTTGCCAAATAGGCTTAAAATAGAAGTCGGACATTGCATCACACGCTGAATTATACATATTAATCTTAACTTTCTATATGGTTGAAAATCGATTCTATCTAAATAAACAAACATATACTGAGGAATGTTAATAGTACCTTGTACTGAACATATTGTGTATGAAATATATTGAACACAATAGAGCCCTGGTATCCCGTTCCACAAAAAAAACAAGACCAAACAGCAAGGAGTACTTAACATGCATTGCGACAAGCGCATGTATCTTAAGTGCATGCGTATTACAGTTCTCCTTATTGTTTGGACTTGTTTCTCGTGTTGGCAAGTCAAGAATGCTCTTTGAACGATAAAAAGAAAAGTCTGAAAGAAGAAAAATAACAGCTGAAATGGTGAAAATGTAAAATCAACTTTCTGCAAATGCAAGCAAATCTGCAAGTAATTTCTTTAAATACACTTACGATCCATGATACATTTAATGAAGGTAGAAAAGGTACAGATCTCAAATTTAAGACTTAACAACTAAAACTAAAACATGTTTTGACATTGTTTAATTTTTCGCCGCCATCATTGCTGAGGTAAATAACGCATGCGCTGTGACCAATATTGGTTGTGCTTTATTTAAGAAATAGATCAGCTCTAGCAGTGAATTGTTGAGTAATAATTCACTGTTTGGAGGTCAGTTGTAAAGAAGATCAAATCACGAGCGCGTAGCGCGAGTGATTTATCTTCTTACAACTGACCGACAAACAGTGAATTATTACTCAACAATTCACGCACTTGAGCTGATCTATTTCGATTCTAACACACAATAAACGGAATAAATGTTGCTGAAACCGTCGATATCGTTCAGCTTTCCGCCATTGCATTGCAGATATCCCGCCAAATATTTGACTGTAATGCTGGTATTTACACACACTTATTACGTTTGTTGTGCGCTAAAACGACGTTTCACCGTCTAACGCTGCTTTGTGGGATAGCTGACGTCACAAATGCCGCAAAGTAACGTCACGCTTATTCGCCCAGTGAAATTGTTGCACAATATAACACGTTTTTTTACCATTGGCTATATAGGCGAGATGTGTTAGAATAGCTTACTTATCAGGTCCACTAGATTACCCCCATTATCGTAGTGCCGGTCGGTCGGTGGTCGGTCGATAGGTGGGTGGGCCGGTCGGTAGGTAGGTAGACCTGTAGGAAGAGCTGTAGGTAGGCAGGTAGGTAGGTAGGTAGGTAGACCTGTAGGAAGAGCTGTAGTTAGGTAGGTATGCAGGTAGGTACGTAATTAGGTAGATAAGTACGTATGTAGGTAGGAAGGCAGAGGCGGATCCAGGATTTTTTAAAAGGGGGTTCAAATGTAGAAAAGGGGGGTTCGTCAGCCTAATTTCACTCAAAATTTCTTTAAAATCCCCATGAAAACGAAATAATTTGGCTCCAGAGGGGGGGTTCGAGCGAACACCTTGAACCCCCTCTAAATCCGCCACTGGAAGGCAGGCATGTACGTAGGCATTTAGATAGGTAGGTAGGTAGGTAGGTAGGTAGGTAGGTAGGTAGGTAGGTAGGTAGGTAGGTAGGTACGTACGTACGTACGTACGTACGTACGTACGTACGTACGTACGTACGTGTAGGAAGGTAAGTAGGTAGGTATGTAGGTAGGTAGATAGGTAGGTAGGTAGGTAGGTAGATAGGTAGGTAGATAGGTAGGTAGGTTGGTAGGTGGGTAGGCATGTAGGTAGATAGGTAGATAGGTAGGTAGGTAGGTAGGTAGGTAGGTAGGTAGGTAGATAGTTAGGTAGGTAGGTAGGTAGGTAGGTAGGTAGGTAGGTAGGTAGGTAGGTAGGTAGATAGGTAGATAGGTAGGTAGATAGGTAGGTAGGTTGGTAGGTGGGTAGGCATGTAGGTAGGTACGTAAGCATGTAGGTACGTATGTAGGTAGGTAGGTACTGATACAGGTAGGTAGTATACGTAGGTACGTACGTATGTAGGCAGGTATGAACGTAGGTAGGTGCGTACGTAGGTACGTGGGATTGGTGGGTCGGTGGTAGGTAGGTAGGAAGGTAGGTAGGTGGGTAGGCGGCGGGCGGTAGGTATGTAGCCTAGGTGCGTAGGTACGTAGGTAGTTAGGTACGTAGGTACATATGTACGTACGTAGATAGGTAGGTAGGTAGGTAGGTAGGTAGGTAGGTAGGTAGGTAGGTACGTAGGTACGTTGGTAGGTAGGTAGGTACGTAGGTAGGTAGGTAGGTAGGTAGGTAGGTAGGTAGGTAGGTAGGTAGGTAGGTAGGCAGGTAGGTAGGTAGGTACATAGGCATGTAGGTAGGTACGTAGGTAAGTAGGTACGTGGGTAGGTAGGTAGGTAGTTAGGAAGGTAGGTACGTAGGTGCGTTGGTAGGTAGGTAGGTAGGTAGGTAGGTAGGTAGGTAGGAAGGTAGGTACGTAGGTACGTTGGTAGGTAGGTAGGTAGGTAGGTAGGTAGGCAGGTAGGTAGGTAGGTAGGTAGGTAGGTAGGTAGATAGGTAGGTAGGAAGGTAGGTATGTAGGTACGTTGGTAGGTAGGTAGGTAGGTAGGTAGGTAGGCAGGTAGGTAGGTAGATACGTAGGCGTGTAGATAGGTACGTAGGTAAGTAGGTACGTGGGTAGGTAGGTAGGTAGGTAGGTAGGTAGGTAGGTAGGTAGGTAGGTAGGTAGGTAGGTAGGTAGGTAGGTAGGTAGGTACGTAGGTACGTAGGCACGTTGGTAGGTAGGTAGGTAGGTAGGTAAGTAGGAAGGTAGGAAGGTAGGTAGGCATGTAGGTAGGTACGTAGGCATGTAGGTAGGTAGGTAGGTAGGTAGGTAGGTAGGTAGGTAGGTAGGTAGGTAGGCATATAGGTAGGTACGTCCGTAGGTATGTACATAGGTACGTAGGTGGGTAGGTGGGTAGGTTTGTAGGCAGGCAGGTAGGTAGGTAGGAGCATTTGAATAAATTGTAATGGGAAACAACTCAAATGCAGTTTTATCCATAGAGGGGAGGATAACGTGACAGTTGAGTGGGACTTTAAAAGACCGAAGTGACCCGGCCCAAGCCGAAGCGATGTGCCGATTTTTATCAGCTTTAAAATAAACGAGAAGACCGTCTACTTTCGGTTTCATTTTGAGTTACACATGCGGATGTTCATGATGAAAAGGTTAGGTTATGACTATCAGTCAGACCATTTTCTTGTCCTACTGATATGTGTCGAAGCTACTATGATTGACTCAGATATAGATATGCATTTAAATTTTTAGATAGATTGGTGTAAATTTAGAAACATAATCGGTTTTCGTGGCCGCTATTTTATGGATCATAACACATCAGGCAAACACTTCAGTGTAATGAATACCCTTTACATCCCACTTTTATATTGGTCTCTATCGATTAAGATTAGAGCGTCCGCTTCGGGAGCGGGAGGTCGTGGGTTCGATCACAGGTTAAAAAAATGACGTTAAAAATGGTATCATTGGCTACGTTGCTTGGCACTCAGCGTTCATAAGGCAAGCACTCGCTTCTCTTCATTCAAAAGATACAAATAGGAATACAGTGAATATGTTGAGGTGATGGTTGGTGGTGGTCAGTGTAGTTCTGTCTTTGGAGTCTGGTGATGGTAATACCCTTAATCGGGGTTAAAACGAGGTCAAGGGCGGAACACAATGAACATACTTACATACATACATACATACATACATACATACATACATACTTACATGGGGCTAAAATCAGTAAACTTTTTTTCTTTATTTTTGCTCCAAAATCGTGGGTTCTCATCAGAACTGCCTTGCCAAGGCCGTGTTCCACAGTCCCGCTTCGGTGAGGCAGAGGCGGTTCTAATGTGTACCCACAATCAGTATGTAAATAGTCAGGAAAAAGATGCTCAAGGTATTTCCGTTTGAAAAGAGGAATGGAAGTGGAATTGCACAGTCCATATTTGAGAAGGCAGAAGAAGTTATTGGTCAGTTTTTTTATTATTTGTTCACTTAATACAACCGTCCCTCTTCTGGATAGGTCTGCCCTATTCATTCACGATATTGTGGTCACAAAGGAAGTGGTGACCAAACTTCTCAGAGATCTAAACCAGTCTTTGTGAAATCTTATTTCCAGCTGCAGGACAGCTATCTGGCAGACTGCAAGTTTTTACTGGACAAAACCCAATGTTGAAGGACAGTTCTATACGTTATCATTGTAATTTTCGAAATTTTTGCAGGTCATTTGTCTGACAGAATAAAATATTTTGTCAGTCAGAATGAACATTTGCTGGTTTTGACCGACAGACCGGCACTTTTGCAAAGACTGCTAAACCCGTCTTAAGCCATAGGGCGTGATGAGCTTCATCCTATAGTCCTAAAGAAAATGGAAATGGATATAGGTCTGGTATTCGCACATCTCTTCCAGCAGTCAATTGATACAGGTGAAATTCCTAGAGAGTGGTCGCTTGCTTATATCTGCCCCCATTTCAAGAAGGGTGACAGGTCTCTTGCCTGCAATTACTGCCCTGTTTCTTGGACACATATTCCTTGTAGGCTTCTTGAACATATTGTATGCTCCAATGAGCCATGACGCAAGAAAACCGGTCTTCTGGGTTTCCAAATGGGTCTGACACAAACAGGCCTATGCATCTACAGAAGGTGGCTAGAGGCTTGAACTTTTGCCTATAAGTAGAAGAGAAATTGTACTATCCAAGTAGCGAAAACAAAGGTGCTGATCAGCTGTGCAGCTGATCTGCACTTTTGCTTTCGTATAGGCAAAAATCCGGTTTTCTCATGACGCGGCTCATATATCATGGCCCATCTTGATAAACTTTAAAACACAATGTATACATATAGAGAGTCCTTGATAAACATGAACTCCTATCGGACAGGCAATATGCCTTTAGGAAATGGCATAGCTGACTAGCTGTGATCTTGGCCCCTTGCTGTTTTCTTTGTTTATAAATGACATTTCAGTTGACATTGAGTCTGAAATAGCATTCTTTGCTGATGATGTGAAATCAAGAATGAAGAGGATACATTGAAACTTCGGAGAGCCATTGATCATTTAGGCAGTTGGGCTAGGAAATGGGGTTTTAGACTTTAACTGTCAAATTCAACATGATGCAGCTGACAAATAAATGGTCTAGTTAAATCCAGGCTGATTACACCCTTGAGGGTACTGTACTCACTGGAAAACGTTGAAAGCATAAACTATCTAGGTGTATCTGTCACAAACAATTTGAAATGGAATACTCGTAATTCCAATGTTTGTACAAAGGTAAACAGAACTCTCAGATTCTTGAGGAGAAATTTGTATTCTTGTCCCCCAGATGTGCTTTAAAACACAATGGATACATATAGAGAGTCCTTGACAAACATGAACTCCTATTGGACAGGCAATATGCCTTTAGGAAATGGCATAGCTGACTAGCTGTGATCTTGGCCCCTTGCTGTTTTCTTTGTTTATAAATGACATTTCAGTTGACATTTAGTCTGAAATAACACTCTTTGCTGATGATGTGAAATCAAGAATGAAGAGGATACATTGAAACTTTGGAGAGACATTGATCATTTAGGCAGTTGGGCTAGGAAATGGGGTTTTAGAATTCAACTGTCAAATGCAACATGATGCAGCTAACAAATAAACGGTCTAGTTAAATCCAGGCTAATTACACCCTTGAGGGTACTGTACTCACTGGAAAACGTTGAAAGCATAAACTATCTAGGTGTATCTGTCACAAACGATTTGAAATGGAATACTCATAATTTCAATGTTTGTACAAAGGCAAACGGAACTCTCAGATTCTTGAAGAGAAATTTGTATTCTTGTCCCCCCAAATGTGAAAAAAGCAGCTTATAAAGATAATGGACTGGTGTGGTCGGTCTTGGAATAAGAAAGCTCAGTTTGGGACCCTGACAGGAAGATTGAAAAATGTCCAAAATCATAATGCAAGGTTTGTGAGTGGAAATTATGTTTTGGAAATTGGGAGTATGACTGGCATTTTACGAAAACTGAAATGGTAATTTTTTAAGAAAAGGAGGAAGGATAGTACATAGACATATTGCTATACAAAGATCTTAAGGCTAAAGCCAGAATACCTATAGATGGCCTTTTCTTCAGTGGCCTTTTCCTGAAGAAAAGGCATTGTAGAAATCAACACTCATTGGCATTTCAGATACCTTCAGCTTGCAAAGAAGCATACAAAAGTAGTTTCTTTCTATGGACTATCAGGGACTGGAATGGCCTCCCTGATTCTCTGATCTCTGCTGAAATGTCTGATAACTGTGTGCCCAAGTTTGCATCTCTTGTGAGAGCCAGGGACTGATTTTCTCTCCTGGCACACTCCCTGGTGATGTATTGACAATTTGGAGTGTCACCAGTAAATTATTCAGATTCAGATCAATGTTTTGAGCAAAAATATTAGAAATATCAAGATTTTTTAATTCTCTGTATATTGCATGGGTGTATTTTTGTAATGAAAATGCAATTCAATAGAAATTACATGAAGCTTACGTGTCTAGGATACATGTTCTTTGGGATCATGTAAATGTATTTCTCTGAAAAATTTGAGTGAAAACACATTTTCCTGAAAAATTCTCAAAGATGGTAATTTGAGGCAGCTTGTGTGCACTTATTGCAGCATAAATTATGCATGCTTTGATTAAGTTGTCAAATGATTGTAGTCATTAGTGACAGCTACATCGAAATCTGGCTTTAAATTTTTAAAAAGCTTAAAAAATGGAGGGCCTATCTCAGTTCATGCAGTGACACACATAAGTCCTACACTTAGTTGTGGGGATGGACATGTTGGTTCATATTGATCAGTACCATATGTTGTTTTAATGTTCCAGTGCAGAGGATCTGTTCAAGTATCGCACCGTTGTGGACAAGACGGTGCCACAGAGGGGCGGTACCAAGGATTATATGCCAGATGGCTCTTGGCTGCAGGGCAAGAGACTGGAGAAATTTCACCAGGAAAGGGAGGCAGTACTGTCAGAACCACGGGTACAGAGAATGTAAGTTAGAGAATATATGAGGAACAGGTCTGACACAAAAAGGCCTGTATAGTTACAGAAATCTTATAAGCTATAAATCTGTCATGGTGTTTGTCAGACTTATTATTGGTTAAGATTAGTAGTTCATTTAACTCATTTGAGCCTGGCGTCCTTTTTATGGGACATAGGCAAACAGAATAACCCCAGATGTGACGCCGCAGAACGCGGTGTCCCATCTGGGGCTATTCTGTTTGCTTAAGGGAATTTCATCCAAAAATGGAATAAAAATTCCAAATTACTCCTAATCCCCCTAAAAATGAAAGTGGACTCACCCAAATGATAATGATGGGAAAATCCATTCGTCAAATATGGGTTAAATTTGAATGCCTTGAATCAATGTTAAGGTAACAGACCACAAGGTAGTTTTGTCCTGTAGCACAGCCCCAAAATCCAATATTTCATGCTTCTAAGCAACTCCCTTGGCTGTGTGTCTTGGACCTGGTACCAAGGTTATAAAACTTTTTTCATAATCAACTCAGCTGAGCATGAAATTTAAACGGCTCATAAATACCAAAATATCCCAAATATTTTGAAATTGAAGGTTAAGAAGTTAAGAACACCAAAGCTTGTAACTTATCCTGCTCAAAAATGTTAAAATGCCAACAATTGTTGGCATTTTAACATTTATGAGCGGGATAAGTTTTAGTCTTAGTTGAGTTGAGCATGAAAAAAGTTTTATAACCTCGGGGCATGGTCAGAAACCCTTTTCAATGCATCTCTCTGTTTCAGTGCAGATCTGGTGAAAGGAGAATGGAATCCTAACAAACAGTTGGTCGAGTTTGAGAAAGAAATGGTAAGAAAAAAGAAAAGAAAACAGTGAGCTTACTAGCAGAGAGCTTGTTGGGCCAGTGTTTTTTTTTTCTCTAGATTTATTATCAGCTACATGGGTTAGCTAGTGGAAAAATTTGCTACTTTATTAGATATAGGGAGTGGAGTTGGAGAAGAAAATCCTAATTTTTATGATTGCTGAAAGATGCGTAGAAAGACAGCTTTAAACAATGTGAGTCATAACACTAGAAAATGTCCCTTCAGACAAAAGTTTTACAATTTTCAGAAACAAGTCTAATTTGCAGGAATAATGTTGTCAAAGTCTTAAGAGATTTTAGATAATACTTCAAAGTAATGTGTGTTAACATGGCAATACAACGAAAAAGGTAAACTTTACAATAATGCCATATTTGGGGTGATTTTGAAATTGTATTGTATGAGGTGACTTACAATAGTCATATAGCAAAATTTTCATTTTTAGAGCCATGGCATGGCTGTGTTATATTGAAAATCCATTTTGTTTGCCTGTCTCCTATATGTATTAAAGATACATGTATTATCAAAATAAACTGTTCTTATACCTACTGATCATATTTTAATAAAATTTCATGTAACAGGAAACATACATATCATTTTTAAGGCCTTATAATAGAAAGAAATACATCATAAAGCCATAGATAAAATGGCTTGTTTGTTAGACCAGGATGTTTTTTTTTGGCTTGTTAATCTGAATCTATAGCAGCCCAACATTGATTTATATTGTTTGTACTATCCCTATATTTAGATAATAATTTGAGCCATCACACTGGAAAACCAGCAATTTGCATATGCGAAACCAAAAGCACCGAACAGCTGTGCAGTAACTGCACAGCTGATCAGCACCTTTGTTTTCACCCCATTGATTTTAAAATACCTCCTCTTTCTAAATATGAAATTTCAAGTTTGAGCTATTTTCTGTTACTGTACTGGCCAGTTTGTGCTGGTTCGAAACCTAGATTGTTGGTTTTCTGCACATATTTGATTACAGAGAAACTTTTGGGAGCATATGGGGTTTGTAGACCAACAGAGGAAGTGGCTACACCCTGAGGAAGCTCTGTTCTTAATGGAAACAGTAAGTATAGTAAAATGCTAAAATGAGCTACATCATAATATATACATATATATGTATATAGCCTGTCTTTGTGGTTTTCAACCAGGTCAGATGCAAAGTGTTGATATTGTATGTGAAAAAAAAAACAACAACTGAGTTCCTGTTACCCATTACCTTAATTTCCCGCTGATCAAAAAGCATTCCTAGATGCATAGTGATTTGAAAAAAATAATGGTCTAGCAGGCCTTTTCAATGTTTGTTGATGAATACCTGCATCTATGATACTTCAAGATGTATTGCCATTAATTGTATATTTTAGAACTGTCTGGAAGTGTGGTACCAGGGTATACATGTACCTCTGAGTATAGAGCAGGCTTTTCCTATGTTTCTGGTTGAAAAATTACCTGTATATGATTTTAATACATGTACCACATGACCTTATTCTGTAAATGAAAATTTCCCTTTTGAATCTTACTTGATAATCTGTGATCTTGAAATCAATCAATCAATCAATCAATCAATCAATTACTACATTGTTGCATGTGTATTTTAGAATGTTCTGGAGGTTTGGTATGGAGGTATACCTCTAAGTATACAGCAGGCCTACTCTATGTTTCTGGGTGAAGGTTTCCCTCTGGAGTACTACCAGGTGTACAGCCATCTACGCAGGATAGGATATGTTGTTCTTAGACATCAGAGGTCGGTACCTGTGTCATGAGCTGCATCATGAGAAAACCGGTTTCTATTACAATGTATATGTAAATTATTGCCAAACTGCTATTTTAATGTAGCTATCTAAAGTTAAACTTTGACTAGGGCTATTGGATATCTTGTATGTTGAATTGCGCATGAATCCATGATGAACAGACTTCTTTCATGTAATGCTGCTTAATTTTGCCAACATTTCTTAACTTGGTTCAAAATAGTAGATATGTAAGAACTGTCTTTCAATTAATTCTTGGTTTCTTGTGCAGGTCAGATGTAACAAAGTATGAAAGACAGATAAAGCTGGACACCTATCTCAAGAAGAGAGAAAGAAAGAGGGCTCATAAAGCAGAGAAAGACTTGAAGAAACTAGAGGATGTCAGCCACTCTCCAGCTAAGAAGAGAGGTTTAGAGTCTGATCAAGACATTACCACAAGTATAGCTAAAGATGATAGAGTTGAAGATGCTGATCTAGAAAAACATGTAGATGAGGATGAAGATATGTTATCATCTGTCATCACTGAGAAAATTGGGAATGATCCTGAATGTATGCAAGTGGATCTCACAGAAACAGGAAAGCTAGAAACTGAAACTGAGACTGAAGCTGAAACAAATGAATTGGAAACTATTGTACATGAGAATAGTTTGGAATGTGTGGTAGACAATCTGGATAATACCAATACAGGACAGGTAAATAATGATAAGTTTGAAAAAGTTTCTAGGAATATTGAAATAGAACACAGAGATGATATGGAACATACTGGTGTTCAGCAATTTGATAACTTTGATAAATTAGATTATTCAAATCGTGACTATGTAAGTAGTACAAGTATGGAAATTGATAAAGTAGAGGGTGGTAAGAACACACCTCCATTTGTTACAGAACTTTCCAAGGACAGCAAGGTACAACGTGAAGCTTTAAGGCATTCTCCAAACATTGATCATAGTGATCAATCAGAACAGAATAATGTTAGAACATTCCAAGGGTTAATATCAGAGTTTACAGAACTTCATGTATGGAACATTCACAATGTTAATGCTTCTCAGATACAAAAATACAATTCTGCAAACTGGAATTTTGAAGAAATAAATTTTCCAGATTTTGGAGCAAGTGTTGGGGATAAGACAATAGAGCTCCAAAGACCAGATGGTAAACTGATACCAGGACATTTTGATTTAGCTCAGGAAAATTACCAGTTTGACAGGAAGGAAATGATAAATAAGAAAGCAATAAAGAACTTGCCTGAAGATTTTGATTGGAGTGATGAAGTATTGGAGTTTTCATACCCAGAAATAATGACAGATCGGGTCAATGTGAAGAAATCCTGCCGAAACTGGACAGAATACAAAAACTGCCAGTATCAGGCTAGTGCATCCTGGGATAGGTCACGTGACCTGCCTCATCTCTATGGCAGCAAAGTGAGGCCTGTTGTATTACCAGAAGATGCTACATCTACAAGTAAGTTCTGTTACTATATGAATAGAAATTAAATGCAGATAGTGCATATAATAGGTGCAGTACACTTCAATTTTAGGGATTATCAATACATACGTCGGCTGAGTCACGATCAGGGTTGCTTTTACCAGCTATGTCATGTTATGCACGTATATAGGCTACTATCCGAGAATAAATGGTTTTATTTTACCATATCACTTAGGTAATAAGCTTTCTGGCGATATATGACAGTAGGATATTCTATGCGTCATTTTACTAGCGCAAGGCAATATATGTCCAAAAATCGCCATTTTTCACATGTTATGATGTTGCACTTTTATTTTTGGTGTTTTCTAAGCTGGTATACTGTTATGTTCAATAATAAGTAAGGTCTAGTATTCATGTAATATTAAAGGCACATATGTCCCATGTAATATACTTTTTACGGAATTAAATTTGGACAACAAATAACAAAGATACGGCGTAGGAAGTGAAACTGTACTTTTGTTATGTTTTTCCATTTTTCTTGGTGTCTTTAGTTGGCTGGTCAAAACATTACACCCATGAATAGAACATGATTGTTTTGGTATCTAGTCTTTCATTGTTAAGTCATAAGAAAGTTTACAATCAATGAAAGTTGAATTTATCCTCATAGTGAAGAGTACTTGTTTCTTTAAAAATCACCATTTTTATGAAGAGTCCGTAGCCCCTATTTTCGAAATGGAAGTTCAAAGCCAGGTTCCTATTAAAAATGATAAAATGGTCTTATTATTTTTCAGACTGAGGACTAGTAGAACATGTCTGAAGGTTTTGTCAAGAAATTGTATAAGACTGTTGATACGGTCAATTATATTTTTTGCATGGCCTGTAGAGTCCGTAGCCCCATGGAAAGAGGCACATTAGAAATTAAATGTTACTTGCAGTCAAGGTTTCCTTTTTTCATATGCAACCACACATGTTACATTGTAATAAATTAACTGCAGCATGGAACAATGACTTATCTAGGCTGCATATGATCTCATTTAAGCAGCCTAAAACACCGTTTTTAGAGCCTGTACTGAACGTTTCCCATTACCCACAATGGCGAAATTCGAAAACACACGAGAACCAAAAGAATTATCACTGGAATATAAACCTGGTGGGTCTTAAGTTATTATAAACCAAGAAAAATGAAAATACAAACATGTTGATTTTTTGCCTCAAGTGCCATTTAGCAACCCTGATCGTGGCTCAGTTGATATATGTACAAAACCAACAATTTTCAAACAAAAATTCTGATTCTTTGGGAAATTGTTAACTTTCAGACAACCATTGCATTCTGTAATTTATGAAACTAAAGGTTTGTACTAGTTACATAGCAAAAACAAAGCTGTCAAGTGCAGACCATTTTGTGTAAACGGCTGTATCTGTGTACCTGCATTTTGCCACATGCTAAAAAAATGTTGTGGCGGGGTTTGTCTGTTTTAACATTTTTGTCTTATTCTGTTTGCTTTCAGGCTCCATTTTAGACAAACTGCAGATAATTCAAGAAGAGCAACCATTAAAACACAGGTACTCTCTACTGTACAGATATACTGAAACCCTATACTACATATATTGTGATACACAAGATTTAAAACTGTTTTGAGCAAAGATAAGACAAATATAAAAAATTATCTGACACCCGAAAATTTTCAATTTTAAACAATCTCTGTTTATTGCATGGACATGTTTTCGTAATGTAGATTGTGCTATCTATGTAGCTAAAACAAAGTGCTGAGCACTTGCAGTTACCATGAGCTAATATGCACTTTTGTCTTCCCTTCATAAATCAAAATATAAAACACGAAGTGTATACACAATGCCCACATCTCATTATGGTTAACTGAGATTCTAAAAGCTTCTGATCATAAAGAAACCTATGTAGCATTCTAGTTTTCAATCCTATGCTTGTCCAGTCTTTGGGATGAGACTTTAAACAAGCTCCCATCTCTGTATGATAAAGCTCTTGATTGATTGTTAAACATCAACTCAACAATAGATAGTAATAGCCTTTACAATGTAGTTCTTCTTCCATGGTTCTTTGTCAATGCATCTTATGTTATTTGATTTAATTCTATGTGAAAAAGTAAATGAGTATAGAAACCTATGGCAGTTTGCAGCTGTCTGTTTGCATCAAGGTTATTACAACAATTTATTCTGGCCCCAAAGGTTATAAAACTTTTTTTCATGCTCACCTCAGCTGAGACTAACATTTATCATGCTCATAATTGTTAAAATGCCAACATTTATTTACACCATTTTTAACAGGATAAATTACAGGCTTTGGTCAGCTTAACCTGAAATTTCAATTTATTTGGGATATTTCAGTACTGTAGATCCGGAAATGTTCGCGAGAACTTAATTTTCGCTAATATTCGCGAACTGGTTGCCTCGCGAATTCAAAGTTATCGCTAATAAAGGGTCACTATAAGCTTTATAGAACACATGGTCACTCACACGCGAATTCAAGAACTCGCTAATAATTCGGAAATAGAAAATTCGCGAAATAAAAGTCACGCGAAAATTTCCGAATTTACAGTAATAATGAACATTTTAAATTTTATGCTAAGGTGAGTTGAGCATTAGGATATGAAGGCACAAACAAAAACTGTATTTTCAGTCATAGCACTAAAGTGGTTGGAACCCAGAAGCTGGTGTTTGACATCTATGCACCAAATATCAAGTTTAAGAAGTCAGCCCCAGGAAAACCTGAACACAGGGTCTGTGTTGCAAGGTAGGTTAGTGCTACATGTTATTAAGCACCCCTTTTTGCTCAATTCATTTGTCTCAAATTTTTGCAGTACACATACTTTTAACTTGAATGTGAAGGTTTTTGTCTTAAGTGAACTTAAATGTTGATTGAATGAACATGAATGTTGATTTAAGGCAATTTTCTGATACACATACACATAAAACTGGATAAAGTGGTTTAACAAATACATTGACCATAGTATATGATGAAACTCATAATGCTGCTTTATACACCATAAGATATATTATAACAATTATGTTCCAGATGCAGTGATTCCTTCCCCAACCTGCTGCAGATCAGTGAGCTGTCCCATCAGCTCCAGGATGATGTCCCTGTATTGTTAGCTCTCGTTGACTCAGGAGATGTGGCATTCTATGAACTATCTGATCTCATACTACCTGTAGATATTACTGTTGGATGAATTAAACACATTTCAGTGTATGTCATTTGTTCTTGTACATTACTGACCATGTTAGCCAATGTTAAGATGGTATTTGAGAAGGCAATCAAAGTATTGGTGAAGCACCCTTTCTGGACATAACTGAAAGGTTACTGAAATTGATGTTAAGCCTCAACTTCCTATTACAGAGAAAAGGTGGCCATGTGCAACCACTTTGACTAATCTTATTGCAAATCCTAGGTGATTACCAAAGCTGTTTTATCTCTGCAATCACTACAACTTAGCAAGAAGAAAATAACCTTTAAACTTACTTGTCATTGTGTTTACAGCCCCTTTCACTCGAGTTTGCCGTTTGAGCATTTAGGTCAAATTTGTTCACTTGAGTTTGCCGTTTGTTTGTAAATCAGGTAACTTTTTATTCTATTTTAGAATTGAAACAGTGTCCCAGGTGCCAGGTGTTCTTAAAATCTATTCAGCATTTATATTTAGTTAATGATGTCACCTCTTCTGATAAAAACATTGTAATTGCTTGGTTAAAGCGCATTTTTATTTCAAAATTCTTTGCACAACATATACAATGCATATTAAGAACACACATTTGTAACAGAATAGAGACAAAAGCAGAATTTCATCAATTTAAGCAGTTACCTGATCGGTATCTACATGGCAAAAATTGCTAATAGGAAGTTAAATATTTCACTCAAGTTTGCCGTTTTTAAAGGTCATTTAGTTTGAAGCTGTCACTCAAATCAGCAAATCAATCAATCCAGATGTCTTTGAGGACAACATGAAAAGAAACTCAGATCTTCGCAACGTGCGATGCAAATGCTCCAACGGCAAACTCGAGTGAAAGGGGCTGTGTTTAATTCATTTATTAACCAGTCTGCAACAAGCCACTGCTTTGCAATGTCTTAAATTAATTTTTAGCCACTTGTAAATCAATAACTTGGCAATCAATGTTATTTGGTGACCATTTTGTAACCACTGTAAATGATTTGAGATTGAATTCTGACAGTTGCAGCCCATCTTTGGTGCAAATTGCAAACACCCTGACAGATTTGTATATACGGCAACTGGTTTTTCAGCAACTTGTGATTAGAAATTGAGGAAATTAACAAGCCAAAATGTCATTTGTACTTTAATATCTAACAATAATATCCTCCTCAAAAGTACAGAAATATGGGAATGACAGGATTGCTTCAATATCATGTTGCTTATCAGTACAAATAACATTTGGATCATAGATCATTTCCTGATCATTTCATATTTTTACCTATTTATAAATCTGGAATTAAAAAAAAGGAAACACTTTCTTTTTCTTTGATTTGAATTCGTTTATTCATATTCATAACAATAAATACATGTAAATGGTATTGCACAGCCCACAGAAATAGAAAATTCAGAACATCATCGCATGGCCACAAATGAGCGTCATATTGCATGTCCATACAATCAGTTCTGACAGTGCCTTGATTATTTGCTCTGTCAATAATGTAATAAATACAGTTTCTTATCAAAGCATTCTGCAGATGCTAGACTAAGTCTGCAAAAATCAAAACTGTCCAAGTTATGTTTTTACCAGTCTTAATATCACCTTTATATAATATGTAAATGAAACAATGCATAATTCTTAATTTGCAAGCCGTAAAATGAAGAGTATCTTTGTGGTCCCATGTAAGATCAACTACTGTGAAATGTTCATGCAGCAGCCTTTGGCGATGGCTTTGCCATATATACTGGGTTAGACAGTCTGTATATAGTTGGTCGTAGGTTACAGATGTTGGCTTATGAAGCAGCTTTTGGTGATGACTTTGCCATGTATACTGGGTTAGACAAGCGGAATATAGTTGGTAGTAGGTTACAGATATTGGCAAACATCTCGTCTGATATACCCTGGAATAGAGAAGATTCTTCTGAATTAGCACATATGGATAACATGATCTTGAAATGTACATCCCCTTTCAACCCATTTTCACTTAATCTGAGGTTTGCAGGAGTAAACATTTTTCTTTTTCTTTTTTTTCTTTGTTTCAAAGAAAGATTGTGGGTATGTTAGAAACACAAAAGATACCTCAGGAAAGCCTTTGTTTCCGTTTAAAATTGCAGAAATGAGCCCAAAACATACAGATGAAATGTCAAACTCAGACCAGTCTGATTATGTAGTAGCAAACATTGTTTGCATGAGCTTGTTTGGCTGGAGTTGATGGTAATCATGCATATGTACAAAAATGATTCTATTGGATTCAACATTTTTGCAATGGTTTTAAATGAACTTTGATTTGGCTTTGATAACAAACCGGTTATGATTGATAAAAAAAAGAGACTTTTAGATCTCTCAGATCACCTACAAATGAGCCTGTGGTGAGAAAACCAACAATTTGGGGTTCTAACCAGGTCAGTCACAAACTGGGGTGTAAAGTCACAGAAAATGGTTTTGGATTTAGAAAGTAGAGGAATTGTACTATCCGTGTAGCGAAAACAAAGGCGCTGATCAGCTTCGCAGTTACTGCGAAGCTGATCTGCGCCTTTGTTTTCGCCTATGAAGATTGTTGGTTTTCCCATATGGCGGCTCAAATGATTTTGAAAGCACCTAACGTAAGACCTTAAACTTACCAAAGGAACAAGAAACTGTATAGTCCTGGACTCTTGCCGACCATAGGTTGCCATTTCCATTATAAAACCTTTCACACACTTAAACACCAGCTCAGCTCTCTTCATACACCAAGGTATAGTCATCTCCTGTAACAGTTATTTATTAATATTTTAAAAACATGTAAACATTTGCGGTAAAGTCAAGCGTTTGGCGGGATTTCTTCAGCTCAATGGTGGAAAAGTTAAAGCAACTGAAGGTTTAAAATGATTTTATTCCGTTTATTATAGCCCGCTTTGAAAAAGTGGGGGCTATACTGGATTCACCCTGTCCTTCCGTAGTTCCGTTATTCCGTCCTTCCGTCATTCCATTACCACACATAACTTGAGAACCAGTTGTTAGACTTAAACCAAATTTGGCATATGCATCAATATTGACAATATCTACTTATGTGTAAACGCATGTCCGTTTCCCCAAATTTGCAGAAGAGTTATTGCCCTTGGATGGCCCTTCATTATTGCCAAAATTTCATTTCCGCTCAATATCTTGAGAACGAATTGACAGAATCCGACCAAATTTTGTATGCACATCATCATTGACAAGATCTAGCTTGGGATTGTTACCCGTCATTTTTCGCAAAGTTTTGACGGAGTTACGGCCCTTGATTGACGATAGAATTTCGTTTCCGCTCAATATCTTGAGAACGAATTGACAGAATCCGTCCAAATTTTGCATGTACATCATCATTGACAAGATCTAGCTTGGGATTGTTAACCGTCATTTTTCGCAAAATTTTGACGGAGTTATGGTCCTTTATTGAGGTCAGAATTTCGTTTCCGCTCAATATCTTCAGAACGGATTGACATAATCAGACTAAATTTTGTATGCGCATCAATATTGACGAGATCTAGCTTGTGATAGTTACCTGTCATTGTTTTTTTTTACCCTGCAAAAAAGCTGAGAAGCGGGGCTATAGTCAGATTCTCTGACAATTCTAGTTGCATGTTAAAATAAATCAGCTCTAGTGCGTGAATTGTTGAGTAATAATTTGCTGTTTGTTGGTCAGTTGTACGCGCGCATGTGATTTGATCTGCTTACAACTGACCTCCAAACGTGAATTATTACTCAACAATTCACTGCTAGAGCTGATCTATTTCTTAATTAATGTTTTGCTCAAGGAAGAGCCACTCTCCCTCAGAGCTAGGGGTTGTGGATTCAAATCCAGGTTTCTACACTTTTTAATGATACTTAAAACCAAGGTCCAGCACCATATAACCATAGCTGTGGAGTGGGCCATAAAACATATAATCAACTTAATGGTTGAAGATATTTCAGCCTACCTCTGTCATATAATGCGAGAGAAGTAATGGAATGGTCAAAGTCATGATGTCATATCGGAAACAAAGCTTGATGATGTTGCGTAGACTCAGTATGACGGGATGGCGTGAACTGATGTCCCCCTTGATACTGTCATCGGACACCAGGTGAAACACAGCATGGACCTCAGACAGGTTGGAGTGTCTGGTAATGTAGAAATCCCCAGGGTATAGCCGTGTTGTCTTATCCTTTGGGCAGAAAAAGAAAATATAACTTCATGAGCATAATTTGTCCATAAAACTCCTGACTGAGTAGGCACAACCTCTGGGGGTGTTGATTTTTGTTGTGCAAAACTTACTGAACTTCTGTGCATTTGAAAATGTTGGAGGTTTACTACATTAAAAGCAGCAAGCTCCATTACTGCTATTTACCCACAATAACATTCAATCGTAATATACACCATGAACTTAAATATGTTTTAAAATCAACTTGATCAGGGTCACTGACGAGGCTTCAACAGCCAAAACCGTGGTATGGCCCATCCACTTTCTTATTAATTCACTGCTCTTAAGGATCTCAGTTTTAATTTTATTATTTCCTTTGCTGCTATCAGTTAAGATCTTTCACAGGGAGCATGGTGGCCTAGTGGTAGAGCATCGGACTCTGAATCTAGAGGGTCTGGGTTCGATCCATACAAGGGTCATCGGGTTGTGTCCTTGAGCAAGACACATTAACTCCCAAGAGTACTGGTTAAAACCCAGGAAACGGTGGCTCTGTCCCGACAGGACTGAACCAGAGGACCAATGGTCCTGTAAACGCTCACCTGAGTCTGCTGCATAAACCAATAAACATGTTTGAATATTATGGTATTTAAGATGAAGCCCTTGGGCCGATTTCTTTTTTCAGAATAATCAATATTCTGTCCATTTGCCAATTTCTTGCTGGCTTTTCCCTTCAAATGACATTTTAACAATTTTCCCATTCAAATGCATGGGCAACCCATGTTGACCTTGCCATAAACTTGGTCAAGGTCATCACAGGGTCATGATTTATGTATACATTGTAGTACTTTGCCATGGATGCTTCACGCCAAGTTTCATTGAAATCAATCTATTGGTTTCAGAGAAGAAGGTATTTGAAGGGTTTCTACCATATATGGGCATGGCGGCCATCTTGGTCATGTGACCTAGATTATTAATATACACATTGGTTCCCCCATCCTATAGATGCTTCACATAAAATTTGGCTTCAATTGGCCAAGTGGCTTCAGAGGAGAAGATGTTTGAATATTATGGTAATATACATGTATATTGCCCTGGGGTGTGGGCATATGAGCCCTTAGGTCCATTTAGTCCTACTACCCATTTCCTGCAAGATTTTCACCTCAAATGACTTTTTAAAAGTTTTCCCCATTCCAATGCATTGGCGACCTATGTTGACCTTGTCGTAAAATAGGTCAAGGTCACCACGGGGTCATGATTTATATATACATTGTAGTACTTCAGCCATTGGTGCTGCATGCCGAGTTTCTTTGAAATCGGTTCACCAGATTCGAAGAAGAAGATTTTTGAAGGGTTTTTACCATATATGGGCATGGCAGCCATCTTGGTCATGTGAACTAGATAATTTATATATACATTAATTCCCCCATTCCATAGATGCTTCACATAAAATTTGGCTTTGATTCGCCAAGCGGTTTCAGAGGAGAAGATGTTTGAATATTATGGTAATATTATACAATTATTGACTTCAATGAGGTAGATATAAGGATTTATCTACCTGAAAAAGTGATATTCACCGAGGCCGGAGGCCGAGGTGAATATCACTTTTGAGGGTAGATAAATCCTTATATCTACCGAAATTGAAGTCAATAACTGTTTTGTTATATGACTTTTCAAGTGTTTTAATATTTATTTTATAACAATAAATTAACAAATCATATCAGATGTTAAAGAAGGCTAGACAATGAGGAACAATTGATTATTAGTTCTTAATAAAACCTATGTTATGGGTACTCATAAAAATCACCATGACGAGGCAATTTCAATGGGTACCAACAACATAGGTTCTTACAAAAAATAAACAAAATTATCCCTTAATTATCACCAAATACACCTCACTATCTAGTGCTTTGTTTACCTGTAATAGTGTGTTACTGCAAAGCATGTAGATTTCATGAACTGAAATGAGTTCAGGCTATTTATAGGTAACTGGCAGGTTTATACACATACATCAAATCATGTCAATTTCATGAAGCCCATGTTGATTTCATGCTGGTGCTATTTTTGGGTACTCAGGAGCGTAATATAGATTTTGGAGGTTAATATAGAAAACCTGTCAAAATAATTAACCTCCAGGGACTGGTTTGATCTGGTTTTCATCAGTTTTGTCTAGTTTCAGAGAAATATATGGATTTATTAATACTGAATGAACCAATCAGGAGACAGGATTTCCTTCAGTCATATGAACCTCAACGTGACAAAATGTACCTTCGGACATTCTGACATTACTAGTAGAAAGCAGCAAAAAGCGGGAAAATTATGTTATATACGTTTTAGAAAAACACTGTATCTGTAATCTTTGAACACTGGGCTACCAAATGAATGAGTTTTAAAACAAATTATTGTTCAATATTTGGAGTTATCTGCCCTTGTTTTAGCCCATAATACACATAATTTCCCTATATCTATCGTTAAACGGTAACCACAGCAACCGCATCATCATAAAATAGACAAAATAATTTTGACATATTGCCTGTAAGGATGGTTTACTTCTATCTTAACAATAGGTTCTGGACCAGTGCTTAAACAGTTTTAAATAAATGCACCGAGTTTTGTAAGCTCTACTAACATGCAGAAATGCATTACGCAACTTTGACGTCATTTTCAGGACAATGACGCCTGTAGGGTTCATATAGTAAATTGGTCATAACTCACAAAATAACTGAAATAATCTGGTTAAATAAAGACTAACAGACTCTAGAAACATCATACATTCAAAGTGACTTTGCTTTTCTTATACTCAAAAAATTGTCCGAAGGTACATTTTCTCACGTTGTGGCCCATATAACAAACATGTATATTGCCCCGGGGTGGGGGCAGATGAGCCCCTGGGGTCCAATTTTTTTCAGAATCATTAATATTCAGTCCTACTGCCCATTTCCTGCAAGACTTTCACTTTAAATGACATTTTAAAAGTTTTCCCTATTCAAATGCATTGGTGACCTATGTTGACCTTGCCATAAAAAAAAGGTCAAGGTCATCACAGGGTCATGATTTATTTACAAATTGTAGTACTTGAGCCATCGATGCTTCATGCCAAGTTTCTTGTAATCGATCCACCGGTTCTGGAGAAGAAGATTTTTGAAGGGTTTTTACCATATATGGGCATTGCGGCCATCTTGGTCATGTGACCTGGATTATTTATATACACATTGATTACCCCTTCCTATTGATGCTTCACATAAAATTTGGCTTTGATTGGCCAAGCGGTTTCAGAGGAGATGATGTTTGACTATTATGGTAATATACATGTATATTGCCCCGGGGTGGGGGCATATGAGTCCAATCTTTTATCAAAAATATAATCAGTCCTACTGCCCATTTCCTGCAAGACTTTCACTTTCAATGACTTTAAATGACATTTTAAAAGTTTTCCCCATTCAAATGCATTAGCGACCTATGTTGACCTTGCCGTAAAATAGGTCAAGGTCATCACAGGGTCATGATTTATATATACATTGTTGTCATTGTAGTGCTTTAGCCATCAATGCTTCATGTCAAGTTTCGTTGAAATCAGTCCAACGGTTCTGGAGAAGATTTTTGAAGGGTTTTTACCATATATGGGCATGGCGGTCATCTTGGTCATGTGACCTGGATTTCTTATATACACATTGGTTCCCCCTTCCTATAGATGCTTCATATAAAATTTGGCTTTGGTTGGCCAAGCGGTTTCAGAGAAGATCTTTGAAATTGTGGACGGACGGATGGATGCCGGATCATGGCCATCCTATAAGCTCACCTTGTGAGCCTAACTGCTCAGGTGAGCTAAAAATTGCTGACTGATATGTTAAACCCCAATACAAATAAGATCTCACACATGTTTAATCATTAAAGAATGGATATTAAAATGAAATGAGCGACCTCATGAGAAAACCAATAATTTGCATAGGCGAAAACAAAGATGCAGATCAGCTTTGCAGTAACCACGAAGCTGATCAGTGCCTCTGTTTTCGATCTTCGGAAAGTACAATCCCTCTTCTTTTTAAATCCAAAATTTCAAGCTTCAAGCTGTTTTCTGTTGCTCTACAGCCCTGTTTGTGTCGGACCTATTCAAAAACCACATTGTTGGTTTTCTCATGAGGCGGCTCATTAATGTCTAATGAAACAACTACCTGTATCTGAGTATCACTAGCGCTACTACTAGTGCTCTTGATGCTGATTGTATCTCTCTCCTCTGATAATTTCTTGGCGGCTCTGACCTCCGAGGCTTTCTGAACCTGCTCCTCTATCACAGCAAATTGTTGCTCAAGGTTTGGGAAGTGGAAATCTGTTGATCTCTCGCATACTTTGGCAAATTCTGATGGGGAGTAACAAAAACTTTTATAACAAAAGAACAATTATGTGGTTATGGTAAAAAGTACATGGCCTTAACAGGTAAACTCTATGGAAGATCCTTTTCTGAAATTGAATAATAATAATGATAATAATAATAATGACTTTATTTATAGAGGAGCTCAGTTGGAATGATCCAATCTTCCCTGTGGTCCGCTCTTCAATATATGAGCCGCCTCAAGGGAAAACCAACAATGTGGTTTCCGAACAGATCTGGCACAAATCAGGCTGTACAGTCCCAGAAGACAGAGGCTTGAAATTTTGTATTTAAGTATAAAAGACAACAATGCGGTTTCCAAACAGGTCCGACACAAACCGGGCTGAACAGTCACAGAAGATGGTTAGAGGCTTGAAATTTTGTATTTAAGTAAAAGAGGGATTGTACTATCCATGTAGCGAAAACAAAGGCGCTGATCAGCTTCACAGTTACAGCGAAGCTGATCTGCGCCTTTGTTTTCGCCTATGCAGATTGTTGGTTTTCCCATGCGGTGGCTCATATATTGACAGGCTGACCAGTTTCATGATGAATATCAATTTTCAAAGCCTTTTAACAAATGTGATTGCAATAAAAATAAAATGGTGTCCTGTTGTCAAGCGACATGACATAACGTAAAGCCAAATACTTCCTTCCGTTAACTCCTTTGCATGCAACGAGTGAAATGTTTGTTTAAATACATCGTAAATACAATGTACGCAACATGTCTCAAAATCATGCACAAAAAACATTAAGAAAGGAGTTCAGTTTCGGTGAAAATGTTCAAATAAAATATTTCTTTTCTTTTTTTTTATAATGCTATCTATTTTCATTTGATAAAATGGGAATATAAAGTACTTTAGCAGTCAGAAATGTGTTGGCTAACAGGTATTTTCCTTCATTCTGCACGTCTTATATGTTGGTTATAAAATGTAATGCCATTTCTCAAATTTACTGTTTCGCCTATATATTGTTCATTGCAGCCTCTATACTGTATTACATATAATGTGATATTTTTGGCCTTACCAGACACTTTCTCTTTTACTGATTTATCTTTAAAATAAATTGATGGTCTTTCTTTTATATATTTGCAAGGACCGCATCACGGCTCCTTACATTTTGTCACTTTGTATTGGCAATCGTTGTCAATGTTATTTGTAAAATTTTGCCTTTGTTAGAAGACATTTTAAGTTAGGTGGATGCATTTTGCTTTTTAGAAATTCTGTTCTTCAAAATTTTGTGTAACTCATTATTCCTGTGCAATACTGGTTTAAATTACTTAATGTCAGGATATATACTTAAGGAATTAAAATATGCAACACACTAAATTTCAATTTTTACGTATGTGTTTGACATTTTGATAAAATCCTTTTATGAAATGACCTACTGACTGCTTTTTGCACGTGATGAAATGAGAAAACGTCATTTTATTGACAAAATTAACGATAAAATGTCAAAAACTATGAAAAACACAAATTGTGACGTAAACGTCGGGGCGAAGTGGAAGATGACAAATTCTTTGCATGTGGGTAACGTGACGTCGACTTGATAATTTGCAATAAAGACTAGGATCATTGAATACTTAGGTGCCGTCCCATGTTGCGTTAAATCTTGTTAACGGGATGCTGAAGTTTACAATAAAGACAAATGAATAATTAATGTCCTTTAAATTATTCGATTTTGGCTATTTGTACCTAAACGGTATATATCGAACCAACAGATGACACGACATGCTTTTTAATCAACAGTGACGTCACATGTGCCGTAGAAATGGATCATCGGAGCGTTTGTTTTGACGTTCTTTAGACAGAAAATCACGTTATTTAAATGAGCGAAACGGATTATATGCTTTGAGTAAACACTCGATTTACGCACTGTAATCAAACGTTTGGTAATTGATCATTTTTAAATCAGAAAATTTGAAAAACATAATGAGGGTTTTAAAAATGCAAGATGTTGGATTTCGACGTTATAATTGACGTTTTATGGACGTCTGAAGTACAAAGGTCATAATGTTTACGTTAATAATCGTTTTATTGGATATAACGCATGCCGAAGGAATTTTTCTGGCTTTTAACTCATTTTTTCGATTGACGTTGGTGACGTTAAACGTCACATAACATATCCAAATGTTACCAACTGATCAATGGTTACATCTGCAATCACTTTTAGGGGTTTTGGAAACAAAATATTGGTTTTTGGTTTCAAATTTGACATTTACTGATCATGGTTACGGGGTTTGCTACTGTAGGTCAGTGTGGTTACGCGTATGCCATTAAGCATACGTAACCGACATTGTGGCTCAACCGGTTGCAATTTGACATTTAGATGTTGTTTTCACATAATATGCTCAGTCATACCACAGACTTGCATTACAAAGCATGTTTTTAGTAACCCAAAGTATTTGTTGCGTTTCTTTATTCCTTAAGTATATATTGGGGTTATATGGGTTAAAGGTGGTTACATAAGGTGTGGCATTTGTTTCCTGTGGTTTATCATATTTGATTAATAATTTTCTTCTGTATAAAGAGTGAAGTTTTGAAAATGCATCTTCGATAAGTTTTAAGATATTTGCGTTTTAATACGAGGTCTGTCCCGGGAAATCATAAAGATGTCTGATATTTCGTGAACAGTTCGTTGAAATTTAAAGATACGTTCATGCTTTGAAACTACATTTGTACTGAGCAATCTGTGAAAATATTAATTCAATCGCTTACAAATTGCAAAAGTTATGGAGATTTGTATGATGGTGTATCAGCCTTTACGGAGCACGTTGAAAATCATTTTGCTACGTTTTTGTGGAGGGGTGGTTGAATGTTTTGTGTGCAGTCTCTTTATAAGAGCCGTAATGGTGATGAATATTGTCATCTAAGCATTGATTAAGTCTTCTTAGTTAAAATTATAGTCAATAATTTTTGTTATAAATGATAAGTAGAAAAAAAATAGCATGATCAGTTTCATTTTATATGAGGGAACACTAATTTTATTTTAGACTGAAATAAAACAAAAGATGCCGCTTGTTTAGAATGACAACAAGAAACGAGAATTTAGAATATTTAAGGAAAAATGCATACAGAATCATCACAAGATTATTAATGACACAATAGAAGGTTGATTTTATAAATTAATTTTGTTAAATATACTTAACTGGAAAGAAAAGCTTGGGGAAGGGCTAATTTTGCGCCGCAAAACTTACGTTACGTCACTATTTTCCCCCCAAAAAAATGCAGTAGGTTTAAGAAAATTTCTATAAAATCAACGCTGAAGGTGGAAATTATTTCAAACTTTCAAAAACCTTTCTTACATAATTACTCGTGAAACTGATAGTTAGAATTGTGTGATATCACCTCAACTCGCAATTACAGGAACTGTTGAATTTGATCTTGATGAATTTCAAAACAGTGTTTTTGACGTGCGCCGTAGACACCTACCCCTCTTGGAATAAATGCAGATAAATCTGTTGTGTAAGGGGTGAATTCATCCATATTTGTAGGAAATGGTTATTGGATGTATGCAAACAGATCATATAAATTTCATGAACTTCTGCCGAAACTTTACTGTTTTATCACAAATGTCTACGTATTTCTGGGACAGACCCCGTAGATACTGTAAATTCGGAAATTTTCGCGAGACTTTTATTTCGCGAATTTTCGATTTCTGAATTATTAGCGAGTTCTTGAATTCGCGAGCGAGTACTCGTGCAGTCTATAAAGCTTAGAGTAATTCTTTATTAGCGAGAACTTTATTTTCGCGAAGCAACGACTTCGCGAATATTAGCGAAAATTAAGTTCTCGCGAAAATTTCCGGATTTACAGTACTTCCTCAAATCACCTAAACAGCTGTTCAAATCAGACACTATAGTTTTCAGTCTTCTGGCTAAGTTATGTGGGATACTATTTCTAGTGTGTTTCGGGTGACAGGATTTCGAGTCTGTTGGTTTGTAGAATATGTCAGTTTGTATCTTACCCCCACTGTTAATGACCATTGTATCTAGAAATGGAAGTTGATTAGTATTACTGTCCATTGTGAACTTTAAACTGGGATGTAAATCATTAAAATATTGATATAATTTCTCCAGTTCATTATCTGATTTTGTAAACATGATGAAGCAGTCATCAAGAAATCTCTTGAAGTTTTCTTCAATATACTGACTAAACTGGTGATTGATATCCTTTTCAAGTCGTAGATGATGTTGTTCTTCTGACAAGATATGCCAGCACTAGGGTTGAATAAATCAGAACGACCTTGGTCCATATTGCTGTGCCCTTTACTTGTAAATAAAATTTATTATTAAAGTTCTAAGAGTGATTTAATTCCTTCTAGTTTTTAGCTCACCTGAGCCGAAGGCTCACAAGGTGAGCTTATAGTATAGTAGTCGAGCCGGCGTCCGTCTGTGCGTGCGTCCGGGCGTCCGTCCGTCCGTTTGCATTTTCAAACTCAAATATCTCTAAGACAACATGGCCGATCGTGACCAAATTTTATCTAAAGCATCATTGAGTTAGGGGGAAAGGTTGTATTAGGTTTTGGGCCAGGTCGGATCAGAACTCTGGTTTCCATGGCAACGGATAGCTCCCATAGACTTACAATGAGAAAAACATATAAAAATCTTCTTCTCTGAAACCACAAGGCCAAGAGCTTTCATATTTTGTGTGTAGCAATGTCTGGTGGTCCTCTTCATAAATCCTGCCATACGTGCCCCTGGGGTCCATACGGGCCCCGCCCCGGGGGCGTCATAGGGAAAATATAAAAAAATCTTCTTCTCTGAAACCACAAGGCCCAGAGCTTTCATATTTTGTGTGTAGCAGTGTATAGTGATCCTCTTTATAAATCCTGCCAACCATGGCCCTGGGGTCAAGAATGACCCGGCCCCGGGGGTTATTAGCTCCCATAGACTTTCAATGGGAGAAACATAAAAAAAATCTTCTTCTCCAAAACCACAAGGCCCAGAGCTTTCATATTTTGTATGTAGCATTATATAGTGGCCCTCTTTATAAATCCTGCCAACCGTGCCCCTGGGGTCCATACGGGCCCGGCCCCGGGGGCGTCATGGGAAAAACATAAAAAAAAATCTTCTTCTCCGAAACCACAAGACCCAAAGCTTTCATATTTTGTGTGTAGCAATGTATTGTGGTCCTCTTTATAAATCCTGCCAATCATGCCCCTGGGGTCAAAAATGGCCCCACTCCGGGGGTCATTAGCTCCCATAGACTTACAATGGGAAAAAAATAAAAAAATCTTCTTCTCTGAAACCACAAGGCCCAGAGCTTTCATATTTTGTGTATAGCAATGTATAGTGGTCCTCTTTATAAATCCTGCCAACCGTGCCCCGCCCTGGGGGCGTCATGGGAAAAACATTAAAAAATCTTTTTCTCCGAAACCACAAGACCCAGAGCTTTCATATTTTGTCAATAGCAATGTATAGTGGTCCTCTATAAATCCTGCCAACCGTGCCCCTGGGGTCCATACGGGCCCCACCCCGGGGTTGTCATGGGAAAAACATAAAAAAATCTTCTCCGAAACCACAAGGCCCAGAGCTTTCATATTTTGTGTGTAGCAATGTATAGTGGTCCTCTTTATAAATCCTGCCAAGCTTGCCCCTGGGGTCAAAAATGGCCCCACTCCGGGGGTCATTAGCTCCCATAGACTTACAATGGGAAAAAAATAAAAAAATCTTCTTCTCTGAAACCACAAGGCCCAGAGCTTTCATATTTTGTGTGTAGCAATGTATAGTGGTCCTCTTTATAAATCCTGCCAACCGTGCCCCTGGGGTCCATACGGGCCCCGCCCCAGGGGGAACATGGGTAAAACATAAAAAAATCTTCTTCTCCGAAACCACAAGGCCCAGAGCTTTCATATTTTGTATTTAGCAATGTATAGTGGTCCTCTTTATAAATCCTGCCAACCGTGCCCCTGGGGTCCACACTGGCCCCGCCCTGGGGTTGTCATGGGAAAAACATAAAAAAATCTTCTCCGAAACCACAAGGCCCAGAGCTTTCATATTTTGTGTGTAGCAATGTATAGTGGTCCTCTTTATAAATCCTGCCAAGCTTGCCCCTGGGGTCCATACGGGCCCCGCCCCGGGGGGGGGGGGGGGGGGTCATGGGTAAAACATAAAAAAATCTTCTTCTCCGAAACCACAAGGCCCAGAGCTTTCATATTTTGTGTGTAGCAGTGTATAGTGGTCCTCTTTATAAATCCTGCCAACGGTGCCCCTGGGGTCCATACGGGCCCCGCCCCGGAGACGTCTCCGAAACCACAAGACCCAAAGCTTTCATATTTTGTGTGTAGCAATGTATAGTGGTCCTCTTTATAAATCTTCTTCTCTGAAACCACAAGGCCCAGAGCTTTCATATTTTGTGTGTAGCAATGTATAGTGGTCCTCTTTATAAATCCTGCCAACCGTGCCCCTGGGGTCCATACGGGCCCCGCCCCAGGGGGAACATGGGTAAAACATAAAAAAATCTTCTTCTCCGAAACCACAAGGCCCAGAGCTTTCATATTTTGTATTTAGCAATGTATAGTGGTCCTCTTTATAAATCCTGCCAACCGTGCCCCTGGGGTCCACACTGGCCCCGCCCTGGGGTTGTCATGGGAAAAACATAAAAAAATCTTCTTCTCCGAAACCACAAGGCCCAGAGCTTTCATATTTTGTATTTAGCAATGCATAGTGGTCCTCTTTATAAATCCTGCCAACCGTGCCCCTGGGGTCCACACTGGCCCCGCCCTGGGGTTGTCATGGGAAAAACATAAAAAAATCTTCTCCGAAACCACAAGGCCCAGAGCTTTCATATTTTGTGTGTAGCAATGTATAGTGGTCCTCTTTATAAATCCTGCCAAGCTTGCCCCTGGGGTCCATACGGGCCCCGCCCCGGGGGGGGGGGGGGGGGGGGGGGGGGGGGGGGGGTCATGGGTAAAACATAAAAAAATCTTCTTCTCCGAAACCACAAGGCCCAGAGCTTTCATATTTTGTGTGTAGCAGTGTATAGTGGTCCTCTTTATAAATCCTGCCAACGGTGCCCCTGGGGTCCATACGGGCCCCGCCCCGGAGACGTCTCCGAAACCACAAGACCCAAAGCTTTCATATTTTGTGTGTAGCAATGTATAGTGGTCCTCTTTATAAATTCTGCTATAAATCCTGCCAACCATGCCCCTGGGGTCCATATGGGCCCCGCCCCGGGGGCGTCATGGGAAAAACATAAAAAGATCTTCTTCTCCGAAACCATATGGCCCAGAGCTTTCATATGTTGTGTGGACCAATGTATAATACTCTCCTTTATAAGTGCTGCCAACGGTACCCCTGGGGTCCATACAGGCCACGCCCCAGGCAGCATGTCATTATCTACCATAGACTTATAATGGAAATATATGAAAAAATCTTCTCTGCAACAGCATGACACAAAGCTGGTATATTTGATATACAACATTGTCATGTGGAGCTCTAAGTAAATCCTGCCAATCTTGCCCCTGGGGTCAAATATGGCCCCACCCCGGGGGTCATTATAGGACCCTGACCTTGTTAGATGATTTTTTCAAGTGAACCAAAACGGCAGACAAGAGGATACACAATCCAGACAAGAGCTATTCTGCTGATGTAAGTTGGGTTTCAAGGTCACATGGCCAAGATGGCCACCATACCCATATATGGTAAAAACCTCAATTACTTTGTCCAGTGACTGTACTTGTTGACTCTCAGGTGAGCGATCGTTGCCTTTGGGCTACTTGTTATTTATTCTACTAGGTATATCTTTAGGGTGTTTCTTTAGCCAAACTTTAATGGCATCTAGGTCTAATGTACATGTAATACAGTTAACTCGACAATGGAGAATCATCGACAATGGCGAATCACTCGTAAAGATATTGCAGAATTTCTTGAATCTTAGACAAAATATTATTTATTTTATAACTCAGTCATGTACTTTCATCTATGCCTTGATGTTTGGTGGAAGAATGGAGTCAAAATTCTACCAGACAATAAATTAGGGTTTCTGAAACGCTTGACCCCTTAACTAAGATGTCTAGTTTATTGTTCCGCAGAAAGTGCTGTTCAGATAAAATGTGTTTCTTACATCGTTTCTTAGTATTTTATTAAAACCATTTTTGCATTACTTTAATGCCTATTATCCCTAGAGTTATACATTATGCATGTTTGATAAAAGTTTTGACACTGAAGGTAGATTTAAGCGTGGAAAGATGTACATGTAAATTCGACAATAGCGACTCATACTTTGTGTGGTAAAAAGAATGTGCACAAAGTACTGGTAATCTACCTTTGGAAGGCTCGCCCAGGAACAATTTGGTTTGGTCAATGACGTAAGTAATATTGGTGCAAGTCGTGGTTAAACTCTCTTGAATTGATTCATTAAAGCAAAAAGATATGCTTAAATCGGTAAAATTGACCTTTCCGATGGGGAATTTGCTGTTGACACTGAACGTAAAGCATCAAAGCAAATAAACACAATATTATCGAACACCATTTAGTTTCACATGATGATGGCACCATTTGTGTGCAAAAATAATCTTCTAAAATGGTTTCTTTTGGGCTGTAGACTATTTGATTCGCTATTGTCCAGTTTGGTTCGCCATTGTCTAATGCGGGAGGTATCATATCAACAGAGTTATCTCCCATTAGGAAATTGAATGAACTAAAATTATTATTTTCCTGTATAGCTGAGATATGTTAGATGTTCTTAGTACCAAATAGAATAACATTCTCATGGTCGATTTTAAAATAATAGCGTTTGACCTCTTAGTGGTTCGCCATTGTCGAGTCCACTGTATTTGTATATAAACTTTCTATATCGAACATTACAAGGGTCGCATTAAGATCTATATATATTTATATACACAAAATGATACAAACATGCATCATTGTTAAATAATTTCTAATGACGAGCAAATTAATAAGTGGGTGTCATAAAATACATGGCTAAAGCATAAAGAATGACCACGAAGGAAGAATATTGCAGACTTCTGGGCATCACTCGTACTTCAGGAAAGAAAAAGTTTTGCCTATTAATTAAAACGAAAAAAAAAAAAGTTTGAAAGCACTCACTTTATAAAATAAGGTTTACCTTTTTTGATCCCTGAGTAAGAATTCAGTCTACTATCCACCAGCATTATAAGAGCACACAGATTGTTAGAGTAGAGGGACATAGCTGTCTGAAGTCTTTGTGGTTCTGCTACAACCATCCCACTGAAATACAAGAATAAATGAAGTTGACGGCTCTCAAGAATTGGGTTGCCTCTTACAATTCATGTTTAAGGTTTTTAACTGCTTACAGCCACAATACAATGTATTTCATTTAAAGAATAATTCTGCTTTGTTGCTTAATATTCCAGTCAACAACTATGGTCATGTTGGGATCTTTGCCTCCCAACAATGACATGAATGGCATCCAAGTAAACAGCAAGGATTGATATGTTATGTATGGACAGTTTGATTTAACCACTTTTCCTGGGCTGGCTCAGACCTTCTAAGTAGTTTATCAATACTAAGGTGATCAGCTATTTAGTAGCTTTGCAGAGAGGCATCATGCGCCTCTTCTACCTCTCACAGACATGGGCTTACAGAAACTCTTCTTAGACGAATGATAAAACAACACTTTTTTAATTCTAGACACCACAAAGTCACTTTGTTTGAATCAATATTATTGCACAAATACCCGTGTCACACGATATTAACAACCGTTTATTAATGAAGAGAAAGCCATGCATTAATATTGCAATTCACGCGCGCACGTGCTGTTAATACATGGCTTTTACTTATGCTCGTTACCGTGCGCCACGCAAAGCATGTGCTAGTAATGAGAAACTGAAGTCCGCCCGGAACGAGCATAAAAACGAAAGCTTTTACGCGTATGAAAATGTGATGAGGCTGTAAAATATAGTGCACCATATTTCTTTCGTTTCTGCACCTTATTTCTTTCGTTTCTGTGGAATTTATGCAATAATAGCGATCATAAATGATTTTGTCATTCTTTAACATTCGCTAGGTCCCTTGGGGAGTGTTGAAAACCTCGGGCTCGGTTTTCAACACTCCCCTCGGGACCTAGCGAATGTTAATGAATGGAAAATCATGTTTGATCCCTATATCGGTATTCAGGCAAATTTTGGCTGTTCAATTTTTTTTTATCTTTCTGTTTAAAACAATGTGCTGTAGACTTCCTACTCACCCTACAGTGTGTGGTTTGTGTCTACACAGGTCCAGGACACTGGCAGACAACACCCGTAGATTGTGGGTGGTCTTCATCTGGGCTCCTGAAATACATACACATTGATATGAAAAAGCCATTATCAGGTTTCCATGTACACTGTACAGCTTTGACATTAACAAATGTAAATGGCTGGATAATACAATTTGTAATGTCAGGATCTAATGCATTAGTTTCATTGTATGCTGTTCAAGTCAAGTTTAAATTAATATTTCTCTGCATTCTATGATCCAAAACGTGATAACAATGCAAGCTAGGCTGGTAATATTCCAATTTCATTGTACAATAATATTCCAATTTCTTTGTTCAATACAAAACTAAAACCAAGTTAAAGTTGGCAATGCAACTCAACCCTTGAAAACTTTCCAAGGTAGGCATAATAACTGCATGTTTTACCTAGATGTATGGTAAAGCTTTCCTCCATCCTGACCTGAGCTGTTCTCTCTTCATCTTCAGCTTCAGGTAATGTACTTGTCATGGCTCGTACTTTCTGCCTGAAAAACAAAACAACAACATCTGTCTTAACTAAAAATTGGCTGTGAGCAAGGCTTTCATTATATCCCCTGCAAAATTATCTGAAGCTGGCCAATAACTTGCTAAGTCATACTTGCAGAAAATTTGTTAAAGACATCTTTTCAGCATTACAATACTTAAATTTACACTCTTTATACTGTGAAACAACTAGGTGCTTAAATATATTTTGGTGCACTGGAGGTTTGTGTATCTTCCTGAAATTTTATCACTCTCTTTATTCCCCTTGGGCATTGACTTTCTCAACACCCCCTTAGACAAATTTACACTCTGGGCCAACCTCAACATAACACTCTATGGGGGCCATAGAAACACACTGTGTCATAAGTGAAATCATGGTATAATGAGGTTACTATTAAAAACCAGAGGACCAAAGGTCCTGTAAACGCTCACCTGAGGCTGCTGCATATACAAATAAACATGTTTGAATATTATGGTATTTAACCCCAGTGCAGGGGCAGATGAAGCCCTTGGGTCGTTTTCTTTTTTCAGAATAATCAATATTCTGTCCATTTGCCAATTTCTTGCTGGCTTTTTCCTTCATATGACATTTTAACAGTTTTTCCCATCCAAATGCATGGGCAACCCATGTTGACCTTGCCATAAACTTGGTCAAGGTCATCACAGGGTCATGATTTATATATACATTGTAGTACTATAGCCATGGATGCTTCACACCAAGTTTCATTGAAGTCAATCTATTGGTTTCAGAGAAGAAGATATTTGAAGGGTTCTAACCATATATGGGCATGGCGGCCATCTTGGTCATGTGACCTAGATTATTAATATATACATTGGTTCCCCCATCCTATAGATGCTTCACATAAAATTTGGCTTCAATTGGCCAAGTGGTTTTAGAGGAGAAGATGTTTGAATATTATGGTAATATACATGTATATTGCCCCGGGGTGTGGGCATATGAGTCCTTAGGTCCATTTTTTTCTCAGAGTCATTAATATTAAGTCCTACTACCCATTGCCTGCAAGATTTTCACCTCAAATGACTTTTTAAAAGTTTTCCCCATTCCAATGCATTGGCGACCTATGTTGACCTTGTCCTAAAATAGGTCAAGGTCACCACAGGGTCATGATTTATATACACATTGTAGTACTTCAGCCATTGGTGCTTCATGCCAAGTTTCTTTGAAATCGGTCCACCAGATTCGGAGGAGAAGATTTTTGAAGGGTTTTTACCTTATATGGGCATGGCAGCCATCTTGGTCATGTGAACTAGATAATTTATATATACATTAATTCCCCCATTCCATAGATGCTTCACATAAAATTTGGTTTTGATTCGCCAAGTGGTTTCAGAGGAGAAGATGTTTGAATATTATGGTAATATACATGTATATTGTCACGGGGTGGGGGCAGATGAGCCCCTGGGGTCCATTTTTTTTTCAGAATCATTAATATTCAGTCCTACTGCCCATTTCCTGCAAGACTTTCACTTTAAATGACATTTTAAAAGTTTTCCCTATTCAATTGCATTGGCGACCTATGTTGACCTTGCCGTAAAAAAAGGTCAAGGTCATCACAGGGTCATGGTTTATATATACATTGTAGTACTTGAGCCATCGATACTTCATGCAAAGTTTCTTTGAAATCGATCCACCGGTTCTGGAGAAGAAGATTTTTGAAGGGTTTTTACCATATATGGGCATGGCGGCCATCTTGGTCATGTGACCTGGATTATTTATACACACATTGGTTCCCCCTTCCCATAGATGCTTCATGTAAAATTTGGCTTTGATTGGCCAAGCGGTTTCAGAGAAGATGTTTGAATATTATGGTAATATACATGTATATTGCCCCGGGGTGGGGGCGGATGAGCCCCTTGTGCCCAATTTTTTTCAGAATCATTAATATTCAGTCCTACTGCTCATTTTCTGCAAGATTTTTCCTTTAAATGACAATTTAACAATTTTTCCCATTCAAATGCAAAGGCGACCTATGTTGACCTTGCCATAAAATAGGTCAAGGTCACCGCAAGGTCATGATTTATATACACATTGTAGTACTTGAGTCATCGATGCTTCATGCCAAGTTTGGTTGAAATAGGTCCAGTGGTTCTGGAGAAGAAGATTTTTGAAGGGTTTTTACCATATATGGGCATGGCGGCCATCTTGGTCATGTGACCTGGATTATTTATATACACATTGGTTCCCCCTTCCCATAGATGCTTCATGTAAAATTTTGCTTTGATTGGCCAAGCTGTTTCAGAGAAGAAGATCTTTGAAAATGGTGGACGACGGACGGACGACGGACGGACGACGGAGCATGGGTATACTATAAGCTCACCTTGTGAGCCTGACGGCTCAGGTGAGCTAATAAATATATAGCAAAATAATCAATTTTGGAGCCATGACATGGCTCTTTTATATGGAAAACCACATTATAGTGAGGCGCGTTACATTGAGGTTGAATTGTACTGTGAAACAAGCAGGAGCTTACATATATTTTGGTGTGCTGGAGGTCTGTGTATCTTCATGAACTTTCATCACCCAGTCTCTGTATTCTTTCTTCTGTACTTCTTGTTGGTTCAACAGTTCACTCTGCCATTTTGTACCTATCATCTGAAAATCATTATGAAAACTAGCCCATGCAACTTTTTTCAGCTGTAAAAATTGAAAATTTCCAAAGAAAAAAAGTTATGAGGTGGTTCTAAAGAGAACCCAATCTACGTTTTGGATCAAAAATTGTATACCCCTGTAAACCACAGTTTTACTATATAAAATTGGGGTTTCATTGGGTATACATTTCACATACACATTATCCTGATGTGTTCAAAAGCCTTGGTTTTTGTCTCACTCAACGGCTAAGGTCATTTGGAGACATGACCTTGGTTTAAAGTCTCTTACAAAAGACTGGAGAACCCCAAACCTTTGTCACCTGATTTAGATGGCGTGTGACTTCAAGACTTATCTCAAAATCATGGTTTACTCATTTGATTATAGGGATCAACCATGGTTTTCAGTGTTCAAACATTCGATGGATCACGAGGGAGGTGTTTGAACACAAGGCCGAAGGCCGCGTGTTCAAACACCTTCCGAGTGATCCAGCGAATGTTTGAACACTGAAACGAACCAATGGTTGATCGCTATTCTTGCATTTTCACTCTAATCCACTTTAAGTCTCATGAAAATAACATTAACAACGTAAAAACTGACCGAAAACCGTGGAGCTTCTTCAACGTCGGCCATTTTGTTTCTACGAAACACATGACGTCACGTCGCATTGACCAATGACGTCGGCCAAAACCCATGTTCAAACGGCACGTGAATTTCATGATTTGAACATGGGTTTTGCTGTTTGAACACGGCTTTCGACCAATCGAAAACGGCTTCAAACAGCTATGCGCATAGACATCTATGCAAGAAAATATGCTCAATTTACCATTTTATATGTGTGTTATCAAAAATGATTTGGAAAGGACTTCAGTTCATTTTATGCACAATCAATAATTATTGTGTAAACACTGTTCTTAGTTGACACTTCTGAAAGTTATTTACCAGTAAGTTTTGCACATTATTCTTCTGTCAAAAGAACTTTGATCATAATAAAACCACTGAAAGAAATAATGGCCATAGTAAGATTTTGAAGTCAGAAATTCTACAAAATATTTGCAAGACATGAACAAAAGGCACACAACAATCTCTCCTATGAAAGACATTAGCATCATCTCAAAAGACTTGAAACCTGACACAAATTGTCTCATCAGAATACCAACACTGCATAATGCAATGACAAAGCCGCAGATCAGCTGTGCAGTGCCCCTGTAGTACAACCCATTTTCTTCTTAAATCCAAAATTTCAAGCTTCTAGCCTCATTCTGTGACTGCACAGACTGGTTTGTGTCGGACTAGTCGGAAACCTAGATAGTTGTTTTTCTCATGCAAAGGCTCATACTATACCATACCTGTGAGTTTTCAAAGTGTCTCTGAGCGAGCTGGTTAATCTGGTCATCTGTGTAGGTAGTACCAAAGTCTGCCAGGGAATCATTTTGATATGAGCTGCGTCATAAGAAAACCAGATTTTTGCCTATGTGAAAACAAAGCCACAGATCAGCTTCGCAGTAACTGCAAAGCTGATCAGCGCCTTTGTTTTCACTACTTGGATACCACCCAATACCATACCTGTGAGTTTTCAAAGTGTCTCTGAGCGAGCTGGTTGATCTGGTCATCTGTGTAGGTAGTACCAAGGTCTGCCAGGGAATCATTTTGATATGAGCCACGTCATAAGAAAGCTGGATTTTTACCTATGCGAAAACAAAGCCGCAGATCAGCTGCGCACTGCGAAGCTGATCAGCGCCTTTGTTTTCACTACTCGGATACCACCCAATACCATACCTGTGAATTTTCAAAGTGTCTCTGAGCTAGCTGGTTGATCTGGTCATCTGTGTAGGTTGTACCAAGGTTCTGCACTGCATGTTGCATCTCTTCTTGTTGTCTGCGAGGGAATCATTTTGATACTTATTATATATAGCACATCAGTCACTCACAAAAATCATGTAATTAATGAGCAGCTGAAGAAGAAAACCAACAATCTACATATGCGAAAACAAAGACACAGATCAGCTGTGCAGTAACTACACAGCTGATCAGCATCTTTGCTTTTGTGACACTGATAATACAAATCTTCCTTTACTTACACCCAAAATTTCAAGATTCTAGCTTTCTCCTGTGACAGTACAGGCCAGTTTGTGTCAGACCTGGTTGGAAACCCTGAAGACCAGAAGACCAGTTTTCTCACATCAAGGTTTAAATAGGTACTAGTACTGTCAGAAAAAATCTACAAGCATCAAAAATTAAGAACATCGCCTTGCATTAAGACCTAAATATTATGATGGCACTAGATTTCAGCTTTAGAAAACAGCTTCAGTTCTGACATCTGAAGTAGAAACTCATTAGTGAACAACAAATCAGAATGATCAAATGTACAGGCTGATCTATCTCTTTGTTGTTTCTTTGAATAAACAATGACAAAACATGGGTGTACTATAAGCTCGCCATCTGAGAGTAACAGCTCATTAGAGATAAGCTCACCTGTTCAGTTGAGCCCCCCCCCCCACCCCAAAAAAAAAAGAAACAACTTTACACATGAAAAGTATTTATGTAAGACAATAAGCTTTGCTTACCTTTCATCAAGATAACCAAGATCTTTATCTCTCTGTTGTATAAGGTCCTCTATGGTGAGGGCGTAGGTGTGTTCTAAGTTGAGCAGGGTCTCAAGGGCAGGGGAGTGTATAAGTGAGTGGTAAACCTCGGAGAATATCTGCTCTTTACTTGTCACCTCAGGAGGGGCATAGTCTTTCACCTCCTAGAATGGAATTAATCAAAGGTTAGCAGTAAATTGTGGAAAACTGAAAGCTTCAGTGCAAAATAACTTAAATTTCAAGCTGAGACAACTCACCAAAGACGAATTTGCAAACAGAATGCCAAATAGCCTGCTACTGTCCAACATATCTTGCCTTTGTATCAATGTATGCAAAAAGCAGATTTTGACAAAATGGCTCAATCTATGATTGATATAAATCACCACTTTAAATATAAAACATGGTTACTTATTGCCTCAATATTTTAACTGTACTTTTTTTTTATTTAGGATCTAAAAGGACACGAGCTTGCATGTTTGCACTGAATGGTATATGCACATTTGTTACTCAGCTTTTATCTTAATCACTTGATGTTATATATATATATTATAGTTATCACATATTTCACCTCCGTGAAAGCTTTCTCCCATGCAGCTACCAGGTTGTCAACATCTACCTCTCCTGTCTTAACTTTGTTGATAACTTCCTGGGCATTCTCATCATTAAACTTGTTAGTTTCTACCAGGAAAAACTCCTCCAATGCTGCTGTCAAATCTGAAATGAAAGGAGCTAGATTATGACTGAGACAATCTCCTTGGTACAGATGATGCCTGCTTGAAATTTCAAATTCAGAAAGAAATGAGCTGTGTCATTATTTCCATATATTCAAAATGCAGCATTTTCATTTTTTTCATCACTTAGTCTTTTTATATGTATATTAATAGAGCCGCCACATAAGATTACCAACAACATGCATAGGTGAAAACAAAGACGCAGATCAGCTGTGCAGTAACTGCACAGCTGATCAGCATCTTTGTTTTCACTACACAGATAGTACAATTCCTCCTCTTCTTAAATCCAAAATTTCGAGCTTGTAGCATGTTTCTGTGACTGTACAGGTCAGTTTGTGTCGGACCTGGTCAGACACCCAGATTGTTGGGTATCTCATGCAAAATCTCATTATATGACTGCAGCTCAGAAACTAATACATGTAATTTTAATTTAAATGCATGTAGAAGAGGTCAAGATCAAATCTGCATTCTAGGTGGGAGACACAGTTTGACTTTGCATATTCAAATTCAAGGCTACACTGTTTGCATGTGCACTGTTTGATGTGTTTGTATGTGACTATCTGCCCGAAACCTGATACTTAATAATTTAATTTAAAACTAAATGATACTAAAATTCAGACATACACAGCTACCTACCATCTTCAACAAAGCAAGGGAGGTTATGCTGGAAGACAAGACGCCCTGTGAGATCAGCTGCCGACTGTGTTGGTGGAATAGTAACTGGTACTCGTAATGTAGATTTCTCATCCTTACAGCTGAACTCAAACGTAAACTCTCTCTCCTCTGATAGCTTAGGCATGGCAGAATTTCTGAAATGTTTGTCTTAAATGAACATCATCACAAAATAACAAGTTTGTGCCATCATGACAGCGTTGACAATTATGTACCTCATGTCTTTCTTGACTTATACAAAGAGAATTCTTAAGAACAGAGAAAAAAATCAAACAAAATCTATAGATTAGCAATGACAAAAGTATCAACCAGCAGTGGCTGGTCTGTCTGCCAACATGCAAAAGTCACACAGAAAACTCACTGATAGACGGGTCCAGTATTTTGTTTTGATTTGTTATGTGCATGCGCACAGACTCTTACATGAAGACAATTCAGATTACTTGGATTTACCTGGATTGTCTGCTCTCCTGGGTGGCAAAATGTGTCAATATTTTTTTTAATTAAACTGCATTACTCTAAATACACACAATATCTATAGTATTTATAAATACTAATTTGTCTAGTATGTATATGATTTCCCTATCAAGTTGCCATGCATATGCGCAGACAATTATCAAATTTAATGAAAGAAAAACAATGTGAATAAGGTGAAAAAATAAACATCAACTGTCTGATATGTCATTATGGCTGATAATGATGACTATCGACTATGGCATCATTAGTTGTGGCTGACGTGTTTGGTGGCAGCCCAGGGGATGATCAGGTAGAGGAAAGATATTGATTTATAGAGTGTCTGTAAATTTATAGAGTTTCTATAAATTTACAGAACAAACATTCTATAGATTTATGGATCAAACAGGTAATCTGTTTGCAAAACATTACTGAATGAAAACCCCATCCCGAAATCGTGTCCACATTTGTGTTTAGGGCCTGCGCTATGAAATGTCACTTTTTGTTTTTGCATGGGATGTGTAGTTTGCTACAGAAGCTGCATTGAGAACAATGCATCATGTATTCCAACATGTATGTTTCGTATTATGACTTCTACAATTTACCATCAGAGTTGTTCCAGCTATCTTTTTGGACGCTATCTGGAATAAATAGGTCAACTAGATTAAATTCTTAAGTTTTGCTGCAGATGTTGTTTTAAAGCCTTGTTGACCTTTCATAAGTACAAGCTTTTTATATAAAGCCAACTCTTCGGATAGTTACTCGAATTATCATGATTTTGCTTTATAATGTTTTACCAAAGATCTTGTTTGTTTGCTGCCTTCAGATACTTTCTTATCATACATTTGCTTCAAAATAAGGAGTTTTATCAATTATATCCGTAGTTAAATCTGAATTAGAAAAGGTGCACTGTTTTGTTGGCAAATTCATCAGCAAGATACACATCCCATGCAAAACTAAAAAGCAACATTCTGTAGCGTAGTCCCTAGACACAAAATGTGGACACGGTTTCGGGATGCGGTTCTTATTCAATAATGCTTTGCAGACAGATTACGTATTTGATCCATAAATTTATAGAACATTTACCGGTATTCCATAAATTTATTATAAATTTATAGAAACTCTGTAAATCAGTATTCTTTCCTCTACCTGATGATGGCAGTGGGAGGATAAAAAGGTGTAAGTTGTCATTCATCGTGCATAAACTCAAGCAACTTATGTTAACTTTTAAAGAAAATTACCAAAAGTAAATCTATTTTACATTAAAACACGATAAACAGTGTTAGTCGAATAATTACAGTGAAAATGGATAATATTTCTCAACCCGATTATAAACAGGAAGTAAAATTATGGGTGCCTCGATTAAAAATTCGTGTTCGATTATCGCTCAAAATTGTTTCCTTATCATTTCGGCCCATAGTAATCGGTACTACTAATCACCCCACGTCACCCCACGGCACCGCATGGGACCCCACGGCACCAAAATATGTGTATAATTCTTATCAAGTGTGCAGTTTAAAGATCTTTTAAGATCTTTTTTTTTTTTTCAAAGATATATTATTCGCCGATGCAACTGCATATAGCATTTGAAACTGGGCGTCGAAATGTGCTCAAGAAATATTAGTCATAAATCAGATTGGGGATTCATTGTTTTCTTGTTCTCGGCGATTGGAATCTTTTCAGTTAACCAGAAGGTACTCAGACACATCATTACGAAAACTTGGCATGCCCATGCAATAAACTTACGAAAACATGCCCATGCAATATTCAGAGAACTTTTTTAGCACTAAAAATAAAAAAAAATTCATTGGCAAAATTTGGTTAATTAAAATATGTTTGCTCAAAACAGTGATTGCCGAGGCGGTTCTTATGAGTACCCACAATCTGTGTTTTGGAACAAAAATAAGAAGAAAAAGAAAATAGAATATAGATCTACCTAACCCATGCAAATCCCAGTTTTTTTTTTTTTATATATATATATATATATATATAAATGTGGGGGTTAAGGGTGTATAAACTTCACGGACACTCCGACATGTTTTCCTGGTGTTACCAATGTTTCTGCACTTTGTTCACATACTTAGCATACATTGTCAGCAGTCGTCTCTTAGCGATTGCATACCGGAGAAAAAAAAACTTACATAAAGAAGATTTTTAAAATCACAATTCTAACAATTTACCAGCCATGCCCGATTAAATTGGGATTTTGGGTCGCAATGTAATATACAAAGGTTTAAAGTGTACTTTTTTCTCTCTCCAACCCCACACCCCCCACCCCCCTAAAAAAATGCTAGCTTAGTGGCGAGGTATCACGTGCACATTTCCCGTTACCCATGGAAACAAATGTGTACAGGCTGTATTCTTTGATATTCATACTTTATCATAAACAATGAATAATTAGTGTGTATAAAGACACAGCCGAATATTAACTGCATGAAACGAAGCCGTGACCAGTAAGGTTTTCCGTAGAAGCGAAGCTATAACTGCAACATGCGCTAAACATGCGACCAATTGAGCGCTATACAACCAGCTGCTCGTCTTTGATGCTTCCTCGTATATATGATAACACCGGGAAAAAAAAAAAAAAAAAAAAAAAAAAAAAAAAAAAAAAAAAAACAGAGCTCTTGAACGTATCATAGCCGCGCAGTCGTAAAACTTGTTTAAATTAATGAAATTTAAAATTGCGCAAACATGTTAGTTGCAAAAAGCTAACATGTTTTAAAATTATTATTTGTTTATAGCATGTTCCCTTTCCCAGAATAAAAGTATTAAAACTTAGTTAACGCTATCCATTAGACCTCGAAGCAATATGTACCGGGTGATCTTCCTTCGAGACTACCGCGGCCGATATGAAACATTCTAATAAATTTCAAATTGGGGAACATTCCAATACTTGATAATCTAATTAATGACACGCGCTATTAGAGATTAATTCAACAACAGTAGCCGATTGTTTTAACACCTCGCAAACAGACACGTGACTGATAATTCGTTTACCCGGCACACGTTTTCACACCTTTTATTGCTCAGTCACATGATCTTAATATACAAACTATTCTCAATACACAAAATTGTTTCTTTCTTCTTTCTCTCCGTGTAATAAGATACACCTATAGCATTCAAGCCTCGAAACATATTAATCCAAGGAACAAGAGACAACAAAGACAAATTTCCAAACAATATTCAGTGACATATTTCACCACATGTGTGACACTTTGCATTGGTAAAAATCCGGTTTTCTCACGACGAGGCTCATACTTTTTTTTGTCAGAACCGAGATAAGAAAAAAAATAAGAGAATGGAAAAAATGTATATAGAAAAAAAAATAGTGAAAAAAATAAATAAAAATAAAAAAAAAAAAAAATGAATAATTAAATAAAAAAAAATAGTAAAATAGAAATAAAAAAAGATGGTCGGCAAATGTTTGTAAACAAGTGCTGGAATTTGTTTCCATCAGTTCTTTACAGCAACACCTAGTCATACCCCCTCGTTGAGCTGACTGGTAACTATGTATGAGTCAAATATAGATGCAACAGATTAAAAAAAATAAGTTCTCTTTCAAATTCATACCAGTGATAAACAATATACATGTATTTGACTCATACATAGGCTAGCATGACAGGTCGAAATACATTAAAATGTGTTTACAGCTTTAGGCTTGAAAACTTTTCACTTGATTCATTCTTTTAATACGTATTTGGAAACACAGATCCGTGCTATTCAAGTTGCCCAGGATTATTCAAACAAATTAACATCAATCAAATTTCATTGGATAGTCAAACAAAATCACTCAACTCCATACAAATAAGATCATTTATTCAATAATTATCACAATATAAACAATGTCTCGTGACTTTAACAACTTTCATTTAGTTCAGTCAATGATATAATATGAAATAAATTAGTGCCGTGGGGTCTCGTGGGGTGCCGTGGGGTCAAGTGGTGTGCCGTGGGGTGATTAGTAGCACCCCATAGTAATAGTGTTCCGCCGTTGACTTATCGGCGCGCCTCGTTTTCACCCCGAGTAAGGGTATTATCATCACCAGAGCAACGTGATAGAACTACAATGCCCGCCACCAGCCACCACCTTAACATATTTACTGTATTTCTATCATTGAGGTTATCATATGTACAACTGTTTTTGGAGAGGAGAAGCCAGTGCTTGCCTTATTATGCTGAGCCGCAAAGCAAGGACGCTACTGGTACCATTTCAACGCCTTTGGTATGACGCGGCCCGGGATCGAAGCCACGACCTCCCGCTCCCGAAGCGGATGCTCTAACCATTACGCTATCGGAACCGGTAAACCACCATCGTGGAGAAAGTGCAGAGGATAGCAGCCAGGTGGACCTGCAGGCGATGGCATAACAAGAGTAGCGTTGGCGATATGTTGGACGAACTCGAGTGGCCATCTCTGGAGGACCGCAGGGTGAAGTCTTCCTTAACTTTCTTTTACAAGATTCACTCCGATACAGTGTCTCTTGATAAAGATAGATATCTGACCCCAGCACCCAACTTAAGAAGTACCAGGGCATCTCATAATTCACAATACACAAGATACATGGCCTATAGTGATGCTCTGAAGAATTCTTTTTTCCCGAGGACTATCCCTTTATGGAATAGTCTTCCCTCTTCAGTGGTTTCAACAAAGACTGCTGAAGAATTTAAGGCTCTCATTTAGATCATGGGTTCAGAGGTATACGTTTTAGTATGCCTCTGTTTAGCTTCTTGTAAATAGTTTTAATGGCCCATCCCGAATGTTCTCCCCATTTTGCTAGCTAAATTCAAAATTTAGCACCCACCCAACACCTGAGATGATGATCAGAAATTGATCGACTCAGTATATGAAGATAGATCGTCAGTGACCATCGACCATAAAATTAACAGAAGATAGATAGAAAGGTGTGGGGTAGGATGCTAATTTTGAATTTAGCAAATTATGGGAAAATATTCGAAATTGTCTCTTAAAACTATAAGCACCTTTCAAACAGAGGCATACTGAAACGAAGATCGATGTCAGCTATCTATGACATAAAATGACACAATATTCTTCAGTGGAGGGTATCGCTTCTGTGAGCTTGATAAGAGGCTTAATTCAACCGTGGTCTTGGACGAGACCACTGGTGAAGGATGAACTAGTCCTGGGGAGGATGAACTCTTGAGAGCATCATTGTAAGCATTGTACATTGTGTAGGCCTAATGTGGGTCGTGAGTTGCCCTGGAACTTCTTATGTTCGATGTGTAGTTTAAACAAGTGTACAATGATGTGTCATGAGTGTCACACCTGGGCAGAGTTCTCACGGCGCCCTCAAGGCGTTCAAGAAAAATGCACTGGCATCGCTAGCGGAAGCCGTGCGAGCGCCTAGGACACCGAAGGAAGGCGTTTACATTGAACATATGCCCCAAACAAACACCGTGGCTCGGCGTTCTAATAAGAGCGCAACGTGGACACCGTACGGACATGGCAACGCAGCATAAGGTCTCCATCACCGCGACAAGATCTCCGCAGGTGGAGATATTTTTATTCCCCAAGATACGCTGTACCGCGGTGTGAATCTTGTGTTTCTTCATCGCCTGTAGATCTACATGACTGCCGTCTCTGTCGTCCTCAGCTGTTTTTTTTTTTTTTTTTTTTTTTTTTTTTTTTTTTTTTATTTATTTATTTATTTATTTATTTATGAATACAGCATCGTCACAGTTTGGCGCCTATGTACCGGCAATGCCAAAATGCGCCGAAGAAATCCCAATTTCTGTGTTGCTTTTGTAGAAATTTTGAAGAAATTTTTTTTGACCCGAACCCAGGCTCTCTGTAATTGAGAACAAGGTATTTTGGCGGACTATCCAGGCTCTCTGTTATTGAGAACAAGGTATTATGGCGGACTATTCATTCCAATTTTTGTTGATTGTGTAGTCGAAGTGTATTGGATTGCTAGGGAGGCGTTGGGTTTCCCTCATTTAATGACACCAAAAATGACCTCCATAGTGCGAGACTGTTCACGTAATCTAGTAGAGTGAGTGCATTAATATTGTCGTGGTGCTAGTTACCGTCATCATTTCTAGTCCATTACAAAAACTTGTCCATGCAATATAAAGTGATATTTTCACTGCAGAATTGATATTGATATTTTCACTAGTACGATATCAGCCGATATTTTCACTGTAGAGTTTGGATTACTTCTGACGTTTCCAGTCACTTGACGTCACATTAATTCTACAGTGAAAATATCGGCTGATATCAGTCACTAGTGAAAATATCAATATCAATTCTACAGTGAAAATATCACTTTTATCCATTTTTGATATACATTAATTTCACTGCTAAGTATAAAATAAACGGAGGTTATTTTCAGCAGTTAAAATTAAAAATGAAATTAAAAAATTTCATATGAAAAAAAAAAGTTAGAACCCCTTCGCCGCTGCAGTTCTAACGAGTATACACAATCTACGTTTTGGACAAAAAATAAGAAAAATAGGTATATCCCTGGCTGTAAACCCCATTTTCACTATATAAAAGCGAGGTTTGGATAGCATGGACATGTTTTTCGTAGCATGCACGCGCACTCGTGTACCTGATTAAACAGGCGATGCATGCCGGAATTAGCAGACGGTCAACCTTCTAACACGTTATCAATTTTACTGTATTCTACAAAGGCTTTGTCTGAAACTCACGTAGACCTCGGATCCGAGCGTAGACACATGACAAGCAAAAATTATTACAAATTGCCTCGATGGTATGATAAATGAAAGAGTATAATTATATTGCTACTTCAAGTAGAATTGGTACTTGTGTTATTGACTACCAAGATAACAGTATTTATGAATGACCTTAAACTACATTTCGCCTTAGTATTTATGACTAGGTTACCTCGGCCGACGTTGTCTAGGGTACTGCCAAGGTTGTCAAAGCGGGAAACCAAAGTCAGACAGTCTGATTTATCATCGACCCATCCCTACACAGGCTGCAATGTAATAGGTTTGAATAGTTACTTTTCGTGGTTTACATACAATATTTGGAGAATATACAACATAAGTTTAAATAGCTGCTTAACACATACATGACATAGATAGGACTATCTGAGCCGCGGCTCATCTGAAAGACAATTGATGCTGGAGGAATTGCAATTTGTTGTGACACAGAAAAATGAGCCGCCTCGTGGGAAAACCAACAATGTGGTTTCCGACACAAACCGGGCTGTGCACTGCACAGAAGATGGCTAGAAATTTTGGATTTAGAAAGAATAGAAATTGTACTATCCATGTAGCGAAAACAAAGGCGCTGACCAGCTGCTGATCTGCGTCTTGTTTTCGCATATGTAGATTGTTGGTTTTCTCATGAGGTTAAACAAGGTTAATTACGAATGTATGTATTACCTGTATGACCGGTGCAAAAAGTGGAAATGTAAGCAGATAGACATGCAAAGGTAATATGGGAAAATGACCACGGAACGCGATTAAATTGCATCCCATGTCTTTGTAATACTTCGTATCATCTTTTTGCACCTTGATTTACGGGTTTCTAGGAAAGGTGGAGATTCCAGAGGAATGTCAGCATAGTCATATCTTCCCATTTATTAAGGAGAGATAACTAAGCTGGCATGATTAATACAGCTACACGTGGAAGGAAATACGGAGTAAGTGAATATAGTCATAGTCATAAAAAGTACTTTCATTTTAAGTTTGCCATGTCTACTAAATGAGCGTTTTTAATGTATGGCTTTTTTGTATTTAAGCTATGATAATTTTTTAATTGATTTAAACCATTTCTTTTCCGCTGGCCACTCACTGCTTACTGTGTTAAACTTACGGAATAAAGATATTTTTTGTCAAATTAACGAAAAAGTCATTTAAACGATGGAATTCAACGATGGGAGTCAAGATTTTATCAAGGTTTATGAAGTGGCATGCCACTTGGATTAACCTGTTACATACTGGATTTACGACTCTGCGGCGAGCACCTAACTGTCTAATCTCTCCGTTTCTTGAATTTTAGGACATGTCATAGGCTTGTCGGTGACTGAGCTGTGAGCCTGTCTTTGGAGTAGACACGATGGGTAACTACCACATGTCCATCAGGAATGAGACACCAGATTACTATAGTTACTGCTTCAGATACCACCCGGAATGGGAGGGGATAGTGGTAAGTTTTACGAAAACTTGCCCATGCAATATACAGAGAATTTTTTTTTTCAGAAGCAAAAAATGTAAGTTTCATTGGAAAAAATTTGATAATTTTAATATTTTTGCTCAAAACATAGATTGTGGGTTCACGTTAGAACCGCCCCATGTAGTTTTAGCTAAATAGAAGTCTTCAATATTTCACAACGTCTGGTAACATACCGTTTAACTGTTTTATTTTGATTACTAGATATCAATGTCAAGCATATCGACGGTACAGTTGATTCCACCATTTACTATATATATTAGACATTACGAAAACTTGCCCATGCAATATACAGTGATTTTTTAAGTTGTAAAAAATGAAAATTTCCAGTAGAATCTTTTTGATATTTTTCTTATTTTTGCTCAAAACATAGATTGTGGGTACACGTTAGAAACGCCTCGCCGAGGCGGTTCTAACGAGTACCCACAACCTATGTTTTGGACCAAAAATAAGAAAAAATAAGTATACCCCTGCATACCCCAGTTTTACTATATAAAAGTGGTGTATACGGTGGTATATATTTCAGGGACATGTTTTCCTGATGACATGTCGCGGTTTCTATCCAGGTCCCGAGGTTATAAAAATATTTTCATGCTCAACTCAGCTCAGCATGAAATGAAACTGCTCAAAAATACTGAAATAGCCCAAATAAATTAAAATTTCATGTTTAGGTCACCAGAGCATGTAATCTTTCCTGCTTATATTTTAACATTTTATTATGAGAAGGCTAAATTTTAGTCTCAGCTGAGTTGAGCATGAAAAAGGTCTTCTATCCTCGGAGCCTGGTTGAACAAGAAACAGGTTGCATATCTGCACTTGGTCAGAAAGCCCTTAAGTTTGAGATGAATGTCTTACTGAGTAGATCTAGATATAGAAGCCGCGCCATGACAAAACCTATGTGGTTTCCGAACAGGTCCTACACAAACCGAGCTGTACAAGCACACAAGATGGCTAGAGGCTGAAATTTTTGGATTTAGAAACTAGATGAGTTATACTATCCATGTAGCGAAAACAAAGGCGCCGATCAGCTTCGCAGTTATGATCTGCGCCTTTGTTTTCGCAGCTATACAAAATGTAGGTTTTCTCATGACGCGGTTCATGTACAACACGTATCAATTGACTTTAGTGGGTGTGTCATTCCATGGTCACCGTGAATGATGTCCCCATACAATCAAACATATGTAACGCAAATTGAACCCAACAGGCCCAGGCCTAGTGACATTGCTTAACTTGCATTTTATTCGTCTTTATCTCAGAAGTACAGACATGTGTTGTGATTATTCAAACAAACTATCATACGATTCATGTGCACTTGTACAAATTATCTGTTGAATATAATGCATGTTTATAGTTTGCTGAATTAGAACGAAATTCGAGATTGTTTTGACTGGGCACACAGGTCGTTGCTAGTCAAAATGACATTAAAGATGCACTGTCTGCAATTTTGACCCATTTAAATATGTAAGCGTCCTTGCCAAGTCAAAAACATTGTTTGAGCATCCTTGAAAATATGGCATATTATTGTTATATTTTGGTTCAAGATTTAATATTTAAAACAAGTAGCCCAAGGGCAACGATCACTCACCATGTTTCAGGTCTATGGCTGCAATAAATTCCATTGAACCATTGGTCCTGTAAACGCTTACCTGAGCATAGTTTTCACTTTTTCCCATGTAAAAGCCTATGTTTCCAAAATTGACCTTGCCGTAAAATAGGCATGGTCATCATTTGAACAAACAATGATGGACTGCAGTCCCAAATGCTAAATACCAAGTTTCGTGAAAATCGGCCTGCCGGTTCTGGAGCAGAAGATTTTTGAGTGGTTTTACCATATATGGGCGTGGCGGCCATCTTGGTCATGTAACCCGGACTTCGCGATCAATTTTTCGTTCCCCCTACCCATGGATGTTCCACATAAAATTTCACTTTGATTGGCCAAGCGGTTTAAGAGAAGAAGATCTTTGAAAAGTGTGTATGGATGACAGACCAGCCAAGGTCAAGAGATGACCTTGACCCAGATTTATCACATACCTTCATCTACTCCATTAGTTGTTTGCATCGACCACTTTTCAGGTCTCAGGCTGCAATAGTTTTCAAAAATCCATAGTTTTCACTTTTCCCCACGTAAAAGCCTATGTTTCCAAAATTGACCTTGCCGTAAAATAGGTCAAGGTCATCCTAGGGTCATCATTTGAACAAACTATGATGGGCTGGAGTCCCAAATGCTACATACCAAGTTTCGTGAACATCGGCCTGCCGGTTCTGAAGAAGAAGATTTTTGAGTGTGTTTACCATATGTATGGGCGTGGCGCCATCTTGGTCATGTGACCAAGATTTCGCGATCAAACTTTCGTTCACCCTACCCATGGATGCTCCACGTAAAATTTCACTTTGATTGGCCAAGCGATCTTCAGAGAAAAAGATCCGAGATCTTTGAAAATGTGAACGCACGGACGCATGGACGCACACACGGGCGCCGGCTTGAGTAAGCATACTATAAGCTCCCCCCAACTAGTATTTGTAATCGGCAGACTTTTCTTTATTGTCGCAAGTAACTCCAAGCTTAATTTGGTGGCTCACCAAATGTAAACTGAGATTAGTAGAATCATCCAGACTAGCAAAAACAAGGATTTCGGTTGAGTTTACACATGGGCGGATCCAGAAGGGGGGGGGGGCAGGGGGTCCGGACCCCCCCCCCCCCCCCCCCCCTGGAATTGCCAGATTATTAGTTTTTGCCATGTTGAAATTTTCCGTCAGACTCCTTCTGGGAATTTGGACCCCCCCCCCCCCCCTGAGAAAATTTTCTGGATCCGCGCATGTTACATGCATTTATGCCTATGTGGTCTTGGATAAATGCTACAAAATGTAGAATTTTGACAGATTAGGAGCATTTTCCTAATTATTACTTGAGCAAAAGCGTAGTTTTTAGCAATAACATCTGCAATGAAATAATCTGACACGAAATTCGTCATAATTACAGCTAGTGCATCATTAAGCTTGTCATTTCAAAATGATTTGTTGCATCTTTTAACAAAGTTTTGCTGTTGCACATCTACCAGGGCTGTTAATCTAAAATACGGGTTATGCTGGTGCAAAACAATTTGTGAAGTTCTGCAAGTGTATGTAGAAAATGCATTTGTACTTGAAGTATTTGCTACAGCCCCTATCTCACTGGAATGCGACAACTGAAGACTAGTTCGCGACTATTGCGTGACTATTTTGCGACAAAGAATAGCGATAAAAGCGCAGCTTTCATGCTGCAGTCTCATTGAATGGACATTTATGCGACAGTTTCGAGAATTTCGGTCTAATTTTGTATATATGTCTCAAGACTGACAGTCGCGAGACATTCATACGGGACTTTTAAAGACAGCCAGGTATCGGCAACTGGCTTGAACGTTAATGGGGAATTACAATGGAATCTGTTGGTTTTATGGTAATATCTTTAAAACTAATTGATGGATCATTCCTGTGCAAACATATGTTTTTCCTTATTACCTCCCAAACGTCCTGGTATAAGTTTTATGAAATTTGGATTAGTACTTTTTGGACCTTTTTCATCATTTTTGTTCAAACCTAGGACTAATTAAACATATAGTGAAATTTCTGTATGAAATGGGTTCACTGTTAGAAAACCGGTCATAATTATTTTAATAATGTAAATATTTTTTCTGTGCAAACGGGGGCATATGCGCAATTAAATGGCGAACACGCTGATACGAAATTTGTATAAATAAACAAAAAATAAATAGAGCCCTTTTGATATCCAAGCAAGCAAACCATTTTATTTTTCATTAATTTTTCGATGCTTTGCATCTAATCGCTGTTATTGATTTTAATGTCGCTATCTTAATAGTCTACAGGTAAATCTCTTAGCATTTGCAGGTAAGTCCGTACCCTAATCCATAATCCATTTGATTGACCGAGTTTTATTTATTTATTTATTTATTTATTTATTTATTTATTTATTTATTATAGTCCTTATGCAATATGTTTAAATAATATACATGATAAAACAGGAATTGATAATTTTAGATTATGTTTCGACAAATTTAAAGCAGTATACTTTATCAATTTCACAAATATTTCATCATGAAAACATGTCCGTGCAATGTATACCCCCTTAAACCCCACTTTTATATAGCAAAACTGGGGTATGCAGGGGTATACCTATTTTTCTTATTTTTACTCCAAAACATAGATTGTGGGTACTCGTTAGAACCGCCTCGGCGAGGCGGTTCTAACGTGTACCCACAATCTATGTTTTGAGCAAAAATAAGAAAAATATCAAACATTTTCAGCTGAAAATTTTCAATTTTTAAAGCTCAAAAAATCTCTGTATATTGCATGGGCATGTTTTCGTAATGTATGTAATAAAAAAAAAGAAAAAATAAGAAAGGTAGTATAATTAAAGAGTAACAGGCCTGAAAAATATCATTCATTTCAGAAAGTTTTGAAAGTAAACTGACATTGTGATAGCGCATCTTTAAATGTCAGGTGTGAACTATCACGGTAGCCACTGACGCGTGTCTATAATTGATTTATGACACCAACTATTGCCCTTTCAGGGTAATGTTTTTACAATAAGTGGTATTTGTGGCAGCCTATCATCACATCTTTAACAGAATCAAAATTAATAATTTACCACTAGGACCCCAAATAAATGACAAGATTATATTTTACAAGTCTTCCCCTATGCTAAGCCATGTAGGATGCTAAAATTATATTTTTGTGACTTTTCTCGAAAAGAGCCTCTTTAATTGATGATGTAAGAACAAAGAATACAACAATTCTTGAATTTTATGTTTATGGATTTATATGCAAATAATGAAATGACAAAACCTTCATTTTTAATTAACCCCGTTTTTTGTTGCGCTGATGTATTGCATCTTTTTTTTATTTTAAAATATGTTTTCGTTCATTATTTTCTTTGTTCAAAGAGAGAGAGAGAGAGAGAGAAAGAGAAAGAGAAAGAGAGAGAGAGAGAATGTCTTTTTTTTTCGAAAACCACAGTATGCTTTTGATTGCTGCATGTTTCATTACAGAAACTTGCCCATGCAAAATGCAGAGATTTGTTTCTGCTGTAGAAAATGAAAATTTCATTGGAAAATTGTTGATAGTTTTCATAATTTTGTTCAAAACATTGATTTGGGTACACGTTAGAATCGCCTCGCCGAGGCGGTTCTAACGACTACCTACAATCTATGTTATTTCAAAAATAAGAAAAAGAGGCATAACCCTGTCAACCCCAATTTTACTATATAAAAGGGGGTATACATTTCACGGACAGGTTTTTACAATGTTATTTTTAACAATTTAATCATCATTCCAATACTTTATCAAGGACAAACTTGTTCATTTAAATCAACTAAAATAAAGAAGCTAAACATTCTGGTTTGTAGCCCTTAATCCGTTAAAACTGAGCGTGTCGGGTATATGAAACTATAAAATGAGCCGCATCATGAGAAAACAAGATATTTGCCTACGCGAAAACAAAGACGCAGAACAGTTGTACAGTAACTGCACAAATGATCAGCGCCTTTTATTTCGCTACACGGATAATAAAATTATTATTCTACTTAAATCCAAAAGTTCAAGCTTCTAGCCTTGTCTATGACTGTACAGCCTGGTTTATGTCAGACCTTGTCGAAAACACCGATGACAGGTTTTCTCGCATCGCGGCTCAAATCTGCGCAAACATTTACCTGAGGGCACGTGTCTGTTGTAAGGACTAAAGGACGCATAATTTATGTACCAACTTAACGCGCCGCGACACAAACTGTATATAGATTTTCCGACCAGACTGGATTCAAACCTGTTGTTCACACACAGAAAATGACTATGTGTGTGAAATAAGAAAAAATGATTTGCGAGTTTGTTTTTGTACCGCTCATGAAAATCTAGTTTACTATACTTGTTTCAAGAAAACCGCATATTTTGAAGAATTAAATCATGATTATTGTTTTAAATTGATTAAAATTGTGCTTTTTTCTGATTATTCTGATTATGGTATTTAGATTATTACATGCGCTTTAAGCCTTAACTGTGGCTGGATTTATAAAGTACACATATGTACATACATGTAATTAATTGACTTTGCGATAATTTGCATCCACACATACAAATACATACACGCTCATTATATAAATTATGAAATACATGTACGTGTCTAATTCGTTTTCAAGGCTTTAAGTATTTGCTGAAATGCGCAAATTAATTTAATGTAGCGAAAACAGAAAGTAAAATTTTCCAAGAAGCGACCTGTTTTGATTTGCCACTGCTTATATTATCGCATTTGAAGAAGGTAAACCTATCAAAATCTGCAACCTTCACTTTAGACATTTATCGTATGCGCACGTATCCTTGACAACAGTGACTATATTCTAAAGGTAAAATACAGGTATAGTTGTAACGAAGGGAACTCTGACAGGTAGTATCGATTTTCCCAGAAAACTCAGTTAATTCCCCTGTTTAGCGATTTACCTGTAATTTAGCGAAACAATCGATTGTCCCTCGAAGTTGGACATGCGTGAGAGTGTATCACGACATTCTCACGAATGTTGCTTGAAAGTTTCATTTTCACTCGTACGACTTCACTCGTACGACAGTCACGAGACATTCGTGAAAGTGTCTCACTACATTCGCACGAATATCCCGTAGTTTAATTTTTTCTCGCCAGATAGTCGCGAGTTGTTGGCATGTTTTCTCACGTGCGAGTGTCGCAAATTTGTCGCATTGTAAATTCTTCAAAATTTCGCGCCGACAGGTTCGTGACACTCGCGTGAATGTCGTACGACTGTCGCACGACAGGTTCGCGACGACTTTACGACGGATTCGCGAATATTTTGGCGAATAAATTCGCATAAAATTTTTAAACATGTTAAAACTTAAAATTTCTTTCGCCAATGGCTGGCGACTAGTTCGCGACTCATAAAAACGTTAGTTCGAATGTCGTACGCCGGACAGTTTCGCGACTTAATTCGCAAAACGGTCGCGAGGAATTCTAGGCCTGCTAGTGAGATACTAGCTGCTTGTTTGTTATCGCCAAATTGCTACCAAGTTATGCTCTCGAAATGTTTTGTTTACTTTTATTTATATATTCTTTTAGCCAACATGCACTATATGATTTCACAATGTATGCTATTATACGAAATTTAATCACCTATCTACATCCTTTCAGAAACATGGTATTCTGCCCCCATATGACCGTCATGAGCACGGACAGCGTGAGATTCTCACCACGGTCTACGTCAGATATGGACAAGAAAGTGCACATGCGTGCAGATACAGTCCCATGTTGGTGAGTGACATGTTAGCCGGTCTATGGAATTTCTGACCAGGTCCGATACAAACCGGCCTATAAAATACATGTATAATTGTGACTGAAATTTTTAGAATAAGCAGAGGAGGAATTGTACAGTGGGCTCAACAATGGCGAATCACTAAGAGGTCAAACGCTATTATTTTTAACACGACCATTGGAACATCTAACGTATCAGTCAGGTTTACATGAAAAAAAAAAAATAATAACTGATAACTCCTTTGATATGATACCTCCCGCATTAGACAATGGCGAACTAAACTCGACAATGGCGAATCAGATAGTCTATAGCCCAACAGAAACCATTTTAGAAGGGTATTTTTGTCCACAAATGGTGCCATCATCATGCGAAACAAAATGGTGTTCGATAATAATTGTGTTAATTTGCTTTGGTGCTTTAAGCAAATGCCATATCGGAAAGGTCAGTTATACCGATTTAAGCATGTCTTATTGCTTTAAATAACGAATTAATGTAAGCCTAAAAGCAGGATGGTTAAACCACGGCATGCATCAATATAAATTACGCCATTAACCAGACCATATGGTTCCTGGGCGAGCCTTCCAAGGTAGATTATCAGTACTTTGTGCACATTCTTTTCACCACACAAAGTATGATTCGCTATTGTCGAATTTACATGTACATCTTTCCACGCTGATATCTACCATCAATGTCAAAACTTTTATCAAAACAGGCATACTGCATAATTAGGGATATTAGGCATTAAAGTGATGCAAAACTGATCATTATCAAATAGAGACGAGTTAAGTGAAACATTTTATCTGAACGTCACTTTTTGTGGAACAATAAACTAGGCATCTTAGTGAAGGGGTCAACTGATTTTATTGTCCGGTGGAATTTTGTCTCCATTTTTTTACCAAACCTCAAGGTGTAGATGTAAGTAAATGACTGGGTTATATAATAAATGATATTTTGTCTAAGTTTCAAGAAATTCTGCACTATCTTCACGAGTGATTCGCCATTGTCGACGATTCTCCATTGTCGAGTTCATTGTACTATCTGCGTAGCGAAATCAAAGGCACTGATCAGCTGAACTGCGCCTTTGTTTTCGCATTTATAAGCAAAAGTTCGGTTTCCTCATGACGCGGCTCATTTTAGTCAAGGAATTACAAGATTTTTTACAGCCTGGATTATCGGTTTCATAAATTTCGAAAGGCTTTTACAAAATGAGCTAGTTTCCGAATACAACGTCTGGTTATTAATGCTACATGGAGGCCTTTGAAAACATGTTTTAAAACTGATATGTTGGAAAACGTATCCTCTATAAAATAAAATATTTCAATTGCCTGAAAAATCCAAGCAAAGCTTAATCTGTTGATCCATAAGTTTGATCAATTTCTCAAATTACAAACTTTGTTTTACTTTTACTACAGCAAAGGTACTACAATGGTATCAACAGCCCGCATTTCTTTATCCGACCATTTGGAGACATGATCCGACTGTGTTGCAGTAGAGGCGGAGATGAACCCTGGTGTGCCAATCTCGGTAAGTTTGAGGCAGATAATAGATGTCTGATTTATAAAGGCAGTAAAAAGGCCTCGTCACACCTACACGAAAGTCCCTCAACTCAGACTTGCATTATTTTGTTTGCGAACATGAGTTCAGATTGGAAATGTCTTGCCATTTTAAAAGTTTTGCACGAGCAAACTTACACACCATCAATGTTCGCTGCTAACATTTGCCATTTCGGAACTTCCGTTTTTTTTTTTTTTTGTTTGTTTTTTTATTATTATTATTTTGTTGAATTCTCGTAATCAGTTGCAGATGTTTTCCAAATATTTTAAATTTGAATACATATTGATGATATGATGATATCAATCTAAGGAATTTCATTTTTTCACCCCATTTTCTGCAACTTTTTACAAAATTTTAAGTGTCAGCAAAATTTAGATGGTAGGGTAGATTAAACTTAAATATTACACAACTTAAAATTACTTGCACTAATTTGATGCTTATTTTAGCGAAAGTAGATTATACAAGGTCTCCTTTATCAGTATTTCTTTCTTTGGTGTGCTAGTTTTAAAGTTTTGGGTGGTTTTATGAAATGGGGTGTAAGAAATAAAACAGCCGAAAAAAGGCTTAAAATGGCGATTTTCAAGTTGTTGGTTTTCTCTTATATGCACACTACCCAATATTTTTTTATTCTTTTATTCGAAAAATATGAACAAGTTCTATGTTGTGTGAAAATAAGTGCACAAGAAAAAGTTTGAATCTACAAATATGGATTTGACACAGATATAAACATTGAATTTTTCCGACTTTTCAAGTTAGTGGGTAGGGTTGTTAAATGAGTCGAAAAAAAATGTCACCCACTTCAAGATGAAAATTTATTCTTGTTTTAGGTCCAAAATAGTCATCGTTGCTTAAACAAAATGACTTTTGAAAGCATTCGTGATGTTTTGTTTTTCCAGGAAGGTATATGTGAAAGAATTGGAAATAATAATTATTTTTTTTCTAATTTTCTAACATGTTGTTTAGAGGTCTCATTCAGAGGCCTGTAGCTTGAAAAAAAAACTGCACACTACCCTATATTTATTTTGTTTTCATGTCTTAATTCATATTTTGGAATAAAAAAGAGCGGTTAGAAAAAAGTGTGAATACTTTTTCATTGGCAGCGAACATCCTTAAGGGTAGTCTGACTTAAAAGCCTGGTCTTGTTGAAGCATACAAATCTTACAAAATGAATAACCTTGATGATAGAAATATTTCATTTTACTAGCGGTTCGAAATATTCTAAAAATGCATTATGGTAAATGTTTGATCCCTTACTTTATTTATCCAGTATACTTTTTTAGGGGAGAGGATGCGACGACATCAGCGGGAAGAAGCCGAGAGACAGAGGAGAGAAGCTGAAGAACAGAGAAGAAGAGAAATAGAACGACAAATTCGAGAGCAACGTAAGTAAAAGGACAGTCCTGAGAACATTAATTTGAACTTAAAAAAATGAATAGTGGAGAGTGGGGTTATCCCAAGTCGAGGTCTTCTCTTCAGCCCTTTTCAAGAGCACGTGCGTACATTGCGTTTGTATTTATTTCTGATTACATGTACGTGTCAATTATATGGTTTAATTTGTACAATCGCAATCATTAGAAATGGTAATGTAAACGTATTTGTAGGGTATTATTCTTTTTGCTTCTTTCTTCCAGAAGAGCGGGAAAGGCGACGTCAGCAAGAAGAGGCTGAAAGGCGGAGACGTGAAGAGGAACGGCGCCGACGTGAAGAAGAAGAAAGAAGAAGACGAGAGAGAATAGAAAGGGAACGACGAATTCAGGAACAAATCGCTCAAGAAGCAGCTGCGTTGAATAACAAGCTTGGTAGAGCCGCTGAAAAACGACGTCTGAACACCAGTTTCACTGGCAGAGAGCAACAACATCAGAGAGTCAATGTGCTGGCACAGACTGTGGAGGATGATGCAGAAAGAATTGTATATGAAGAGGTACATTGTTTGCCAATTGTAAAATAGAGGAACAAGGTGTGAGTGTCTGGGCAAAATCTAACATGACCTCTAATTATGACCACTTTGCACCCGTCCCGATTACTAGTACTCTGCCACCATCTGTAGTAGAGCAACTTGTTCGAGACAAACCAGCTCATCAATTTACTGTTATTAACATGTTATGAATTTATCCAACTATTTTAACACTAAGATTACCAGCAGTAGTAAATTGCCAGATACAGTCACTTTATAGTAGCGCTTACAAGTTAAGTACAACAATAAATTTCAGCTTTATCAATATAATTTGAAGCCAATAACAGGCCACATTCTTTTGAAATCTTTTAGGAAAAGATCGTTACAGAAAGATTTAAAGAACTTCTGAAAACACATAACATCAATCTTCAAGTCGCGCCCGGTAGTAGTTCTCCACCCACTGCTTCCATCGGAGACCAGATAAAGATGTTGTATGACCAACTGATCAGTCGTTACTGTGCCGAGGTAGACCTCAATATCTGGTTCCATACCAGTTTTGACGAGGCCACGCAGTTCATCACATGTTCCCTGACTGATAAACTGGAAATAGTCGACGCCTTGGCACGGGTCATTTTGAAAGGAGAGAATACTGGTCTCATTGATGAAATAAGGAGAGATGTAGAGATTCACGAGAAACACGCTTTGCTCATACGGCTGATGGCTGCGTTGAAGGATACAGACAGGTCCCTAGCCACACATCTGCTTGGCAACTGCCTGGATGCCTTTGCAGGGCTGTCACAGGTGAACAGAAATTTCATTGAGATTATTGTCTACAACGACATTTGGACACCCTTGGAGGCTGTTATCTTGTTGATGCGGACAGCCGACATCTCGCAAGATGACCTGGCATTGTTCCTACACACGATTCAGACATACAGAATGAGTATCAGCGACGCAACTACTGCAATAAATAGCGACGACAGAATGAAAACCTTGCATGATATCATAGACGAGGAAGAAGATAAGTCATTAGGGACAGTGTTGGGTGAAATGAAACAAAATGGCGTACCTGACTCCATCCTACAAAAAGTGAACAAGATTGTAGAATGCGTCGTCTCTACGTTGCGGTCCTGCGAGGATGTGGATATTTCTGGTGAGATTGACAAGGGTATACAGAATCTTAAGGAAATTGACTTTAGCAACATAAATGTAGAACATTTCTGTAAGATTTTGGTCGGACTGTCCATTGCAGTGAAACAAGAAATGCATTACTTCCCTAGGGTCACACAATTAGTATCGATAGTTACACTTCTCCTCTCTAAGACGTCGGAACTTACTGGCTGCCTATTGGAGATCAGCACAGGGGAGGGAAAATCGTGCATAGTCGCGATGCTAGCGGTCATCTTGGCGCTGAGAGGTAGTTCAGTAGATATTGTCACAAGCTCTCCAATGCTGGCAATACGGGATGTACAAGAATGGAGTGGCTACTTTGCTAAGTTTAACCTTACGGCGAAGTCAGCTTTTCCTATTGGACTATCAAACTGCAAAAATCAAGATGAAATGGACGCACTCGTTGCTTCAGCATATCAAGCAAATATTGTATATGGGACAGTGGGCAACTTTGCTGCAGACACTCTAAGACAGGAATTCGAGAAGAAGAATATACGTGGCAACAGAGGCTTTGAAGCTGTTATCGTTGATGAAGTAGATTACATGACGTTAGATAGCGGCGTCCAAGTAACTTTCCTATCACATGCTACAAGTGGGATGAGACACGTAGAACAAGTACTTGCCTCTGTCTGGAACATGGTCTGTGGTTGTAGACCTATCGACGATGCAGGGTCAGGAGATATGTTTTGGTTCACGGGAGTTCAGCACGTGCATAAGGCAACCATATCTGCTCTAGTTGGCTCTGAAACCAACGAAAACTTTAATGCATGGGAGGTTTTACAAACGGCCCTGACCTTAGGGTTCATTACAAAAGCTGATTTTAATAACCTGATCCTCTATGAAACAAGAATCGCTGATGGAACAGCAGAGGAATCGACAAAGGAGATTACACAGAATTTAATTGACAGAATTATGGGCAAAATTGGTGTTCCTGAAGCTAGAGATATACTGACGGTTCTGGAAGCAGCTGTTGATGGGGTATCATTTGAATGCTACAGAGGAGATTCAGGCCGGGCTGAACTCTTTGGACCTAAAGGCACCGAATCTGGGACTGTTCGAATGCTTTTGTTGGATAAAGGTTTGGCCTGTGAGCTTCTAACAGAGGACGAGCTTGTGGAGACGGTTAAAACATCAGTAAATGAGAAACTGAAATATTCACATGAATACAATATGCCTACAAAGGACGACAAGACAAGCGATGGGGTTATCTATGTTCCTCAGTATTTGAAAGCATATGTACAAAACCGACTGCCGATCTTCATCAAGAATGCACTCAAAGCGATATTGATGACAAAGGGTCGCGAGTACACAATCGATCGCTCTCCCGTAGCAGATGGTACAGATTCTCAACCCCATCACTACGACTGCATCGTTCCAGTAGATTTCAAGGCCAGTGGTGTATTGGAGAAGAACAAGCGGTGGGGAGACGGTCTACAGCAGTTTCTTGAGATGAAACATCAGTTGGCATTGACACCTTTATCTACTGTGACGAACTACCTCTCCAATTTTCACTTCTTCAAGAGGTACACATCTGGGTCAGGTATATATGGAGTTTCTGGTACACTCGGTGATGAGTCTGACTGCGCTTTTCTTGCGAGGCATTTCAAAGTTTCATGCTATCCTATCCCAACGCACAAACACAAGAAACTTGTCGAACTGCCCATGATTCAAGTTGAGAAAGGAGAAGAAGCCTGGATGAAACGTATATGTCAACGAACCAAATCTGCCATTTCAGCTAAGGCATGGTGTAAAGGACAAGCGGCCCTCGTAGTTTGCGAAGACTTGAAAACGGCTGCAAAAATACAAAAAGCGCTTACGGAGGAGGTTTGCAAACCCGATCAGGTGACGATGTATACTCGCAGTGACAAACACACGGTAGAAGGCACTGACTTCGGTCCAGGGCATGTCATCATAGCCACAAATCTTGGTGGTAGAGGAACAGATGTCTCAGTGACAGACGAGGTCATAGAGAGTGGTGGCTTGTTTGTTCTCCTCACACATTTCCCATCCAACAGAAGAGTAGAAAAGCAGATCTTTGGCCGGACTGCGCGGAAAGGTCAACCAGGAGTCGCTCAGATGGTGCTGAACTATCACAGCCTGGCTCGAGCCTATCAAGGACAGAGTATCGATATGATGAGGCAACTCAGAGAAGACTATGAGAGACAACGCATTATTGACATGGAAAAAGATGAACTGCTCACGATTGACATCAGAGAAAACTTGTTCCGTGGTTTCTGCAAGAGATTGTCTGAAATTACAGCTTCATACACGGTGAGTTGGCATGTCTGTCTTGACTACAAATTTTCTAAACACTGTCTGTACGTTGATCTTCAATTGATTGAACGCTTTAACTTTGAATTTAACATAATTGATGACCATTTTAATTTGACACAATGGATGATCTTTTTTTAGCTCAATAACAGGAGCTTATAGTATAGTGGTCGAGCCGGCGTCCGTCCGTCCGTGCGTGCGTGCGTGTGTGCGTCCGTCCGTCCGTCCGTCCGTCCGTTCACGTTTTCAAACTTGAATTTCTCTAAGACAACAAGGCCAATCGTGATCAAATTTTATCGAAAGCATCATTGAGGAAGGGGAAAGGTTGCATTAGGTTTTGGGCCAGGTCGGATCAGAACTCTGGTTTCCATGGCAACAGATAGCTCCCATAGACTTACAATGGGAAAAATATATAAAAAAAAATCTTCTTCCCAGAAACCACAAGGCCCAGAGCTTTCATATTTTGTGTGTAGCAATGTATAGTGGTCCTCTTTATAAATCCTGCCTACCGTGCCCCTGGGGTCCATACGGGCCCCGCCCCAGGGGTGTCATGGGAAAAAACATAAAAAAAAAATCTTCTTCTCCAAAACCACAAGGCCCAAAGCTTTCATATTTTGTATGTAGCAATGTATAGTGGTCCTCTATATAAATCCTGCCAATCATGACCCTGGGGTCAAAAATGGCCCCGCCCCGGGGGTCATTAGCTCCCATAGACTTACAATGGGAAAAGCATAAAAAAATCTTCTTCTCCGAAACCACAAGGCCCAGAGCTTTCATATTTTGTCAGTAGCAATGTATAGTGGTCCTCTTTATAAATCCTGCCAACCGTGCCCCTGGAGTCCATACGGGCCCCGCCCCGGGGGCATCATGGGAAAAACATAAAAAAAAAAATTCTTCTCCGAAACCACAAGACCCAGAGCTTTCATATTTTGAGCGTGGTCCTCTTTATAAATCCTGCCAACCGTGCCCCTGGGGTCCATACGGGTCCCGCCCTGGGGGCGTCATGGGAAAAACTTTAAAAATTTTCTTCTCCGAAACCACAAAGCCCAGAGCTTTCATATTTTGTGTGTAGCAATGTATAGTGGTCCTCTTTATAAACCCTGCTATAAATTCTGCCAACCGTGCCCCTGGGGTCCATACGGGCCCCGCATCGGGGGCGTCATGGGAAAAACATAAAAAAATCTTCTTCTCCGAAACCGTATGGCCCAGAGCTTTCATATGTTGTGTGATGGTGAGCGCAGCAAAGGCTGGATTGCTCAAGTACGCAAGCTAAACATAGTTGCACAGAAAAGATCTGGCAAGCCAAGGAAATCATGGGATGAAGTGTTGTTAGACGACAGAAAAAAGCTAGGAATGGATACTGCTGATCCTCAGAATCGCTCAGAGTGGAGAGGTCGTCTAAGAAGGAGACTTGTCAAACAAGTCCAACCCTAGTAGAGGACAACGGACTATAAAACTGATATGATGATGTGGACCAATGTATAATATGCTCCTTTATAAATGCTGCCAACGGTGCCCCTGGGGTCCATACAGGCCACGCCCCAGGCATGTCATTATCTACATAAACTTATAATGGAAATATATGAAAAAATCTTCTCTGCAACAGCATGACACAAAGCTTGTATATTTGATATACAACATTGTCATGTGGAGCTCTACATAAATCCTGCCAATCTTACCCCTTGGGTCAAATATGGCCCCACCCCGGGGGTCATTATATGACCCTGGCCTTGTTAGATAATTTTGTTAGATGATTTTTTCAAGTGAACCAAAATGGCAGAAAAGAGGATACACAATCCAGACAAGAGCTATTCTTTTGATGTAAGTAGGGTTTCAAGGTCACATGACCAAGATGGCCACCATACCCATAGATGGTAAAAACCCCAATTACTTTGTCCAGTGACTGTACTTGTTGACTCTCAGGTGAGCGATCGTTGCCCTTGGGCTACTTGTTTTTTATTTAATTCGGTGCCTTACATGCTGGTGCTTATATTATTTATAGTGATTCTAGAAATTAGATGCTATGAAAACTCATTACGAAAACTCTTACTCGAATGCTTATACAAATGGCTGTCGGTTTTTGCTTTTCAGGGTCTTGAAATGCAAGACTGGGGATCTCTACAGGTTCGTGACATTCCAGACCTGCTAGACGTTCTGGATAAGACTCGAAGAATGGACTGTAAACCGGCACAAAACGCATTCAAAGAAGCCTGGGCTTTCTGGCTTATCTTGAACGAGGAACGTATTGAAAACAACGAAGATGTAAAGCAACTGAGTACGGATCTCGGGGTCGTCCTCGACAAGCGAGAGAAAGAACTTGAGCAAGGCAGCTCATCCAACTTCTACGATCACACCAGACAAGCTTTAGGACGCATGTACATGCATGAGTCGGATCATAGTAAACATTGCGGGACGCTGACCGCGTGGGACAAATCTATTGATGCGGATCCTGCTTACAAAGCGATTGCGGTATACAACAAGGCATACATTATTATCAACATGGAAAAAGACGGTTACCTGGATGAAGCTATCGGATTACTGAAAGAGACCATGAATTGTGTTGACGTCCATGTCGCTGAGAATGCAAATACTATGATGGCATGTCACATTTCCACGGCAAATGGAAAGTTTGAGGCACATAACGATGGGGAAACGAACTTTAAAAGGCAGCTCGAGATAAGAAATAGTTTCTTTAAAATATGGCTTGACTACACGGGCAAAGCAATCAAGAAGTTAGAAGAATTGAAGAAAGCAGGAGAAGGCGCCATAACTGAAGAAAAGGGAATATTTGCTCTGATTGAGAAACCAAGTCACCTAGAGGCCAATGAACTCCAGGAACTATTCAATGAAGGACTCCAGGTGGTGTATGAAGTCAAGAAGAAACCAAGATTCTGTATCGACGCATTGATCTGTGCTATAATTGGGGTTCTACAAGTTTTTGCCGGTGTTCTTGTGTGTGCTTGTAGTTTCGGTTCAGCAAGTCAGATAGGCATGGGTTTGATATCTGAAGGCGTCTCTGATATTGTAGCAGGAGTGGAAGGAATGATCAAAGGAACATTTGACTGGGCAGAATGGGCCATAAATAAAGCCATAAGTATCGGAATGTCCTTAATCACTGCTGGATTTAGCAAAATAAAAGACGCTGCATGTGCGGTTGCCAAAGGTGTGAAAGGGCTTTTGACAGGAGCAAAGAGTTTGTCTTCAGTTGCAGATGACTGTATGAGAGCAGCTAAATCAGCTTGGACGTCAACAAAAATGGCCTTCTCATCTGCTGCTGATGCGCTTACTAAGGAATCGCTGAAAAAGTCAGTTGTAAACCTTACATCAAGCGAGGTTGCGAAAGCCAGTATGAAACAGGCAGGGAAGTATGCGGTCCAAGAGGTGATAACCAAGGGCGTAGTGCAAGGGCTGAATGTGGGAATTAGCAAAGGAACAGAGGCTTTGTTTGAAAAGATTCTATCTGATAGGTTCAGTGCCGAAGTTGAGAGAGGTTTTCGCGACTCAGCAGAAATGAACGACTGTCTGACTCGCTTAATAGTGTGTTACGGCGTCCCAACCACTACTCTAAGAGCAGAAAATCCAAAAGCTTATAACATACCTTCTTCAAATGAGAAAATAATCCATAGACAAATAAAGGATATATGTGAACGGGTTGTGCCGGAACTGACGACGGATAATAAAGTCATTCTTACAATATTTTCCAGATTGAAACAAGTGAAAGATGAAATGGAAGATATCTTGAAGACATTGAGTTCATCAGGCAAACTTTGGACCGCTGCGACGGTGGCTGCAGAAATTGGAATGCACACAGCACAGTTCGTTACTATGATCCAGAATATTCCAACGCAAAGGGTGATGCAAGAGAACGTGGTGCCTGAATTCAAAGAGGATATTGACAATCTGCTCAACAGTGGCGATGCGCCGCAATACGTGAAAGACGATAGATCTGACTTCTCTACCGTTCAGAATTTGAAAGGAAAAGTACTTAAAACACTGACGGAGAAAGTAGCTTCAGCGTTCACTGATGCATGTGCTTCCAATTTGAATTCCTTTCTGACAGACTTTGCAAGGTCCAAGCTAAATGAAAGGGTCACCAAAGCTATGCACAACACATTGGGTAGATATGAAACCAATTACTTCTTCCAGAAAAAGCAGGAACAGTATCACATGGAAAAATTAAAGAGCAGCATTGATGCCATCAATACAAAACCTTTATCCGAGAATGATTTGAACGACTTGACGTCGAGGGTCCGGAGAATCGAAGAAGCAGATAAAGCCCCGTCCATCGTGGAGCTGAAAGCTATGACTGAGAGTGGTCAGCTAGGAGGGAAAGGGCTGGAAATCCAGACAGTAGACAGAGATGGTACAGAACTCTCTTCTGTCTCATTCAAGGGTACTGACAGTGAACAGGGAAACATTAAACTAAGAATTGTTAGGGAGGATGTACAAACGGAAGGGTAAGAAAAAATAACAATAACTTCACTTCTGCTTTGAAAATCAATTATATGGCAAACATTTGGCTGTTGATTGGTAGCTTGATATGCCTATGAAGAGAAAGTATGCAATTGGGGCTTTTGACAAGTCTAAATGCAAACTGGGATGTAGGCCTACATTAAATTAAATTCCACTGTATTGCTTATTGTTTAGCCCAAAAACAATCTCATTAATTCACAATTGATGTTTAGCTGTTGCTAAATGAGCCGCCGCATGGGAAAACCAACAATCTGCATATGCGAAAACAAAATAATTGAGCCTGTGCATGAGAAAACCAACAATTTGGGGTTCCGACCAGGTTTGACACAAACCGGGCTGTACAGACACAGAAGCAGGCTAGAAGCTTGAAATTACAGATTTAAGAAGAAGAGGAAGTGTACTAACCGTGAAGCTGATAAGCGCCTTTGTTTTCGCTACACGGATAGTACAATCCCTCTCTTACTTCTATACAAAATTTCAAGCCTCTAACCATCTTATGTGACTGTACAGTCCGGTTTGTGTCAGACCTGGTCGGAAACCCAAATTGTTGGTTTTGTCACGCACAGGCTCAAATATAAGTGAGCTGGCATGGCTAGGGAATCTTTCAAAGTTTGTCATTAGATGTGTTTTCTGCTCTTCTGCAATTATTTTGAGGCAAATTATTTCCATGCAGGGAGAAGGGGTTCTTTACCAAATTGAAGGAAACTGTGCTCGGAAAGGACAGTCCGTGGAGTGGCCGCTTTGATCTAATGAGTGAAGATGGTAGCACGGTAATCAAGCTTGATACAGGGGAGGATAACTCGCTGTTTTCTGCCATAACTTTGGCAACACATCCCGGATTGAGCCCGGATGAAGTGAGACAAAGGGCTTCTTTCTTGAGGGCGGAAGTTGGAGATGAGGTAAGAAGTGATCGCTTCATATTAACATTCATGTCACACGCTTATAACAAACGCATGTAGCAGACAGTAAAGCATCCGAATTCAGTATATCTTGTTGTAAAATGCCTCACTAGTATAATAATCTATTTTATTCAAACCTGAACCTGTACTTTTAAATACTGAATCTGAGGCCTCTCCGCTTAGATGAATCTCATACGCAACGCCACAACTCAAACATACGGCAACGGCACATTTTCATAAACTGTATATAATTACGAGGTGTAATGCTCAGGCATAACACATTATTAAAAGCATGTTTGTTAGTGAAAACGAAAAAAAGTTAAATCGCTTTTGAACTACATGTAAACTTGGCATTGTTACACTCAAAAGAGGGCAATAAGAAGGTGATTTTTTTTATCATAGATACTTAGAAATCCGGACAAATACATCATTCTCCATCGGAGACAGAAAGAGTACGAGGCTGCTTATGGGGACACCACATTCTTCTCCTTACCCCCTAAACCAGAATCCCGACCTGAGCTGAGACGCTCTGATGCTACAGTAAGAGAGCTTGACAGAAGAAACGCGGACGTAGTCGACAACTCGTTTTCTATGACCCGGATGAAACTGGCTTTAGAGGAGAAGGCATCTGAGATGTGGTCCAAACTAAAGGAAGACAAGGCATTCTTGAAGAGCACTTTGAAATTCTCTGTCACCGCTATCCGGGCGACAGCCACTCCTATTGGTGAAGACAAGGGGTGAGTTGTGCACGGTTTACAAATTACTTAAAAGCGCTCATTGGCAAAATATTGAAACCATGTAAAAAAAAAGTTATACGTACGTATATTGTTTTTCGATTCCTTTCATTTATGCACTTGACTATGCATAGTTGTGTATTTTCTTCTAATCTTACACTTTCATGATAGAGTTTTCGCGTCTTTTAATGGTTTAAAAATAAACCACAGAATAAGCTTGTGTTTGATATTTTTATAATCACGGGGTCTATTCTTCAAGCCAATATGCTCGGGAGTTGTGCTGGTTAAGGTCAGTTTAGTCTGGTGTTTCATTGCTTTCTTCAAAAAATGAAAAAAATACAAGAACTTAGGTCAGCAATGTACATTTTTTGAAGTGCAGTCTCTAGATACATGTTAAAACATCAAATTAACATTAACAAGCCTTTGCAAAAGTTTGAGAAGCGTTCAGCGGAAATGTTCAAAGCTCATAAAAGCACGTGCCTCATCCGCGAGAAGATAAACTAGCGGTACATTTTGGTTGATTTGTCGACACACTTGTGATTTTGAGCAGACTGCTGAAGGTGAGTACACTTGTTGGTCTTCAATGATTTATATATTCAAGAAATAACAGTCATGTCATTTTGCTTTGGAGGAAGAACAGCATGTAAACATGTAACGTATAAGAATAAAATGTAGGGGTGGTGTGACTGCAAAGCACAAAATCATGGGTTGTGAGATATTTCAAAAACATGAAACCGTTAAGTTTTCGTTATCATTGAGATTCGTTCGTGATATGGATAATTAATATATGCAGTTGCACACGTTAAGACTTTCGTTACAAGTTGTAAATTGTTACTGTAGATCGAAGAGTAATAGGCGTTATAAGCATTACAACTAATTACGATTAATAGTGAAAGTATAATATTTATGCCTAGGTTACATTTGCACCGATCATCGTATGATTTTTCAGTCTGCGATTTTTCCTACGATTTTAGACATCGGAAGTGATCGTTAGCTACGACGTATGTGTTAACAATTCGACGATTTCTTGCTCTGGCTTTCGTCAATGTTTTGAGTCAGAACCGTATGGATATCGTATGGAAATCGTAGGGTATCTGCACTCTTTAATTGGAAATCGTACGGAGCCCGTGCGACGTCCGCGAGGAGTCGCTATGATTTCTGACTGAGCCCTTGCGGTCTCCCTACGATCGCCGAACTATTTTTTGTCCATACATTATCATAATAAATCATGCGGCGATCGTACGATCATCGCAGTGTCTACGTACGGCGCGAGCTCGACGTGTCTACGGGCTACGGTTTTGCGACTTTTAAAAATTTGTAAAAGTGCAGACTATTAACGGTGTGTTTCCCAAAAAATTGTTCGCCAGCGCTACGTAACGTTCGCCGTTGCTAAGGAATAAGGAAGATCAAATGGCGACATCAATATCTCAAGGGTTCGCGTTATGCAACTCATGCCAGAATTACGAGGAACCATTTTATGTTTTGGGATGGGATAAGATCCTTGTTACGCTTTTGAGCGAATATGTCTCTCAGCCACTATAAACAAGCTCAATTATTTCAAATTTGAGAGTGCTTGCGATTGCATAAACAATTTGAGTACCTGGTACAGTGTCAGTCAGATTGCACGTCTACCGTACTAAAGCGTCTTAACATTCACGGCCACCTGAAAAATGTGCTTATACCAAGATTTTTTATTTTGGACTCGCTTTCATGAAACGATTTCGATTCCCAGGAATGTACGTACTGGTTATATTTGTTTGTGGGTCAAATCGGACAATGTCCGGTGCATAAATATTCAAAATGTAGGGCAAACTTGTGAATCTGGCCGAAACTGTTACATCAAAACAGCCACGTATCGAAACTTTGAACATCGAAATCTAGTTTCCTATTGCATCTTCGCCACTCTAGTTTTGATTTCTACTAGCGTTTGTAAATTCTCTTGAGACTGCACGTCAGGATTTTATTCAAAATCAAAAGATAAAACAGTAATAATGCAACTTACCTGTTCACCTGTCTACTCCATTACTTTGTTTACATTCAATTTCTCAAATCCACTACCGGAACCTGCTTATACCTGGACGACACCAGATTATATAGGCTTAGAGAATAGACCCCGTGATAATATGGCCATCGTGTGTCCAGCCATATTAATCATAACATGAGCATGTCTGTCTAGATATAGATATATGAAACTATTGCTATAGGTCTGAACAGGTCAACATTGTATGTGGTTGCAATTAACACGATTGTTTTTCTTTCAAAGGACTGCTAAAAAGAACAGTTATGGCACCCCTGATATCCCGATGTTCATCGAGCCAGCTTCACCCACGGAGAGCAGTGATGACGTCTCTAATGCTCCAATACTTCCCGGGGCAGCCCCGCCTACAAGGAGCACAATATTATTCATACCCTCCAAGGAAATCGTCGAGGAATGTAGTGAACGGTTAAACACAACGTTTGCAGCGATGTCAAGCATCTGGTTGGAAGACAGCTTTGTTTCCATGGTAATACCTTGGGAATGTGATCACCAAATCATTGCATCGCAGATTGGCAAAGCATTTGGAGTTGCGGAGAAAACTAAACTATACGAAGCATACAAGTAAGCAAAACTTACCTTTTTTGAATACATGTACACGAATGATTCATATGCCAGGAACATGTCTATTGTTTAAAAATACATGAGTAGTATAAATACAAGCCTGTTTGAAATCGCATTTTCGAAATACTGCTTTACACGGCGTCACAGCTGGGGCTATTCTGTTTGCTTAATAGTGGAATTACATCGAAAAATGGAATAAACATTTTAAATCACTCCTGAGGCCCCCAATAATGACAATGGACTCATCCAAATGATAACAATGGGAAAGTCCATTCGTCAAAAATGGGTTACATATTTTAAAGCGGGGTAAAATCAGATACCCTCACTGAGAAAGCTCTTAATTTCTTGTTCTACTTGATACAGGACTTTGATGACCGACTGTTTATGTGGTTCTGATACTGACTGCAACCCACAACGTCTCCTGAAGTTGTCTATGATATGCTCCCACCCGGACTCCACCCTAGGCATACTCTTAAACACCGGCCTCCTGAAGACTGACTCGGAGGAGTATCTAGAGGGTGTAGAACTTGTTAAACTGGAGGGATTTACCGACGGAGAAGAGATCCCGGAAGAGGACGATCCCCGAAAGGGTAAAACATTGTACCTTGATCCCGGTACCGGAGGAAGAATGGATGGACCCTGGGGTTTGTCAGATGAAGGCCTCGATACATATTACAAGATTTGTTATTTTGTTGTTCTTTGCAAATACAAGGCAGCACATTGCCTGGATGAAAGTGCATACGAGCAGCTTTATGCCTGGGTTGACGGGGATGGTTTTCTGGACAAGACAGGAAAAGAATACGTTGACATTGTCAATGCGATAAAGGCCATTCAATAGGCTACAAGTAAATTATTGTCACTGGCGAAGAAGGTCAAGTGTTTGGGGAAATTTTATGTTAGTTTCAAGAGGACGGATATCGTATTTCAAAATAAGCTGTTACAACAATAAAATTGTTCTTGAGATACTTTATGGGGTTTGCACATCATAATATAAATTGTTAATGAATATTATCTGTGAGACCGAGAGCTACAGTCAGTGGACATAATTATTCGCCACCTTTGAAAAACTCCATAGACTTACATGTATTTTCATGTTTGCAAGAAAAAATATTCTGCTTCTCCTGGTCAACATATTTTGGTGTCATTTGAAAGGTAAATGAATAAAGCAATAAACAATATATTTTTATTTAATTCCATGTCTGCGTTTTAAAGCTACAATTTTTTTCAAAAAAACTTGTGAATTTTTTGGGCAACGTCATCATTGATCTCAATGGGAAAGTTTTTTTTTTTTTTTTTTTTTTTTTTTTTTTTTTTTTCAAAATTTTCTAAAATTTTAAACTGCTGTAGATCTATATACAAAATGCAATGTTTGAGCAATGGGAAAGTGGCTTTTTCAAAATTTCCTAAAATTTCAAACTGCTGTATATACAAAATGCAATGTTGAAACTTAACCATATAACCTTTGTTTATTGCCCTATTCATTTCACTTTCAAATGACACCAAAATCGTGAATATATGTTCCAGAAGAGGCAGAATATTTTTTCTTGCAAACTTGAAAATACATGTAAGTCTATGGAGTTTTCCAAAGGTGGCGAATAATTATGTCCACTGACTGTACGTGTAATTATAAGGAAGGCTGATTGTTCTGCCTTTGTATTGTTTATGATAATTCCAGCCAATGAAATTTATCTAAAATAATACACCATGCTCAGGAAGGCTGATGGTTCTGCTTTTATTGTATATGTGAGAATTCCTCCCATCTTATTATGTTCATAAAGTTGAGTCTTTGATTACGATATAGGTTTCCGACCAGGTCCGACACACAAACTAGGCTGTACAAACACAGAAAATAGCTAGAAGCTTGAAATTTCAGATTTAGCAAGAAGAGGTATTGTACTACGTATATAGCGAAAACAAAGGCGCTGATCAGCTGTGTAGATCTGCGCCTTTGTTTTCGCACAATTTGCAGGAAATGCTTTAACGAGCTGTAAATAGTTATATGCCCATGGTAACATTTTTGAAAACGGGGATTCCGAAAATAACATGGCCATAAATTTATATGTGTGACGATTGCTTGTACAAGAATGTTGCCATATAATCATCAGTCTTTCTTATGGAATTTGTACAAGCTAAGACAATCACAACTCCTCAATTGGGGAGACAACTCCTCAATTGGGGAGAACGTTGAAAATACATTTTTATGCCCCCAACTTCGAAGAAGTTGAAAGGGCATATTGGTTTGGGTCTGTCCGTCTGTCCTGTCCAGTCCAGTCCAGTGCGTGAGTTACGCTTAGCACTAGGTCAGGAACGGTTAGAGCTAGGATCTTGTAATTTGGTATGTGGTTTGTATATAAAATTAAGAGGACCCGTATTTTTTTCTTTCAGGTATATTCAAGGGGCTAGGGGCAATTCGGTGAGGATTTGTATTGTCTATGAGAATTCCAGCATGATAAAGTGAATAGATAGTGGGTACCTTGTGTGCCCAACTCCTCCTACAGTTTAATACCGATTCTCTTGAAACTTTACAGATGTTGTGACCATGCTGTAGATATGCATGTGGTTTGGATATAATCCGCAGATAAATTTTTGTCACTTTTTTCGCAATTTGAACTTAGCCATTTTTCGGGCATTTTGACAATGTGTGCGCAACTCCTCCTACATGCCAATTGCTCAGTGTGTTATGGGCATGGTCTGAAGATATGCATGTGGTTTGGATATAATCCTCGGATTATTTTTTGTCATTTTTTTTCACAATTTGAACTTAGACATTTTTTTTCGGGCATTTTAGTGAATGTGTGCGCAAGTTCTCCTACAGTTTAATACCGATACTTTTGAAATTTAGTCATTTTTCGGACATTTTCACCACATCTTGAAAGTGAGGTACCAGTTGGGGGATAGTGTTTTCAAGTTATTCTTGTGTTTGTGTGCGGTATGAATGCAAAGACTGTCGTGCTATAAAGAAAACAAACTTTCTTTCCTCTCCTGTTTTAATTAATGCACCTTTTACTTTGTATGGTGATAAACAAAGTTAACAAATATCGGAATATAATATAGGCCTACTGATGATTGATTAAATGGTGGAATCAATTGTGCCGTCGATATGCTTAAAATGATATCTAGTAATCCAAATGAAACTGTTAAACGGTATGTTAACAGACAGTGTGAAATATTGCTAATATATAGCTAAAACTACATTTAGCCCACAGACACACCTAAGCATAATAAGTTTACAAATGCGATTTTTTTCTTGTAGTCCACGAAATAATGTTCTAATAAATGTTGCTAATAACGTTACATATACCATGTCTCCCAGTCCCCGCCCCCCAACAATGCATTTGTTCTAATTTTGGACTTTTTGTGCTCTTCTCCCTAGCATACATACCCTGTCAACCCTATCCCCAACGGTGGGTATTCGGCAGCCTTACTCGAGTATATAAATTATGTAATGAACCATTTTGCCAACAATGGACCATAACTGTATGACAAGTATTGAAGCTATGTGTGATATAAATGTTTTAAAGCAGTCAGATCACAATAAACATTTGTTGTGAAGCTTATGTCTGAAATAGTCTAAATGAAGATGTAATAGGGTGCCATTTTGAAACAACATTTCTCGTCTGTGTCAGCATTTCCTGCCAGTGCTGTAATCCGGCTCCTTGTGCAAACATGAAGGAACCCAGTGCAATCTGTCCAAGCTCAAGTTGAGTTTTGTTTCCATTTCTGGATACCAGCAAAACGGATATGACGTAATTGCAATTGTCAATGTTCTTTCCGGCGGTGGAAAACGTAAACGATTCGTTGAAATTCGTGTCTTCTCCTGCTCGCTGTAGGAGGGTTTGCTTCGACCTGGTCAACTTCATGCCGTTGTAGAAGTCTATCTTCACAACAAGACCTTTTGGAAAAGAAAGAAAACTTTTTAAGAGCATCCGACAATCTTGAAAAACACAAAGACCTTTGAACTTTTTGAAAAACATGAGATGCGAAAAGACACTAGCAGCTTTTCGTTTACTTTATTAATTTTAGAAGTATGTTGTCTACTAGAAGCAGCTGACGCGGTCAACTGATATTTTCACTGTTGTGAAAAAATAAAGAATAGAAAAAATAAGTTAGATCTAATAAAACCAAAGATCCAACGAACTGGTCGTTACTGCGCGTGGGGTTTAGTATTTTCGCAACTTGATGGAGGATTACAAATCATGCATAGAAACCGTATTAACAGCCTCACCTAACTCGGGATCATATCCTGCGCTTTTCAGATTTCTAGCTCGTAAAATGATGACTTTCATTTTCTCCATGTGAGGCAGATAGTTGAGTCCGATATTTAGCTCGCCTGCACTGAGGCCATGGACGCTGATCTCAAGATCCCGCCACAAGATTTCACTTTTCTTCACGTCAATTTCCCGGAGTGGCACCACAACATGGCCAAGTGAGTGCCGAATACGTCTCTTATCAACATCATAAACAGAGAATCGTAAACTTCTTGTTGTTAACTCCAGTGGGGTTACCTGATAACATATTTCAAACTTCTAAAATGATTTGTATCGTGCCCGCAACTTTGATAAATATAATACAATAAGCCTTTTTGACATCAATTAGTATTAAATTGTAACTAGCATTATTAGCATTTTGGGAGAAACTATGCTTACAGAATTTACGACTTAAATTGCCCCGCTTATAAAATGTTGACTTTTCTCCGTCGTTTCAATGAATCACGCCTACCAAACGTTCCGGTGCTCAACCGTTGGTTGAGACAGAAAATCGATAGGAGTAGTTTCCGGTTGAGCATCGAAGTAGCCAGAAAGGTAAACAATTGTTGCATGCTCTTTGTTGTTTGATTAATAACTTTTCTTCCAGGACGAAAATAAAAAATCTGGGAATTGTGTACAGTGTCTTACATATTCATACATCTGTGGTGTAAACATGAGGTCGAGGAATTATCGCGTTTTGACTGAATCCATTTCAGCGTGATGAAGGTGTACTAGAAACCGACAGGATTGTGTAGAAAACGGGTGTGTTTTAGGCTGCATTTACACTTTTGTGTCGTGTTTCAGGGTAATTTATATACCGCTGATCAAGACACAGTCATACAAATGCCACTTAAATTTGCAAGTCCATTCAGCCGAAGCAGTGGGCATAATATCTTAGAAAACAACTCTGAGAATTTTGGTTGAGCATCGGATAATTAAAAATGATAGGGAAATTGAGTTGTGTCATTTGACCATTGTTTACATTCATCGCTCAAAAATATGTTTCAGGAATGCCACATGAGTGCACACAGAGTACTTATTCCCACATTTGCCGATCTAAACTCTGATTTTATTTCCTAAATATCCAAAAATAGAAGCTGCAGAGTAACAAATACATGTAAAACGGTGTATTTTGTGAACGACAGCCCACAGGCTGGTTCGCATAACTTAAACGGTACTAAAAATACTAAAAAATCCTTTTTTTCCCGAAAGAAAATGTCAGTTTTTTTATTGTTTGTGTGGTTGCGCACCGGAGTATTCGGTTGAGCATCGGAAGATCTGAGCATATTTGCCAGTCTTTATGTGATTTTGGGATGTGAAAACATGCAATAATGGCCTTTATGCGCTACTGTATACATTGTTGGTGAGATTTTAAATGACTTGAGAAGTTGACATATTGCTGTGTATCACTTAAGGTATATTGGTGGCAGCAACTTGAATATAAGCGATGGATTGAAACATGGTTGCATTTTGCATCAAAATATTATACAAAACGACACAAAGGACAGAATGCACAATTTCGTATATGTTACAAAGGCGTATCGCTCCACGCATACAGTTGTGGTCACGCATCGGAGTATCCGGTTGAGCATTTGACCATCTCTTTCTGTATTTCGCAAACACACACATTTGCACCAGAATCAACACAATTGATCAGCCTGAGTCGTGTAGTGTCATTGGGTGAGCTTTATCCTGACATGGCTACGCTTAGTGACTGAGAAAAGAAGATAAAATGATGTCTTTTATTGTAACTTTTCTCTGACTTCTCTTGAAAGCTAACTAGTCAAAAGTTCTAACCGGCCACCAAGGTTTTTATCGATTTTCTTCGAGCCCAAGAGAACTGTATAAATCTTTCTTGCTTCAGTGAATACTCCAATATGTTCGTAAAGATTATCACAAAACAGCTAAGCATAATTCAGAAACGTGCACCAAGGAGAACTTGCCAAACACAAGTACCCTCAATTTCAAAAATTACAAGAATTTGCATTAAGTACTGGGGTAATGTTTCACATTTTGTTCAAAAGCGACGAAAATAATGCCCAGGAAAGCATTTTTTTTTTCATGAATATGTTCCATATGAGTTTATCTTTAGAAACAAAAAGGTTTAGGCGTGAAACGTGGCGTTTCAAAAAGTCGCTCCTCACAAAATAATGAAATTTGCGAATTTTAAAAAAGGGGGTATCGGTATTCACTGGAACACACTGCGTCCTGTTTGGAAAATTTTGTAAATGTTTTCACTGCTCTTAGTCGCTGAAGTGTCTGTCTTTTTAAAGGTGTTAACAAAAATTTCAGATTATTTTTTTTGTTTTGAAGAAAAACCATAAAATGTAAGTGGCCGGTTAGAACTTTAGACCAGTCTGTATTCACTGTGGTTTCTGTCTAATATGATATCCATTAAAAAAAAATAAAATAAAAATAAAAAATAAAAAAAATAATCTACATTTTCAGATTCCAGCATGTCTGAATGCGAAGCATCGACGTCAGCCCAACACCAGTGTGACACTTGTCACAAGACATTTTCTAAAGAACACTACTTGCGGCGGCATTGCAGACTGGTCCACGTAGAGGATCAAAGGGCAACTAAATATGGTACAAAAGAGCAGCTTGACAGCCACTGAAATCACTTCAAGCAGCTGTATCTGCGGGCACATCAGTATGCCGCGTCAACGACGCCTTAGTGGCAAATTATTCTCCACATACATCACATATAGCCTTTTGTCCCTCTTCATGTATGTTCTTAACATGTGCCCGCAGATACCTGCCTGACATGAATATCTTTCTGCATTTGGTGCACTTGAACTGTTTTTTTTTTTTTTTTGGTTTTCCCGTGTTACTCGCACAAATTTTGTTATGCTGTCGTAGGTTGCTGATATATGTGAATGATTTGTTACAGTAATTACAATGAAGTTTGGGCAAATAATGTTCTTTACGCTTGTGGCTGTCAAGCTGCTCTTTTGTACCATATTGAGTTTGGCAATCATTACACGTGTAAGTTTTTATTTCTCTATGCACAAGGTCCTCGTGCCTCTTTAGATTGGATTTACAAATCTGTTTGTTACAGAACTGGCATGTTGCCCTTTGATCATCTACGTGAACCAGTCTACAATGCGCCGCAAGTAGCGTTCTTTAGAAAATGTCTTGTGACAAGTGTCACACTGGTGTTGTTGGGCTGACGTCGATGCTTGGCATTAAGGCATGCTGGAATCTGAAAATATAGATTAAGTTTTTTTTTTTTTTTTTTTTTTTTTTTTTTTTTTTTTTTTTTTTTACATGATGGATATCATATTAGACAGAAACCACAGTGAAGACAGACTGGTCTATATATATACTGGCCAAAAGTTCTAACCGGCCGCTTACATTTTATGGTTTTTCTTCAAAACAAAAAAATAATCTGAAATTTCTGTTACACCGGTGTAACACCTTTAAAAAGACAGACACTTCATTGACTAAGAGCAGTGAAAACATTTACAAAATTTTCCAAACAGGACGTAGTGTGCTCCAGTGAATACCGATACCCCCTTTTTTAAATTCGCAAATTTCATTATTTTGTGAGGAGCGACTTTTTGAAACGCCACGTTTCACGCTTAAACCGATAAACTCATATGGAACATATTCATGAAAAAATGCTTTCCTGGGCATTATTTTCGTCGCTTTTGAACCAAAAGTGAAACATTACCCCAGTACCTAATGCAAATTCTTGTAATTTTTGCAATTGAGGGTACTTGTGTTTGGCAAGTTCTCCTTGGTGAACGTTTCTGAATTATGCTTAGCTGTTTTGTGATAATCTTTACGGACATATTGGAGTATTCACTGGGGCGAAAAAGATTTATACAGTTCTCTTGGGCTCGGAGAAAATCGATAAAAACCTTGGTGGCCGGTTAGAACTTTTGACTAGTTAGCTTTCAAGAGAAGTCAGAGAAAAGTTACAATCACAGAGATCATTTTATCTACTTTTCTCAGTCACTAAGCGTAGCCATGTCAAGATAAAGCTCACCCAATGACACTACACGACTCAGGCTGATCAATTATGCTGATTCTAGTGCAAATGTGTGTGTTTGCGAAATACAGAAAGAGATGGTCAAATGCTCAACCGGATACTCCGATGCGTGACCACAACTGTATGCGTGGAGCGATACGCCTTTGTAACATATACGAAATTGTGCATTCTGTCCATTGTGTCGTTTTGTATAATATTTTGATGCAAAATGCAACCATGTTTCAATCCATCGCTTATATTCAAGTTGCTACCACCAATATACCTTAAGTGATACACAGCAATATGTCAACTTCTCAGGTCATTTAAAATCTCACCAACAGTGTATACAGTAGCGCATAAAGGCCATTATTGCATGTTTTCACATCCCAAAATCACATAAAGACTGGCAAATATACTCAGAGTTTCCGATGCTCAACCGAATACTCCAGTGCGCAACCACACAAAAAATAAAAAACTGACATTTTCTTTCGCGGAAAAAAGGGATTTTTTAGTATTTTTAGTACCGTTTAAGTTATGCGAACCAGCCTGTGGGCTGTCGTTCACAAAATACACCGTTTTACATGTATTTGTTACTCTGCAGCTTCTATTTTTGGATATTTAGGAAAAATCAGAGTTTAGAGTGGCAAATGTGGGAATGAGTACTCTGTGTGCACTCATGTGGCATTCCTGAAACATATTTTTGAGCGATGAATGTAAACAATGGTCAAATGACACAACTCAATTTCCCTATCATTTTTAATTATCCGATGCTCAACCAAAATTCTCAGAGTTGTTTTCTAAGATATTATGCCCATTGCTTCGGCTGAATAGACTTGCACATTTAAGTGACATTTGTATGACTGTGTCTTGATCAGCGGTATATACATTACCCTGAAACACGACACAAAAGTGTAAATACAGCCTAAAACACACCCGTTTTCTACACAATCCTGTCGGTTTCTAGTACACCTTCATCACGCTGAAATGGATTCAATCAAAACGCGATAATTCCTCGGCCTCATGTTTACACCACAGATGTATGAATATTTAAGACACTGTACACAATTCCCAGATTTTTTATTTTCGTCCTGGAAGAAAAGTTATTAATCAAACAACAAAGAGCATGCAACAATTGTTTACCTTTCTGGCTACTTCGATGCTCAACCGGAAACTACTCCTATCGATTTTCTGTCTCAACCAACGGTTGAGCACCGGAACGTTTGGTAGGCGTGTGAATGGTCGATGGTCCTCCTGTTACAGAACATTAACTATTTAACAGTCATGCATAACGCCTACCTGGAATGTGATCTAACAGTCATGCATAACACCTACCTGGAATGTGTAAGTTTCGTTGAATACCGGAGACAGTGTTTTCTTTCTAACTTTGGATGTTTTACAGCTGCTTTCGTCAGGTTGAAGAATAACTTTGACGAACGGATCTCTGGTGTGGTCTTCTGTGCTGCGACCTAACAAACCACGAATACAGAAAGTTTGGGAAAGCTCCATTCACCCTCGCGATACATTAATATATTATTGGAATAGAAAATACATATTTTATTCACGTTACGGTCCGAAATAATCGGCTCACGGTATGCAGAAGCTCACTTATTGAATATAATTTACTCGTGGCAAGAAAAATATGTTAAAATGCTCCGTTTACTAAAAAGCACCTGTGCTTATATCCAGGTCCATTAAACACGGCTAACAAACCTTTAAATGCGTAACCGCCGGTTAAGAAAGAAAATCCGATTCACGCCCTTCCGGTTCCGCATTTGAAGACCAAAAAAAGGTAAACAAAGCATACACTACTACGATCGATTGATGATTATATTTTAGTACAGAAATATATTGATTATCTATGAATGCTATTTTGTCACTTATTTACTATTGTAAGTCAGCACCAAAGTAGCTCGCAAAATAATTTGATGGTCTTTGAGTTATTTATTCCCTTCTTCGAACCTGGTGTTACAACACGGCCAAAGTCGGAGAAATACAACTAAAAATTGGACAATTTGCTGGTAAATATCAAATTTTAGTGATTGTTCCTCGACAAATTTTAAGATATATATTAGCTAAACTGCAACTGATGTCTGTGCCAGTATTTCGTTGTGTTAGTGCCAGGCATTACCGATTTGAAGGGAAGGAAAATATGGTTACGCATTTAATCATTAGAATATGAAGGATATATTTCAAGATACGTTTGAAAACCTCTACCAGTTCAAGTTATGGTATTTATTTTCCTTGTAAAGCGTTTTGAATAACATAAAACCAGGAAAAATAAATTAAAATATACAGAATGCTGTAAAATCGTCTTCATGAACAGAAATATCATTCATGTGAACTATTGTATTACATATTACATATTGTATTGCATAGACAGTTTGTATTATTTTATATCAAACATTTTCACTGCAAATATCACAAACACACCAATTTGAATTAGCACCTATTAAGAGAGGACGAGAGAATGTGACAATTAAAACTTCAGCGTAAAACTATTAACAAAAACAAAAACTTTAATACATGTGTTTTATAATGATTATATTGCTATCATTCTAATGATTAAATTCGTAACCGAAATGTTGGCACAGCTTTTAACCACATATGCATAGAATGCAGAGGCCAGAGGCAACGAAACTGTCAACAGACCTCACACAATGTTAAAATCATCAGCACGCTGTATTGCTTTCCGTTAATATGGACGTAATGAGCGGAAATCTAAAAATATCCCTGCGACTGACCCACATTTTCATTGTGTACAATGCAATCCCAACATGTGTTTTGGGGTCGGGAATAAAAATCATGATTATAAAGAAAAGTTTCTGGAAATCCTTTGTGGTCCAAATATAGCAATGTCTAACTAATAAAATAGCATTGAGAGAATTATAATAGCTGTCTTCGAATCAAAATATTTTACTCGGAAACACGAGCTGCAAAAGTTTGTTTACCTTTTGATGGTCATCTGATGCGAAACCGGAAGGACGTGAATCGGATTTCTTTTTTTAACCGCGGTTAAGCATTTAAAGGTTTGTTAGCCGTGTTAAAACTTGCGTACTTCTATGTGTTGTATGATATCACAATGTAACAATGATTTGTTATGTCATACTTAGCAAGCGTGTTCAAACTACCAAAGTTATTTTTCTTCAAAAGCATGCTATTTTAATACGTACTTTGAGCCGGTGGTGACAAGTTGACTGTTGCATACAGTTATTCTTTTTTTTGCGAAAGGAAAAGCTAAATGATTGATTTATACCTTTCTCCATTTTTACCATTTCAACTTAATCACATTATCTTTCTGCTGGCGGAATAATTGTTTATAACTTATTCATATGCTCTTTCTTCGAAATACATTATGCATCTTACATTTGTTTAACATCAATCAATCAATCAATCAATCAATCAATCAATCAATCTAAATGATTGCTGAATGCTGAATCAATATTGGCAAACCTGGCAATTCTTTGACCTTGATCAACGTCACGCTCAATTGTTCAGTGGCTTCATCGTACGCGACAGAGAACCATACCCGACCTTGGTTGCTTGGGGGAAGGTATAGGTCAGACTCGACGTAGTCACCTTCTGGGCTGCAATGAAAGTGTTAGAATTTATTTTAGAAAGGAGCTGGGCTTCATTGGAAAAGGTCCCTCAGGACCTTTTCCACAGTGTTTACTTTGAATATGAAGAAAATTGTACCAATGATCGACTACTCTCTCTCAATTACGCGTTTTGTCACATAAAGCGCTTAATAAAAACTAGTGAACCCGTCTATGTTGACTAGAAAGTTCACCGCAAACAATTTAATTTATCCATTGTTGACACTCCCTGTCAAATAGCGGTAAATATCTAGCAAACAGTCTCGATCGTGGCGACTTCTTATCGTTTAGATCGTAGATACCCTGACGAGGGGTACTATAGGAACTCGATATGACTGACTTTTAGTCCATCACATCGGACCCATGGGTCTCTTTCCGGTAGTGTGGCTGCATATCGAAATTCAGAACTCTGTTACAAATTGACTTGCAAAATGGTTTCTACACTGTGACATATCGACATATTTGATTGTAATCGTGTTCTCTTAAGAATTAGCTTTGATTGTGTAACATCAGAAATTTTAGTCAATGCCCTGAGTGACAGATACACACACTGGTCAAGATCTCGAGTTCCTAACAAGAAACAATATTTATACGAAACTGAAACGTATGGGAATCGAAATTAAAGACAAACCAGAGAATCAACAACACTGAAATCTAGAGCAAAAGGAAGCTCTTATAACAAACTGCTGCTGACCTTTTCATTGGTTTCTTTTTAAAGAAGCCAACTTGTGATATCTATTTTTCATTATGCATGTAACTGATATCAATTTTTACCCACTCAGCCAGTTGTATTCTCATTTTGGAAAAAACAAACCAAAACAAACTAAACACTAATAGAAATAGAGCAATTCGTAGATTAGAATTTTGTGTTGATTTGTGAAGAAAAACGCTCTGGGCACTGCTCCCTGTTACCATCTATGGCGCCACTTAAAATTTCATGTGAAAACAGTATTGAATCAAATATGGCTAATTACAAATTACATGTATATAGTTTATGTATTTATATATTACTGCCAATTATTTACACTGTATACTGCGCGCTTTGTTCACTATATATGTTTCTTGCATCATTCTGTTTGCTGCGGCGTCCTGGAGTGAAGCGCTCAAAATGCATTTGTGGTCTGTTTTAATCCTGGCAATGCAAACCGGCCTCGGTAGCTCAGTAGGTAGAGTGTCCGCTCCGAGATCGGGAGGTACCGGGTTCGATCCCGGGCCGCGACATATCAAAGTCGTTAACAATGGAACTAGTTGCTCCCCGCTTGGCATTCGGATTTTCGGGGTAGGGCTAGGACTGGTCGTTTCGGTGTCAGTATAATGTGACTGGAGGTGGTATCAGGTAAAAGTGTCTAGGATCTGATACCATAGTGAGGCAGCACTATAAAAGTGAGCATTGAGCTCCCTGTCACAACCAGACACCGTCGTGATATGACAGATAATGTTGAAAGCGACGTTAAACCCGAACAAACAAACTGGCAATGCAATGACATGTGATGTGTACGTTAAACTTTATATATGAGCTGCTGCATGAGCAAATCAACAATGTGCATTTGCGAAAAAAACGTCGCAGATCAACTGTCGGACGTTGTCGGAACCCCAAATGGTTTGTTTTCTAATGCAGCGGTTCAATATGTATACATACTTTTCGTAATCCTCATGGACAGATCTCCTTATACTTGGTTTCAAATCTTGATGCGTATTAATCTTTGAGGTGACTTACCTAAGTCACTATGTTATTACTATTAGCCCCCTAATAGGACTGTCACACATTCGCGTATCGACTCACGTATCTACGGCGTATCGAGATACGAAAGGTACGTCACACGTACGTCGTAGATACGTGGGCATACGTAGCTCATACTCTTCGATACGTAGCTCATACTCCTCATACGCCGAGGTGCTACGTTTTTTTATGTGTGCACTTAAAAATTCGTAGTACGTACGTAGCAGGTCCGATACGCCGTACATACGTCACACATACGTGGTACATACGAAAGCAACGTGGCAGGTACGTCGTAGATACGTAGCTCATACTGATACGCCACACGTACGTAGCGGTTAACATGCTACGTAACCGTGACGTATGTACAGCGTACCTTCGTATCTGATACGTATGTGTGACGTATGTGTGGCGTATCCTCGAATGTCTTTTCGTATCTACGGCGTATCAGCGACGTACGTGTGGCGTATCTCGCGTATCAATGGCGTATGTGCTACGTATGTGCTACGTTCGTTTCGCTACTGTGGAGTATGTGTGACGTATTAGGAGTATTATGAATATTTTGTGGCGTTCCAAGAGAATCTTAATGCTTCTATATGTATGTTTTCGTTTTTCCGAAGTCATGGATCAAATGTTTCTCACGGTTCGGGGTGTCGTGCAGGGTTCTTTCATGGCTACGCGTGGTGTAGCCTCCGTCTCTGTTCATGTGGTCTTACGACCAGGATGGAGAGCTTGAAGATGTCCCCCCCACCACCACCTCGGTTTTTTTTTTCGGTGTTAATCTAGATTATCTAGATTTCTCCGGTGGCATCTTTGACCTCTTTTATGAGCCTGTGCGTGAGAAAACCAACAATTTGGGTTCCGACCAGGTCTGACACAAACCGGCCTGTACAGTCTCAGAAGATGGTAAGAGGCTGGAAATTTTGGATTTAGAAAGTAGAGGAATTGTACTATCCATGTAGAAAAAAAAGGCACTGATCAGCTCCGCAGTTAATGCGAAGCTGATCGGCGCCTTTGTTTTTGCCTTTGCAGATTGTTGGTTTTTTTCCATGCGGCGGCTCATATTTGATAACTATAATGTGCGAATTGCATGAGCAAAGTGAACACAACAGTTTGTTCTCATAGGTATTAACCAGAGGACCAGTGGTCCTGTAAACGCTCACCTGAGACCTGAGATATATACCAATAAACTTGTTTGACTAGAATGGTATTATGTATATATCCCCAGGGCAGAGTCAGAGCAGCCTCTGGAGTCAATTTCTTTTTTAAATCATAAAGATTTAGTCCATTTGCCAATTTACTGCAAGTTTTGCCCTTCAAATGACATTGTAACAATTTTCCCCATTCAAATGCGTGAACAACCTTAGTTGACCATGCCGTAAAAAGATCAAGGTCATCCCAAGGTCATGATTTATACAAACTTTGTAGAGCTTCATTGCCTGATGCTTCATGCCAAGTTTCAAAATCATAGGCCTTCTGGTTCTGGAGAAGAAGATTTTTAAAGATTTTTGCTATTTATAGCCATGGCGGCCATCTTAGTCATGTGACCTTGACCATATATACAAACTTTCATTCACTCTTCCTCAGAATGCTCCACATAAAGTTTGGCTTTGATTGGCCAAGCGGTTTCAGAGAAGAAGATGTTTGAATATCATGGTAATACACAAGTATATAGCCCCGGGACAGGGGCAGACAACCCTCTGGGCCCAAAATATTTTCATAAACATGAATATTTTGTCCATTTGCTCATTCCTAGCAAGTTTTTTGCCATTAAATGACATTTTCCTGTTTTTTCCATTCAAATGCATTGGCGGCCTAAGTTGACCTTGCTGTAAAAAAGGTCAAGGTCATCCCAAGGTCATGATTTATACAAACTTTGTAAAGCTTCATTGCCTGATGCTTCATGCCAAGTATCAAAATCATAGGCCTTCTGGTTTTGGAGAAGAAGATTTTTAAAGGTTTTTGCTATTTATAGCCATGGCGGCCATCTTGGTCAAATGACCTTGACCATTTATAAAAACTTTCATTCACTCTTCCTCAGAATGCTCCACATAAAGTTTGGCTTTGATTGGCCAAGCGATTTCAGAGAAGAAGATGTTTGAATATTATGGTCATACACATGTATATAGCCCCGGAACAAGGGCAGACAACCCTCTAGGCCCAAAATATTTTCATAAACATGAATATTCTGTCCATTTGCTTATTCCTAGCAAGTTTTTGCCATTAAATGACATTTTCCAATTTTTTCCCATTCAAATGCATGGGCGGCCTACGTTGACCTTGCCGTAAAAAAGGTCAAGGTCATTGCATGGTCATGATTTATACAAACTTTGTAGAGCTTCATTGCCTGATGCTTCATGCCAAGTTTCAAAATCATAGGCCTTCTGGTTCTGGAGAAGAAGATTTTTAAAGGTTTTGGCTATTTATAGCCATGGCGGCCATCTTGGTCATGTGACCTGGACCATTTATACAAACTTTCGTTCCCCCTTCCTAAGGATGCTCCACACGAAGTTTGGCTTTGATTGGCCAAGTGGTTTCAGAGGAGAAGATCTTTGAAATTGTGAACGACGGACGACGGACGACGGACGACGACGGACGACGACGGACGCCGGAGCATGGGTATACTATAAGCTCCCCTGTGAGCCTTCGGCTCAGGTGAGCTAAAAAGCAATTGGTACAGAACAGATACGCCGCAGATAAGAATGGAACGCAGTACATACGCCGTAGATACGTCACGCGTACACTTCATACGCCATACATACGTCACACGTACGTAGCACATACGCATTGAGTGAAATTCCATACGAATACAGATACGTCACGGATACGCCACTGGAACGTAGCAGGAACGTCACACGTACGTGGTACATACGTCTCTCGAGCAAAATACGGCTCAGACCTCGGCGTATCGACATTTTCCTAGATACGTGAGCGATACGCGCTGATACGTGAATGTGTGACAGTGCTATAACCTGTATATATCTTGTTGCAGTGTTCCAATCAGTCTATTCTGGTATTCTAGTGATGACGTGCTCTGAGACTTTTCATCCTGTGACATTGGCTGGACCCGCTCTTCAGACATAATGCTGGACAGACTGTCTATGGTCATAGAGCGGGTTATAGCATCAGTAAGAGAGCCGTAAGCGTCTGGACATGATTTTCGTTTCTCCAGTTTTGGTGAGCCGTGTCTGAAAGCAGAGATGTCTGTTACATTTCACGTGGAATTGTAACCTTTAAATTCTTCGTTAATCGACGATTTTCAAGCACATTTATCATGACATGAACATGGTTGTCAAAATTTCGATGACATCTAGTCTTCTTTATGGCCAGAAAATGCTCTACGGATACAAAGAATGCTTTCAGGAATTTCTGACGAGCGTAGTTTATGGTGCAACTATTGCCATGCCACTTCTTATAAATTTTGCTTGTTTCGCTATTGTTTTCAACTAGTTTACATATAAAAACCGACATGTGCTTTAAGGAAAAATCGCAACAATTTTCTTAATGTGAAGACTTAAGGTTAGAAACACAAACTGTTTTAACACTGTAGCACTGTACGTATCTCACCTGGATAATGGTGCAGATTTACAAATAGAAATCTCGTCACAGTTATCTTCGAGAAACATGTCGATCGAGAGTCGTTTTCGTCGTCGTCGTCGTAATACGATCAATAAGATCAGCAGAGACATGAGTATCACGCCGATGAAACATCCTGCTATAACGGCTATGGTCATCACTGAAATAATGAAGTATATCGTCAACAATGCATCAAATTAAATTTGAACCGCTGCATGAGAAAACCAACAATTTGGGGTTCCGACCAGGTTCGACACAAACCGGTTTGTACAGTCACAGAAGAAGGTTACAAGCTTGAAAGTTCTGATTTAAGAAGAGGAGGGTGTCGTACTTTTCTGTGTAGATAAAAGAATGACGCTGATCAGCTGTGCAGTACCCATCAGCGGCTTTTTTTTTTCATATTTGCAGGGTCTTGGTTTTCTGGTGTGTCGGCTTTAATATAAGGTATTAGCTATAGCTATATAAACTGTCCAGCCCCATGCTAAAATATACTGATGATACTAGTATGCTCTTTAAATATGATCATCTCTACGGCCTTTTAAACGATTGAAAATGCAAAATATAATTTTCGTGCAACACTTTACGAACATCACATGATCGTTATATTTGAAATAATTTATACTTAACGACACTTCCAACGCTACCGATAAAGAATTTTCAGTATCTCAAATACGGACAAAGCAATTCGGTTGAACTTCAACAGCCAATGACACAAAAACCGATGTAAAGTTTATCGTAAATAGTTGCGACATTTTATCAGTGTTCGTTTGTATACTAGACAATCCATAGTTTCAAAAGTCACAAATTCATATGTGAAGCCAAAACTGGTAATCACAAAAAAATTCTCCATTTTTCACTCTAAGTTATTTTCTTTCTTTTTTTTTTGATTTCACGACACGTAAAAGAATATTATGTTTGAGAGAAAAAAAAACAACAACCTCTTTCCTGCACAAAATCTACAAGAAATCAAAGAGGTATGCGTTTGATGCACGACGGTTCGATGTTAACGATACACCATACATGACTGTAAGCCTTCTGCCGAGCAATCAGAGGGCTATTTTACCTCTACTATCATGGTAAACTCGTCTGATCTAAAATATAAACTTGAATACCTCGGTCATTATTTTTAGAGTTTTAAAGAGACGAAACCCTGCCAATGTTAGACAGCCAGAGCACTGAATTTGTAAGGGATGAGTGGAACGGTATTTCGCAGCGTACTTGTATGCTGTCGTGGCTTCGATGCGTAGACGCCGCCAGTCCGTCATTCTATGTCGGATATACTCAATAATAGTTGATTGGATCAAATGAATAATTTGATGTGATATTGTAGTTTTCAACTTTTTTTCCATGAATGGGTGTAATAAAAAGAAAAACATTTTCTTATATCACAATTATACATGATTGGTATAAACGATGGAATTATGTTGTTTTCAAGCACTCTAGTTTTGCGACTTCTGAAAATGAAGTTTGGTGTGTTCATACGCCCGAGGCGTTTAATTATAAAGGTTTGCAGGCATAAATTTGACCTCGATAGACGTTTTATGAATCTTTCTAACGACCCTGCAAATTTCGTTTCAATATCTAAAGCACTTTTGGAAATACAGCAAAAACTCTATCGGTAGCGTTGGGAGTGTCGTTAAGTATAAAAGCATGATCGTTATTAACTGGTCCAGTTTTTAAATCCATCTAACTGGCAAGGATAAGGCTTGGTCTGATTTAAGCTATGTATCCAGAAAGCGTTAGTTGCTACCCGACATGACTGAAGAATGAGGACTGGGACGTTAAGAAGTAACTCAACAAATGAAAAGGAAAGCATTTCGTCATAACAAAGTTTGTTTACGTGTATTCGTATCCATATCACAATGTTTCACAATGTCCCCAAAGAAACCGCTTTCGTCAACAGTGAATGAAAATCATTTGCGACTTTCCATAAAAAACTGTCATGTTAAATTTGGCATATAGTTATCACAGTTCTTTTCAATGAAAACCTTTAAAATTAAGGATTGTTGTCGTGTCTTGTAGATAACATTCAGTCGTATCCTGACAAAACATAAGTAGTTGGTACTATAATCAAATACATGTGAGCCTTCACATGAGAAAACCAATCATTTGGGTTTCCAACCAGACCCGACAGAAACTAGCCTGTACAGTCAGAGAAGCAGGCTAAAAGGTTGAAATTTCAGATTTTGAAAGAAGAGACATTGTACTATCTAAGGGGCGAAAGCAATGGCGCTGATCAGCTGTACAGTTACTGCACAGCTGATCTGCGCCTTTGTTTTCGCCAATGCATGTCGTTGATTTTCTTATGCGGCGGCTCGTGTATTTTAACGTGTTTGTTGGTTTATGGACCAGTCTGTCGTGGCTGCTTGGCACCATAAGATATTGGTAACTTCTGGTCACTGGATGAGAATGCTACATATGATATCCATATTTTGTTTATTCACATTCTAATCACCAAGATTGCTGCTCCCTGTATTATAAATGTACAAATGTACGTGTTTATAAGACTTTCTTTTTACTTCAAAGTAGACACTCCAGTGACCAGAATACTTCTGATCAGGATCATGACATAGACGCTCGGCGTTTCCATGGTTTCCGACAAGTCCAAATACTTCCCAGTCCCTAAAATGTACAGGCTGGTCTGTGATTTTATCGTTTTATTTCGCTGGTTTTTATACAGACAAACAATATATGTTATTTGAAAACACCCTGCCTATGCGGAAACAAAGGCGCAGATCAGCTGAACTGCACAGCTGATCTGCGCCTTTGTTTTCGCTACTCGGTCTTCTGTACGTAAATCTAAAATTTCAAGCTTCTAGCCATTTTCTGTGTTTGTACAGCTCGGGTTGTGTCGGACTGGTCGGAAAGCCAAATTGTTGGTCTTCTCATGCAAAGGCTCATATGTCCTTTACCAGTCATTGACTTTGAAGTTTGACAATTGCTGTTGGCATGGTCATACGTAACTAATGAGGTTCTGAGTCCTGGTGAGGTTAAACAAGGTTCAATTAAAATTGTTAAAAACACAGTTTGTTTCCATAATTGAAAAAAAAATGTGATGTATGCGTCAAGTCCATGTGGTAGAATGATTACGAAAGTCACAAGAATACTCTAACCACTGACTGAGCAGAAGTAATTTCAGTTAAGTTTTATTTCGCTCATTTTTCACTGACCGTGCACTTGGTAAACTAGACCAAAGATAATATCTTTTTGTGCTACAAAAGTTTTGCAAGCCTTCATTTTCATTATTCTGATCACGCAGATTGCAATCATAGTTCTGATCATATTATATAATTCCCACTTCGACAAAGGCAACAGCATGGAATATTACACCAAACTGTGACAGTTTCATAACTCTGCGTTAATTTGATTTTAGATTTTAACTTTCAGAATATAATGGTAACATTTGCTCATATTCGATTCTGTAAGATTTTTGCCTTCCCGGTATTGGAAAAAATCATAAGCAAAAGTATAAGGAATAACTAAGCTTTGGTCTATGAAAGACAAGAATAGCAAAAACGTAATTTACAGGTCTAGGCACAGTGCAGTGTTGAGTAATAAACTTGCATTGGAAAAAAATATGGGTCAATGAACGAAACCAGGCAAAGTAGGCCCTAAACATTTTTTCTTTATTTGATGAAATCTTATTCGCGCAAAATGATCTCTGTTTACAACAGAGACAATATAATAAAAGTGCCTTTACACACAGCATTTAGGGCTGTACGATGGATATTCTTAAAAATTAATGCTTGCCATCGACTCATTTTCTCCTAAACCAGCATCTGTACCAGAAGAAAGATACTTGGTAATTATAAATATATAGGTTCTTTGCGGTACTTTGCGGTATTGAAATCGCTAACAATTTTAGGATGATGTAATTTAAAGAGGGACGCCCTTATGACACTTCAGCCTGTCTCAACAGACAGTATAGTGTTTGAATTTAAACGGTTAGAAGAACGGTTTTTTACTTGCGAAGTCTTCATTACCTTGCAAACACATTCGTGAACAGTTATTTTCCTAAGCACTACGCCAGTTTGTTATATGAGTAGATAAACTAAGTAATAGAAGTTCAGAGCCTATGGTATTTTCATGATCCAAACTGTTAATGCTGCTTTGTAGTTTGTACATGTATCAGGTTTTGACTAATTCCATTGATAGAAGTTTTGGATTCTTTAATATCACCAGTACTACCACGGATTGTTACGGATATCGTAATACAACGTAAGAAAACTTAACAAGACGTGATAGATCTTGCAAACAGAGAAAAATATGACCAAATTCCACGGCACGCTACGTTTCGGGCAAACGGGGCTGCCGTGGCCGCTGGGAACACTGTGTGAACGCAGGATTGTGCTGAATTGCCAGTTTAGCCATTTGCAGCGAATATATCCATTTTGATAGTCATAAATTTGAGATATTCAGCATACAATCCAATTTGCAAAATACGAAAATATTTAAAGGTGTTACCTGTGCAATGGTTTTAAATGACGTACGTAAAATATTATGACATCATAAAGCAGGGGCAATTTTTCTATAAAGTCATAGTGAATACATTCTGCAAAAGTCTTTTCTGTTGCTCATATGAATGGTAAACGTTTGTGTAAAATTTAAGTGGGACTGTATATACTGTCAGACTCTATGATTGCCCCGACATAAAGCTATTCATTTAAGTTGGTTGGGGCCGGAGCTTCTTGTCTGTTGCTTGGCCCACGTGTTTTTCTTTTGCTCCGAGTTTCAGTAAGTTATTCGGCGCCCAGGGATCTCCATCGTCGGGCAGCTTACTGAATCTGTTGAGTCCTCGTTTTTGATTCATCAGGGTGGTTACAATGTATCATGATTTATTCGTTTGTCCTTGATGGTTCATCGATTAGTTAGAGATTCACCACGAGAACCGAACAACTAAATGTTGTGAATCACTGCAGAAGATGAGGGTGAGGTTAGGCGCCTGTAAAACCGGTTTAAGCCCCCCAGTTATTTTATATTACTGATCCTTCCAAGGCGATACTTCTGTTGTGGTTCTTATTATTTTGTGTTTTGGAGTCGAATTTTTAGCTGTTTGAGCCTTATGTACGTTTTCATATTTTAGTTAAGTTCGGGTAACTGAGTGACCGTCTATTGGGGAATAGCTGCTCACTCGGATTACGATATGTTTTCTTGATATAAGTACCTAAATGTCATTCTGGTTTTCCCCACCCCTTGGTTTGTGGAGTGGGGATTTCTTTCTGATTGCGCCAATAAATTGACTGGAAAACAACACAGTGTTATATGTACCACTTTACTTTATTATCGTGCGTCAGAGAGCAATAATTTTGATACTAATCTGATCAGAAAAGATTAAGCTTTCACCACAATATAAACATCATTCTCACTGATCCCCCCCCCACCCCCACCGTCTTGAATATCCGCCAGGGCGATTAGCAGTATATAGAGAAAGAGGAAGGAAAAGTAATAAGCAAGTAACAAGTATTATGAAAACAACCCTCGTAGAATGCTGTAACATGTTATATATGCAATTTCGAATTTTATTTTAGGTATAAACAAAGAAAAAAAAACTGAGAAAGAAAGAAAGAAAGAAAGAAAGAAAGAAAGAAAGAAAGATGTTTACCAATCGTATCGTCGTCCGGAGAAATATGTTCCTTTCTGGGGTCTAAATTATCAGTTGACATTCTTAAATCGCGTTTTTTATTCTTGACAATCCAATTTTGAAAATTGGTACTTTATTATCCATAATGACGACAAAGGCCATTGAATGAATAGCCTTGGGATGTTGTTATTCCCATGCTTATATTTCTTGCTGTCATTTCAAACGTACAAGCGATGGCTTGCGTGGAAAAGGGGGGTCGTTGAAAAAGTTTCTACAGAAAGAATATCAATCAAAATCATTATCAAAGTAAATCGATTATTTTCACCATGAAGAACAATCTTGTACTCTGTTAATACATTTATAAAGCATACAATGGGCATACAATATGACAAGCATCTCAACAATTTCTTTGGACGGTGTTTTAGTCTTGTCCTTGTCTAAAATAGTCTTGAAACTCTAATAAGACAGCTAGTTTTTTTTATCAATAAACAATAGTCTTGCATAAAAGGAAGTAAAGGGAGCCTAAACCATCCGGGTCTGTTTCTATGATCTATGATACTGAACCTGCTGTTGTTGTTGTTGTCGTCGTACAGTCGTGGTCTTCGTCGTCGTTGCTGCATCTACTGACTTTGTTTCTGTCGCTGCTATATATCAATTGAGCTGCAACGCGAGAAACCGATCTTTGGGGGTTCCGACTTTTTTCATGCTCAACTCAGCTGAGCATGAAATTTAAAGAGCTCATAATTGCTGAAATAACCAAAATTGGTTGAAATTTCAGGTTCAGATTGTCAAAGCCTGTAATTTATCCTGCTAATAAATGTTAAAATGCCAACAATTGTTGGCATTTTAACATTTATGAGCAGGATAAATTTTAGTCTCAGCTGAGCTGAGCTTGAAAAAAAGTTTTATAACCTCGGGGCCAGGTCTGACAAAAACAGGCCTGTACAGTCAATCAGTCAGTCATAGAAGAAGACTAGATGCTTGGATTGTTGGATTTATAGTATGTAAGAAGGAGAGGCATTGTGCTATCCATGTAGCAAAAACAAAGGCGCTGATCAGCTGTGTAGTTACGGCATAGCTGACATGTGTAGTTACGGCACAGCTGACATGCGCCTTTTGTTTCGCATCTGTAGGCAAATGATCCGGAGTTCTCGATGTAGATCAGCTGGCTAACTGTCACTCCGCTCCACTTCGGTACCTCGTTCCACTTCCCTGACACGGAGAGGTTTAACGGAATACCGATGGAAATATTCCGTCTACTCATGATGCTGTTCCATTTGGTTTATTTCAGAATTGTTAGAACAACCCATACATGTGGACCAGCTGTTATCCGATAAGAATTAGCCAAGATGATAAAACTTTATTGATCAAAATATTAAATAAAAGAAATAACGAAGTGACTGACATTGGCGAGTAAATAAATGTAGATTCTAATTGGAAAAATGTTCAGTCAATAATAATTGAACTTAACTCATTTAAGCCTGGCGTCCCTTTTATGGGACATAGGCAAAAAGAATAGCCCCAGATGTGACGCCGCAGAATGCGGCGCCACATCTGGGGCTATTCTATTTGCTTGGAGAATTTTTATCGAAAAATTGAATAAAATTTAAAAATCACTCCTGACGCCCCTAAAAATAAAAGTGGACTCGCCCTTATGATAACGATGGGAAAATCCATTCGTCAAATATGGGTTACGCTTGTTTTTACTTATGTCCGTAGAAAAATAGTCCAATAATACAAACACCACAAGATCAAATCTGTTTTGTTTTATATTTTTATGTAAATCAGAGAAATGTGTATGTCTCTGTATAAATTATTATTACCCTCTAAGTGTTCAACGTCAGATACCCGGAGATGCATAAGGTGCAGGGTGCTAAAAGTGCAATAAGCAACTTATTATATGGTTTGTTCGTGTGTACGAACGATAACCACTCGCTTACAGCTCGTGGCTTATCGTCTCGTACACACGGACGAACAATACAATAAGTGTTACATGTTTGTATATTAGTGCAGTTTGTTCAGTGCCCCCCCCCCCCCCCAGAAATATTAAAAAAATCCAACCTAGATACCAGGGCAGGAAAGATTAGTGTAAATATTTAATAGAAGCCTAGCAATTCTTAATAGCTACCATACGTAATCTGACCATATAATTAGCCTTCTCACTTAGAACACTGAAATATGAAAAGAAAAAACATGAATAACTAAAACACCGAAAACCCAAACACATAAGAAGGTAAGGTTATTGCCACAAAACATCTAGATTCTCAAATGGTATGATGCTAAATGTAATATTATCTTTTATAAATGCCACCATACGTGTAGGTGTGGCAGCGTAGCTTCTCTCCGACAATGTATCTTAGAACTGACCCAATGGATAAAAACGTACACATATTGAATGGGGAAGGCATATTGACGATTAGTCGCCATCCCATAAAACCAATTTCTAACTCCAAAACACTGGTCACTCAAACGATAGCACAAAAGGGGTCATCCGAGGGTTTAGAGTCCGTCTCGTGGGACAAAAATGTATTTTTGTAGGCTGTTAACGGTCGGGACCTCAACACAAAGTCACAGAAATTTATCGTGACTAGGCTACAGACTATGCTGTGCCTAGTGTGCAAAGAGACCTAGTCTTCAGACCTGACCTACGGGGGTTTACTGTACACACACTCACGTACCCGCACGCACAGTTTTTTTTTCTTGCAGAGAAGTACCGGTAATTCACTTCTTGTATTCCCTGCTTTTTTTTAGGAATTTGGTGTCGTAATTCAGAGGAATATTTATGCGCTCACAGATGGTCAGATTCTACAATATGACCTGAATAGCCTTGCACATGAAATTTAACGTTGCCATTTCATGTAATGAGGGTGGCCCGGCACCTCCATGCATAGCAATCAAATACATTTGAGCCGCCTCGTGGGAAAACCAACAATGTGGTTTCCGAACAGGTCCGACACAAACCGACCTGTAAAAGCACAGAAAAGAGCTAGAAGCTTGAAATTTCGGATTTAAGTAGAAGAGGAATTGAACTATCTGAGTAGCGAAAACAAAGGCGCTGATCAGCTTCGCAGTATCTGCGAAGCTGATCTGCGCCTTTGTTTTCGCCTTTGCAGATTGCTGGTTTTCCCATGTGGTGGCTCATTTACAACTACACACTGCATCAACAAACATCGGAACAGGTTCGATCCACCAAAGACCTTGGACTTACTATCACCGACAACTTGGAATGGGGTCAACATGTTTCTGAAATTATTTGCAGAGCAACTGAGGCATTGGGTTTTCTTCGTCGAAATTTGGCTCTTGCACCTCGACATGCAAAGGAAGCTGCATACAAACATTGGTTCGTCCTCAGCTCGAGTATGCAGCTCCTATTTGGCATCCTTATCATGACACTGAGCCTGATATGGTGGAGAAAGTACAGAAGATAGCAGCCAGCAGGCGATGGAGGAGTCAGAGTAGCGTCGGCAATATGCTTTACGAACTCGAGGGGCCATCCATGGTTTTCTTCTACAAGATTCACTTGGGTACAGTGTCTCTTGACAAATATCTGACACCAGCACCCAACATAAGACGTACCAGGGCATCTCATGATTCACAATACACAAGATATATGACCTAAAGGGATGCTCTAAAAGAATTATTTTCCCCTAGGACTATCATATCATGGAATAGTCTCCATTCTTCAGTGGTTGGTCAATTCAAGGCTCTTATTAAGATTGGGAGTTCAGAGGTATACATACGTTTTAGTATGTATTTGTTTAGCTTCTTGTATTCTGATTGTTTCTACCCATTTTGCCAAATTCAAAATTCAGCCACCCACCCAAAACCTTAGATGATGATCAGGAATTGACAGGTCTCTTGCTTGCAATTATCGCCCAGTTTCCCTGCAAACGTCTGGAACATATAGTGTGTTCTTACATCATGTCTCATTTAGATGAACATTATCTTTTATCAGACAGGCAACATGCATTCAGGAAATCCAATAACTGTGAAACCCAGTTAGCTACAGCAGGGCTACAGTAATGAACGACTGGGCAAAAATCTTGGACAATCAAGGTCAGGTTGATACATTTATCTTGTATTTTGAAAAAAGCATTTGACACTCCTCCACATGAACTCATTAAAAGCAAACTGTTATGGAACTATAGGGAAGACAATTAAATGAGTTGTTGCTTTCCTGTGCTGCAGACAACAAAGAGGTGTGCTTAATGGTATTAAATCAGACTGCCCTCTTGTTGTAGCATTGCACTAAAGACAATAGGACCTTTTTTAAGCCGAAATTTGTTTTCTTTCCCCCAAGATGTGAGAGAAGCTGCCTATAAAGGTGTGGTGAAACCTATACTTGAAAATGGTAGTTCAGTTTGGGACCCTCATTATGAGGGTCTGACAGATGATTTGGAGAAAGTGCGAAAGCGTGCAGCTAGGTTTGCAACTAGAAATTATACATATGAAAAAGGTAGTATGACTGGCATCCTTAGAAAACTAAAATGGGAATCCCTGCAGAAAAGAAGGAATTTCGCTTTTAATTAAAGGTCTAAAATTGTGTGTCTAAATATTTTTCTCTTGTAAGAGCTTGAGACAAATCCCCTCCGGTCAAGCACCATCTTCCTGGTGTGGTATTGTCAATATGACGCTTCACCAGTAAACTATTCTGATTCTATGAAAATAGATAGTAATCAACCGCCGATTTGTAACTAGGAATTATACTTTCGAGGAAGGTAGTATGACTGGCATTCTTGAACAACTCAAATGGGAATCTCTCAAGAAAAGGAGGCCGGATAATCGACTTATATTACTATACAAAGGTCTGAAGGATAAAGCCAGAATACCTACAGATGACCTTATCCCAAAGACTAGGCGTTGTAGAAATAGCCACTCCAAGGCATTTCAGCTTCCATCTGCTAGTATAGAGGCCTATAAATGTAGTTTCTTTCCCCAGACTATCAGGGACTGGAATGACCTCCCTGACTCTCTGTTTTCTACTGCTGAAATGTCAGATGATTGTGTGTCCAAGTTCGCTTCACTCGTGCGTTCAAGGGACTAATTTCTCCCCCATCCGAACCCCCTGGTGAAATAATGCCATTTGGCGTGTCACCAGTAAACTATTCAGATTCAGATTCAGTCGGTAACAATGTGGCGGTACCGGGATATATCTTTCCCACGAAGCACGAAGACCATGCGAATAGATCCATGGTCGGAAATTTTGGCCAAATCAAATGAATCCTGTTCAGTAAGAGTTCACAGTGAAATATTGATGCTGATAAGGTAAATAAGAATGCTGATTGGTATATAGAAGCACCGTTGCCTTTTTTATGTGACAAGTTGATACAGTTATCATATTTTCTGAATCGATAAAATTCTGATCATCACCACAGGCACTGGCAGTGACTACAGGTGTTTGGAATTATATCCATAAACATAATAATTCACTACAACATATAAGAGATTCGGCCTTGTAGTGAATTATTATGTTTATGGATATGACTCCAAACACCTGTGCAGTGGCTTAGCCTGTAGGGTGGCTTAGCCTCAGGCGTAGCCTGTAGGGTAACTAAATTTATAATTTAGTCAATGGATATCAATAATAAGGTGGGCCATTAAAATTAATTACAAAATATATAGATGTATGATATTAAGTGAGAGCATTAAATTCCACAATGGTCTTGGATAAGACAGTCTGACTAAACCTAACAGCCTAACTCTGATCCACAAAAGTACCTGGTTCCACTTCCATGAGGCGGCTTTGCATTAGTTGCCTTTATACTAATGTCAGGCTGATTATGGATCTACTGTAGCTACATTATTGGGTGATTATTGTGTCAGAAATGCAAAATCTTTTTTCAGCTGCAGGACAGCTGTCTGGCAGACTGCAAGATTTTGCTGGTCAAAACCCTGTTCTGTATGACAGTTCTATGTAATTTTGGAATTTTTGCCGGACTTGTCTGACAAAATATCAATAAAATATTCTGTCAGTCAGAATGAAATTTTGCTGATTTTGACCTACAGACCAGCACTTTTCATGAAGACTGAGAAATGTATATATAGCAGGAGCAAAATATCTACTGATGAGAACTGTCAATCACTTGGAATCTACATGGAAACAGAAAATTTAATTTCATTTATTTCTTCTTTTGGTTTGATCGTCTTCATCGTGCGGGGTATCTGGATTATATTAACAGATCGTATCGCATCCTGTCACATCTTGATGTCAGTTGTGACAATGTGGTTACTAATGGGAAATTTTTCAAAGACAAATTTTTTTCCATGAACCAGGTAGATTTATCAGTCATGTTCATCGCATCAGATTGTAGCCAGGGATCTCAATGACACCGAATCTGGTGCCCCGGGAAGAGAAAACTTGGGCTTCGAAGCATAATTCTGTTTAGAGATGATTCCTGTGAAGCAACATCACGAAAACATGTCCGTGTAATGTATACCCCCAGGCCCCTTAAACCCCACTTTTATATAGTAAAACTGGGGTACGCAGGGGTATACCTATTTTTAGCTCACCTGAGCCGTTAGGCTCACAAGGTGAGCTTATAGGATGGCCATGATCTGGCGTCCGTCCGTCGTCCGTCCGTCCGTCCACAATTTCAAAGATCTTCTTCTCTGAAACTGCTTGGCCAACCAAAGCTAAATTTTATATGAAGCATCTATAGGAAGGGGGAACCAATGTGTATATAAGAAATCCAGGTCACATGACCAAGATGGCCGCCATGCCCATATATGGTAAAAACCCTTCAAAAATCTACTTCTCCAGAACCGGTGGACTGATTTCAACGAAACTTGGCATGAAGCATCGATGGCTCAAGCACTACAATGTATATATAAATCATGACCCTGTGATGACCTTGACTTATTTTACGGCAAGGTCAACATAGGTCGCCAATGCATTTGAATGGGGAAAACTTTTAAAATGTCATTTAAAGTCATTTAAAGTGAAAGTCTTGCAGGAAATGGGCAGTAGGACTGAATATTAATGATTCTGAAAAAAATTGGACCCCAGGGGCTCATATGCCCCCACCCCGGGGCAGTATACATGTTTGTTATATGACTGAAGTAAATCCTGTCTCCTGATTGGTTCTTTCAGTATTAATAAATCCTTATATTTCTCTGAAACTAGACCAAACTGATGAAAACCAGATCAAACCAGTTCCTGGAGGTTAATTATTTTGACAGGTTTTCTATATTAACCTCCAAAATCTATATTACGCTCCTGAGTACCCAAAAATAGCACCAGCATGAAATCAACATGGGCTTCATGAAATTGACATGATTTGATGTTTGTGTTTAAAACCTGCCAGTTAGCTATAAACAGCCTGAACTCATTTCAGTTCATGAAATATACATGCTTTGCAGTAACACACTATTACAGGTAAACAAAGCACTAGATAGTGAGATGTACTTGGTGATAATTAACTGATAATTTTGTTTATTTTTCATAAGAATCTATGTTGTTGGTATCCATTGGAATTGCCTCGTCATGGTGATTTTTATGAGTACCCATAACATAGGTTTTATTAAGAACTAACAAACTTATCTTTCAATCATAATCAATTGTTCCTCATTGTCTAGCCTTCTTTAACATCTGATATGATTTTGTTTATTTATTTGTTATAAAATAAACATTAAAATACTTGAAAAGTCATATAACAAAACAGTTATTGACTTCAATTTCGGTAGATATAAGGATTTATCTACCCTCAAAAGTGATATTCACCTCGGCCTCCGGCCTCGGTGAATATCACTTTTTCAGGTAGATAAATCCTTATGTCTACCTCATTGAAGTCAATAATTGTATATTACCATAATATTCAAACATCATCTCCTCTGAAACCGCTTGGCCAATCAAAGCCAAATTTTATGTGAAGCATCAATAGGAAGGGGTTATCAATGTGTATATAAATAATCCAGGTCACATGACCAAGACAAGATGGCCACCATGCCAATATATGGTAAAAACCCTTCAAAAATCTTCTTCTCCAGAACAGGTGGATCGATTTCAAAGAAACTTGGCATGAAGCATCAATGGCTCAAGCACTACAATGTATATATAAATCATGACCCTGTGATGACCTTGACTTATTTTACGGCAAGGTCAACATAGGTCGCCAATGCATTTGAATGGGGAAAACTTTTAAAATGTCATTTAAAGTCATTTAAAGTGAAAATCTTGCAGGAAATGGGCAGTAGGACTGAATATTAATGATTCTGAAAAAAAAAGGAACCCAGGGGCTCATATGCCCCCACCCCGGGGCAATATACATGTATATTACCATAATATTCAAACATCATCTCCTCTGAAACCGCTTGGCCAATCAAAGCCAAATTTTATGTGAAGCATCAATAGGAAGGGGTAATCAATGTATATATAAATAATCCAGGTCACATGACCAAGATGGCCGCCATGCCCGTATATGGTAAAAACCCTTCAAAAATCTTCTTCTCCAGAACAGGTGGATCGATTTCAAAGAAACTTGGCATGAAGCATTGATGGCTGAAGTACTACAATGTGCATATAAATCATGACCCTGTGATGACCTTGACCTATTTTACGGCAAGGTCAACATAGGTCGCCAATGCATTTGAATAGGGAAAACTTTTAAAATGTCATTTAAAGTGAAAGTCTTGCAGGAAATGGGCAGTAGGACTGAATATTAATGATTCTGAAAAAAATTGGACCCCAGGGGCTCATCTGCCCCCACCCCGGGGCAATATACATGTATATTACCATAATATTCAAACATCTTCTCCTCTGAAACCGCTTGGCGAATCAAAGCCAAATTGTATGTGAAGTATCTATGGAATGGGGGAATTAATGTATATATAAATTATCTAGTTCACATAACCAAGATGGCTGCCATGCCCATATATGGTAAAAACCCTTCAAAAATCTTCTCCGAATTTTGAGGACCGATTTCAAAGAAACTTGGTATGAAGCACCAATGGCTGAAGTACTACAATGTATATATAAATCATGACCCTGTGGTGACCTTGACCTATTTTACGACAAGGTCAACATAGGTCGCCAATGCAATGGAATGGGGAAAACTTTTAAAAAGTCATTTGAGGTGAAAATCTTGCAGGAAATGGGTAGTAGGACTAAATATTAATGATTCTGAAAAAAAATGGACCTAAGGGCTCATATGTCCACACCCCGGGGCAATATACATGTATATTACCATAATATTCACACATCTTCTCCTCTAAAACCACTTGGCCAATTGAAGCCAAATTTTATGTGAAGCATCTATAGGATGGGGGAACCAATGTGTATATTAATAATCTAAGTCACATGACCAAGATGGCCACCATGCCCATATATGGTAAAAACCCTTCAAATATCTTCTTCTCTGAAACCAATAGATTGATTTTAATGAAACTTGGCGTGAAGCATCCATGGACAGAATATTGATTAGTCTGAAAAAAGAAAACGGCCCAAGGGCTTCATCTGCCCCTGCACTGGGGTTAAATACCATAATATTCAAACATGTTTATTGGTATATGCAGCAGACTCAGGTGAGCGTTTACAGGACCATTGGTCCTCTGGTTCTTATTTTTGATCCAAAACAGATTGTGGGTACTCGTTAGAACCGCCTCGGCGAGGCGGTTCTAATGTGTACCCACAATCTATGTTTTGAGCAAAAATAAGAAAAGTAACAAAATTTTTCAGCTGAAAATTAGCAATTTTTAAAGCTAAAAAAATCTCTGTTTATTGCATGGGCAAGTTTTCATAATGAAGATGTTTACTATGTTTACTCTAAGAAAATAGTAATATTTTGACAATTTGACATAAACATTTTATCATAAAAATCTTGCAGATATATATGTATCAGCAAACCATGGAGCATCAGTAATCACAACCAATGAGTCCTGGCCCCATGATTATAAAACTTTTTTCCTGCTCAACTCAGCTGAGCATGAAATATTAACTGTTCATTAATTCTGAAATAGCCCAAATATATTGAAATTTTAGGTTTAGGGCACCAAAGCTTGTGATTTGTCCTGCATATAAATGTTAAAATGCCAACAATTGTTGGCATTTTAACATTTATGACCAGGATAAATTTTAGACTCAGCTGAGTTGAAAATGAAAAAAGTTTTATATCCTCGGGACCTGTTGAAACATGTCCTTTTTATTTCCAGTCACATCTAGATGATGAGAAGGTGAACAGATCTAACACAATCTCCTAAGAATGTCAGCGACGACCCAGGTTTATTGCCTGACACTGTATGTCACTTATCAGCAGGAGGTGGCCATCAGAGAACTCTTCTCAGTTAAAGGCTGGAGTTTCACGAAAAAAGGTATTTGAATAATGATATGAATTTTAGAGGCATACAGATATGTACTTAAAAGGTCCTGTAGTTACCAGTCAGTGAGTTACATGTATCTTAAATTGTACAAATGTGTACTGTCCTTACAGCATTTTCAGAAAGCAACTTTTTTTTTCCAAAATTACCTATTCCTAATTTCCTATTCCTTACACCAGCTGTCAGAAAGTTCAAACTACCTATTTCTGAAACATCTCAAGAAAAACATGACACTGACATCCTTATGCATTTTATTAGCATGACAAATTATTATGCATTTCAAATGTGTTGAAAAGATTTTGAAAATTTGTTCCCTAATTCAATGGTGCTTTGTAAAAGTACTTTTGAATCTATTCTATGTATGCATGTACATGTACAAGGAAGTGAATCCAGAAAATTAAAAATTGAGATTCTGTAGAATTTTAGTGGTTAGTGTATGTGTTTGTACAGAAGTTATTTAAAAAAAAATGTCTTGTCTCAGTAAGTTGTGCATTTTGAAAAGGAAATAATTGTTCTTTTTTTTTTTTTTTCTTTCTTTCTTTTTTTTATAGTCAGGGCCGCTGTGTCGAGATTTGAGCTCCCGTGGCAAATTTTTGCTAAAAGTGATTCCTGTCCATTTTCATGTAGAGAAATATATGCCCTTCCAGAAAAACGATGTTTCCAATTTTTCCTTGGCGTATTAACGTCACAATGACGTCACAAAGTGACGTACCAACCTTTTCTCAGAAATGAACATTGTATCTTTTCTTGCACATAAAATAAGCAAATGTGTATGTTTTATTTGGTCGTGAAGTGGTTTGAAACATTTTGATGATATATATATATATATATATATATATATATATATATATATATATATATATATATATATATATATATATTGTTAATGCAATTCTAGCCTTCATGTAACGTAAAAATGACGTCATTTTGACGTTAATTCGATAAAATTTAAATTATGTGCGAAAACAATTGTAAATTACTAATAATTTGACCGTGCCATGTACATTTAGTAAAAACACAATATGTGTAAAGGAAAAACCAATACTAACGGCGTATAGCTACCCATCTTGCTAAGAAATCCAGCGCACATTCTAATCGGAATCGGCACCGCTGAACAAAACATTAGTTAAGGCCGCTGTGTCTAAATTTTGGCTCCCGTTGCAAATGTTTGGTTAAAGTGTTACCTTTGGATTTTTATACAGAGCTATATATGCCATTTAAAATAAAAGATGTTGTTCCAATTTTTTATTCCAAATATTAACATCAAAATGACGTCACAAAAATGACGTAAGCTTTTTCTAATCAAATTAGGTGGATTTTATTGATGTTTTTTTTTTTTCGAAGCGCTAATAGTGGCATTAAATGCTTACTTCTAAGGCAAAGTGTTTAAATATGCCTATGGCAAAACTAAAATGCAATTTTGATTCTACGCTCGTATGTAGGCTCAACTGCTACGTGAAAGTGACGTTGGTTTGACGTCTTAGTGTTAGAATAAGAAATATACTACACAAGAAAATACTTGAACACATTAGAACAAATGTACATCACCAATTTGACGAAAATACAGCAGACATGTTTCTGACTAAATGATGTACAATTGGTGGAAAACATTTAATTACGTCAGTGTATTGACGTTGCGTGAACCAAAAAAAGCTTTATACGTACTATGTAAATAATGTTTATTATTCCAGTTTTTCGCCAATTTTGGTAAAGGAATTCCACGAATTATTTCGACATTAAAGTACTGCTTTGCGTTCATTATGTTTTATTTCGGAATTATACGTGAAATGATATTCATTATAGTAGTATTCCTTTGCGTTACAAAAATTTACCATCACGGTGGGCTTCTTCCAAATGACATAATAAAATTTTCACCACCATTTTATAAGATTATCATTATATAAAGTTTATAAGGTACGGTGATATATAAAATGCAAGGTATTTGGTTACAAAATTGACAGTAAAGTAATCGACAAGACTACTGGAATGCCATATACTACACAATACAACATTCTCTTGCTCGTGGAAATTTCTATCATCGATGTGTTAACTCGTGCGTACTTCAAGGGGGTGGTATCGTATGTGTGAGTACAGTTTTGAAAATAAGTCAGGTCTGAGGACTAAATCCAGTGGAATTAACTAATTAGGCACAACATAGTCTCAGGCCTCATCACGGTATGTCATTGTTTTGAAAGTTGTCACGGGATCTCAGGTTGTAGTCTCAATCCGAAGGACTGGGGAAGCCCGAGATCGAACTTGCGACCCCTGGTTTTCAAGGAAAGTGGCTTAACCACTGTGCCAAGGAGGCTCACGGTATCGCATACATCCTCTTGGCCTTTCGTATCATAAATGATTCTCTGTTATTGATCTTCGGATATGTATGTTAGCTGTGCAATGACTTTAGAAAAGTCTGGGTGTATACTTCCAACTTTATCAGTTATATGAAAGGTCCGTGCGATGAATGCGATATAATTCGCTTCTTCATGCAATTCCAATGCTTATCTTGCTTTCTCCCAGCACCTGCTGCATCATTTGCTTTTGCTGTAGGTACAAGAAAAAATCAGTGATGTGATGCATACATGGGGACATGCATGCACTTGTTCAGACTGACACATTCTCTGATCCTTTTTCAGTGACACTCGGGTTATAACAGGTCTTATTATGATATATGTGGTGTTTGCCATGCTATATATGCTTATCTGGGCTTTGATACTGGCTTCCAGAAGAAGAAATAAATTGGTGACAAATTATTCAACCTACGAAAACTGCAGGCGCAAGCAAGTAACAAACAATTGTGCTAGATTACGTAAAAGATATCAACTGCGATACTAAAATACAAGGCCCTATGCATCAAGTTCAGCAGTCATGTGACAGCTATGACCTTAATAAAAGCATAAAAGAGACAAAAAGATCTGAAAACCTTCGATTAAATTAAGTTAATTTATCACTCACTGTTAATGAGTGAATTGTTGAGTAATATATCACTGTTTGTCGGTCAGCTGTACGCAGATAAATCACTCGCGCTGCGCGCTCGTGATTTGCTCTGCTTTACAAATGACCTACAAACAGTGATATATTACTCAACAATTCACTTCTAGAGCTGATCTATTTCTTAATTAAAGACGCGCTTTCTTTAAATATAAACAATCAGGTTGGTTTGGTCAAGGACTTTCTACGGTTTGGTCATACATAATGGCCAAGTGTTTGAGTCATGTTTGGTCTGGTCAATGTCTCTCCTGTGTATTTAACCAGTACTGTGTGGAGCTGAAAGTGCCTTGCTCAATGTCACTACACAGAAATGATAAGTATTGAACATGATTTGCAAATGAAGTACAAAAACACACATATCGGTGACAGAAGACCATAAAAAGAAGAACAACATAGTGTTCTTGACTGCGATGATACCGTCCTCTGGTCTAAAAAGATCATTTACTATTAATGTGAAACATACCGGCACATTCGAAATTAATTAGGTTCACTATATCAGTTAGTTGAAGTTCAAGAAGCTTAAGTACCATTTACTACTAACTAGTTTGCAAATCGTCATGTAAATAGTATATATATTTTACGTGAAATGGTTAACGACCAGCAGCAGTTTTTGTTTCATTTAAAAACAAGTACGGACGCGTCGCTTAGGCTTTAATACGAAATATTTTTCAAACTTCTGAGGTCATTTAGTGCACATTATATATGAACGTAGGCACTAGTTGCACAAACCTTATTTTTCACATGAATTATTAATCTTAGACACAACCTATGACTGAAATATCGCCCCCTACCTTTGGCATTTGAACTTCCAAAATAATTCACCGTTTATACTTATGTGACGTCATTTTTCAAACACTGGGGTCATTATGACGTTATTGTTACAAATAATTTATATTCGAAACCAGCATATTAATTTTATGTTCAAATGAGTTGTTTTTATTTATATAACAGCTAATCGAACTACTCACGGTTATTACAATCAAGTAAATAGCCCTAAGTTAATAATTTTGGTGTACGACAAAATAACTGCACACCTCACTTTATGACGGAACGTCGTGTTAACGTCAAAACAATTTTAAAAATTAGAAACATCTTTTTTTCTGATAGGGAATATATATTTTCTGCAAGAAATATCTTGTTTGCAATCGTTTACCAAAAATACAAACAAGACTACACAGCGACATGTATTTCACTTACTAACGTCATATTTACGTCATAATTACTCTCAAATAATTCAAAATTGCATTTGCTATAAACGAACATGATGCCATCTTTATAATATTAGCTCAACTGATCAAAATATACGAGTTATGTCCAATATTTACTTTTAATGGGTTCATTTAACTCTATTTATAGACATTTTACTACGCAAAAATGGGTACCATCTTATGTGACGTCACTATGACGTTAAAACGTCATGAAAAAATTGGAAACATCTTTTTTCTTAAATAGAATATATTTTTCTACAAGAAAATGCATGTTTCCCTTTTTAAGCAAAAATTTGCCACGGGATTACACAGCGGCCTTGACTATTTAGGTAATTTATTACTTGATTACTTGGATACTCAAATTTTCACAATTGTAGGAGAGCCCCCATCAAAATAATTTTCTTGCATAAAATTTTTGGGGCACTTTTAAAACTCGAGGAATGCAATGACTCATATCTGTATTAACCATTACGAAAACATGCCCATGTAATATACACATTAGTCTTAGTTGAAAAGTTGAAAATTTTCAATGGAATTGTTTTTTCTATTTTTCTTATTTTTGCTCAAAATGTAGATTGTGGGTACACATTAGAAACGCATTGAGTGCCCACAATCTATGTTTTGGAGCAAAAATAAGAAAAATAGGTATACCCCTGCATACCCCAGTTTTCCAATGTAAAAGTGGGGTATAGGGGGGTATACATTTCACGGACATGTTTTTTATGATGCCCCATTTCTTACCTTTTCTCAGGTGATGAAAATGAAAGTTCTGCAACACATGATGAAAGTCATGTGGACACAGGTCTCAACGGTGATAGTGATAATAATGATAATGGTGCAACATCTGGGACTGAGGGAGAAGGAAACATTGAGGATCACGTAGCTGGTAATAAATGAGCCTACGCATGAGAAGACCAATAATTTTGGTTTCCGACCAGGTCCAACATAAACCAGACTGTGCAGTCACAGAAACAAGCTAGAAGATGGAAACTTAGAATGTTAGTAGAAGAGGAAGTGTACTATCCATGTAGCCTAAACAAATGCACAGATCAGCTGCAGTTACTGCACAGGTCATTGATCTGCGCCTTTGTTTTTCACATAATTTTATGCAGATTGTTGGTTTTCTTATGCATTGGCTCAAATGAAAAAAAATGTTTTGGGAGTTTCTGGTACAAAGGTTATAAAACTTCACTTACACTTCATTTTTGAACAACATGTTAAGTTACTTTGTTGTCTAGCAAGACACATCTGGGATTTACAATCTTGTAGCAAGACACTTTGTCTGAATGATTTGAGCCGCGACGCAAGAAAACCGGTCTTCGGGATTTCCAACCAGGTCTGACACAAACCAGCCTATACAGTCACACAAAAAAGATGGACGCTTTAAATTTTGGGTTTAAGTAGAATAGGGATTGTATTATCCGAGTAGCAAAAACAAAGGCGCTGATCTGTGCCTTTGTTTTCACGTAGACAAAAATCAGGTTTTCTTATGATGGGGCTCGTTTACTGGTGACACACCAAATTGGCAACACATGTACTTCACCATGGAGTGGGGATGCACCAGGAAGGAAATAATGGTTAATAAGGAAACACTGCACTGACTGTGAAGTGATGGCAAGCATGATTTCAAAACATTGTTTTTGTATGTTGAAAATTAGGCCAAACTATACTGAGTTCCACAGCCAACGCAACTTTATTTTTTCATCTCTTCTTTTAAATTGGTCAATTATGTGAAAAATTTTGTGCCCTATTATCATTAAAATGGCTCGAAAATCTTTGCATGTTATCAAACTGTGATTTTAGTGCGCATGCGTGGGAACACGTCCAATGGTACTAAACTGCATTTTCAATGCCCCATGCTCAAATTTTTTCAAAACAGTTCACACGATTCAAATCTTGGATGATCTCCGATAAGTGTATGGCAATACCAATGTTGAAACCCACGGCTCAACGCCAGAAAATGGCATTGATTTTCGGTACTTGAAAATGCTTGTTTTTAGGCGTTCAACGTCACTTGGTCACATGGTCGAAGTCAATGCAGATGTCAACCATATGCTTTATTTTGTGTTGGCAACCTAGCCCTATTGAATAAAGTGTATTGCAGCTATAGAAAAGTCATTTTTCAATATGTTTCGTTGCTTTAAATTATGGTGGTTTGCACAGTTTTGCAAGAAATTCATTAAAATCGCTGATTTCCTTCATTTTTGAAAATGACCCCTTCGCCAGTTTCTACGCAATTCTAGGCAAACGAAAACAGTCTGACGGCTGATTTTAACAGGTCATTTTTGAAAATGGTTTGACTTCATATATTCGGAATTTCGGATGGATCGACTGAAACCACAAAAACTTATTAAAAATTTAGTGATGAGTTGCGTTGGCTGTGGAACTCAGTATATTTTGAAACTCAAAGGTGACCTTACAATGCAGAATTTGGTTACTTTCTGTTTCACAGATGAGGCCAAATTCATTAAAGAAGCTGTGAACTCGGTAAAATCTATGGCAGAAAATACAGATAATATTGGTACTGATAACCATAACAATGATGATAATGACTATGATGAAGTTAAGACAGAACTTGTTGCAGTAACTGACTATGATGATGGTGATGATGATGATGATCTGACATCTGATTTAGATTATTATGATAATGAAAGTGATGACAATAATGAGGAAGATAGTGATGAATATCTGCCAGACAGTGAAACAACCAAATCGGGGAAAAAGAGGAAGGTAACTGCACCAAAAACAAGAAGTAAAAAAATTAAATCTGAAAAGAAGGGAAAGAAAGGTGCAAATGAAAAGATAAAGTTGAAAACTTATGGTGATAAAACTGCAACCGCAAGAAGAAAAGCCCAGAAAGACTCTACAAGTAGTTCCAAATCAGTAAAACCTGCAGAGTTGAATGAAAGTACTGAGAAAGATGAAATTATTAATTTTGATGCTGATTTAGATGTTGACTCTGAAAGGTTGAACATAGAACTAGAACTTCAAGAATCAGATGATATTGATCACTATGAAACAGTTCTCAAGTCTCTGAGCCCTGATGAACCGTTCAATCCTCCGACAGATGTTCAGGAGTCTGACGGTTTCAGTGAATCTCTGGGATGTTACTACTGTCATGACTGTGGCTACACATTCCAGCTACAGAGATGGTATGACACTCACAGGTGGAAGGGGAGGTGTGTCTATAGATGCCCAGTCTGCTCAGAGCGGTTCACATTCAGGAATATCTCTCTCTACAGAACACATATGACCGCACACAAGTAAGTTCTCATTGTATTTGAGCCTGTGCATGATATAACCAACAATTTGGGTGCCGACCAGGTTTTACACAAACTGCAATGTACAGTCACAGAAGAAGGCTAGAAGCTTGAAATTTCAGATTTAGGAAGAAGAGGGATTGTACTATCTGTAGCGAAACCAAAGGCACTGATCAGCTTCGCAGTTACTGCGAAGCTGATCTGCACCTTCGCCTATGCATGTTGTTGGTTTTCTTATGCATTGGCTCATTTATTATTTTTATACCTGAATTGTAAGAAGTCTGAAAGTTTCTAGCCAGGTCAGCACTAGCCAGGCAATGCAGCCAAAGAAATTGGTGAAAAGCCCTAAGGACTCGTCACACATAGGAGAAAATCCCTGGATGCAGACCTGCGTAGACTTGCGTTTTATCACAAAAAGGATATATTGTTTGTTTGATTCATTGCTTTAAGTCCCTTTCAACAGCTAACGTCTCAACGTAACTGTTGTCTGGGACGTCAAACAAAAAAGGAAATACACAAAAACTATTTTTCGCAATCAAACGCAGGTCTACGACGAGAGATTTTCGCTTATGTGTGACAAGGCCTTTAATGTTTGGATTAAGAAATCAAGATTAACAATCTAGGCAAGTAAAACTTGATGACATTGTTTACTGATTTGCCTACTCATCACGAAAAAATGTCATTGTAATGTATACCCTCTTGAACACCACATTTATGTAGCAAAACTGGGGTATGCAGGGGCATACATATTTTTCTTATTTTTGCTCAAAACATAGATTGTGGGTACTTGTTTAGGTGTACCCACAATCTATGTTTTGATGAAAAATAAGAAAAAAAAATTCTACTGAAAATTTTCAATTTTACAACTCCAGAAAAATCACAAGAGCTGTTTTCATAATGTGGACATTTTATATAGAAAAGAAATAAAATATTCTAGACTGCTATCCAGTGTACTTAATTAAACAGTTTATAATTGATGTTATTTTGAGTTGTGTCATGAAAACTGAAATTGTGGTATGTCCCAATCTGTTTCTTTTTAATACTGCCACTGCTTTAAAGGATCTTCCTTTTAATTTTAATGTCATGTTTTTATTGAAAAAACAAAGGTACAAATTACTCTTTATCATCAGATACACCAAATGTCTGGTTTTCTGTGTTAGCTTGCAGTTTTCTTTATGGTTTAAATTCAGGGTCGGCTGTGATTTGACACTGGATTGCACAAAGAATATTTTATTTCTCTATTCAGGTTAGAGCTTGAGGCAGGGGTCATGTCAGGGTTGCACTTCAGACTGCATACATCATCACCTGTGACTAAGGACCTAGACAAGGTGTTGTACCGGTGCTCAGTAACGGACTGCGAGAAAGTGTTTTCTAACAAACGAAACCTACACAGACATATGAAGGGACATAATAAGGAACTTTATAAGTGTACTAGATGTTCATTATTCTATCCTACTAGAGAAAAGCTTGAAGAGCATAACAAATTGAAACATTGTCGATCCTTACATAAGTGTAAGATATGTGATTCTGGTTTCATTACAAATGTGAATTTAAAACGTCACATTGAAGCCTGCCATAGTGACACACCTCCTGCTTTTCCTTGTGTTGAGTGCTCAAAGTCATTCGCAACATTAGAAAGATTGGCCGAGCACTCAAATTTCCACCTGGGTGCAAAGCCTCATGCCTGTAAGTTTTGCCAGGAACCCTTCTATAGACAAGACAGCTGCCAAAGGCATGAAAAGACATGCTTGACTAAAAAAAATAAGAAAAAACTGGAGATAAATTTGGATTTGTGTGATATAGCTAATCTGAAGTGTAAGTTCGCCGGTTGTGGCAAAACATTTGTAAAAAAATTCAACCTTTACAGGCATACAAGAGGTCATAATGAGCAATTGTTCAAATGTGCAAAATGTACACAATACTTTGAGACAGTGGAAGAGTATGAAGAACATATGGAACAGAAACATAGTCAGGCCTTCGTTTGTCACCACTGTGGCAAGACATTAACACTGAAGTCCAATCTGACAAGACATGTTAAACTATGTGAGGCCGGACACAAGGTGCAATGTGAGTGGTGCCCAAAAAAGTTCTCCACTCGAGAGGCCATGCTGATGCACGCCAACCTACACAGCGGAGCAAGGCCTTACAGCTGTAAACATTGCCAGAAAAAATTTGCTCGTTATGATAGCAATATCAGACATGAGAAGTTTTGTGGCGGCGGAGGCGTGTTGTGTCGATATTGTGGCCGAACATTCAATAGCAAGTTTGCCATTCTCGATCATATAGCAGTGGAGCATGAGAATCAGAGATTTACATGTGGAATTTGTGGCGAACCCTACAAACATAGATCAAGTCTGAACAAACATAGGAAAAGTAAAGGCCATTGAACAGCAAGTGACTTGTCAACGCACATTTGAATTATTTTTTTAGATCAAGAACACAGCATTTGTATATTGACTGGCAGCGTCAATGAAATGAATATCCGCTTTTACCCCAATTTTATATAGATAAACTTGAGTATACACTGCAGGGGAATATTTTTCTTAGTTTTGCTCCAAAATATAGATTGTGTGTGCTCATTAGATCTGGCGGTTTAAATGTGTACTGACACTCCATTTTTTGAGTGACAATAAGAAATATATCGTACCTGCACTATTTGCTCTTGAGTCACTGCAGTTTCTGCTATAAATGATAATTTTAAGAATTTATACAGTACCATAGATACTTTTTATGATATGATGAAAATAGACTAGACATAATTTGAGCTGGGTCATTAGAAAACCAGTTTTCTGCTATTGCGAAAAAAAAAAAAGACGAAGGTCTGCAATGTAGTAACTTCTTAAATCATAAATTTCAAGCTTCTAGCATTCTTATGTGACTGCACAGCCGGGTTTATGTCAGACCTTGTCTGAAACCCTGAAAACTGGGTTCCTGTGTCATGGCTCATTTGTCAAAAAACTGTTTCTCAGATGTTCATACTAATAGGGTAATTTCAGTAAAACAGTGGATGCTTGACATAAGTTGAGCCGAGGCGCGAGAAAATTGGTCTTCGGGGTTTCCAACCAGCTTCTATACAAGCTGACTTGAACAGTCACAGAAAAATGCTAGATGCTTGAAAGTTTGGATATGAGTAAAAGAGGGATTGTACTATCCATGTTGCGAAAACAAAGGCGCTGATCAGCTTCGCAGTTACTGCGAAGCTGATCTGCGCCTTTGTTTTTGCATTTGCAAAATAGTTTTCTCATCACAAAGCTCATTTATAATTATAAGTGATTTACAACATAATATGAGAGAATCACTTCAAGTTATGGACATAACAAAATGGCCAATACCTGTTACTGGCAGCCATGTGTATTTTGCTTTTTACCTGAAAGATATTTTCTCATATTTACTAATACCACAGGGTACTTGCTCGGTCTTCTTGAAAGAAAACAAAACAAAACAAAAAATAAGAATTTTTTTCTGACTTAAATTTGTGATAATTAGCTCACCTGAGCCGTTAGGCTCACAAGGTGAGCTTATAGGATGGCCATGATCCGGCGTCCGTCCGTCGTCCGTCCGTCGTCCGTCCGTCCGTCCACAATTTCAAAGATCTTCTTCTCTGAAACCGCTTGGCCAACCAAAGCCAAATTTTATATGAAGCATCTATAGGAAGGGGGAACCAATGTGTATATAAGAAATCCAGGTCACATGACCAAGATGGCCGCCATGCCCATATATGGTAAAAACCCTTCAAAAATCTTCTCCAGAACCGGTGGACTGATTTCAACGAAACTTGCCATGAAGCATTGATGGCTCAAGCACTACAATGTGTATATAAATCATGACCCTGTGATGACCTTGACTTATTTTACGGCAAGGTCAACATAGGTCGCCAATGCATTTGAATGGGGAAAACTTTTAAAATGTCATTTAAAGTCTTGCAGGAAATGGGCAGTAGGACTGAATATTAATGATTTTGAAAAAAATTGGACCCCAGGGGCTCATATGCCTCCACCCCGGGGCAATATACATGTATATTACCATAATATTCAAACATCATCTCCTCTGAAACCCCTTGGCCAATCAAAGCCAAATTTTATGTGAAGCATCAATAGGAAGGGGTAATCAATGTGTATATAAATAATCCAGGTCACATGACCAAGATGGCCGCGATGCCCATATATGGTAAAAACCCTTCAAAAATCTTCTTCTCCAGAACAGGTGGATTGATTTCAAAGAAACTTGGCATGAAACATCAATGGCTCAAGCACTACAATGTATATATAAATCATGACCCTGTGATGACCTTGACTTATTTTACGGCAAGGTCAACATAGGTCTCCAATGCATTTGAATGGGGAAAACTTTTAAAATGTCATTTAAAGTCAAAGTCTTGCAGGAAATGGGCAGTAGGACTGAATATTAATGATTCTGAAAAAAATTGGACCCCAGGGGCTCATATGCCCCCACCCCGGGGCAATATACATGTATATTACCATAATATTCAAACATCATCTCCTTTGAAACCGCTTGGCCAATCAAAACCAAATTTTATGTGAAGCATCAATAGGAAGGGGTAATCAATGTGTGTATAAATAATCCAGGTCACATGACCAAGATGGCTGGGATGCCAATATATGGTAAAAACCCTTCAAAAATCTTCTCCAGAACAGGTGGATCGATTTCAAAGAAACTTGGCATGAAGCATTGATGGCTGAAGTACTAAAATGTGCATATAAATCATGACCCTGTGATGACCATGACCTTTTTTTACGGCAAGGTCAACATAGGTCGCCAATGCATTTGAATAGGGAAAACTTTTAAAATGTCATTTAAAGTGAAAGTCTTGCAGGAAATGGGCAGTAGGACTGAATATTAATGATTCTGAAAAAAATTGGACCCCAGGGGCTCATCTGCCCCCACCCCGGGGCAGTATACATGTATATTACCATGATATTCAAACATCTTCTCCTCTGAAACCGCTTGGCGAATCAATGCCAAATTGTATGTGAAGCATCTATGGAATGGGGGAATTAATGTATATATAAATTATCTAGTTATCTAGCCCCCGGAAAACCATATAATGAACCAACCATCACTGTGAATGGGCAAAAACTGAAAGTTGTTGACAAGTTCACCTACCTGGGAAGCACTCTCTCCAGAGCAGTGCATATTGATGATGAGATCACTGCCAGAATTGCAAAAGCTAGTGTGGCATTCGGAAGACTCCGTGCAAATGTCTGGGAGCGAAATGGAATCAAGCTTGACACCAAGCTGAAAGTCTACAAGGCTGTGGTACTGCCAACCCTCTTGTATGCATGTGAGACCTGGACAGTATACCAACGCCATGCAAAGAGACTTAACCATTTCCACTTAAGCTGTTTGAGAAAGTTGTTAAAAATCAAGTGGCAGGACAAGATTCCAGACACAGAGGTCCTGAGGAAAGCAGGGATGCAAAGCATGCATACAGTCTTAAAGCTAGCACAGCTAAGATGGACTGGCCATGTTATAAGAATGCCTGATGCGCGACTTCCAAAGAAAGTTTTCTATGGAGAACTACAGGAGGGAAAGCGCACTCAAGGTGGCCAGAAGAAACACTACAAAGACACCCTCAAGGCCTCTCTGAAGGATTTCGAAATACCAATGGGGTCCTGGGAACAGACTGCACAGGAGCGATCAAAGTGGCGAGGTCTCATCAACAAAGGAGCAGCTCTCTATGAAAAGAAGAGAGTCTGTGAAGCTGAAAGAAAGCGAAGAGAGCGCAAAGCCAAAACAAATGTGCCACCAGCAGACTCTATGACATTGACTTGCTCGACTTGCAACCGACAGTTTAGAGCCAGAATTGGCCTAGTCAGCCATCAAAGAACTCACCAACACACATCAGCACTATTCAAGAAATAATGATGGTCTTTCTCATTAGTGAGAGACGAACTATCAGTTCACATAACCAAGATGGCTGCCATGCCCATATATGTTAAAAACCCTTCAAAAATCTTCTTCTCCGAATTTTGAGGACCGATTTCAAAGAAACTTGGTATGAAGCACCAATGGCTGAAGTACTACAATGTATATATAAATCATGACCCTGTGGTGACCTTGACCTATTTAATGACAAGGTCAACATAGGTCGCCAATGCATTGGAATGGGGAAAACTTTTAAAAAATCATTTGAGGTGAAAATCTTGCAGGAAATGGGTAGTAGGACTAAATATTATTGATTCTGAAAAAAAAATGGACCTAAGGGCTCATATGTCCACACCCCGGGGCAATATACATGTATATTACCATAGTATATAAACATCTTCTCCTCTGAAACCACTTGGCCAATAGATTACTTCCAAAATTCAGCCAGCTGGTACTCAGTATTGGTTTTTACTGGTTTCTAGCTTGAGCGGTTGGTACATCAACATTACAGTTTAACATTGATGTCTATGGGAAATCATTACCCCAAACTAATAAATCGGTCAATTAATTGGTAATTACATACCTATATGAATTATTGTCTGCATGTTTATGCAGATACATGTTAACATTTCTTATCTGCGCAAAAATCACATTTCTATCTCTGCTCAAAATCCCAGGAAAATTGTATAAACATAAAGTTTTGTTTATTGTATCAATATGTTCCTGTCAGATAGATCTTTAGAGTAACCATAATAACCACTTATCTATTTCATTAATAAGGATTGGAATGTAGACATAAACTGTGCCTGATAATGACCACTGTTGCAGTTCTTTGCAACCTTAAATGCAGAAATAAGGTAAAAATGTAAGACATGCACAGTATTTATTTTGAAGAACACGTATACGTGCAAAACTTAGAGCGCTACCTTTTCATATCCATTTAAAATTGTGTGTTGTAAACTATTAAGAGATATGACAGTCTTATGGAAATTTTTAAGGAATTAATTCCATTTTTGTGTATACACTAAATGCACTTTTAGACGTGCCTGACTTTGATAGTTAGGTACAAAAAAGTACAAATAGGCAATGATCAGGAAATGGCGCAATCAGAAAGATATCCCCACTCCATAAACCGAGAGTTGGAAAAAACTAAAATGACACTTAGGTACTTATACCATGAAAACATGTCGTAAGCAGCTATTCCCCAATAGGCGGCCACTCAGTAACCCGAATTGAACTAAATATACGAAAACGTACATAAAGCTCAAACAGCACAAAAATCGACTCCAAAACACAAAACAATAAGAACCACAACAGAAGTATCACCTTGGAACAATCAGTAATATAAAATTACTGGGGGGCTTAAACCGGTTTTATGGGCGCCTAACCTCACCATCATCTTCTGCAAGGTTCACAACATTTAGTAAGTTGTTCGGTTCTCAACAAGTAGGCAATGATCAGAAAAAGACGCAGTCAGAAAGAAATTCCCACTCCAAAAACTTAAGTGGGAAAAACTTAATTGACAATAAGATAATTGTACTTAGAAAACATATTGTAAGCAAATTGAGCAGCTATTTACCAATAGGTGGCCTGTCAGTTATCTAAACCTTATTAAAAATATGAAAACGCATATAAGGTGCAAACAGCACAAAAAATCAACACCAAGACATAAAGCAGTAAGAACCACAACCTTGGTACGATCAGTAATATAAAATTAATGGCGGGCTTAAACTAGTTTTACATGGCCATAACCTCACCCTCAGCTTCTGCAGTGGTTCTATTATACACAAATATAAACAAGAAATAATGAATATTATGTTAAGAAAATATAATACATAGGTACCAACATGTATATATGTACATACTAAAGGTAAATATGCATCTTTGAAATAGTTGTCATTCTTTTCTTATAAATTTATATACAAAAGAAAGGTAATTTTGGTAAAGGAATTTTAGACAAATACAAACATAAAAACGTAATTTCAATAAAGACTACTCCATATTCCGGATATTCAAAATTATTTCAGCCCATATGAGATGGGCCAATCAGTAGGTAGGGCAAAAACTGGAGTACCCTTTGAAATCACCTAGCACTGCAAGCAGAGCTCGAGTTGCCTCACACTCTACCCCCAATGGACACTGCGGTGTTAAGAGCTGGTTAAAAACTGGTTTATGAGCAAACATAGTGCTTGGGGCCGTACGTTTTCAATTCAACTTACATTGTGCCATTAAACAATATTGGTAAATAGCGACCTTAATATAGGGTTGGTCTCTGTGAACTGAATTGAGTAATTAAGATGTCTATGTAACAAAAATCTGAGGAAGTAGGGAAATATTTTTGTTTCTTTAAAGTGGTTAGAATCACTGGGTTTCTTTAAATCATATTGCTAGACTTAAATAACAATTTATCCCTTTCTCTTCATTAAGGCTGTAAGCCTAATTCACCTGCTGCTAAAAGTAACTCAATTTATTCATTTTTATGATAATTCATTTGTCCTTCAAAAAGGTATGAAATTCCTCCACTGGAATTGATTGAAAATTATGCACCAATGTATATTTAATAAATGTCATGATTTCCTATAGAAATCCTTATCTCTCACTGAGCTGTGTGTACCAACCAGCTGTTAGTGTTTACATCCACAGGTTATGTTTATCAGCTGTTGCTATGGAAATATTATTTTCGGGAATCCACTAGTGAAGCATCCATGGACAGAATATTGATTAGTCTGAAAAAAGAAAACAGCCCAAGGGCTTCATCTGCCCCTGCACTGGGGTTAAATACCATAATATTCAAACATGTTTATTGGTATATGCAGCAGACTCAGGTGAGCGTTTACAGGACCATTGGTCCTCTGGTATTGTTCTTTCTGGCCAAAAATGTAGCCACTTCTATTGAACTAGTGTACATAGGGTCTCTGGTAGTATTTATCATTTATCATATATTTACTACAAAATATGTTCTTTTTGCATATGCGATACAGACAAGAGTTACGTTCACGTATCGCGGCACAGTATCTCGAAAGCCGTATCCGTTCAAAAATTGATAAAACCCATATCACTCCCTTGGGAGAAAAAGCCATATCACCAAATGATTGGCTCACATACCCACGTGACCCATATCATCCCTAGGGAGAAAAAGCAGTATCACCAAATGATTGGCTAATAAAATTATATTCGGAGCACTCGGCTCCTATTGTATTGAGTTCATTAGGTAGTGTACCGCAGGCATTTTAGATTTGTTTGGATTGTGGTTTTATGTCACAGGCAACAGTATTTTGTCATGTCGAGACGAATTTTCGATTTGTGCTAATGTGGAAATAATATGCGCTCTACTGCACGCTTTGGCGGTATGTCAAATAAAAATAAAATAAAATAAAATAAAATAAAATAAAATAAAATAAAATAAAATAAAATAAAATAAAATAAAATAAAATAAAATAAAATAAAATAAATAAATAAAACAAAGAAAGGGAAAAAATGGTCATGAATTAAAATATATGATAAAAAGATTACGATATGACAATTTTCATATCGTACCCACGTATCAACCCTCGAATCCCGTATCAGCCCTCGACTCTCGCATCAGCCCTCGGGCCTTCGGCCCTCGGGCTTATACGAGAGTCTCGGGCTGATACGGAATTCTCGGGTTGATACGAGGTACGATATGAAAATTGTCATATGATAATCTCTATTTATTGTATAATTATGTTAGTTTTGTAACAAAATCAGCCTAACATTACGAAAACATGCCCATATGATATACAGTAATTTTTTCAGGTCAAAAATTGATAATTTTCAGGAGAATTTTTGATATTTTTCTTATTTTTGCTCAAAACATAGATTGCGGGTACATGTTAGAACCACCTCGCCGAGGCGGTTCTAACGAGTTGGTGGTTCTAACGAGTACCCACAATCTATGTTTTGGAGCAAAAATAAGAAAAATAGGTATACCCCTGCATACCCTAGTTTTACTATATAAAAGTGGGGTTTAAGGGGGTATTCATTGCACGGACATGTTTTCCTGATGAATTATAATGTGAAAACAATTCATTAGTTTTGTAACATTAAAATTTCTTAAATGATGGCATAAATTATAGTCAGATTATATCAATGACCGGCGGCCCCCTTGGCCGAGTGGTTAAGGTGGCAGACTTCAGTACTCTTGATCATTCCATTGATTATCCCGGGTACTCTGGTTTTCGCCCCACCTTCCGATTGTTACGTCTCGATATAGTGAAAAAGCTTGAAAGGGAAGTAAAACTGAATAAAAAAATCAATGAACAAATGAGAAAAAGTCATTGTCGATATTCAGTCAGAAAAGTTCTGGAACCAGTCTATTTTTTTTTATATGGGGACCTATAGTGAAAGTTAGAGACAGTCTTTTTATATCGAGAGCAAGCAAGCAAGCACCCATTTCCGCTTATCGGAAAAGATGGCGATGATGTCATCGATAAAATTACCTGTGAACTCACGGGTACAGAGTCAATAAATACACAGATGTGTGGGAAAATGTGTCTTAATTTGTTAATATACATTGAAATCAAAGCTGGATTAACTAAAATAAATTCAACTCAGAGCAACTGAAAAAGAATTATCCACCATCTGTCTGGAAAAAGTATTTTGGCAAGGTTTTTTAGCTCGACTGCACGAAGTGCATAGAGCTATTGCAGTCACCCCGGTCGTCCACGTTCCCGTTCCCGTGTGCGTTCCCGTTCCCGTGCGCGTCACACTTGCGTTAAAGTTTTCTAGAAGTCCATATCTTGACAACCACTCATCAGAAAGCATTCATACTTGGACCATAGATACCCTGTAGGGTTAGCTTTCATTCCATGGCATCGAGCCCCTGGGTCCAGGCCTGGGGGGTGGGGCTGGAGGTTAAAATCTAGAACACCGTAAAAAATAGCTATTATTGTGTTAAAGTTTTCTAGAAGTCCATATCTTGACAACCACTCATCAGAAAGCATTGATACTTGGGCCATTGACACCCTGTAGGGTTGGCTTTCATTCCATAGCATCAGGTCCCTGGGTCCATGCCAGGGGGAGGGGCTAGAGGTTAAAATCTAGAACACCATTAATAATAATGGCTTTTCTGTGATATTGTATTCTAGAAGTCTATATGTTGAAAAAGTTTTATCAGAGGGCTTTCATACTGGGACCATAGGTACCCTGTAGGGTTGAGTTTCATTTCATGGCATCGGATCTCTGGGTCCATGCCTGGGGGGTGGGGCTGGAGGTTAAAAACTAGAACACTGTAAAAAATAGATGTACTGCTGTGTAACTTTTACAAGGAGTCCATATCTTGACAACAACTTATCATAAAGCATTCATACTTCGTACACTTTAGGTTCCATGGCATCCAACCGGGTCGGAGTCAGGGGGGTGGGGCTAGAGGTCAAAATCTAGAACAACGATTTTTTTTTTATTTTATTTCTTAATAGAAACAACTTAGGAAGATGGTTGGTCATTCATCTTTTGACTTTTTGACACTGTCTTGTGTGTCACGACAGTAAGGGTCGGTTGACCTACTTTCCATGGTTCAGTGATTTTGCCTTATATGTTGACACTCAATTAGTATATTTTCTTACTTCTTTCAGATTATAAGTGAATACGACCAGGCCTTTGACCCCAATATACTTATAGGTCACTGTGACCTAATTTCACGGTTCAGTGATTTTGCCTTATATCTTGACACTCAATTAGTATATTTTCATACTTTTTTCAGATTATGAGTGAGTATGACCAGACCTTTGACCCCAATATACTTATAGGTCACTGTGACCTAATTTCACGGTTCAGTGATTTTGCCTTATATCTCGGTACTCAAATGGTTTATGAACAAACTTCTTTCAAAGTATGTTTGCGTATGACAAGACCTTTGACCCTGAAGTAGTCCTAGGTCATTATGACCTAATTTCACGGTTCAGTGATTTTGCCTTATATCTTGACACTCAATTAGTATATTTTCATACTTTTTTCAGATTATGAGTGAGTATGACCAGATCTTTGACCCCAATATACTTATAGGTCACTGTGACCTAATTTCATGGTTCAGTGACTTTGCCTTATATCTCAGCACTCAAGTGGTTTATGAACAAACTTCGTTCACACTATGTTTGCGTATGACAAGACCTTTGACCCTAAAGTAGTCCTAGGTCAATATGACCTGATTTCACGGTTCAGTGATTTTCCTTTATATCTCGGCACTCAATTGGTATATGGACATACTGCTTTCACGATATGTATGAGTATGACAAGATCTTTGACCGTAAAGTATTCCTGGGTCACTGTGACTTAATTTCATGGTTCAGTGATTTTGCCTTATATCTCGACACTCAGTTGGTATTTTTTCATACTTCTTTCTGATTATGAATGAGTATGACCAGACCATTAACCCAAACATACTTATAGGTCACTATGACCTAATTTCATGGTTCAGTGATTTTGCTTTATATCTCAACACTAAATGGGTATATGATCATATTTCTTTCACATTATGAGTAAGTATCACTAGACCTTTGACCCTGAAATACTTATAGGTCAGTGTGACCTTTTTTCACGGTTCAGTGATTTTGCCTTGTGTCTTGGCACCCAGTTGATATATGAACACACTTCTTTCACAATATGAGTGAGACCTCTAAATCTTGAGTAGTTATAGTTAACTTCCATGGTTCAGTGATTTTGCCTTATTGCATCAAGGCAAAAAGATGTATGGGTTACTGGTCGGGTTTGGCCTTATGTTTGACAAAGGTCAGAAGCAGTCGAGCACACTGTCCTGCGACAGCTCTTATTTTAATTTGGAAAACTGAATGAGCTACAGAGAAACAGTTACATGTACATGTAATTGGATAACTTTATCCAATTTATTCACTTATTATTTTCAGTTCACATTTTTATCGCACCTGCTTATAGCAGGGTGCGATATAGGAGTCCAAATTTCCGTCGGTCCGTCAACATGTACGTCAAAGTTTGGTTTTCTCTACATCAGTGATAGCAAGGAGTGTGAAACCTTGCATAGTAATTGTCCTTGACATACCCTTCAAGCACGCACCTTGACCCGGTGCCCTTGACCTATATTTCATGGTCCATTGACTTTGTTAATTTTTACGTCAAAGTTTCGTTTTCTATGTATCAGTGATAGCTGTGAGTGTGAAACCTTGCATAGTAATTGTCCTTGACATACCCTTCAAGCACGCACCTTGACCCGCTGATCTTAAACATATATTTCATGGTCCATTGACTTTGTTAATTTTTATGTCGAAGTTTGGTTTTCTCTGCGTCAGTGATAGCTGCGAGTGTGAAACCTTGCATAGTAATTGTCCTTGACATACCCTTCAAGCACGCACCTTGACCCGCTGACCTTGATCTATATTTCATGGTCCATTGACTTTGTTAATTTTTACGCCAAAGTTTTTTTTTCTGCATCAGTGATAGCTGCGAGTGTGAAACCTTCCATAGTAAATGTCCTTCTCATACCCTTTCAGAACACACCTTAACCTGGTGCCCTTGACCTATATTTCACGTTTTTAGTTATTTTGCCTGATGCAGGTGCGATATCGACCTCTGCAGAGTTCTTGTTCTGGATTTGTTTTTATCTAACGGCAGCTTATATTTCACGATTTTGTAATTATGATAATTCAGAAGAATAATAGATAGAAATGTACAATAACCGTCCCGTTGAAGTTGTTGCCGGGAATTTTAGATATCCTAACATACTAGTATTATTATGTTATGTAAAATCTTTAATATATCTTCTCCAAAAACAAATACTACAAAATGACAGCAAAAATACTAGGGCATAAAATTTTCATAAAATTTATATGTAATTTGAGACTGAAATGCCTGAAATTGTGCGCATATTAAATAACGAGAAATCAAAGCCGCCAGCGCTTGATGAGAAACCAAAATATTTAACTATTAATATACACGGAAATATTGTCCTATTAAAAATATTTTTCTTCCAAATTCAAATATATGCAATCTGGAAGCAATCTTTCCTCCTTACACATCAAACTTTAAAACAATTTGGCATTTTGGGTCATTTATGCAAATAAACCATAACGTATATTGGCTTTTAATAAAGCCGCCATTACTGATTTGTACCCGTGAGAGTGACCCGGATGCTGGCTGATGACGTCAGGCCATCTTTTCCGATAATCGGAATTGAATGTTATGTTGTTGTAATATAATTGGCTGAAAGAACAAATAGAGAAAGTCAGAGCTTATAATTGCTTATAATTAAGTTCTACTACCATTTGAGTTATCAAATAAAGCTAGGACAACCAAAATTAAAAAAAGAAAAAAATGGTACATGTAGTATAAAGTCTGAATTTTGTTACATTGTTTCACATTGCAGCCAAGAAACAGAGAGCTCTTCTAACAAGGATGAGGTTGTTGAAAAGTCAAGGTCAAGGAAGCAGTATAACTGTACCGAGTGTGACTACAAAACAAGGTGGGGACCTGGCTTAAATAAACATATTATGAAGTATCATACTCCAAAGTCAGCTCAATCCTCGGCTCAGCAGGACTCTCCGAAGCTGGTTTGCACCGAGTGTGACAAGCTATTCAAATCTAAGGACACTTTACGGTCTCATATGAAGTTCTTTCACAGTTCTACGCCGCCGATGGAGTATACCTGTTTTCATTGTGATTATAAAAGCAAGTTCCAGCACCTCTTAAAGCGACACTTGCAGATACATATGCCTGCATTGGAAAGAAAAGATAAACGGGCAAGGTTTTGTAAAGAGTGTGGCAAGGAGTTCCATTCTGCCTCTGGATTAGATTCGCATGTGAGAGATAAACATGGAAAGGTGTTCAAATATTCTTGTGAGATTTGTGGTGGAAGGTACAATGTAAGAGGTCCATTCGAGAAACACGTGGCCTCTCATAAGAAGATTCCATACCTACCCTGTGACTATTGCGAAGCTAAGTTTCGATATAAGTCAAAATTGTTTGAGCATCTACAGAATGAACATCATCAAAGCAAAATTGAATACTTTAAATACTAAGATATAAGATTAAAATACTTAGATTTAAAATATTTCAAGTCAGTGTGAACTAATAGTGTCTATAGGCACATAATGTGATGAGCATTTGTATTATCTGAGCTCATGAGAAAATCAACAGTCTGCATATGCAAAAACAAAAAAACGCAGATCAGCTTCCTCTTCTTCTTATATTACCTGAAACTTCAAGCTTCTAGCCTGCTTCTGTGACTGTACAGCCTGATTTTTGCCGGACCTGTTCAGAAACTACATTGTTGGTTTTCTCAAGAGAAGGCTCATTTATGACTGTGAAGGTTTGCTTCTAAACTTTACACAAATTGAAATGCCATACTTGATTTGATATTTATAAATGTGACAAAAAAATGAGCTGCCTCGTGGGAAAACCAACAATGTGGCTTCCGAACAGGTCTGACACAAACCAAACTGTACCAGCACAGAAAAGAGCTAGAAGCTTGAAATTTCAGATTTAAGAAGAAGAGGAAGTGTACTATCCGTGTAGGGAAAACAAAGGCGCTGATCAGCTTCGCAGTTACTGCGAAGCTGATCTGCGTCTTTGTTTTCGCATATGCAGATTGTTGGTTTTCTCACGAGGTGGCTCAAATACAAGTTATGTACTTCCTTTCAACTGCCTATGAAATTTTACTGAAAGCTCAACAGTCTGAAACAGAAAGGACAGTGCTGTCACCCTTCTTTTGTTTGCACTGATAATCTGCCCCTTGCAGGCTTGCCCAGAAATGTTCTAGCTAAGACACAGTGACCATCCTCACTTTAATTTAGCCATCTGTTTACTGGTACATGTATATTGATGTTTAAAGGAATAGGCCCACAAACTATTGGGTGTGCGTTTTATGAAAGCCTTCATGTAGCTGAACAGTTTGCAACAAATTTCATGAAAATCAACCAAGATATAAGGAAATTGTAGCGGTTTGAACATTTTGTCCCAAATCCAGAACGAGGCTGTGAGGGTATGACGTCACTCCCTCACTCCCTGGGGTCCTTAGGGGCAAACTGTATTTTAAGTGAAACCATGTTACAATGAGTTTATTATTTACACATAGTAAAATAAACAACTTGCTTCCATGTTATGATTGAAAACCCTATTATAGTGAGCCTGAGGCACATTATAATGAGGTTGAAGTGTACTTTAAAAGGCATTTTGAGGTATTGTTGGCATTCAGTGTAGGTTGGACAGTCTCTAATGCCAATTATATGTTTACTGAATAAAAAAGAATGTTATGAATGTATCAATCCATAAAGTCCCCATCTACAGTGTAATTTGCATCGGTACACATAAACTGTGTGCAGGTGTTGAAGATCACCCAAGATCACCAAACTATGGATCCATGCATTTCTTTTGCAATTAACTCATGTAAGCCTGAAGTGCTTTTTAAGGGACATAGGAAAACAGCATAGCCCCAGATGTGACGCCTTAGAACACGCAGTCCCATCTGGGGCTATTCTGTTTGCTTAGAGGATTTTCATCGAAAAATGAGATAAAAATTAAAAATAACTCCTGATGACTAAAAATGAAAGTGGACTCATCCAAATGATAATGATGGGAAAGTCCATTCGTCAAAAATGGGTTAAAGAACTGGTCATGACATCACGAAAACATGTCCGTGCGATGTATACCCCCTTGAACCCCAATTTTATATTGAAAAAATGGGGTTTGCAGGGGCATACCTATTTTTAGCTCACCTGAGCCGTTAGGCTCACAAGGTGAGCTTATAGGATGGCCATGATCCGGCGTCCGTCCGTCCGTCGTCCGTCCACAATTTCAAAGATCTTCTCCTCTGAAACCACTAGGCCAATCAAAGTCAAATTTTATATGAAGCATCTATAGGAAGGGGGAACCAATGTATATATAAGAAATCCAGGTCACATGACCAAGATGGCCGCCATGCCCATATATGGTAAAAACCCTTCAAAAATCTTCTTCTCCAGAACCGGTGGACCGATTTCAACGAAACTTGGCATGAAGCATCGATGGCTCAAGCACTTCAATGTGTATATAAATCATGGCCCTGTGATGACCTTGACCTATTTTACAGCAAGGTCAACATAGGTCGTCAATGCATTTGAATGGGGAAAACTTTTAAAATGTCATTTTAAGTAAAAGTCTTGCAGGAAATGGGCAGTAGGACTGAATATTAATGATTCTGAAAAAATTTGCACCCCAGGGGCTCATATGCCCCCACCCCTGGGCAATATACATGTATATTACCATAATATTCAAACATCATCTCCTCTGAAACCGCTTGGCCAATTAAAGCCAAATTTTATGTGAAGCATCAATAGGAAGGGGTAACCAATGTGTATATAAATAATCAAGGTCACATAACCAAGATGGCCGCCATGCCCATATAGGGTAAAAACCCTTCCAAAATCTTCTTCTCCGGAACCGGTACACTGATTTCAAAGAAACTTGGCATGGAGCATTGATGGCTCAAGTACTACAATGTGTATATAAATTATGACCCTGTGATGACCTTGACCTTTTTATGGCAAGGTCAACATAGGTCGCCTATGCATTTGAATGGGGAAAACTTTTAAAAAGTAATTTGAGGTGAAAATCTTGCAGGAATGGGTAGTTTGACTGAATATTAATGATTCTGAAAAAAAATGGACCCAAGGGGCTCATATGCCCCCACCCCGGGGCAATATACATGTATATTACCAAAATATTCAAACATCTTCTTCTCTGAAACCACTTGGCCAATCAAAGCCAAATTTTATGTGAAGCATTTATAGAATGAGGGAACCAATGTGTATATAAATGATCCAGGTTACATGACCAAGATGGCTGCCATGCCCATATATGGTAAAAACCCTTCCAAAATCTTCTTCTCTGGAACCGGTGGACCGATTTCAACAAAACTTGGCATGAAACATCAATGGCTTAAGTACTACAATGTATATATAAATCATGACCCTGTGATGACCTTGACCTATTTTACGACAAGGTGAACATAGGTTGCCTATGCCTTTGAATGGGGATAACTGTTATTTGTCGGTTGAAGGGAAAGACTTGCAGGAAATTGGCAAATGGACAGGATATTGATTATTATGAAGAAAAATAATGGACACCAGGGAATCATCTGCCCCTTTACTGGGGCTTTTTTCCATAATATGCAAACATGTTTATTGGTATATACGTACAACAGATCTCAGGTGAGCGTTTACAGGACCATTGGTCCTCTGGTTCTTATTTTTGCTCGAAAACATAGATTGTGGGTACTCGTTAGAACCGCCTCGCCGAGGCGGTTCTAATGTGTACCCAAAATCTATGTTTTGAGCAAAAATAAGAAAAATATCAAAAATTTTCTAATAAATTTTTCCTTTTTTAAAACTTAAAAAATCTCTGTATATTGCATGGGCGTGTTTTCATAATGAAAAACACAGTTTCACTTTGCAGGGAAGAAGCAAAGGTGCCATCACAATCAGAAAAGGAGAAAAAGAAGAACAGTGAAGATACATCCAAGACTTATAAATGCACACAGTGTGACTATAGGACAACATCTGCCAACACTTTGAAGCAGCATGCTTTCAGATTCAAACACCCTCAGTTAAATCACACCTGTCCTGTTTGTATACAGCGTTTCAAGTACAAGGGAGAACTGGAGGCTCATACTGCAGCATTACATCCGGAAGCCGTCACAGAAGCTTCTTATTTCTGCCCGCAGTGCGATTACCAAACCTCGGTTCAGCGCTATTTGACAAAGCATCTCGGGAGACATTTGCCGCAAAAGTACGAGTGTAGTCACTGTCTGAAGAAATTTGCCCAGCAATGTCAGCTGAATACACATGTGAAATATACGCACCAGAAGTTTCGTAAACATTTTTGTAACACATGTCAGAGATTTTTTAAAAGCCCGCATGTTTTAAAAGAGCACATGCAAACGCATTCCAACTTTGTGTATTTGGACTGTCCTCTTTGTGAAACAAAGTTTCGTTTCAAATCTAGACTGCAGTTGCACTTGATCAATGACCATGAACATACTTTCAAAAAAGACTAAATAGCATGATCAAAACCTTTGGCTTATCTACACGGAAAGAAAGTTAGAAGAGGCCACTTTTCAAAATCATTTTTTTTTATCCAAGAGATATTCAGAATTGCATGATTTTTTGCCAAAAAATATCTTTTAAATTGTCAGTTTTCACGTAAATTGTGGAATTTCCTTTGTATTAATGGTTGAATTTGATTGCACTAAGAATGTTCTAAATCTAAATGTGCACTCATATTCACAATCACTGACACCAGTTTTACATGATCTTCCACAGTTGATGCCTTCAAAAATGTATTCGGTTTGCTGGGTTTTATACAGACCAACCAATAAACGCGAGTACCAATGGTTAGCTCATGTTAGGGGGCCTGGATAGCATAGCGGATAACGCATTTGCTTGTCACCTCTGCGGTCTGAGTTTAAATCCAGATGGGTAGTGGTCACCCATCCAGGTTCGGTGGTTTTCTCCGTGTTATCCGGTTTCCTTCACCACTTTTTACCACATAACGCCAACATTCGTGCCTTCAAGAACGCATATAAAAGTTAAATAGGGCCTTGAGTTTTATGTGTAATTCAAGTAAAATTTTTACAACTAATCAACTAATCTAATGACTTTTCCTGCTGCATTCATTCACAATTAGATAACGGTCACATTGTCAAAGTTTGACAAGGGCTTAAATTTCAAATGAAACAGCTGCAGATAGGTCAGTTTATCTTTTGATCACCACCTTCTCAATTTTGCATCACAACAATGTACTTGAATTCAAGAGGTCAAAATTTAAACATCAAACAAATTTTATTGATTGAAGTTTTTTTTACTCTAGGGTGTCTATTTTTGGTACTATCACCATCCTCTCACAGGTACACTAATATAAAATGCAGAGAAAAGGAAGAACGTCATAATGGATATATTGATGTACATGTATTATCTTTATAAACATCATTATCATAAGCTTCAGCAGCAATCATTTAGAAGAAGACAGATTATAATGTAGATTTATTATAGGACATTGCAGCTGAATGAAATAAACTGTTCAGTCAAAAATGGTTATTGTCCATTTCAATGTCTTTTCTTGTGACAAGGCTCTGTACTGCTTATAGGACAAATGACATTTCATTAAAAGTAAATGCGCTGTCTTCCTTTGGTTAACTGAGGTCATTTTTACTAAGTGTACAAAGGGTTTACACATCCTTTGAAGACAGATTTTACTGTTGGAAACAGGATGGTTTGAGAAAGTCATTAGATTTTAATAGGAATGAGTTGTAATAATGTTTAAAAACTTCAAGCTCATATAACGCTAAGGCTTACCAGGTGATCTTAATTGAGCCGCGACGCGAGAAAACCGGTCTTCGGGGGTTTCCGACCAGGTCCGACACAAACGGGTCTGTGCAGCCACAGAAGACGGCTAGAAGCTTGAAATTTCAGATTTAAAAAGAAGAAGAATTATGCTGTCCGTGTAGCGAAAACAAAGGCGCTGATCAGCTTCGCAGTTACTACGAAGCTGATCTGTGCCTTTGTTTTCGCATAGGCAAAAATCCAGGTTTCTCACGATGCGGCTCTTATGGTATACGGTATCCGGGTGTCCATCCCCCGTCCACAATTTCAAAGAGTATTTCTGAAGCTAATGGGTCAATCTTGATAAAAAAAAAAATATTGCAGCCATCCTTGGACGGACACTATAGGAGTTGATAAGAGTTTAGAACCTGTTCTGAAGCACCTCACCACTTGCATCCATTACAAAAACACGCCCATGCAATATACAGAATGTTTTGGGGTTATAAAAATGAAAATTTTTGGATGAAAAATTTTGATATTTTCTTATTTTTGCTCAAAACATAGATTGTGGGTACATGTTTGAACTGGTGGTTCTAACGAGTACCCACAATCTTTGTTTTGGAGCAAAAATAAGAAAAATAGGTATACCCCTGCATACCCCAGTTTTGCAATATAAAAGTGCCCTGCATACCCCAGTTTTGCAATATAAAAGTGGGGTAGAAGGGGGGTATACATTGCATGGACATGTTTTCCTGATGAATAGACGGGTTCAGACATACTTGTTAGTAAGATGAGATTTTGATATAACAGAATACAACCAGAACCATTCTACTGCATAGTAAAGTGCTACCTCTATTGTACAGCTTGATTTGTATTGGACCTGTTCAGTAACCATAATTGTTGGTTTTCTCATGAGGCGGCTCATTTTCCAGACAGGCATGTCTAGGGTGATCTAATTGCATAGCGTACACATCTCTTATAAAATTTCTGTGCATTTTTCTTCTCTGAACCATGAAGTTGGCATATGGTTTCAACTATAAAACTGGGCAATAAAGTGCTGCTGATGCCGCAGCTCACTGCAGGGGGTGTGTAATTAGCTAATCATGTCAGATAAAAAAATATTTACATCAATGTGCAAAATCGTTAATATTTCATGTAGAAAACGGATTGAAAATGCAATTTCATTAAAAAGATTCTGATAATTATGATTTTTTATTTTGTTTTCATCTCAAATGTAGAATTAAATATTCTGATTTTTATATAGATATATCAATTATCAACAGATAATTAACCACAAGATAACCATAGCAAAATTTGCATAATGACCGCAGTAGCACTGGGGGAGTTAATTATTTTATTACTTTGTAATTTGCACCATCTGTACCCGCGATACCTTTCATCTCAGGCAGAGTGAAAGGTATCTCGGGGTCCAAAACAATAAGACGTGTACACCATGGGGTGCAATTTTATTTGAGCCGTTTCATCAGAAAACCAACAATTAAGGGTTCCGACCAGGTCTGACACAAATTGGTCTGTACAGTCACAGGAGCAGGCTTGAAGCTTGAAAATTTAAGAAGAGAGATTTTACTAATTTAAGAAGAGGGATTTTACTATCTATGTAGTGAAAAAAAGGCGCTGTTCAGCTGTGCTGTTACTGCACAGCTGATCTGCAGCTTTGTTTCCGCCTGTGCAGATTGTAGGTTTTCTGTGGCGGCTCATAGGGTATTAGGTGTGCAGTCAAATACTGGTGTAAAAGGAATATTAAAGCAATTTGTGTTTGTTGCACATTTATTTGAGACATAAACAACATCAACATGTTTTTATATTGCACTAAATAATTAGAATATAAAATGTTGGTCAAATTTGGTAAGGATATCGTACACTGTCTTATTTTACTGAATTAGTCGAATATGGGTACAGTATTTGTATACTCCTCAAAAAATTCTAAGGGCCAACGTATACTTAGAAAAACAATTGAGGGATATGGTTTTTGTTTCGATTTCATTAATAAAGGTATATTTTTTTCTACCCAAATAATTAATAGATATGTAGCAGAACCATCACTGCAAAGATTCCATAAAATTTTCGCATTGCCTGGAAGCGCTTCTCGCAGACTTGCAGAAACGTTGGAACACCCCTGAAATTGAAGTTCCAACTGTTGCCTACCCTACCCTATTCTGCCATTCCTCCCCTCTTACTGGTTCATTCAACTGGGAAACTGTTTTGATAATCGAAATGCCAGTACTTTTATGTCTAAAATGCATATTGGGAAAATTTCAGAAATCTGTGATTGATTTTTGTTTAAAATCACGATTTTTTACCAAATTTTTTTTTTCGCTTAAAACGTTGCCCTTTAAGCTGCGAGTTTGGTACAGAAAACTGATTTGAGCTACGGGCATTAGTTTAGATTTTACAGCGTTTCAAAACATTTGCTAAAGAACTGAACATTACCTTAATGGGAATTTGCATTAAGTGATTAAAAATTTGACAGCACATTTTAAAAAACGCTGTTTTGAGAAAACCAGAGTGCGCATTCAAAAACGGATTTCAGTTCCATACTCACAGTGCAAATGAAAACATTTTAAACGAAAAAAAATTTTTTGGTTAAAAAATGTGTTTTTTTTTTTACCAAAAATCACAGATTTCTGAAATTTTCCCAAAGTGTGTGTTAGACATAAAAGTCGCCATTTCTATTACCAAAACAGTTTTGCATTAGGATGAACCAGTAAGAGGGGGTGAATGAAAGATTTGGATAGAGTAGGGAGCAGTGATAATTTTAATTTTAGGGGTGTTACATCATTTCTGCACGTCTGCGAGAAGCGCTTCCAGGCAACGCAAAAAATTTATGGAATCTTTGCACAGTGATGGATCTGCTACATATCTATTAATTATTTGGGTAGAAAAAATTATACCTTTAGCAATGAAATCGAAACAAAAACCATATCCCTCAATTGTTTTTCTAAGTATATTATTTCCCATATACTGTAGAGTCAGGTACCCCAAGTTCAGCTTAAATTAAATGGGAATCCTAAAGGACGCAGATACCCCTTTGCATTGCATTATTTTTAGCTCGCCTGTACGAAAGTACAGGAAGAGCTATTGCAGTCACCCCGGCGTCGGCGTTAGCGTCGGCGTTGCTCAAAATGTTCAAGGTTTTGGTTAAAGTTTTTACGAGTCTATATCTCTTGAAGTTATGGGTGGATCAAGTTAATACTTTGCATGTTGGTAGATATTGGTCTGAAGTTTTATGCTGTACCATCATGACCCACCTGGGTGACCTTGAGGTCAAGGTCACGGACTTAGAAATTTTGTGTTAAAGTTTTTGGTTAAAGTTTTTATAAGTCTATATCTCTTGAAGTTGTTGATGGATCAAGTTGATACTTTGCATGTGCGTAGATATTGGTCTGAAGTTTTATGCTGTAACATCATGACCCACCTGGGTGACCTTGAGTGACATTGAGGTCAATGTCTTCAGTCATAGATTTTAATAGATTTAGTGGCAAAGCACAAGTCAGGCGAGTTACGCTATCCTGCGACAGCTCTTATTGATAATGCCTATATATAGTATAAGTTAATGAATTTAAGAAATTTGAAACAGAAAACACCATGCCAAAGCCCGTGTGGAAGTTTTGGCAAATCTGACTTTTTTCCAAAAAATGGCATTTTTTTAAAATTAGCCCAAACATGACATTTACACGCAAGTGTGAATCTCACAGTAACAACTTTTGCTGCAATGCCTTTGAAGGTGACTTTGATTGAAAAACCAAAATTAAGTTGAAATGACGTGAATCTGTGGACTTTAAGAAAAATGCCATAATTTCAGGATTTTTGAAAAAATGCAAAAACTGTTCCGTGGAGTTTGAGAGGACATATGCTTTTTCAAACTTCTTTTAGTCAATTACTTCGAAGCATTATCTGAAGAAAATCAAATGAAACAGGCATTCTGTGACCTTGGGTAGTGCCATTAAATTTTGGTTAAACATTGGGTGCTTTACACTACAATATATGGAAAATATTAAAGTGGCCCTTAGATTTTTTTGAGGAGTATATTTCAAATGCAAATCTATGATGAAGGTATATGCTTTACCAAATTCGACCTATATGTGGAATTCTTCATGTAAAAAGGAACAACATCATCAAACTTAACTAAATACGTATAATATAGTATGCTGGAATTTACAAAAATTTATACATTGTATGGAATGTTTAAAGAATGTTTGCCATAGCTCAGAGGGCCTTCAGGAAGAAAAGTAAAAAAAAAAGTCAATATTAGTTGTTTGATGGTAAACAACTACTTGAGAACAAATATAACCATTCTAATCAAGCCATGTTTCTTTTTATAAAATTTTGAATTCAACTTTGGCCTTGTTATTTAACTCATATAAGCCTGGCGTCCTTTTTAAGGGACAAAGGCAAACACAATAGCCCCAGATGTGATGCCGCAGAATGCGGCGTCCCATCTGGGGCTTTTCTGTTTGCTTAAAGAAATTTTATCGAAAAATGGAATAAACAGTCAAAGTCAAACTCCTGATGTCCATAAACCATTTGCAAAAATTTTAATTGAAATGAGGAATGGTCTGGAATCCATGTTTTTATGAAGTCTGATCCATCTTGCAGTAAAAATCCGAAGTAAATCACAACCAAGGGCTAAATTAAGAACTACCACACCAGTTGTCCAAAGACAACCAACACAACTGAAAACAACAAACCAAGGTTATAAAACGTTTTTCATGCTCAGCTGAGACTAAAATTTATTCTGCTCATAAATGCTTAAATGCCAACAATTTATAAGCAGGATAAAGTACAGGCTTTGGTGATCAAAACCTGAAATTTCTATTTGGGCAAGTTTGTCATTTATGAGCAGTTTAAATTTTATGCTCAGCTGAGTTAAGCATGAAAAATGTTTTATAACCTCCAGACCTGATATTCAATTATAGTGTACGCAGGCAGATGACATGGAAAAATGACCCTTAGAAGAGCATAATGTCTTAATGTTAGAGCATCACTTCTAAAGTGAGAAGTCCGTGGTTCAAACCCTACCTGACATAACTGAAGGAATTGTTGACTTGACCATTAAGTATCAAGTGAACCAACCAACAACATTGAATAAAATGAGATTACTACGAGTACCAATAATAAATAAATGAATCAATGGAAATGAGATCTCCCCCTCTATTATAAACATCAATCTATGCACTGACATCTCCCTGTACAACAGTTTGTAGTGATGATATGAGCCACGACCCGAGAAAAACAGTCTTTAGGGTTTCTGACCAGGTCCCACACAAACCGGACTGTGCAGCCATAGAAGAGGGCTAGAAGCTTCAAATTTCGGATTTAACAAGAAGACAGATGGTGCTATCCGAGTAGCGAAAAATACAACAGCTGATCAGCTGTGCATTTACTGCACAGCTGATCTGCGCCTGTTTTCCCATATGCAAAAATCTTGTTTACTCACATGAAGGCTCATATCATTTATATATCTACACAAATACCCCTAGCTATAGCCCATTTTCTGAAACAAAAATATAAAATCTGTCGCCATAATTCTTTATTACCTTGATCTGATGGGTCAAAAATTCTGACTGTGTGATGAGTGACCAGGCCTGGAGGTCATAAAACTTATTTCAAGCTCAGCTCAGCTGAGCATGAAATTACAACTGCTCATAAATACTGAAATAGTCAAAATTAATGGAAAATTCAGGTTCAAAACTCAAAAACTAGTAATTTATCCTGCTCATAAATGTTAAAATGGCAACAATTATTGTTGGCATTTTAACATTTATGAGCAGGATAAATTTTAGTCTCGGCTGAGTTATACATGAAAAAAGTTTTATAACCAGATCTCACTGAACTGCATCAAATGTAATTCAGTCTTGCTTGTGCTTTAATCACCTATCAGATGAGCCGCGTTGTGAGAAAACCAGATTTTTGCCTATGCGAAAATAAAGGCGCAGATCATTCGCTGATCAGCGCCTTTGTTTTCGCTACACGGATAGTACAATCCCTCTACTTCTCAAATCTGAAATTTCAACCTTCTAGCCTGCTTCTTTGACTGAACAGGTCGGTTTGTGTCAGACCTGGTCAGAAACCCCGAAGACCAGTTTTCTCGCGTCACGACAGATCAAAAGTGCTAAAGTTATACAGCAGATTAGTCTAATCAATGATATCTCCCTGTGTATCAGTCTGTAGCAATGAGTTCTCCCTCTCTGGCGTCTATCACCGTGGCGTCGGTACTATCTTCCTCTTCCTCGTCATCGTCTAAACCGTCGTTAAACTGACTAGACGTGTCGTAAGTGAATGTTCCCCGCGATAGGTCAACCTCAATAGGGAACACTACAGCCTCTTTCATCACAGTGTGACAGTCATTGTGGTATTTAGCCATACCCGAGACAAACCGCTGTAGTTGGAACACTATGTCTTGAACTGCAAGTAATATGATACATAATTTGCTTCAAATCTTACAAATGGCAAATAAACATGATTAAAGGGCTGGAAACAACAAAATAAGTTTCCATATCCTTAAGATGAATTGGCTAACTTTGTTTCTTTTTTTCATCATCTTAAATGGGCAAGTCTCATCACAAAAGTTCCTGCTTCTTGGCATATGCAAATAAAAAAGACGAAAAGCTGATCACATCTTTGTGTTTGCTTCACATATAGTTCAATCCGTCTTCACATATTCATATCTAGCCTTATTTCTGTTCCTGTCCATGGCATGCTAGTTTGTATCCATCCTGGTTGGAAACCCCAAAGATAGGTTTTTCTCTTATCATAGCTCATATTTGCTATTCTTATTCATGCCAGTAACAGCTCAGTTCGACTGACAATGTAATCATAACAAAAATTTCAGCAAATGTGTCAAATGAGAGGGTCTGACTAATGACTGTAATCCATTACAAGAACTTATCTAACTCACCATGTTTTTGATCTAACAATTCCATCTTAACCAGTACATCAGATCTCATCTTGGCAAACTTGGTCCGAGCTTCTTGTCGACAACGCAATACAAGTCTGAAAGAAGGCAGAAAATAATTTGCGGCATTATTCTAAAGCACATTCTGAAATCTCAAAGAGGACCCAAAGGAAGCTTGGTATCGAACAATTCAGCTTTCTTCTCAAAATAAAGAATAAACTTACTTATACTATTACCAGTGCAGAAGACCAGAGAGAGTATCTGATGATAGCCTATATTTGAGCCACCTCGTGGGAAAACCAATGTTGTGGTTTCCCACCAGGTCCGACACAAACCGGACTGCACAGTAACAGAAGACAGCTAGAAGCATGAAATTTCGTATTTAGGAAGTAGAGGGATTGTACTATCCACGTAGCTAAAACAAAGGCGCTGATCAGCTTCGCGGAACCTTACCGCGAAGCTGATCTGCGCCTTTGTTTTCGCATATGCAAATTGTTGGTTTTCCCATGAGGCGGCTCAATTTTGTGTCATTGGAATACTAAAATTTATCTGAGCTACCACTGCATCTATCAAAACCTCTTCATTAATTTCATTGGACTTTCTATCATTTTGCTATCATTTGTGCTGGACAGATTTTACCATCATTATCATATGAGCCTCGACGCGAGAAAACCGGTCTTCGGGGTTTCCGACCAGGTCCGACACAAACCGGCCTGTACAGTCTCAGAAAAGAGCTAGAAGCTTGAAATTTCGGATTTAAGTAGAAGAGGAAATATGGTGGAAATATACTATTCGTGTAGCGAAAACAAAGGCGCTGATCAGCTTCGCGGTTACCGCGAAGCTGATCTGCGCCTTTGTTTTCGCCTAGGCAAAAATCCGGTTTTCTCACGATGCGGCTCATATCGGCGTTGAATCAGTTTTCATTTTTAGGGGCATCAGGAGTGATTTTAGACATCATTTTTATTTTCGATGAAACTCTACGCAAACAGATTAACCCCAGGTGGAGCACCTCTTTCTACTGTACAGCATCTCATCTCGGGCATGTCCCACAAAAAGGACATATTGCTTATAGATACTAGAAAAAGTGCCTTGAGAGGCATGTATACCCCCGGCTGGTAGCCACCAAGCCCCCTACCCTACCCCCAACCTAAACAAACCGGCACATGCTCACCCCTGACATTGAACCTCACGTTCCCAAAGAAAGACAGTACCCTTATCAAGTACATTTAAATAAGCAGTGTGAATACTTTGCTTACAAGCATGGGGGATTGTAGTTTTAGAATAGCAGATCTATTTTAGAGCAGTTTACAGAGCTGACGTGTATACCCAATCTAGGACATAAGCACAGACAATGTGGGTCAGGTCCTCAGTCCTAGATTGAAATGAAAGTAGAATGTCATTCTTTCAAAAAAAAAAAAAAAAGTCCTAGATCTTGACCTCATGAGATATACACCACCAAAGAAACTTAAACCAAAACTTTGACCCAAGTTAAAGGTGACCTAGATTTAGACCTCTAGCCCCACCCCCGGGCATGGACCCAGGGTCCAAACTCACAGAAACAAAGCAAACCCTATAGGGTACCTATGGTTAAAATATGAATGGTTTCTGATCATTGGTTCATGAGATATACACCACCAGAGAAACTTAAACCAAAACTTTAGCCGAAATTAAAGGTGACCTAGATTTTGACCTCTAGCCCCACCCCCGGGCATGGACCCAGGGTCCAAACTCACAGAAACAAAGCAAACCCTATAGGGTACCTATGGTTAAAATATGAATGGTTTCTGATCATTGATTCATGAGATATACACCACCAGAGAAACTTTAACAAAGACTTCGACAGATATTCCACGAACGTTCCGGAATAACGCACAAACTAACGAACATACATACGAATGGAAAAGAGAAAACTATTGCCCGTCCGCATAAATGCCGGGGGTATAAATATGAGTACCTATATTCATAGTTGCCTGTCTCCACCCTGTATAGAGGCTCCTGCAAGGCTGCGTAGCTGTATTCTTCATCATCCATTTCCTTTACTTTCAAACAATATGACTGAAATAATAGTCAAGTCAGAATCTCTTTATTCTCTTTAAGGATGTTCGCTGCCAATGAAAAAGTATTCAAACTTTTTTTCTAACCACTCTTTTTTGATTCCAAAATACAACACAAGACATTTGAAAACAAAATAAATATAGGGTAGTGTGCATTTTTTCAAGCTACAGGCCTCTGAATGAGACCTCTGAATACCATGTTTTAAATTTGGTAAAATTAATTTAATTTATAATTCTTTGAAACATACCTGTTTTGAACAAAAATACACATAGAATGCTTTCAAAAGTCATAATATTTACGTAGCGCAGACAATTTTGGACCAAAAGCATAGAAAAATTTGCAACTTATTGTGGATGACAAAATTTTACGATTCCTTTTCTAACCCTACCCCCATACTTGAAAAGTCGCAAAAAATCAATATTTTGAAATATACCAAACCCATATTTGTTGATTCTAACTTTTTCTTGTATTTTCACACAACATAGAACTTGGTAATATTGTTCGAATAAAAGAAAGAAATATATAGGGTAGTGAGCATATAAGAGAGAACCAACAACTTGAAAATCGCCATTTTCGGCCTTTTTTCGGCTGTTTTGTTTCTAAAAGCCCATTTCATAAAACCACCTTAAATTTTAAAACCAGCACACCAAAGACACAAAGAATGGCTTAGAAGACCATGTTCACATATACTGCTGCTAAAATAAACATCGAACTAGTGCAATTAATTTGAAGATGTGTAATATTCAAGTTTAAGCTACCCTACCCCCTAAATTTTACTGACAACTAAAATTTTCTGAAAAGTTGCAGAAAATGGGGTGAAAAAATGAAGTTTCTTAGATTGACAATTTTCATGGCTCATTCCATGCATATTATCAATATGTATCCAAATATAAAATATTAGGAAAATATCTGCAACCGTTTACGAGATATTCAAGAAAAGAAAAACCGGAAGTTCCGAAATGTCAAATGTTAGCAGCGAACATCCTTAAGTCATTTTCTTTCTTTGTTTGTATTGAGGTTTAACATCCAAGTCAACAATTTTTCAGTTATGTTGGGATGGAGCCACCTCTTTCTGGGTACTCTGGGGAGTTAATGTGTCTTGCTCAAGGACAAAACAGTGCATTCTGTGACTCAGGACCACCGGACACCCCTTAGAGTCATTTTGACTATTCTTTTGATAAAAGAGGCACCATTTAGTAATTTCATGAATTGAGGTTTTTAAAAGCTGCTGAACTGTCCTTTATATCCCACTGAAAAACAAAGTTATATGATAGGATAGCTCTATATAAATCTTAGTCTATATAGAAAGTTAGGTGACAGTTGCTTAATGACACAGTCAACAGTACAGTAAATTGTTTATTTGAATAATGGCATAACATCCCAGTCAACAGTTTTTTCAGTCATGTCGGGATAGAACCAATGCTTTCCTAAGTACATGTGGTAACAGTATTGTGAGAGAGTAAATATGGGAACATATCTTACCAGATATTCAAACTTGGCATCTAAGTATTTCTTGATGGTGAGTTTGGTGTCTGGAACTGCCTTGTTGAGGAAGGTGTTCAGATCACTAATCATCTGGAATAGTAATAAAATTCCATATTTTTAACCAGCTAGGTAGCTTATTTCAGGGCTTGAGTGTCATATGAGAAAACCGGTCTTATTGGGTTTCTGACCATGCCGAAAAGAACTTAAGCTTGACACATACAATATCACAGAGGATGACTATAGATTTGAGATTTTTGATATTGTAAGGGTATTTAACAATCCAGCTAAAACATAAAAACATAATGCTAGTGTAATCTACCACCAAGAATACACTTTATGATTATTGGTAACACTATGAGCCGTCTCGTGAGAAAACCAACAATGTGGTTTCGAACAGGTCTGACACAAATCAGGCCATACAGTCACAGAAGCAGGCTAGTAGCTTGAAATTTCTGATTTAAGAAGAAGAGGAACTGTACTATTGGTGTAGCGAAAACAAAGACGCGATCAGCTTCGCGGTTACCGCGAAGCTGATCTGCGTCTTTGTTTTCGCCTATGCAGATTGTTGGTTTTCCCATGCGGCGGCTCCTATCTTATCAAGGTAGGAACTTACGGGTTTCACTGTTTTCAACATTTTGATACAATATCTCTCCATACTCCTGTGTGCCTCTCCGAACTTGCTGAAGGCTTCACTAGCTGAGGGCTGGGGCTCCCTCACCCCTATACTGGAGAATACATCACCAAATGCTGAAATGTCAAAATGAAGGGCATACAGTGAAAAGATATCTAGACACTATTTAAGGAATTTCTGGTATCTCTCTCAAAATCCATCATTTGATATAACAGCCAAGAATTTGCAAATGGTGTTGCATACTGTCAAGACTCTACTATAAAGGTCTAACTTACTGTAAGCTCAGAAATTTTTGTGTAACATTTTATTTCAAGATTTTCTTTTTTCACATTAGATGCAATTTCTTGATTTGCAAATGATTACTCTTACAGCCCACAAAGCTAAATAGTAACTCATGACGTTAACTTCTTGGCATGCTCCAGGTTGCCCTTACATGCATCGAACAAAGTGCCATAGTATCAAAAGTTTATCAAGTGATTTATCTGAAACTTTCCACATTTGTTCATATTAAATTGATTGCAAATATACAGTAATTTTAGAAAAATTGCATCAGTACTTTTGATTTTATTAACAAAGTCCATGAACTTTTTGCTCAGCCTACATATACCAGAGGACCAATGGTCCTGTAAACGCTCACCTGAAACCCGAGATATATACCAATAAACATGTTTGACTAGAATGGTAATATACATGTATACCAGAGGACCAATGGTCCTGTAAACGCTCACCTGAAACCTGAGATATATACCAATAAACTTGTTTGATTAGAATGGTAATATGCATGTATATAACCCCAGGGCCGGGTCAGAGCAACCCTTGGAGTCAATTTCTTTTTCAAAATCATAAAACTTCAGTCCATATGCCAAATTACTGCAAGTTTTGCCCTTCAAAGGACATTTTAACAATTTTCCCCATTCAAATGCATGCCATGGGCGATCTAAGATGACCTTGGCATAAAGTAGGTCAAGGTCATCCAAGGGTCACAATTTATATAAACTTTGTAGAGCTCCATTGCGGCATTTGCCTGATGCTTCATGCCAAGTTTCAAAATCATAGGCCTTCTGGTTCTGGAGAAGAAGATTTTTAAAGGTTTTGCTATTTATAGCCATGGCAGCCATCTTGGTCATGTGACCTTGACCATTTATATATACTTTCATTCCCACTTCCTAACAATGCTCCTCCTAAAGTTTGGCTTTGATTGGCCAAGCAGTTTCAGAGAAGAAGATCTTTGAATATCACTGTAATATACATGTATATTGCCCCCGGGTGGGGGCAGACAGACCCCTGGGGTCCAAATTTTTTCAGAATCATCAGTCTAAAGTCCATTTGCCCCTTTCCTGCAAGTTTTTCCCTATAAATGATATTTTAACACTTTTCCCCATTCAAATGCATGAGCGACCTATGTTGACCTTGCCGTAAAATAGGTCAAGGTCATCTACTTTGTAGAGCTCCAGTCACTGATGCTTCACACCAAGTTTCAAAATCATTGGCCTTCTGGTTCTGGAGCAGAAGATTTTTAAAGGTTTTTTCTATTTATAGCCATGGCGGCCATCTTGGTCATGTGACCTTGACCATTTATATAAACTTTCTTTCCCCCTTCCCAAGGATGCTCCATATGAAGTTTGGCTTTGATTGGCCAAGCGGTTTCAGGGGAGAAGATGTTTCATTATTATGGAAATATACATGTATATAGCCCCGGGGCAGGGGCAGACAACCCCCCAGGGCCTAAAATTTTCCATTAACATTAATCTTTTGTCCATTTGCCTATTCCCAGTAAGTTTTACCCATTAAATAGCATTTTACCATTTTTTCCCATTCAAATGCATTGGCGACCTAAGTTGACCTTGCTGTAAAATAGGTCAAGGTCATCCTAGGGTCATGATTTATACAAACTATGATGGGCCCGTGTCCCCGATGCTACATACTAAGTTTCGTGGAAATCGGCCCACTGGTTCTGGAGAAGAAGATTTTTAAAGGTTTTTTCTATTTATAGCCATGGTGGCCATCTTGGTCATGTGACCTGGACCATTTATATAAACTTTCGTTCCCCCTTCCTAAGGATGCTCCACATGAAGTTTGGCTTTGATTGGCCAAGCGGTTTCAGAGGAGAAGATCTTTGAAATTGTGGACGTACGACGGACGGACGGACGGACGGACGACGGAGCATGGCCATCCTATAAGCTCACCTTGTGAGCCTTCGGCTCAGGTGAGCTAATAACCACAGGGCCGGGTCTGAGCAACCCCTGGAGTCAATTTCTTGTTCAAATCATAAAACTTCAGTCCATTTGCCAATTTACTGCAAGTTTTGCCCTTCAAATGACATTTTAAAAATTTTTCCCCATTTAAATGCATGGGCGACCTATGCTGACCTCACTGTAAAATAGGTCAAGGTCATCCCAGGGTCATGATTTATATAAATTTTGTAGAGCTCCTCTCCCGTATGATTCATGCTAAGTTTCAAAATCATAGGCCTTCTGGTTCTGGAGAAGAAGATTTCAAAAGGTATTTGCTATTTATAGCCATGGCGGCCATCTTGGTCATGTGACCTGGACCATTTATATAAACTTTCATTCCCCCTTCCAAAGGATGCTCCACATGAAGTTTGGCTTTGATTGGCGAAGAAGATCTTTGAACATTATGATAATATACATGTATTTTACCCTGGGGTAAGGGCAGACCTGCCCCTGGGGTCCAATTTTTTTCAGAATCATAATTCTTCAGTCCATTCGCACATTTCCATTAAGTTTTTTCCCTCAAATGTCATTTTGACAATTTTCCCCATTCAAATGCATGGGCAACCTAAGTTGACCTTGCTGTGAAATGGGTCAAGGTCATCCCAGGGTCATGATTTATATAAAATTTGTAGAGCTCCTCACCCTGATGCTTCATGCCAAGTTTCAAAATCATAGGCCTTTTGGTTCTGGAGAAGATTTTAAAAGGTTTTTGCTATTTATAGCCATGGCAGCCATCTTGGTCATGTGACCTGGACCATTTATATAAACTTTTGTTCCCTCTTCCTAAGGATGCTCCACATGAAGTTTGGCTTTGATTGGCCTAGCGGTTTCAGAGGAGAAGATCTTTGAAATTGTGAAAGGACGACGACGACAGACAGACGGAGCATGGCCAACCTATAAGCTCACCTTGTGAGCCTTCAGCTCAGGTGAGCTAATAAATATTTTATACGTTCTCTTTCCTTCATTGGCTTTTATTACCCCAAATTGTGTCAATTTGTCAACATTTTCGCGGCGATTTAATTTCATGTTTTTTTTCTGCCTCGCAAAAATCGTGAAAATAAATCGCTCGGAAAAAAGTTGGTTTACAGTATTTATCAACAAAAGTTTGACAAAGGTGATTTTAACCCGAATCTTCCAATGGCAATGAATATTTCATTATTTCATAACAGGTTTCATTATAAATTCAAGCTTTTCTGAGTTGAACATTGAAATTAAAGCTTTATAACCTTTGCTCCTAGTCTAAAACTCAAAACTCCACAAACAGATGAAACACAACTGACCTTTGTGTGACTGTGACAATTCAAACGTAGATCGTAGTAGTTTCTTTGTGTGTTCTATCATCCCTTTATACATCTCGGCTGTAGATTCTAACTCATTTAGTTTCTTCACTAAACCATCTGAAATTTTGTTAAAAGCACAAAAATCCTTTTAAGTCCCTCTGTTTTACAAGACCAAAATATTCTTCACTACATCACAGAGAAGCTTCTAATCAGATGCCTAGTCAGATATTTCACTCAAGGACATCATACAGCCTCAATCAATGAGAATTGTTTTATAAGTTCATAAAATCTCTTTAACACAAATCACATCTTGCTATTCAAAAATAGTTTGTTTATCTTGCTCCCATATGATTAATGAAAGTGCTAAAATCTTACAATCAGCTAAAGTGGCTCTCATCAGCAAATGAGCTTGTTTTGGTTGTTTATTGCATTCGTCTTTTTTCCCAGACAAAAATAATTTGTGAAAATAAATTGCTGCAAAAATATCCATTTCTACATTTTATTAAAAATTCACAGGCCAGTTCAGCAGTTTGTGGAAACAAATTGCCGCAAAAATTATACATTTAGACATTACATGTATCTCCAAATGTAATAGCTGCAAAAATAAGCTTAATTACAGTAACTTAAGGCATGAAGGACTAGAAACTTGCCTTTAAAATTTAAATACAACATACCATTACAGAGTATAGCTCTACTGAGACCAAGAGCATCAGCCGTGTTGGAGCTCATAGACTCTACAACTCTGTGCTTTGCTTTCTTCAATACTGCAACAGAGGAATTTAAGTGAGGTTTGGGTGTATAGGGTTCATATATTCTGAAGTATTTTAAAAGTCACCAAACAATGTTAAAAATGAAGGAGTATATATCTTTCCATAAATGCTTGGACCAATATTCACCATTCCAAACTTCTGTCACCTCTGATCCATGAATGTTGTTTTACATTTGCACCAATAGTGGATGATTTGATGTGCATTAATAAGAAATCATAGGAAGACAAAGTAGAGGGTAAGGCGCCAGTTTATTGCCAGCAGCCATACTGACCAACAACTTTGGTTTTTGCTATAGTCATGACTAGTGGGAAATTGTGACATGTTTTTGCAACACATCTCACTTCACTTACCAATATCTAGTGATTTTCCTTGTTTTGGATCTGCATGTAGTTTGTTGTAGTTTATTGTCACCTCACCCTATAACATACAGTCACCATTACCATCATTCAAACTTATGAAATTGGAAAACTGACATAATATAGTAATATAACATACAACAATATTCTTTCTCTTTTTTCTTTCAACTTCATTTATGAATGGGGGGAAGGGTGATCTTATGTGACTTTTTCAAGACCAAGATAATCAGCTGAGGCTATGGCCAGCGAGACAGTCATTTAACAATGTCATTTTTTTCTGTAATAGTCTTAAGCTATTTAAGCAGTTGACCATTACTCAGTGCTTATTTCACCTGTCACCAAAACCCCTCAAGCACCTTGTTAGCTCATTTTAGCTGTACAACCCAGACACATACAGATAAAGGTTTTGGAGTTGCAATAATCTGTATGTACAACCCAGACACATACAGATTATTGCAACCCCAAAACCTTTGCATCTTTTGACTTCATGTCCCACTCATGAAACCAGAGGACCAATGGTCCTGTAAACGCTCACCTGAGTCTGCTGCATATACCAATAAACATGTTTGAATATTATGGTATTTTAACCCCAGTGCAGGGGCAGATGAAGCCCTTGGGCCGTTTTCTTTTTTCAGAATAATCAATATTCTGTCCATTTGCCAATTTCTTGCTGGCTTTTCCCTTCAAATGACATTTTAACAGTTTTTCCCATTCAAATGCATGGGCAACCCATGTTGACCTTGCCATAAACTTGGTCAAGGTCATCACAGGGTCATGATTTGTATATACATTGTAGTACTATAGCCATGGATGCTTCACGCCAAGTTTCACTGAAATCAATCTATTGGTTTCAGAGAAGATATATGAAGGGTTTTTACCATATATGGGCATGGCGGCCATCTTGGTCATGTGACCTAGATTATTAATATATACATTGGTTCCCCCATCCTATAGATGCTTCACATAAAATTTGGCTTCAATTGGCCAAGTGGTTTTAGAGGAGAAGATGTTTGAATATTATGGTAATATTTATGTATATTGCCCCGGGGTGTGGACATATGAGCCCTTGGGTCCATTTTTTTTTCAGAATCATTAATATTTAGTCCTACTACCCATTTCCTGCAAGATGTTCACCTCAAATGACTTTTTAAAAGTTTTCCCCATTCCAATGCATTGGCGACCTATGTTGACCTTGTCGTAAAATAGGTCAAGGTGACCACAGGGTCATGATTTATATATACATTGTAGTACCTTCATGTCAAGTTTCTTTGAAATCGAACCACCAGATTCGGAGAAGAAGATTTTTGAAGGGTTTTTACCATATATGGGCATGGCAGCCATCTTGGTCATGTGAACTAGATAATTTATATATACATTAATTCCCCCATTCCATAGATGCTTCACATATTGGCTTTGATTCGCCAAGCGGTTTCAGAGGAGAAGATGTTTGAATATTATGGTAATATACATATTGCCCCGGGGTGGGGGCATATGAGCCCCTGGGGTCCATTTTTTTTCAGAATCATTAATATTCAGTCCTACTGCCCATTTCCTGCAAGACTTTCACTTTAAATGACATTTTATAAGTTTTCCCTACAAATGCATTGGCGACCTATGTTGACCTTGCCGTAAAAAAAAGGTCAAGGTCATCACAGGGTCATGATTTATATATACATTGTAGTACTTTAGCCATAGATGCTTCATGCCAAGTTTCTTTGAAATCGATCCACCGGTTCTGGAGAAGAAGATTTTTGAAGGGTTTTTACCATATATGGGCATTGCGGCCATGTTGGTCATGTGACCTGGATTATTTATATACACATTGATTAACCCTTCCTATTGATGCTTCACATAAAATTTGGCTTTGATTGGCCAACCGGTTTCAGAGGAGATGATGATTGAATATTATGGTAATATACATGTATATTGCCCCGGGGTGGGGGCATTGAGCCCCTGGGCCTGGGGTCCAATTTTTTTCAGAATCATTAATATTCAGTCCTACTGCCCATTTCCTGCAAGATTTTCACTTTAAATGACATTTTAAAAGTTTTCCCCATTCAAATGCATTGGCAACCTATGTTGACCTTGCCGTAAAATAGGTCAAGGTCATCACAGGGTCATGATTTATATATACATTGTAGTGCTTGAGCCATCAATGCTTCATGCCAAGTTTCGTTGAAATCAGTCCACCGGTTCTGGAGAAGAAGATTTTTGAAGGGTTTTTACCATATATGGGCATTGCGACCATCTTGGTCATGTGACCTGGATTTCTTAAATACACATTGGTTCCCCCTTCCTATAGATGCTTCATATAAAATTTGGCTTTGGTTGGCCAAGCGGTTTCAGAGAAGAAGATCTTTGAAATTGTGGACGGATGGACGACGGACGGACGGACGAACGCCGGATCATGGCCATCCTATAAGCTCACCTTGTGAGCCTAACGGCTCAGGTGAGCTAATAATGCACCAGTCATTTGTAACCATTGCTCCCCCACCAACGGGGAAGGGTGGGGATTATGACTTTCAGTGCCCTGCCAAGAGCCCCCCTCCAAGGGGTAAACTGGAGGTCAAAACTTTGCTCTTTGCCCCGCCCTTCACAATAGAAAATCTCTCTGGGGTAAGGATCCTAATATCAAACCCCGTCATTTTCCCTGCACTACTTGGACACTTAAAATGTAATTGCCTTGCACTTTAGCCCGGCTATCCCCCACCCTTCCCCATTAGGGTGGGGGTGGGGGGGGTGTTGCAGTGGTTACATATGACTGGTGCATAAGTTCGTATGGAGACAGGCTTTAAAGTCACATCCAAAAGACTGGAGAAGCCCAGGTTTGAACCCATGATACCTGGTTTACAAGGGTAGTGGTCAAACTACTATGCCACAGAAGCTTCTATTTGTATATTTTTCTTATGTGTCTTTTACAATTCAATACCTTTATTGCCTGTATCATTCTGGCCACCTCCACCTTGGTCCTGCCCTTCACCGACTGTCCAGCCACACCCACCAACTCATCCCCAGAGGCTAAAGTACCATCCTTAGCTGCTGGGGTGTTGTCAAATATCTGGAGAATAAAGAAAATATAGAGTTATTGTCTTGCCCTTCACTGACTGTCCTGCCACGCCTACCAGCTCATCTCCAGAGGCTAGGGTACCATCCTTAGCTGCTGGGGTGTTGTCAAATATCTGGGGAGAGGGGTATAAACAAAGCATTAAGTTTTGTGAAATACAAAATGTGTTATCTTCATAACAGAACTTTCTCCTTTTAGCTGTATATCTCAGGGCTTTTTCCGAACTGGGTCCGGTTTCCGTTACCAAATTTTTTCCCAACTGGCTGAAAAAATTTCTACTTAACTTAAAACATTCCCAATTAGCAGAAAAATCCAAATATAAAAAATAAACTTTTCCAATTTGGCTAAAAACTGCACTATTTTTTTCCCCCAAAATATTGTTATTTTCCCCAAAATCGCAATGTTTCTTTTCCCAATTTCATTGATACCATAAATTTCCCCAAAAGGTCAGACCCTGTATCTCATCTCAAGAGGATCAATTTCCTATCATTATTTGATCTCAGAAGCTGGTGAAATGTAACTTTCTCAAGGACACAGTGAGCAAGGAGCTCGCTGAGACTCAATAAACAGGGCCCTAAGGCCATAGATCTGTCACTGCACCGTCCCATGTATATAACTTATCTTGCAGCACCATTATTTGAGGCAAAAAAGGGGGGACTACTCAAACACGTTCATATCCCTACCTTCACTTCTTATGGTAAGTACTATGTCAAGAAAAAAAAAACAGATTTTGCCTATGCAAAAACAAAGGTGCAGATCAGATTCTAAATACAAAATTTCAAGCCTGTAGCCATCTTCTGTGCTTGTACATCTCAGCTTGTGTCAGACCTGTTCGGAATTCACATATAATTTATTGGTTTTCTCGAAATACGGCTCATATTGTAATGTAACTCTTGAATAACATGACTATTGTAAGTATTGTTTACTACAGATTGCGCAGCTGGATAAAATAATGTTATGGTATAGCATGACTGCTACATACAATTTGCATTTCTTGATGAATACTGCCGATGGCAATGAATAAAATATTACCATTTTTTTTTTCAGATTTAAACTTAAGAGATACATCATATTATAGCAAATTGCAATTACATGTATCAATAAAAAATATCATTCTAATGAAAGTAGGTAGTTATATTACTAATAGTTTAAAGTCACTTACCTGTACAACATAGAGACAAGGACAGAGTGGAGCCCCACCCCCTATACTGATCCCTATCAGGTTCTTCTCATCTTTAGTCAGGGTCACACTCCCTGAGGTCACTGTCATACCCCTGGAAATATAAATAGAAAATGATCTTCATCTTAATATATTTGTTTCTTAGTTTCGTGGTTAAACACTCGAGTCAACAATTTTGCAGCAATGTCACAAAGCAAACACTGATCCAGGATATCTAAAGGTGGGGATTTGAATCCATCAAGAGGGGGTTCATTTTCAACAGTTTACCTGTTTTTCTTTAATTTCCCCATGAAATTGACAATAATCTGGTGCCAGAGCACCCGAAACCCCTCTAAATCCGCCACTGACAAAGGAGCCACAGTTTCTTGTGTATTTTGGAAATAATTTGCCTTGCTCAAGGACACAACACTGGACCAGCAGGATCACACCCAGGACCTCTCAATTTGGAGACACCTACCACTAGGCTATGGCACTTCCCTACTTTCATCATATGTCCAGTCGACTTTGTCGACAGTACAGTTTAGCTTGTGCCAGAAACACTCAGCATGTACAGAAAGACACTAAAACTGAGATGTATAGGGGTATACCGTTGTGCTTCAAACATAGGTTGTTTGACTGCCTTGTTGAGGTGGTTCAAATGTGTACCCATCCACAATCTATGTTTTGAGCAAAAAATAAACATCACTATCATGTTTCAATGAAAATTTTAAATTTTTAAAGCTATAGAAAAATCTGATGCAAAAGCCTCTAGCACTCAGATCTAATGACAACAAATGTGAATGTTTTAAAATTTGATGCATTTTTTCTGTTACAGTATGCAAGCACAAACCAAATAAGTGTCAATATGCCTCTCTATCTACTTTAACCATAATTCTAGGCTTATTGTACCTAAGTATCTAAGCTTGCCGGCCTCAGATACCAAAACTTGCAAAAAAAAAAAAAAATCAAACCTTTTATCTTCCCATGGAAGTGCATTAAATTTGTTATCATCCATCCAATAGTCATCAAAGTCATGGGTCGGCACTAAGTCATACTCATAATACTGCTCTTCATAATCCATTGTGTCTACTGACTTTTCTTCTCTATAATCACTATATAGTCTGCATGCTATTGCAAAAGAAAGTCCAAACGATGAAAAAATGTCAAAAGAAAATTCCACATAGTTCAAAATTCTAACACAAGACACCGGAAGTCAGCAAACATAATCGAGAAAATTTTTAGAGACAGGGATGATGAACCATGTGAGGGTTCAACTAGTTCCTGACAGAAAAAGTAAGTGAACACAAAGCCTTGAATAATAATACAAAATCCTAATCCTCTGTTTATACCAAAACTGAAAGTTAAAAAGTTTATGAAAATATATCAATCTGACTAAATATGCAACAAAACATAAAGTTATGTCAACATTTTAGGTTTTAGACTATATTTAGCAAACAATGTGAAGAAAGGAAATTATACATAGTACGATCGGTTCTGTAGACCTCAATCCCCTCATAGACCTCAGTGTCATTGAAACCTCTTGTCAAGTTGTCAGACTTAAGAGCAGGGACACCGCTAAAACTCGATCAACTAAAGGAATTTAAACAAACTGTAGACCACGTCAAAAATGACTTTTATTTTATTTCCATGTTCAGCAAACTCAACAAGCCACTGAATGGGAAAACACAGGTCGTGTGTAGGAAGAAGACCTTTTAACAGACCTGAAAGCAGTATGAAAGCAGAAAGTTTCCCCAACAGAACAAATCAAAGCAACAAACATACTAAACGTAGACAAAGTAGGAAACTGATTTTAATTAACCCATATTTGACAAATGGATTTTCCCATTATCATTTGGGTGAGTCCACTTTCATTTTTAGGGGCATCAAGAGTGATTTTTAAATATTATTCAAATTTTCGAAGAAAATTCTTTAAGCAAACAGAATAGCCCCAGATGGGACGCCGCGTTCTGCGGCGTCACATCTGGGGCTATTCTGTTTGCTTATGTCTCCAGGCTTAAATGAGTTAACTTCCTAAAATAAAACTTTCAAAACCACCATATGGTATAAACTTGCGGCAAAATAAGTGCAAATGGTAGAGGAGACGGAATATTTTTAAATGAAAATTCAAAACTGCTTTTCCAAACTACCGTAAAATCCAAACATTCATATTATTTTCAGCATAATTAACAATTTAAACACTCTGAATTATGTTAAACAGTTATAACAACATAAATCCAAGTGAAAAATCTATATTTGCAGTATTAATTTGGTTGACATTTCAGTCTACATAAATTACACATAGGCAACAGCTGGTACAATACAGTAAATAAAAATGTGTATTCATGTTGAATGAGCCATATCACAACAAAACTGTTAGTTCTGCATGTGTAGTAACTGCACAGCTGATCAACAACTTTGATTTCAATGAATGAATAATCCAACACTCTTCTGCTTACCGGTAAATCAAAAACTTCTAGCCCTCTTCTGTGACCGTACAGGCCGGTTTGTTTTGGACCTGGTCAAAACCCCTAAGACAGCCTTTCTAGTGACAAGACTCAGAACTTCAGAAGACCAGATAAGTTGAGTATTTGAGGTCGAACAAAAATCAAATAATTAAAAAAAAAATCATAATTTCTCCTTAAACGCATATACTGTGGCAACTCATTTGAATTGCCTCAACAAGGCATTCCAATGTGTACTCACAACTAGTGAGAATTCAAAGAACAATAATTTAAAAATCTTGGAATCTCTCCTCTGGCACACAACAAATATTTGAATAAACCATATTACGAGGCCAATAAATTTATATAGTGAAACATAAATAAATAAATAAATGAATAAAAAGTTTGTGCATAGTGATCACAATTGGCAATTACATATGGCTGACCTTATTTTTTTTTTTTTTTTACTTGGGGCGTACTTGATTTAGAAATTTTAAGAGCGATCGGATTGCTCCGAGCAGCACGCTAAATCAAGGGAAAGTGGGCAAACGGAGTGCATTCCCATTACTAAATCAAGTGAGGAAAAGCAATGTTCTGAATTCGGTCGTAGCGAGTCTAATTATGAGCGATTCCATGGCTCATCTGAAGATGATTCAGATGAAGAGTACTTCCACAAGTCACAAGCACTCGCACTCTCGCTGTACGATTGTGTTTTGTATAAATATTTTGACGCCATGTTTTTTAGAGCAGGTCACGTGACTTGCTCCAACCACACCACCTTGGACGGCGGAGCGCTTCGTCACGCTCCATTGCGACTACTTGATTTAGAATCCTTATACTCCGGTCGCTCGGATCAATCGGATTGGCTATATCAAGTACGGCCTTGTAGTTATCTTTTTTTTTTTTTTTTTTTTTTTTAATTCAGTTTTACGTCCCTTTCAAGATTATTTCAGCTCATATGAGACGGGCCAATCAGTAGGTGGGGCGAAAACGGGAGAACCCCCGAGAAAAACCATCTGACACACCCGCAAGCAGAACTTGGCTTGTCTCACATGTGGCCAGAGCGGGGCTCGAACCCACACCAGACACAGCGGTGAGATGATCGAGTGATTAAGAAACAGCGCTCTTAACCGCTCGGCCACGGGGGCCGCCGTTATCAAATTTTAAAACAAATTCACCAGACAATGGTGAGCTTTCTCAAACAGTGAACAAAAAGAAAAAAAAAAAAAAAACATTTTCCTACCTATCAACCAAGTCTGAAAATTTTGGTTCTAATTCATGTATGGATGATCTTATGGCTCCTTTTTATGCCCCCAACTTTGAAAAAGTTGGAAGGGCATATTGCTTTCGGCTTGTCTGTCTGTGTGTCTGTCTGTGTGTGTGTGCGTGTGTTAACTTTTGAACGGTGAATGCTAGGGTTTTGAAATTTCTTATGCACATTCCTCATGAAAAAATAGTTGACCCATATTTTTTTTCATGTCCGAGTTATTCCCCTTTTCTGTGTTATGTCCCTTTGAAAACAAAATTTGAAAATCTTGTGTGCAAGATATCTCAAAAAGTATTTGAGCTAGAGCTTTGATATTTGGTATACTGGTTGGGGCTGAGGAGTAGATCACCAGATTAATTTTTGATAACTTTACCACAAATTTTGACAAAATTACGGAATTTTGAAATTTTGATTGATTTTTCCACTTTTCAGTGAAATTTGTAACTTTTAAACGGTGAATGCTAGGGTCTTGAAATTTCATTTACAGATTCCTCAAGTGAAAATAGTTGACCCGTAATTTTTTTCATGTCCGAGTCATGAACCCTTTTTGAGTTATGTCCCTTTGAAAACAAAATTTGAAAATCTTGTGTGCAAGATATCTAAAAAAGTGTTTTAGCTAGAGCCTTCATATTTGGTATACAGATTGGGGTGGAGAAGAAGATCACCTGATTAGCTTTTGAGGACTTTCCGTCAAATTTTGACAGAATTACGGAATTGTGAAATTTTAACTCCATTTTTAAGTGTGCATCTGTTATCACTGTTAATCCTCAAGTTTGCTATTTGTGCCCAGGTCTACACTGTTTGCTTACATGATTTTCATTGAAAAATAATGAAATGAATGAATCATATAAACTGTGCCAGGTTAGAGGCAAGCACACAGTTGGGGGCATAGTGTTTTACAAACACTTATTTCTAGTTTAACCATTATTTTGCTGTTTGCAGCAATTGCCATTTTGGAGGGGTATAAGTCAACCTGTACAGCTTAGAAAACTTTTCAAACCACAAACTGTGAGTCTTTTAATTCAAGCGAAACACTAGATTGACCACAGAAATACCACTCTCATGGCTGGTGTTCCAAACAGGTGTGACATCCCAGAAATCGGGGCCTGTAATTGCTTTGTAAAGCAATTTGCCGACAAACATGGGGGAGTGTAGTTTTAGAATGACAGATCTACCTATGGTCTAAGTATGAATGCTTTTTGATATGTGGTTGTCAAAATATAGACCTACGTACATGTAATATTTATCTTGGTAAGTATCATATTATTCAAATGTGTCCTAGATTTCGACCTCCAGCCCCACCCCTGGGCTTCCGTGCTATGGAATAAAAGTCAACCCTACAGGGTATCTATGATCCCAATAGAAATACATTCCAATGAGTATTTGTTAAGATTTTAACTTTGAAAAAAGAAAAGAAAAACACTTTGTAAATAGCACATTTCAAGGTGACCTAGATTTTGAACTCTAGCCCCACCCCCCGGACACAGACCCTGGGTCCGAACTCATGGAAACAGAGCAAACCCTCCAGGGTACCTAAAGTCCAAATATGAATGATTTTTGACAAATGATTCTTGAGATATACACCACCAGTTTGTTCATTCATTGGAGGTACATTACTCGGTGATTACCGCTACACCGTTACTTAATTTAGTGCGCAAAATATGAATTAAAAATGAAAATTTTCATCAAAACATTGCAGATTCTTCTAGATTAATGGATAAAATTTATTCCAAGGTAAGAAATTCGTAATATTATGGACATATTATGATTTCATAAGCGTCTAAAAATAATGACATAAAACGATAATGACCAAGGTTACCACCTCCACCTAATGAGGTAAATGGCGGGTCTCTGTATTTACCAAAAAGACCCGAATTACCGGAAAAACCACGAAATACCGGAAAGGCCATGATAAGATTACATTTAATCACATGTATTTGAGAGTATTTCGTTTGGTTTTAATATTTCAGAGTATTTTGAGAGAAAATTAAATGTATACAGGGTAGATAGAAGTAGAAATTTCTCAAAATGATTAATCGATGTTTGGTTTGAGTAAAGCTGATAAGGAGAGACCCGCCTATACGAGGGTGGTTCAGAAAGTTCTGTCATAGGTGTTATAACTTTGTTAATATACATGATGGGTTGCTGTATTATAACTTGATTGAAAGGGCTACATTTCTTCTTTATAATGATACCAAAACAATGCACGAACGAAATAAATACTTCGAAATACATGCCTTGAAAGACACCTGGGGTAAAACCACTGGCACGTTTTCTTGAATTTGTGAATATTATTGTGTGCGTTTCATGCGTTATATCTTTATAACTTCCGATCAAATTTTCTCCAACTTTACAGTTATAAGTAATAATATATTTAGAAAAGCAATGTGACAAAAATTGCCGTTATCGATGCTATGCTGACTTTATAATAAAGCAATGTATATGACGTCATTAAAATACGTACCCCTATAGCGTTTCTGGCACCGCTGCACCATTATATGTGTTTGCTTTTTTATAAGTTTACTATAGAGCACACTAGGATGAAACAATTAAATGGTTAAATGCATTTTAAGCTCACTGGACTACGTGTAGATGTCAATAAATGCCATTTGAATTTAAACTGTATTTTTAATGTATGTACAGCAAGCCAATTTCAATATTTCATTTTACTATAACTCAATTAAATTCAGCTGAATGATTTTGATTTTTGCAGGATATATTCATCTATGTTTCAAAAATATATTACATGGATTATATTTTTTCGAAGTCGATTTTCTTTAAATAATATTCACAAATTTAAGAAAACGTGCCAGTGGTTTACCCCTGGTGTCTTTCAAGGCGTCTATTTCGAAGTATTTATTTCTTTTCGTGCATTGTTTTGGCATCATTATAAAGGAGAAATGTAGCCCTTTCTATCAAGGTATAATACAGCAACCTATTATGTCTATTAACAAAGTTATAACACCTGTGACAGAACTTTCTGAACCCCCCTCGTACTTGCATTTTGGCAATACGAAATACTGGAAAGACCATGGAAAACGTATTTAACTTGCACGTCTAACATTCTAAACTTCGATGTTTCTTTTCACAGGTTGGTTCAGGTTACCATCTTGTAACTTGGAAGTTGCAACAGAAAAGCGGGATATAACATGTTTTATTGAAAGAAACTTAACTGTACAATGGACTCAACAATGGCGAAAATGCTATTATTTTAGTTCATTTTATACACGACCATGGGAAACCGAATGCTATTTTATTTGGTACTAAGCACGTCTAACATATCTCAGCTTTACAGGAAAATAATAACTTTAATTCATTCAATTTCCAAATGAGAGATAACTCTGTTGATATGATACCTCCCGCATTAGACAATGGCGAACCAAACTCGACAATGGCTCATACGTAAGAAACGCAATTTCATTTTTTTTCAGAATTGCCATTTCATTGAAATAAATTTTTGAAATTTTCACAGTTCAGAAGGTTAATCTCCAGTATGTAAAATGCACCTGTGGGTCCATTTAAGAAGAAGAAGAAAAGGAAGGGAAATAATATTTCTCTTGGTTACTGTATGGCATGCAAGTCAATAACTAACATATACAGATATGGTGAAAATATTGCCAATATTGTAATAAACAGTGAAGGCCTCTGAAAAATCTGATACTTGGATATTTATTGATTCAAAACATTAAATGCCTAATAATCCCTAAAATATCAGAACATTTTACAGAGTGAATGCGAAAAATAAATAGAGGTGAGAAGATGCATAGAATGCGCCAGAAATAAAAGTTATTTTGGATAAAAATGACAAAAGCAGTCTGCCACATTAATTTCAGAAATATTTTATGCCAAGAAAAATGACCAGAGGACCAATGGTCCAGTAAACGCTCACCTGAGACCTGAGATATATACATGAACTTGTTAGACTAGAATGGTACAATGCATGTATATAACCCTAGGGCAGGGTCAGAATAACTCCTGGAGTCAATGTCTTTTTCAAATCATAAAAATTCAGTCCATTTGCCAATTAATTGCAAGTTTTGTCCTTCAAATTTTCTCCATTCAAATGCATGAGCGATCTAAGTTGACCTTGCCGTGAAATAGGTCAAGGTCATCCCAGTGTCATGATTTATACAAATTTTGTAGACCTCCGTTCCTTATTGCTTCATGCCAAGTTTCAAAATCATAGGCCTTCTGGTTCTGAAGAAGAAGATTTTAAAATTTTTTTGCTATTTATAGCCATGGCGGCCATCTTGGTCATGTGACCTTGACCATTTATATAAACTTTCATTTCCTCTTCCTAAGGATGCTCCACATAAAGCTTGGCTTTGATTGGCTAGGCAGTTTCTGAGAAAAAGCTGTTTGAATATTATGGTCATCTACATCCGGGGCAGGGGCAGACAACCCCTGGGCCTAAAATATTTTCATAAGCATAAATCTTCTGCCCATTTGCTCATTCCTAGCAAGTTTTCTGCCATTACATGACATTTTCCTATTTTAACTCCCATTCAAATGCAAGGGCGACCGCAGTTGACCTTGCCGTAAAATAGGTCAAGGTCATCCCAGGGTCATGATTTATATAAACTTTGTAGAGCTCCATTCCCAGATGCTTCATACCAAGTTTCAAAACCATAGGCCTTCTGGTTCTGAAGAAGAAGATTTTTAAAGATTTTGCTATTTATAGCCGTGGTGGCCATCTTGGTCATGCGACCTTGACCATTTATACAAACTTTCATTCCCTCTTCCTAAGGATGCTCATGTGTTTCTTTTGCTCCGGAGTTAGTAAGTTATTCGGCGCCCAGGGATCTCCATCGTCGGGCAGCTTACTCAAATCTGTGAGTCCTGGCTTGTGATTCATCAGGATGTTTATCATGATTTATTTGTTTGTTCTTGATGATTCATTTACTAGTTAGAGATTCACCACGAGGACCGAAGAACTAACTAAATGTTATGAACCACTGCAGAAGCTGAGGGTGAGGTTATGGCCATGTAAAATCGATTTAAACCCGCCAGTAACTTTGTGTTACTGTTCGCTCCAAGTCGATACTTCTGTGGTGGTTCTTTTTGTTTTATGTCTTGGTGTTTAAAATATTTTTGTGCTGTTGGTGCCTTATGTATGTTTTCATATTTTTAGTTAAGTTAAGGTAACTGAGTGGCCACCTATTGGGAAAATAGCTGCTCATTCGGCTTACGAAATGTTTTCATGGTATAAGTACCTGATTGTTAGTTTGGTTTTTTCCCACCTCGGTTTTTGGAGTGGGAATCTTTTTCTGATTGCGCCTTTTCCTGATCTTTGCCTACTTGTACCTTTTTTCCACAAAAATTTTGGCTTTGATAGTCTTAGCGATTTCAGAGAAGAAGATGTTTCAATATTATGGTCATATACATGTATATAGCCCCGGGGCAGGGGCAAACAACACCCTGGGCCCAAAATATTTTCTTAAACATAAATCTTCTGTCCATTTGCTCATTTATACAATGAACTCGACAATGGAGAATCATCGACAATGGCGAATCACTCGTAAAGATTTAAATTTGCAGAATTTCTGGAATCTTAGACAAAATATTATTTATTATATAATTGAGTCATTTACTTTCATCTATGCCTTGATGTTTGGTAAAAGAATGGAGTCAAAATTCCACCGGACAATAAAATAAGGGTTGCTGAAACGCTTGACCCCTTAACTAAGATGCCTAGTTTATTGTTCCGCAAAAAGTGACGTTCAGATAAAGTGTATTCTTACCCCGTTTCTAAACATTTTATTATAACCATTTTTGCATTACCGGTACTTTAATGCCTATTATCCCTAGTTATACATTATGCATGTTTTTGATAAAAGTTTTGACACTGAAGGTGGATATAAGCGTGGAAATATGTACATGTAAATTTGACAATAGTGAATCATACTTTGTGTGGTATAAAGAATGTGCACAAAGTACCGATAATCTACCTTTGGAAGGCTCGCCCAGGAAGAATTTGGTTTGGTCAATGACGTAATTAATATTGCTGCAAGTCGTGGTTTAACCCTCTTGAGTTTAGGCTTACATTGTTTCATTAAAGCAATAAGACAGGCTTAAATCGGTATAATTGACCCTTCCGATAGGGCATTTGCTGTTGACAGTGAACGTAAAGCACCAAAGCAAATTTACACAATAATATCGAACACCATTTAGTTTCGCATGATGATGGCACCATTTGTGTGCAAAAATAACCTTTTGAAATGGTTTCGTTTGGGCTATAGACTATTTGATTCGCCATTGTCGAGTTTGGTTCGCCATTGTCTAATGCAGGAGGTAATATATCAATAGAGTTATCTCCCATTAGGAAATTGAATGAACTAAAATTATTATTTTCCTGTACAGCTGAGATATGTTACATGTTCTTAGTACCAAATAGATTAACATTCCCATGGTCGCATTTAAAATAATAGCGTTTGGCCTCTTAGTGGTTCGCCATTGTCGAGTCAACTGTAGCAAGTTTTCTGCCATTTAATTACATTTTCCTATTTTTTCCCATTCAAATGCATGGGAGACCTAAGTTGACCTTGCCGTAAAATAGGTCAAGGTCATCACAGGGTCATGATTTATATAAACTTTGTATAGCTCCATTCCCAGATGCTTCACACCAAGTTTCAAAATCATAGGCCTTCTGGTTCTGAAGAAGAAGATTTTTTAAACGTTTTTGCTATTTATAGCCCTGGCGGCAATCTTGGTCATGTGACCTTAACCATTTATATAAACTTTCATTCCCCTTTCACAAGGATGCTCCACATGAAGTTTGGCTTTGATTGGCCTAGCGGTTTCAGAGAAGAAGATGTTTGAATATTACGGTCATATACATGTATATAGCCCCATGGCAGGGGCAGACAACCCCCCAGGGGCTAAAATTTTCCATTAACATTAATCTTCTGTCCATTTGCCTATTCCCAGTAAGTTTTACCCATTAAATAGCATTTTACCATTTTTCCCATTCAAATGCATTGGCGACCTAAGTTGACCTTGCCGTAAAATAGGTCAAGGTCATCCTAGGGTCATGATCTATATAAGCTATAATGGGCCCGCGTCCCTGATGCTACATACCAAGTTTCGTGGAAATCAACCCACTGGTTCTGGAGAAGAAGATTTTTAAAGGTTTTTGCTATTTATAGCCATGGCGGCCATCTTGGTCATGTGACCTGGACCATTTAAATAAACTTTCGTTCCCCCTTCCTAAGGATGCTCCACATTAAGTTTGGCTTTGATTGGCCAAGCGGTTTCAGAGGAGAAGATCTTTGAAATTGTGAACGACGGACGACGGACGGACGCCGGAGCATGGGTATACTATAAGCTCACCTGTGAGCCTTCGGCTCAGGTGAGCTAAAAATACGAAGTCTGAAGAAAACATTCCAACTGTTAAATTTTGATAACTGCGATAACCTTGTGCTATATCATCTTTAATAAATTAATTGTCCAGTGTGAATTATCACAGTAGCAATTGACACTCGCTGTTATGGTTTTATGACATCTAGAGTAATTGGATTACCATAAGTCGCAATTCAGGTAGCTCTTATCTGCTTTAAAAAAATAAAATGATTATTTACATGTGATGGTCCTAAATAAACGTCAAACCTTTATTCTATACCTACATTTCTAATGTATTAATATGATTTATGGTATACACATTATATTTCCTAGTCATCCCATTTATTCCTACCATCTTTTAAACACTCTTTTTCTTAAACCATATTTTCCTTCATTCCTTCCATTAATTATTATTCTTGTTAAAACTACTCATTGATCAATTAGAGCAATTATTTATCCCGGGTGTAATCCATAGTTGTTCATCAATTTGAAATGCGTTCGTCTTTAATCATTTTATCAAATTATCATTTAAGCTAGTTTAGAGGCTTAATCGTTTTAAAACCTTTTAAGATAATAATAATTAGAATCTATTAGTCTATTACCATGATTATTGACTTCGCAGACAAAAATCTTTCAAGTTCCTGTGGAAAAAATCACCATTAAACTTTATATTTCAGTCATTTTCTCTCTTTTTTGATTTATCCACATTCAAGTATCTAACACTACATGTATACACAGGTACAAACAATATGTCACAAACCATGTGCCAGTGGTCTATTAAATACAGGTAAGTCATGTGACCATCACATGACCTTTTCTCACTTTCGGGTGGCAAAAGAAGCAACCTCAGGTCAATGAATGTGTAATGAACCGTAATGTTTTGATGTATGAAAGTGTAAATAATGTCAAAATATTACTTATTCATAACAAATTAATCTCCAAATATGTTTGTTCATTAATTGATGCTTGTTTCTAATTAAGTATTATAAGTATTTAGCGTTTCTTCCCGTGCGGAATAAGAAAATATGAATTTAAGGCCAAAAATAAAAATTTGTTTGTTTGCCCTCTCCCTACCTACTCACCAAAAATGGGGCCTACTCAAAAAATTTTATTGCCCTTTCACCAGATTTTTTTTTTTTTTTTTCAATGTTTCCCTAGAAAGTATTGTGTTTTCATTTAAACCATGACCCTCCTCACCATTGGATATTTTGTTCTTAAGTTCAAGCACTACAAAACATAAAATCCACCTGTAATTGTGAGTAGCTTTGTCAAAATTGTAGCTAATTCCTTTGACCAAAAATAACGCATGATACAGTAGTTCATAAAAATAAAGAAAGAAAAAAAAGCCTACCTACCTACCCAACTTTTCTAGACAGTGTAGGGTGAGGGCAAACAGAAATAATTTTAAATGTGGCCTAATAGGTTTGCATCTCAGTCAAAAGATGAAATATTCCCACGGTATAAATCATAATTCAACGTTCAATAATTTCCATGTTTGAATCAAGTTTTATAAATACAAAAAGAAACAGGAATATCTTTAAGCCGTCATTTGAGCTCTCTCTCTCTCAAGTGCACATGATTTAAATTTGTTTTGCAAAGTGAGAAAAACAAAACAAAAAACAAACAAACAAAAAACAAAACAAACTAGAAAATGTGTTTATGAAACACTATGCCCCCAACTGGTAAGCCATTTTCAAGATGTAAAAATGTCCAAAAAACGACTAAGTTCAAATTGTTAAAAAGTGACAAAAATTAATCTGAGGAGTATATCCCAACCACATGCATATCTTCAAAGCATGGTCACAATGTCTGCAAAGTTTCAAAAGTATCGGTATTAAATTGTAGGAGGAGTTGCGCATACAAGGTACCCTCTATCCATCCACTAAAATTCCCGATAAAATGACTAAGTTCAAATTGTGAAAAAAATGACAAAAAATAATCCAAGGATTATATCCAAACCACATGCATATCTTCAGACCATGCCCATAATACATGTAAAGTTTTAAATGAATTGGCATGAAACTGTACAAGGAGTTGCGCACACAAGGTACCCACTCCCCATTCATTTTCATCGTCAAAATGCTCGAAAAATGGCTAAGTTCAAATTGCGAAAAAAGTGACAAAAATTAATCTGAGGATTATATCCAAACCACATGCATATCTTCAAAGCATGGTCACAACATCTGTAAAGTTTCAAGAGAATCGGAATAAAACTGTAGGAGGAGTTGCGCACACAAGGTATCCACTATCTATTCACTTTATCAAGAATTAAAAACGGAAATAACTCTCACAGAATTGGCCCCTAGCCCCTTGAATTTACCTGAAAGAAAAAATACGGGTCCTCTTAATTTTCATATACAAACCATACCAAATTTCAAGATCCTAGCTCTAACGGTTCCTGACTGAGTGCTCACACATCACAGACTGACTGACTGACTGACATTCTGACTGACTGACTGACTGACTGACAGACAGACAGACAGACAGACAGACAGACAGACAGACAGACAGACAGACAGACAGACAGACAGACAGACTGACAGACCCAAACCAATATGCCCCCTCAACTTCTTCGAAGTTGGGGGCATAAAAAAACAACATTATTTTCATTCCATGAAATAAATCCAATTTATTCACAAATTAAAATTACTTTATGTGTAGTGTATCCATTTTTATCTACGACACTGGAATCATAACTAGAAAAAGTGCCTTGAGAGGCACGTATACCCCCGGCAGGTAGCCACAAAGCCCCCTCCCTACCCCCTACCTATACAACCCTGCACATGCTCACCCCTGACATTGAACCTCAAATCCCCGATGAAAGACAGTACCCTTATCAAGTACACCTTAGAAATAAGCACTGTAAAGCACATTGCATACAAACATGGGGGAGTGGTGTTTTAGAATGACAGATCTATTTTAGAGCAGTATACAGAGCTGACGTGTATACTCAATCTAGGACATAATCCACGGACATTGTGGGTCAGGTCCTCAGTCCTAGATTGAAATGAAAATAGAGTGTCATTCTTAAAAAAAAAAAAAAAACAATGCCCCAGACCTTGACCTCAAGTCCCACCCCCACTCCATGCATGGACCCTTGGGTCCATCCCACCCCCACCCCCATGCATGGACCCTTGGGTCTAACCCTTATGTGGTACCTATGTTGTAAGCATGAATGCTTTCTGACAAATGGTTGTCAAGATATAGACCTACAGAATATTAATCTTGGTAACTATTGTATTTTATAAATGTGTCCTAGATTTTGACCTCCAGCCCCCGACCCCTAGAGTTTGGTGCCATGGAATTTAATTCAACCCTAAAGGGTATCTATGATCCAAATAGGAATACATTCCTATAAGTCTTTGTTAATATATGAACTTAGAGAAGAAAAAAACACTTTGTAAATAGCACATTTTCAAGGTGACCTAGATTTTGAACTCTAGCCCCACCCCCCGCGCATGGACCCTCAGGTCTGAACTCATGAAAACAAAGCAAACCTTATAGGGCACCTAAAGTCCAAATATGAATGATTTCTGAAAATTGGCTCATGAGATATATGCCATTAGAGAAACTTTAACCAAAACTTTGACGCAAATTAAAGGTGACCTAGATTTTGAACTCTAGCCCCACCCCCAGGCATGGACCCTGGGGTCCGAACTCTTGGAATCAAAGCTAACCCTAAAGGGTACCTAAAGTCTAAATATGAATGATTTCTGATAAATAGTTCTTGAGATATACACCACTAGAGAAACTTTAACCAAAACTTTGTCGCAAATTAAAGGTGACCTAGATTTTGATCTCTAGCCCCACCCCCGGGCATGGACCCTGGGGTCCGAACTCATGGAAACAAGGCAAACCCTATAGGGCACCTATGGTCCAAATATGAATGGTTTCTGACTATAAATGCATGAGATATACACCACTAGAGAATTTTTAACCAAAACTTTGACGCAAATTCTACTGAACTAACGAACAAACGAACGGACGAACAGACAAAGGGAAAAGCGAAAACTATATACCCGTCGGCATAAATGCCGGGGGTATAATTATCTATTACTAATCCAAGGGATATCAGCACATATAATGATAATTAATCAACTGACTGAACACACAAACCGACTTCATTCATACTGTACCCAAAGAATGTGTCCTTTCTTTGAAGAAGGTATCATATGTAATAATCAAAGAAGCCGATTATCATGATTATGGGCATCGTAAGTTGAGATAGTGTGTCATAAAACTGTCTTCGATAGCTGAAACCGCCCTTCTTTCCAGCAAACTGATTATTATAATTGTATAACCTTTGAATAGTTTGACATGTATTTAAACTGGATCAAGTTATATTTCAATGTAATGTGAGCAATAGTTGATGTTCTTAAGAATTAAAATGGAAAAGATGGATAAGAAGAAGAAGAAACTTTCATTCATAAAAAGCGCTAATATGAATGCACTTTTATTTCTAATTTCGGTAAATATAAGGTTGGAAAAAAGGACCAGGGACTATTTATTTATTTAATTGTTTATTACTTTTTTATTTTTCCAGTATAAATGATTTTTTTTTTAGTTTGATTGCAGAGACGTGGCCGCGTTGTTGGCGCAAATTGTTAATTATGAATAATATCAAAGTAATACATATTTTTGCTCGCGCGGTTCAAACATCATTTAGGATATTTGAGACGCCCAAGAAGGTGTGAAAAATGAAATTATTTATAAAAGAGCAAACAAATCAATGATGAATACAAATGCCAAAATTATTAGTAATTTTGTATATAGCGGTCATCATCGTTCGCTGATTGAAATGACACCACACATTTCACTTTAATTCTAACTAATGTATGTAAACAACATTAAACCGGAAATGGTTTTGCCACCCGGAAGTGAAAGTTTCAACCACAATGCAACGCACACTATGTCATCGAGGTCAAGGTCAAATAATGTAAACAATAACACTGCATGTGTCTATACATACCATACATAAACATAATACACTAAACCAAAAGCCAATATTTCATGGTCTTTCCGGTATTTCGTGGTCTTTCCAGTAATTCGGGTCTTTTTGGTAAATACAAGTACCGGTAAATGGCGGGAAAGGTGACTGATTGATTTCTTTTCACGGATGAGTAGTATACCCCTATCCCCATGCCGGCTTGGGTATGAAATCTCACACTGAACTGTCAGAGCTGCCACAGTCTTTTGAGTCTGTAGTTATCGCCTTGGGTTTATACGTGGTCATCCAGAGAAAATAGTGCTGAGAGATCGCAATCGTTTTGCTTGTGGAATCTAAAGTTCCCTGCACATAATACTCAGTAATGAGTAGTATCAATAGTTTATAGATAGATAAGGAAGCGAGGTAGCCGAGTGGTTAGCGCACTGGCTTCTTGTGCTAGAGCTCCCGGGTTCGATCCCCGCCGGCGGCGAGGAAAATTTGTTGGCCCAAACTTGCTTCCCTTCGTGTCATTTGCAGGAATGACATGATACAGTGCGCCGTCCTTCGGATCGGGACGTTAACAGGAGGCCCTCTGTACTATACACTGTACGTAGGGACAGTCATCCCCTGTGCAGGTTAAAGATCCCTACACAGGTTCTATCCTCATGCATGTAGGCTCATCCTGCAAAACACACCGGAGTGTACAATGTACACCTCCCAAAAATAATCAGAAATCGATGGGAGTAACAAGAAAACAAGATAAGACTTAGTGTCAATATGGAAAAGGAATCCAGTCGCTAATTATAAACCGCCAGACGTCTACGATATCTTATGATTCTCATGGAACTTTGAGGAGCCTTAAAACATTTGGTTTTGTGTGGAAGAACTTTAAAAATCTTACAATTTATCTTCTTCCAATTCATACATGTCCATCTTCGGTGTTTTGATGTTGTTTTTTTTTTTTACTGGCCTGCTCGATTTTTGGCGAAGAAAAAAATTTAAGGTCTTTTCGGTCCGCTTGCCATTTGTAATTCCCGCCATCGTAAGGTAACCCCGGACGTCGGATAACTGAACAGCTGAGCTAACCAACTTTAATTATGCTTCAAATTGTTTGAAAATTACAAACAAAAGATTAGGATGACATCTATAATCATACAGTATTATGTACAGTCTTGGATCCGAGGTAGAGTCAATGGTCAAACGTAGAGAATTGATACCATTCCGGTCAGGTATGAAAGACCAAGGTGCCCCGCCCGAGCCCGAGCTGTCGAGCTTTACCTTTTAAATTCAAAACCTGACCATATAAGCTTAAAAATATATATATTATAACCAAATATTTGGTGCAGGTGTTTTCGTCATGGATTGGTTACAGTAAAAACGAATGTTGAAGACATTTTCCCCTCGTCTAGTACAAGTTCTATATGTTTTTAATATTCAAGCAATTAAAAATGAATAATTGTGTATAATTTAAAAACTAGGCTCGGCATATCAGCTCGGCAGGAATGCAGCTCAGGCTAGGCATGGGTTTTCATACCCCACCCATTATTCTGAATCTGTTCTTAAGTACTTCATACACCTTTATTTTCTCATCTTCACCTTCCAAAAATTGCTGGGCATAACCATATATGCATAGTCGCACTGTGAAATGTATACAGGTGTGAAGGAAGGTTCGTTACACATGTTAAACACGGAGGACAATCAAGTGACTAAAATCGATTATTGTGTATTAGTATTTGGACAGAATACTTTCAAAACAAACAACTACATGTAATCTCAAACAAACAATTAATCATTTGAAAGCAAGTATAAATCATTAATACAACTTCGTATTTCAGTTTCAAAACTTATTATCACCATTTAAATGAATTATTTTGGCTTTTTTTTTCTTCAAGAGAGGCTACCCCCGCATGAAAATAATGATGTTCTATCTCTTGAACCGTTTGTAATTACTCATTAGGTTTAGATTTCGACAAACACGTCCCAAGAACACCTTAGATTAGCAGACAAAGAATAAAAAAATCTAGAAGAATTTTTAAGAGCTAACTCCAAGCAACTGCATGAACTGGATTTATATTTTTAAAAAAATCACCATTTTTGCATTATCTTCTAGTTTCCAGCTGACTGAAATCAATAATGGAAATACAAGTAACAAAAACCGCCTTCGATTATTGATCTTTCTCTCAGGGTTTGTCTTAGTTACCTGCATTTTCAGTATTGGTTATATGTAAGCTGGGATTCAGCAGATAATGCAAAAGTGGTGAATAAGTTGCTCTACTTAAAAAGGTACAAGTAGGCAAAGATCAGGAAAAGGCGCAATCAGAAAGAAAAAGATTCCCACTCCAAAAACCGAGATGGGAAAAACTTAATTAACAATCAAGTACTTATACCATGAAAACATATCGTAAGTCGAATGGGCAGCTATTTTCCCAATAGGTGGCCACTCAGTTACCTAAACTTAACTAAAAATATGAAAACATACATAAGGTGCCAACAGCACACAAAAAAAAAAAATAATTAAAAACACCAAGACATAAAACGAAAGAACCACCACAGAAGTATCGCCTTAGAACGATCAGTAATATAAAATTACTGGCGGGCTTAAATCGATTTTACATGGCCACAATCTCACCCTCAGCTTCTGCAGTGGTTCATAAAATTTAGTTAGTTAGTTCTTAGTTAGTTCTTCGGTCCTCGTGATGAATCTCTAACTAGTCAATGAATCATCAAGAACAAACAGATAAATCACGATAAACATCTTGATGAAAAACGAGTACTCAACAGATTCAGTAAGCTGCCCGACGATGGAGATCTCTGGGCGCCGAATAACTTACTAATTCCGGAGCAAAAGAAAAACACCAGTTGGACCCCGGTGGGCCAAGCAAAAGACAAGAAGCTCCGGTCCCAACCAACTAAAATGAATAGCTTTAAGTCGGGGCCATCATAGAGTCTGACGACCGACCCACCGGCGTGCAATTAAAGAAGGCAGCATTTTTTTTTTGTATAAATTCCACATTAAACTGCCGGACTGTTGTATAAGCGTAGCCGTGCACTTTACTTTGTGACTGTAAATTATGTTTTTGAAACTGGGAGCATGACTGGCATTTTAGGTCAACTGAAATGGGAATCTCTTAAGAAAAGGAGGAAGGATAGTATCATAGTAGACTTGTATTGTTATACAAAGGTCTAAAGGGTAAAGTCAGAATACCCACTGATGACCTTATCCAGAACAATAGGTGTTGTAGAAATCAACACTCTTTGGCTTTTGACATTACTTCAGCTAGCAATGAAGCGGACAAGATTAGTTTCTTTCCACAGACTATCAGGGACTGGAATGACCTCCCTGATTCTCTGATCTCCTCTGCTGAAATGTCTGATGACTGTGTGTCCGGCCGTGTGCGATTTGTAGCTTCCGGAAGTGGAAGTGAGTTAATTCTGTTCGATTTACGTCTTCTGAAACCAGAAGAGACCTCTTCCGTCAAATCCAACAGGGGTCTTCTGGTTCTAGAAGCTCTTCTGCCTCTTCCGAATTTTGAGTGGAAGACGGAAGACGGAAGAGGTCACGTGACCGCGTTCTTGCCAACAACAATGGCTGCCTCTGCAGCTGGGCCGACTTTCAACGACTTTCACTAGCTCTTGCGAAATGTATGCTTCATGTACATTTTACTAAAAGGATTTAGTGAAAGAAAAAGACATGTTTTCATCCTTAATTTCTTTCATAGCTTGTTTACAGAATCGATTGTTTTGATTTAAGAATTATCATGGAGGCCGCCATTGCGATTTCCTCCTTTTTGAAGAGCTACTTTATCGATTACTGTTCGATTTGTTTTTGGTCTTCTGTCTTCTTTGATATCTTCCGTCACGTAATATTCTGCTTCCAGAAGTGTCTAAATCGCACCCGGCATCCGAGTTCGCATCTCTTGTGAGAGCCAGTGACTAATTTCCCTTCTGGCTCACCCCCTGGTGAAGTAATGTCAGTTTGGCGTATCACCAGTAAACCATTCAGATTCAGATCCATGAAATTTCATTCAGTTATTAAGAAATATATGACCGATTTGCTTGTTTAAAACAGGATAATAAAGGTAAAAGTAGGCAATATTAAATTCAGGAAATGGCATAATCAGAAAAAATCCCACTCAAAAAAGCCGAGTTGGGAAAAAACTAAATTAACGTATCAAAAGCCGAGTGAGCAGCTATTTTCCCAATAGGCGGTCACTCAGTTACCAAAAATTAAGTAAAATATGAAAACATACATAAGGTGCAAACAGCACAAAAAAATTCAACGCCAAAACATAAAACAGTAAGAACCACTACAGAAGTATCGCCTTGGAACGATCATTAATATAAGGATTTATCAATATTGACATGAGTGGGTGGGGTATGTAAAACAGAAATCTACTGTTTTCTTGAATCTGTTAATCAAATGATGATGTGTATTTATTGCTAATAGACGTCACTGATACTAGGAATGAGTCAATATAGTTATTATTTTAAAATTTTAAATAGCTTGGTGTAAAATTGGAAATGTAACTGGTTTTCGTGGGACCCATTTCCTGGAAAATGGAATGCATTTGAATAAAAATTACGCAAAGCCTAAATGTCTAGGATACATAATCTGACAAATTGAAAGTTATTTTGGGGTCATGGAAATGTATTTCTCTGGGAAAAGTTAGTGTAAACATGTTTTTCTGGAAAATTCTGAAAGTGGGTATTTTGGGGCGGATCGTGTGCGCTTACTGTTTGCTGAAAGATGACATGCCTTTTGTTTCAGGTTCTTATATGATTGAAGTCAATGACTACATCGAAAAATCTGTCTTATTGTTTTCAAAAAGCTAAGAAAAATGGGTCCGACGATTTCAACCCGGAAGTAACTGAAAAATGACTCACTTGCTCTGAGCTGACCACTCATTCCACAATCATATATACACAAATCCATGTATTTGCAACATATTCAATAGTCCCATGATAAAGCATGCTAAAGAATGTAGCATTGTTGACAAAATAAACAATGCTTTTTATACAGGTAAATCTTCAATTATGTATATACTGTGACCGGCTATAAGTCCATAAGGTTACTTGGGGCTTAAACTATTTTTACAGGCGCCTAACCTCACACTCAATTTCTGCAGTGGTTCACAACATTTAGTTAGTCGTTCGGTCCTCGTGGTGAATCTAGTCAATGAATCATCATGGAAAAACAAATTAATTATGATAACCACCAAGATGAATCAAAAACGAGGACTCACAGTCACAATAAGCTTCCTGGCGATGGAGATCCCTGGGCGCCAAACAACTTATTGAAATCCGGAGCAAAAGAAAAACACCAGTTGAACCCCGATGGACCAAGCGACAAAAAGCTTCGGCCCCAACTAACTAAAGTGAATAGCTTTAATTTGGGGCCATCATAGAGTCTGGCGCCCGACCCATCTCTTCGGGCTAGCGCCGATGCAGCTCTTGAAGGAGATGGAGCTGTTACTGCAGAGACTTTTAGGAAGTTCTACACACTGTGGAATTTAAGAACGAGTTTTATAGACATTCACGTAGCAGTATGGTACCAGGAATCGAATCCCATGACCTCTAGTGAATCAGATACTTCTCGGCAGTAATGTCAACGAAGTTGTTTACGCCCGATACATCATGATTGTCTTGCACATTTCATAGCGATACTGAAGGGTTTCCCATCCCAGATTCTAGATCGCTGGTTCGGCGATAGTCATTCTGGCAGAAACTTGCTGCGCGTCTTTTTACAAATTCGACCTTTTTTATGCCGCCCTTAGTAGATGGGTCCCATAATTTGGAAGCGTACTCTGGCATGCTGAGAGGTTCCTTTGCAGGAAGGAGAATGTCTGGTTGTTTGTTGTTTTTTGTGTTTTTTTTTTTTATCACCGCCGAGCGTGATTTCCCAAAACTGTTTTTTGTAGATAGTGACTCCAAGGCACGTAGCTTTAGTTGCCTCCTTAGGTACTTGACCGTTGATCATGTATGCAGACTGACAAGTATCAGGTGTGTTCGCACTTGACTGGGTTGAAAATCATCTGTCAATCTCTTTCCCACTCCTGAAAGCGATCAACGTTTTCTTGTAGTGACTGTATCAATTATCATTATCTTCTGGTTCCCAGCTTACACATAAGCAATACTGGAAATACTGGTAACCACCCCCTGAAAGAAACATCAATATTCCAATGTGTGTGTGGGGGGGTGGGGGGGGGCGTCGGTTAACTGTACTTCCAATAATAATTTCAGTAAGCTGGGAACCAGTAGATAATGCAAAAATGGTGAATATTGGCTTGAGATCACGCTGTAGAGCAGGCGATCAGGCAGGATCTCGGTCCTCTGCTGTTACGACCTTCCGAAACCTGTCAAAGCCTCAGATCCCCGCTTCTTTGCTGATGATTGTCTGCTATACAAAAACATCAAGAGTGGTGCCGAACTAGAGTCAGTTCACCAAATTCTTTTGGCCTTGGAGGAAAGGGAAATGGAGTGGCAAATGAAGTTCCACCCTAAAAAATGCCACGTCATTCACGTCAACACCAACAGACGCTTCGAGAGACAAACAGGATACAGGCTGCATGGTCACACTCTAGATGTTCTCGACAGCGGAAAGTACTTTAGGTTTACCATCAGAGATCTACTTAACTGGCACAAACTGTAGGCGCGGTAGAAACGAAGAAACATTGAACAATGTGCCACGGATGTCAAGAGCACAACATGTACCTCTCTTGTGAGACCAGTCCTGGTAGTGGACTACGCATTACCAGCATGTGATCCTACTAGTACAAATGATAAAGTCAAACTAGAGAAGGTCCATCGGCGCTCGTTGCTGTTCTATTGCGATCTCCGGATCTACGAGGGTTCGTTTCGGGTGGTTTGAAACTGGGAACATTCATTCATTCATTCAGCTGCTCTCATGTCCTCTTTGCTCTTTACTGTCTCGCCTCTCTGACTGATTCTAATCTTTTTAGTATAACAGTCCGTATTAGATTTTTTTCTGTCAGTTTTTTTTCCTTTTCGCAACGTATAAACAGCTAGTTTGTATTATTTTTGATACTCGTTCAATTGTGTATTTTTTCACGCTAGGAAAAGATTCATATAAGCTTCTGATTTATTGATTTCATTATTGTCACTTGTGAATGTATTTATATATAAACTAGTGTTTAAACTAGATAAGGTGCAAAGGCAGGTAGCTCGTTTCATCCATTCACCATACCATATAAAACAGACGGTAGGACTTAATACTGCGCTATTAAAACCTTGCTCCTAGTCACTTGCATAAAATGTTCCAACTTAGATAGTACATTATCAAACTTAAGATCGGTTGCAAACAAACACGATATTCTACCACAGGCAAAATGTAATATGTTTAAAGGTAGCTTATAATTTTCTGGAGTATTAATATGTAACAGTATTCCAAAAGATATAAAAAAACTCATCTTCATCATACATATTTAGCAAACGATGCTTTGAATGGATTATACGTTAGTATAACAACTACATGTATAATGTGTTGACCCCTACCGTCCGATCGTCTGTTTTATGTGTCATTTCTTTGAATTTTACTTGTTTTAACGCACAAATTCTAAACTAGCATGTCAGTAATTTATATATATTTTTTTTATTTTTCAAATTAATATATTTTCATATCAAGATTTAGTCTGGAGTGTTAATATGTAACAGTATTCCAATAGATATCAAAAACTCATCTTCATTATACATATTTAGCAAACGATGCTTTGAATGGATTACGTTAGTAAAACAACTACCATGTGTTGACCCCTACCGCCTGACCATCTGTTTTATGTCCGACCGTCTGTGTCATTTCTGTGAATTTTACTTGTTTTAACGCACATTTTCTAAACTAGCATGTCAATAATTCAATTTGTTTTTATTGTTCAAATTAATATTTTCATATCAAGATTTATCGCTAATTTGAGAAACTTGAAGTACTGCAATTTGCAAACCGCAGTATTTCTTTATATGTTACGAAATTGTATATATGTTAACTTGTTCAAGAGTGCCCCAAGGAAGATTGGATTTGCCAAATGGGTCACCCTCTTATAATAAAGAATTTATTTACTTACTAACCTCAAGGTCAGGTATCTCTGGCAACCTGTATTTTCAATACTGATTATTTCTAAGCTGGATACCAGTCGATAATGGTGAATGGAAATTATTCTGAAAGGAATCATGGATATGTAATCCGTATGGTCAAAGATCTTGTATGGGGGAAACTCGAATGCAGAGGAAAAGGGATAAGTTGACAATACATTCTATTCACCATTTTTTGCATTATTGGCTGGTTTCCAGCTTAGCAATAACCGATAATGGAAATACGGGTAACCAAAATGATTTTAATCGCACTCGAGGTCAGGGTGGTTTTGATTACCTGCATTTCCAATAGGGATCGTGGAAACACCCAAAACCACCCTAAAGCACACAAAACCACCCCAAACCACATCAGAACACATTCAAACCATCTCAAAACTCATGTATTATATCACAAAATAGATATTCTAGCAATGTCAATATCAAAACCTAATCATAAATAACACCAAACCAATTCAACATCACCCCAAACCAAAATGAAACTCCCCATAAACATCCAAAATTTACACCACTTCAAAACACCCCAAACCTTAATACCCCAAACCACGCTAAATCACATCCAAACCACCTTAAACATTCATATACACAAGTTGCATGCATACAGTGTGTGTTGGTTTATTTGGACTTTTTCTAGGCAAACTTATATGCTATGTGTATACCCATATTATCCCCATATGATACTAGTTTGGGGGTTCATGGTTCTGAATCCCAATAAAACCTGATTTGTGATAAAGTTTATATGTGTTTAAGATGCGGTTTGGCGTGGTTTTGAAATGGTTTGTTGTGGTTTGGGGTGGTTTGGGGTGGTTTGGGGCGTTTCCACATTTTTGTAAGCTAAACCAGCCGATAATGCAAAATTAGTGAATTAAAGATGGTTCATCTGTAACTTTTACCCCTTAAAAACAATGCATAATTAGCTTATTGCAGCCACAATTCAATAGAAATATTTTGGTTAAAAAATAAGGTAAAAGTTACAGATTAACCATCTTAAAGAATCCTGACCATCATCCGGATGAAGGAGGAGGAGGGTCTTCTTCTTCTCCTGATTCGTATAAGCCTCCTATATGTAGGAGAACCCCTGTACTCAGGGTAGGTTTACGTTGATTGTCGTTGAGTGTCTCTGGGCTATTTCAGGGGGAAAACTTATCTACAACGACGACGACTGCACGAAACGGGTTATGGTCAACTCTTTTTCCAACTCGTCCCTAGTCAAGTGGTACTTTTTAATTGGTCAACTCGTACTGACGTAAACTCGTACCTTTAGTCAACTCGTACTGTTTTTTGTCAACTCGTACTTTTGAAATAATCTTATATATTTTATGAATATTTATTTGACAAATATGATGGTTTGCATTTTATTGTGCCTTTTCTTGAAGCTGTACAAGCACTACATGCATGACATAGTTATGCTTTAGTTAATTAAATCATTGACCGTGTGAGAAGAATTTATCTGAATCTCATATTCAGGCTTAGACATGCATGACGTAAATCATCACCTGAGTGAGCGGATTTTACTACATAATAGTAACGATTAATTGAATGTTTTACCTACATGGCCATGCAGAATGGGAACGACTGCGTCTTTTAAATTATTTTATATAAAGTTATCAGTTTTATCAGTTTTATGATTTTATCAATTTTAGCATAAATGGGGAATAAAAGAAAAACTGAAAATTGCATGTCATGCAACAAGAAGGTGGCGGGGAGACAGCATGCCATTCAGTGTGATTCCTGTGGCATGTGGCAACATAGAAAATGTTTTACTTTACACATCATTTTCAAAACACGGAATTCACTTTGAAAAGCTAAATCCTGCCCACCCTCACTTCGCATACTGTTCATAGAGATATTAAATTTTGTCTCCAGATGCTAGAAACAAAATAATTTTAAAATTGTGCCCTCCAAATTGTTTTATAAAAATAAGATTATTTGTATGATTATTTGCATTACACATTTATTAGTTTGACATTTTATTATTATTTGTCTAAATTTCAGTAGAAAATAATACTAATAAAGCTATTGTTGTACATTTTATGAAGTTGCTTTGATCTTTGTAATCAGTTTTGCAAGAATTAAATATATGAATAAATTCTTACTTGCTTTTATGTCTGAAAAACGTAGTCTAACCCCCAACAAAGACTCACTGATTGCTCCATAATTGGATACAATTATCTACTCTAATTTTAACCTCAACATAACAAAAGGGGTGCGATTGGCAAAAGTACGACTTGACCAATTTTAAAGTACGAGTTGACTAAAGTAAAAAGTACGAGTTGACTAAGGTAAAATGCGGTACGAGTTTTTTAGTACGAGTCGACAACAGTACGAGAAAAAAAAAGTACGAGTTGACCAGCACCCCACGAAACGACTCGGTTTAGTTATGAAGGGCCGGATAATCTGATAGAACAAAATTTACCTACTCACCAATGGCATTTCCAATTTCCAATTTCTCTACGAAATTAAGTATTCTTTCAGCGGCCTTGGACACAGCTGCCTCGAGAATCATAAACAGTATGCATTACATTATCTTTTCCTGAAATATGTATCCGGGAGCGGTGGGTTCCTGATTCTTTAAACGGTCAATGAGCCAGGCCCGAGGTAGGGAGAGGGGGGGGGGGGGGTGGGGGTGTGGGGAGGAGGAGGGGGACTCGCTTATGAAATGGATATGCCGCCCTAGGTTAAAAAGAATGGGGGCTTACAGAGCTGACTCTTTTCTTTACCTTTTTTCCCTTGCCTTTTTTTTTTATTTTTGGAAAAAGTAGACGGCACACATCGCGGGAGTGGATGACGCTGAGCCGGCTGCTAGCCCTGCAGTCTATGTGTCCGGCAGTGGTGCGTTTTCCTTTACCGGAATGGGCCTGATTGCCAGAATGGACTTTTATATGTGTCCAGGTGCACTATTTATTTAATTTTTGAAGACATAATCAGTGCTACAGATAAGCAGCGTATCTGCGTAGGCTGAGGCTATCCGCACGACGGTCGTGCCGATAACGCCGCTTATCCGCACGACGGTCGTGCCGATAAGCGGCGTTATCGGCCCGACCGTCGTGCGGATAGCCAATGCTACAGGTATTGGCTATCGGCACGACGGGAGTATGGGATTTTCTAATAAGCTTATGTATGCATTAAACCATGAATTTGTCATTAAATAAATTAATAATGTGTTTAGCTATTGAAATACATTCGAAAATACTGACATTTTTGTTAATTATGAATAAGAAAGCGAGTTTGATTTGTTTATTCTAGCTGATGTAAACTGAATCACAGTCCGGGATCACAGTAAATTTCTAACATAGGAGAAAAATATAACCGTTGTAAATGCTTTTTAATTGTGTTATTGAAATGTTTCCATTCTCATTGTTAAAATCAAAGGCTGTTTATTCTTTTGGATCACGAAAAGGTTACTATAATTACTTTCTCATTTACGCATACGCGTGACTGATTTTTACAGGTAAAATCACAGGTAAGTCAAGTTCAGCAAAATAATAATTTTGTTAATTAAAAAGTAAAAATTCCTGCATGGGTAATTTTCTGTTTCAGTTTTGAAGCCAGTGTATAATATTTATCAACTTAAACGTACCCATTTCTAAACAGTTTTAACATTTGGATATCGATTTCCCTGTCGTGCGGATAACGCCGCTTATCGGCACGACGGTCGTGCCGATAAGCGGCGTTATCGGCACGACCGTCGTGCGGATAGCCAGTGTCATCTGCGTATTTACCCAATTAAAATGTCTTAAAACCCAATTAAAATTTACAGGTCTGCGTACTGAAAAGCAAAAGAAATCTTCGATACGCAAATCAGTTTATTTTCTTTGTGTACAGCCCTATTCCAATTCATGTCAAAATTCAGGATGTTTACATGAAACTGTGCTTGCACATGCGTGTAGTAACGTCTATTTTTGGAACTTGGTTCCCGTTTCACCATTAATATCGTATACAGTGTTTTGATGATCAAGACTATGAGCCAAGAATTTCATCCAATCGATTTTTGCCGCCAGGTTGCGCTAGAGAATAAGCTTGCGCAGTATGAATTGTACTTCAGTTTGACTGGGAGAAAAGGAAGCCCACGTTTTTAGCTTCTTTCAATAATGACCCATCAGATTTAATTTGTTGTATGTAAAGTTAAGAACACTTGTTAAAATTTTATTTTTCATTATTTCCACACAAACAATTCATTGATTCTGCAATTAAAAGCTAAAGAGCATCCTAAAATCTTGCGCAACTTACGATCTTTGTGAACTGTACCCCACCCACTATGTTTGTATTACAGACAGCGTGATGGCTCTGCATCTAGTTGCAATAGGAGTTTTTATCAAAAACAGATCATGTTCAGATATCACTTCATTGAGAAAAACACTGTTTTTTACTACAGGAAGCAGCTTCCAAAATATTTTGTGTCATTTGAAATGTGGATTTTTGCCCTTTCTTAATTTTAATGCTTAAAATAGATTTAACAAGTATTAGCTTTTAGATAAAGCTTAACAACATAGACCTGTATCAGTGATAATTGAGGATAATTTTTCAAGTATCACTTCCAATGTTATAGCAAATGAGCTGAGATACCCTTAAAACAAGAGGCAAATCAGTTATTAATGAAACACATGATTTTTGTTTTTAATTATAACTTACTTTCATCCTCTATTAGGATACCCAATACAAAAACGTGAAGTACCCAATTCGAAATTTTAAAAATTATATTTTTACCCAATGGAATCTGAAATACCTAATTAAGCCAAAAAGAAGTGGGTAAATACCCATTGACCATCAATCCTTATCTGGAGCACTGCATAATACTCAGTAATCTGGTAATGAGGATGACGCAGTATCAATAGATAGATAGATAGACATTGTGGCCTAAAATATGCTTTTTACTGCACATATAACAATTGGTTCAAGAATTGTGTGGTTTAGGTACCGCAAAATTGTGTTCGATGCGATGGGGTAGACGCCTAGCTCAAATGCTTATGTATGCTTGGGTCAGCGGTGCGTTCCTTTACCGGAATGGACCGGAATGGTCTTGATTACCGGAATGGACTACTGGAATGGACATTTATATGTGTCCTTGAGTACTTTTCATTTTGTTTTTGAGGACAGATTGGCCTAGAATATACACATACCATGATTACTTCGAGCATCACATGGTTATGGTACAGATAAATTGTGTTCCGTACGGTCGAATAGACTGGGTAAGTGCTCATATATACTTATATAGGTCCCCGTCACAGTGCCAGCACATTTTACTCATTTCTTTTTCTATTCACCCCTGTGTTTGCTATAGAACAACCACTGGTGATCTCTACATTTCAACCAAAGAAACCTCTGAACAGTGACCCTACCCCGGACCCCAACACTGAGTTACCCTAACCATCCTGGGAAGTCAATTTTGCTATACTGGGATGAATTTTATATTATGCTAACTATTCATATGACTACAGAAGTACATTTTATGCAGATAAAATACATTTAAAGCACCCAAACCCATAGCATAATGTCCATTCCGGTAGTCCATTCCGGTAATTATGTCCATTCCGGTAAAGGAACGCACCCTTGGGTCAGTAATAGAAATAGAAATGTATAAAAAGTGTTGTCACTGTGATCGTGACGGTCACGGTCACAGTGACAACACATTTTATTCATTTCTATTTCTATTTGCACCTTTAATGTAGAACAACCCTTGAGATCTCTGTTATATTTCTATCAAAGAAACCTCTGATCAATAACTGCTGCACCCCAGACCCCACTCCTACTGAGCTACCCTAAACCACCATGTGGAGCTAGTTTTGCTATACTTTGATGAAACTAAGCTCATGCAATCTACTTAAATATGACTTCAAAAGTAATTTTTGTTTAAATAAAATGCATATAAAGTACTCGATGCCATAGATAGATGTCCATTCCGGTAAAGAAACGCACCCGTCCGGCAATGCGCGATCCAGTGCCTACCCTCACTGGAATGGCTTGGGGTGCGACTCTGCATTTTTCTTTCCCGATTCAAAATGATAACAAAAGAAACATTAACATAAATCAGATTGATACTGGCTGATGTATCACAAAATAAATTTGAATAGAGAAGGAGTAATGACGAAATTAACAACCAACAACGGATGGACAGGACTGGATGGTTTTATTGTCGACCGGTTTCGGTAATACAGTTACCTTTTTCAAGACGTTTTACAAAGAGAATTTTTTTACTGTTCAAAGTACTAAAAAACGGATCAAAATAGTCACGTGATGTTATTGTTCTAAAAATAAATTTGATAGATATTTTCCATTTGATCGCCACCATATTGGGTTTTACAGTGACTTTTTGTCCAGTCATTGGTCAGTCTATTCATTTGTATTTCGTCTGAAGCAGACATCTAAAGGAACAAAAGAGGTGTGCATTCGCGGTTCGCTGTATGGCTACCATAAAAAAGAAAAGAGGCTAATTGGCATCATTTAACGCAAGCTTAAACACACTGGCTAAAAATTGCTTATTTGACATTTCGGAACTTTCGGTTTTTCTTTTGTTGAATATCTCGTAAAAGGTTGCAGATATTATCCTAATATTTCATATTTGGATACATATTGATGATATGCATTGAATGTGCCATGAAAATAGACAATCTGAGAACTTCATTTTTTCACCCCATTTTCTGCAACTTTTCAGAAAATTTTAGTTGACAGTAAAATTTAGGGGGTATGGTAGCTTAAACTTAAATATTTCACATCTTCAAATTAATTGCACTGGTTCGATGTTTATTTTAGCAGCAGTATATGTGTACATGGTCTTCTAAGTCAATGTTTCTGTCTTTAGTGTGCTAGTTTTAAAATTTTGGGTGGTTTTATGAAATGGGCTTTAAGAATCAAAACAGACGAAAAAAGGCTTAAAATAGCGATTTTCAAGCTGTTGGTTCTCTCTTATATGCCCACTACCCTATATATTTCTTTATTTTATTCGAACAATATAACCAAGTTCTATATTGTGGGAAAATACAAGAAAAAGTTTGAATCTACAAATACACATTTGGCACATTTCAAAATATTGATTTTTTTCGACTCTTCAAGTATGGGGGTAGGGTTCGAAAACAACTCGTATAATTTTATCACCAACTTCAAGTTGCAAATTTTTCTATGATTATGGTCCAAAATAGTCTGCATTATGTAAATATTATGACTTTTGAAAGCATTCTAGGTGTATTTTTGTTCAAGACATGTATGTTTAAAAGAATTCAAAATTAAATTAATTTTACTAAATTTTAGGAGGTCTCATTCAGAGGCCTATAGCTTGAAAAAATGCACACTACCCTATACATATTTTGTTTTCATATGTCTTGTGTTGTATTTTGGAATAAAAAAAGAGTGGTTAGAAAAAAAGTTTGAATACTTTTTCATTGGCAGCGAACATCCTTAATAGATAATTACATTTGATAAAAGTTACAAGATAACTTGCACGTAATACTCAGTTGATGGTGTATGCAATATGAATAGATGGATAGTATAATATAATAACAGTGAGGCAAGGCAGGGGATCTGGCATTGTTCGACATGGAGACCGCGAGGCTAGGGGTCCGGTACCGGACACTGAGACACTTCCTTTTTACTAGATATCAACATCTATCATCATGAAATAAAGCCGCAGAAATAATCTCCTCAAGTATATAGTACGTAGAGGGCAATAAAACATACTTTCTTACGAGAAAGTATGTAAAGATTTACTACTCGGCTGAACAAGTATTCACCTGTCCGATTGTCAACACATACTGCTAAGCTAATCTGTTACAGTCATGTATGATGTATCTCACATACATGTATATGTATTGGTGTGTCCGGGAATGATGATGCGTCAAACTAACATAGAAAGTGTTTAAATATTCCCTTGCATATCCACAAAATCTTACATAACCGTAAACAATATTTTTATCGCTATGACACTATCTTGGGCATGATGAATGTACAGAATCCTAAACAAAAATAGAATCTGATTGATTGACACCCGATTGACCAATGAAAACAAGCTGCCCAGCACATGCGAAAATTTTGACTAATCAGCGATTACCAATATTGTAAACAGTGGTTTAAAAATCATCAGACTATTATCTTAGCCATACATTTAAAAAAAAAAAAAAAAAAAAAAGAGCAAAATTAATAATTTATCTCAAGTATTAAAATGGCAAAATTGGAATTAACACTTATGTAATGGTTATGTTGTCTCTGTTTAATTGTTTAATGATAAAATTGTCTCTTTTCTCAAATTGTTCATGAAAAGAGCCTCTTTTCGCTATCTAGACCTACCTACTATAGAGGTTAATTAAGGTGTTAAGGAATAACAGTGAAGTGTTAGGTTTCTCTTCAATATTGTACATGGTGAAGTACTATGGTGCTGACTGATGTTTGTACAATGTACATGCCTATGATGTATACATGTTCATGGTGCTTGTTTTAATAAGAAAAGTTTAAATGTGGTCACAAGAATGTTTTCAGATAATTTTGTCAGAGTCTGATTGACATTGTTTTATATGGCTTAATACACGTATACTGGGGATTTTAGGATTTTCTAAAACTAACATGGCAGCTAGCCATCAAATCTTTCTTATTAATTTTCCCCATTCAAATGCATAAGCGACCTAAGTTGATCTTGCTGTAAAATAGGTCAAGGGCATCCCAGGGTCATGATTTGTATAACTATTGAGCTTGAGACCCTGATGCTACATGCCAAGTTTCAAGATCCTAGGCCTTTTGGGTCTCGAACAAGAAGATTTTTTAAAGGTTTTTGCTATTTATAGCCCTGGCGGCCATTGAAGTTGGTCATGTGACTTGGAGCGTTTATAACTTTTTGTTCCTCCAGCCTAAGGAAAGGGCCTGTTACAGGGTATGGGAAAGTAACATGGAATTTGTCCACGCTTTAAATTTGATTATATTGTGCACATTTGATGCCTTGGGTAAGCATTCTATTCTGGTCAAAATAAGTTAGGGATCAAACTTTTAAGGATGCATTTTTGGGCCAATCGATACAGAATCAAGTTTTCATTTATATGGTAGATTAGCAGTTTTATCGCACTTTCATATGCCATCAATTTTGAATTGTGCATCATATGACTTAAGCACAGATGTTCTTTAAACCAAACTACCCTAAAAACCAAAGTGATAGAAAGTCCATAAAGACCGATTCCACAAAAAAATTCAATTTTGCATATTCATGAATTTTTTACGAATTTGCACGATATATAGTCAACAAGATTCATCAGTTCTAAGGGCAGCCAGCTACAAAAGATTAGAAATTTCTAGCCATTTTAAAAGTTTTGCATGATCAAACTTACACACCATTAATTTTCTAATACCACTTTCATTTTAAGGGTAGTGTGATTAAAGCCTTGTCTTGTTGAATGTAAAGACTATTGTTTCAATCCTCAAGTTTAGAAAGCTTACAAATAGAATAACCTTGATGATAGAAATGTTACATTTTACCAGCAGTTCGAAATCTTGTGGAAATTGCGCATCAAATGTTTGATCCCTAACTTTATTTGTCAAGTATATAACCATAGTGTATACAAGTATAAGCATTTTCAAAATGCTTGAGATCTCTCAGCACTACTTTCACCGTATGACCATGTATAAACCCATGGCGATAACCACAGACCGAAAAGACTCTGGCAGCTTGGTTCAACGTGAGCTTTCATACCCTAGCTGGCATGCGGTATTTAGTGTGACCCAATTGGAACTGCCTGTGTCGGTGGTCGATTAACAACAAGATTCTTGCCCTGTTCAGTTATATATGCGCTCTTGCCATGGCTAGATCGCAATTACTTTGTACAAAATATATTAAATTTCATTGACAATTTATGACCGTATGTTTGATTTCAGTACCAAATGTGGGGGTACCCTGTTAAAAACATGTATACACTGAGCCATATGCCATGTAACTGATGTTAAACTATTTTATGAATTAACTATATTGTTGGTTAGTTTGTTGATAGTTAACGTTTTTTTTAGGGATGTCAACGAATGCCGAAATTGGTATTCGAATATTCGCATAGGATATTCGAATATATTCGAATATTCGAATGATATACACATCTACATATCTATGCCCAAGAGACCAATTACGATGACTTACTTGGTGGTACATATATTGAAAATATGAGGTACATGTATGTGCATTATATCGTATCTGGACTATACCAATGGCGCCATGTAAGAAAATCATAAAATTTTGCACAGAAAACTAGACAATCTGGATGTGTTAACTAATGACAAATCTTTGGGGCTCTGTCTGAGAAAGCAACGACACACCATTTATGTCAAGCCAATATTAAGTTCTGCATGCATGTCGTTGATATCCGCCACCAAGAATGCTTAGGGTCTACATGTACTTTCTGAAAGGTCTGTGACTGTGATGTTCCTAAAGGGTTGAGTTGTCAATCTATCCAGCCATCTTAAGTTTTCACGTGACACAGCTCAAATTGTAGGACTTTCACACCTTAAAATCATTTATTAAAAGCAAGCAATGCTTTCTTCTCAACTTGAATCAACAAAGTGTCACTTGAATCAACAAAGTGTCACTTGAATCAACAAAGTGTCAAACTGTTAATTGAACAATCTCAATTTGCAAGTGTGTCAAAATGTTGATCATCTTGAATTACTCAACAGACAAGCATGCTTGCTGGTCATATTATTTTTCGACTTTGGCCTTAAATTTGAGTCTTCCTTTAAACTGATACATGACAATATTGCAGGTTAGAAAATTATGCGAATATTCGAATCCTGAAATCTTATTCGAATATTCGTATGAAATGCGAATATTCGAACATTCGAATATTCGTTGACATCCCTAGTTTTTTTTTGTAGCTGGATAATGGAAGAATACTGATTTTTGTGTGTTAGCATACCCCCATATTTCAGCTGTATAATTAGTAATCTGCCAATTTTAGATATCAAAATTGCCATGCTCCAAACTTTGCCAAGATAACTTTTTTACTTAAAAACTGTCTACATATGTTTAGAATACTTTGATGAAATTTCATGAAAATCGAGGACGTGTAACATGTTTCTTTAAAGCATTGAATTCAATATATACTAATTCATGGAAATCTAAAACTACACAATAATTTTCTTTCAATATAAACCTAATCAAAGTCGGCAATAAATATAAATTGGTTTGGATAATCATACTAGTATGATTTTAAGGATGTTCGCTGCTAACATTTGACATTTCGGATCTTCCGGTTTTTAGATCACCTGAGCAGAAAGCTCACAAACTTTATGTGGAGCATCCTTAGGAAGAGGGAACGAAAGTTTATATAAAATGGTCATGGTCACATGACCGAAATGGCCGCCATGTCTCTAAATAGCAAAAACCTTTAAAATCTTCTTTTCCAGAACCAGAAGGCCAATGATTTTGAAACTTGGCATGAAGCATCAGGCAATAGAGCTCTACAAAGTTTATATAAATCATGACCCTACGATGACCTTGAACTATTTTAGGGCAAGGTCAACTTAGATCGCGAATGCATTTGAATGGGGAAAATAAGTAAAATTGATATGTATGCAACTATGCATATATTATGAAAAAGGGAAGTGTTCGCACATGGGAAATTGCTAAGGTTAGCCATATCCTCTCAACTTAGCCTGTCTGTGCTCGATTTTTCATGCTCATAGATAAAAAGATAGATAACTCTAAATAAGGCATCAATTTAAAGTACTCTCTGGATTCAATATGACTGAGCACAAAATTTTTATGCAGTTTAGAAGATACATTTGTAACTTATCCTCTCAACTCAGCTTGTCTGTGCTCAACTTTTCATGATCATAGGCAGAGAAGGTAGCAAATCTGTGTAAGGCTTCAATTTTCCTTACTTTCTAAGTTCGAAATACATGGTACTGCAGAGCACATGTTTTGTTTTGTTTTGTTAATTAACTTTCTCATCATTTTATAAAAAAGAAAAAAAAATAAACTCAACCTTTCTTAGCACAAGGGAGACTTACAGATTGAATTGTGTACTATATTTTTGCTAATTAGGTACATGTACAAAGTACCTGTAGTTCAAGGAGAATACCTGCTTGATATTGGCATATAAGGCATTAGGAATAAAACCATTTGATACAAATTAGTATTATGATATATAATTATGCACTTAATTAGTTAATTAGTTCTTTGACTGCTTTTACTATTCAGTCAGGGAACCACAAAAGTATCTTACAGAATGTCATTAGATGTCAGTATGACTGGAAGTTGGGCATTAAGCATTCACATTCATCTTATCACTGTCATTGGTAGAGTCAGAATGTTCATTAGCACTGCTAGACTTCATGGGTGTGAACCATGTTGCCTCTGCGTTTAACGTGTTAGAAGCACCAGATTCCAGAGTCTGTGGTTTATGGATGTTCATAGGAGGCATACCAGCCTTTGAAGTGGAGGCAACTGCAGGGGCCACTAAAGAGGTTTTTGTCATTGATTTAGAGAGTGGTACACAATCTCGATGAACTTCTAGTTTGAATTTCTTACACAGTGATTTCAAGTCATCTTCACTAGTAATGCGAACCGTTATATCTTTTTGAGCAGGTTTATTTGCCGGCATTCGAACAACAATTGTTCCATCACGTGTAAAGGCATCTTTCACCATGCCTGCCTTTTTCAGTTGCCTGGTCTTATAGAGGACACCACTACGTTTCTTTGTTAGATCCTCACGAATGCAAATTCAGTCCTTTTCAGGTTTGGCATCATTATCAGCACGCAGCTTCTCCATTGGATCTTTTGTGAGGATACGGCCTTTGGTCCTGCAGGAGACAAATTTGACAATTATATCTGACAGCCTTTTGTCAGCTGGACTCTTCTTGGTGCGATAAATTCTATGGCACCTGTCTACTTCACCATAATATATTTTTGGTGTAATATAGTCATTCAGCACTTCAATAGCTTGGTCTTCTGTGGATAGTTCAGGGACACCTGAGATGATTATGTTGTTTCTTCTTGAATATTGTTCAAGATCATCACACTTTTGGTTAGATGATTTCAGTTCAGCTTTGAGTTCTTGAACTACATTTGTGAGTTCTTGAAGACAACCGATTTAACCCTTGGCTACTACAGGCTTTTCAGTTTTCGACCCAGGTTCAGAGAGGGATTCAGACTCTGAATCTGAATAGTTTACTGGTGACACGCCAAATGACATTATTTCACCAGGGGGTTCGGATGGGGGAGAAATTAGTCCCTCACGAGTGTAGCGAACTTGGACACACAGTCATCAGACATTTCAGCAGAGGAGATAAGTGAATCAGGGAGGTCATTCCAGTCCCTGATAGTCTGTGGAAAGAAACTACTTTTGTACGCTTCTTTGCTAGCTGAAGGTATCTGAAAAGCCAAAGAGTGTTGATTTCTACAACGCCTATTCTTTGGGATAAGGTCAACTGTGGGTATTCTGGCTTTACCCTTTAGACCTTTGTATAGCAATATAAGTCTACTATCCTTCCTCCTTTTCTTAAGAGATTCCCATTTCAGTTGACCTAAAATGCCAGTCATGCTCCCAGTTTCAAAAACAATTTCCCGTCACAAACCTTGCCGCACGATTTTGTACCTTTTCCAGTTCTTCCTGGAGGCCATGAGTGTGAGGGTCCCAAACTGAGCTTCCATATTCCAAGACCGGCCGCACCAGTCCTTTATAAGCTGCTTCTTTCACATCTGGGGGACAAGAATACAAATTTCTCCTTAAGAATCCGAGAGTTCTGTTAGCCTTTGTACAGACATTGGAAATATGAGTATTGGCCATGTAAAACCGGTTTAAGCCCGCCAGTAACTTTGTGTTACTAATCGTTCCAAGTCGATACTTCTGTGGTGTTTCTTTTTGTTTTATGTCTTGGTGTTTAAATTTTTTTTTTTTTTTTTTTTTTTTTTGTGCTGTTGGCGCCTTATGTTTGTTTTCATATTTTTAGTTAAGTTAAGGTAACTGAGTGGCCACCTATTGGGAAAATAGCTGCTCATTCGGCTTACGATATGTTTCATGGTATAAGTACCTGACTGTTAGTTTGGTTTTTTCCCACCTCGGTTTTTGGAGTGGGAATCTTTTTCTGATTGCGCCTTTTCCTGATCTTTGCCTACTTGTACCTTTCCATTTCAAATCATTTGTGATAGTTACACCCAGGTATTTTATGCTTTCAACGTTTTCCAGTAGAGTGTCCTCAAGGGTGTAGTTAGCCTGTATCTTACTAGACCGTTTATTTGTCAGCTGCATCATGTTGCATTTGACGGGTTGAAATCTCATTCCCCATTTCCTAGCCCAACTGCCTAAACGATCAATGTCTCTCTGAAGTTTCAATGTATCCTCTTCATTCTTGATTTCACGATAGCAAACACAATCATCAGCAAAGAGTCTTATTTCAGACTCAATGTCTGCTGAGATGTCATTTATTATACAAGGAAAACAGTAAGGGGCCCAGAACGGTGCCCTGAGGGACACCCGACACAACTGGAGCCCAATCCGATTTAATACCATTAACCACTACCCTTTGTTGTCGGAAACAAAGGAAAGCATTTATCCAATTCAGTGTTGTTCCACCTATTCCATAGCTAAACAATTTGCTTTTAAGGAGTTCATGGGGAGGAGTATCAAAAGCCTTTTCAAAATCGAGTATAAAAGTGTCGACCTGGCCTTTTTTGTCTAGGATTTTGGCCCAGTCATTTATCACTGTAGTCAACTGAGTTTCACAGCTATGCCATTTCCTAAATGCGTGTTGCCTGTCCGACAAGAGTTCATGTTCATCAAGATGGGCCATAATATTTGAGCATACAATATGTTCAAGAAGCTTACAAGGAATGCATGTCAAAGAAACAGGGCGGTAATTGCGGGCAAGTGACCTGTCGCCCTTCTTAAACAGGGGGCAAATATTAGCAAGAGACCATTCTTTAGGAATTTCACCTGTATCAATTGACTGCTGGAAGAGATGGGCGAATACCGGCCCTAATTCCACAGCCAGTTCCTTTAGGACTCTGGGATGAAGCTCATCAGGCCCTAAGGCTTTAGACGGGTTTAGACTTTTGAGAAGTTTGGTCACCCCTTCCTTTGTGACCACAATATCATGCATGAATGGGGCAGATCTATCCATAAGAGGGACCTGTTTGTATTCACTTTTAGTGAAAAAGTGAAAACATCCGAGAACTGACCATTAAATTCTTCCGCCTTCTCAAATTCGGATTGTGCAATTCCACTTCCATTTCTCTTTTTCAACGGGGGAATGAATACCTTGGGTATCCTTTTTCTGACTGTTTATGTACCTGTAAAAATCTCTAGGATTAGCCTTAACATCTCCTACCAAGTTGTTCACGTAAAGATCATGCTGCTTCCTGATATCAGCTTTGATCTCTTTCCGTAAAGATTCAAATTTAGATCTAAATTTTGCACTACCAGTCTTTTTAGCTTTTGCATGAGTTGCATTTTTTCTGCGAATCTTCCTCCTTATTTCAGGTGTTATCCAAGGGACAGAGGAAACTGAGCGACTAGTTTTTGAGGGGATATGTTTATCTGCCGATTCCTGAATAAACGATGTAATGAGATTGAAATTTTCCTGGACCGACCGAGTATCTGAGTAACCGTTGAAGTATCTTTCCTTTGCAAATTTAAGTGTTTCTGCTCTCATAGATTCATAATCACCTTTCTGATAACGATACACTTTTCTCCTAGGTTTCTTTATTGGGGGGATAGCGATTTTCAAAGTGCCAGAAACAATGTCGTGATCACTGAGCTTATCCGGGGAATGAATGTCTGCAAACTGACCAGGAAGAGAGGTCAAAATTAAGTCCAAAGTATTTCTTTCTCTGGTGGGGAAATTGACTAATTGTTCCAAACCGTGGTCATTCATGATATCTATCAAAATCTGACCCTCCGTCTGACTCAATGATGACCCAGATTTGCTGAGTCTGTCCGGCCATACAATATCTCTAAAGTTGAAATCACCTAAAACGTGAATTAAGGGGGGTTTGTTGCCTTTATTAATATTTTTGATTTTGTCAAGCTGTTCTCTAAATAAATTGTCAAACTTTTCCAGGGAATTCAATAAGTCATTTCCATTGTCCGATACTGGTAAATGACCATCGACAGGTGGTCGATACCAGCTAGCCACAAAGTGAGTTTTCTTATTTACAAAAAGTTTGACCCAAACTGACTCTGAGTCATTGTCCAATTCTGTGAGGGGCATGTGTGGGATGTCCTTGTGCACCAGAAGGACATCCCACACTCAACACATGTGTCCTTAATTGTGTTTGATTCTAGGCTTCCTAAGACCTTCTCAGTAATTTTGTCTTAAATATGTTAAGTGATCCAGAAATCTGTCAAGTAGTGATGGTTTTTTGCTGATGCAAGCAAGGTGTGTGTCCATGAACAGGTCAGGGTCTACTTCGATTTCTTCACTCTCAATTTCATCACTAGGGGTTCTCTGTCTCTTAGTTGATGGAGTACTAGCACCCCCCTTACCACCACGGCCCTTTCTACTTTTCGATGACATCGTAGATGTTAAGCAGGAATATATTTGTAATGTGCCGAAGTTAAGTAGCAGGCGAATACCAACTCAACGAGTTATGTCTTTGCCACCTTAAGCTCACTGATGTCTTTAGTTCACTGATCTCGCGTTTATAGATGAGATAAGTTCATCATAAGTTCATATTCATATGGGTACATCAATATTCTGCCATCGCAGCTCTAGTTCATTTGTTTTTAGCTCACCTGAGCCGAAGGCTCATAGGTGAGCTTATAGTATACCCATGCTCCGGCGTCCGTCTGTCAGTCCGTCGTCGTTCACAATTTCAAAGATCTTCTTCTCTAAAACCGCTGGGCAGATTGTTCAAATATTACACATATACCATCTACAGGTAGGGTGAAAGAATAATTGTGTTTTTTGTTTTGATCGGATAAGGACTCTGGTTGCTATGGCAACTTATGCTTCCCATAGACTTATAATAGAAAAAAGTGAAAATTGCCAGTTTTTGCTGTCTTGTTGGAGAATTTTGATTTTGCAGAAATGTTTATTGAGTAGTCCTCTACATTTCATGTGACTTTTGTCCTAATACTTCATTTTGATTGGTTGCAGGGGCCCCATATAGGGCAAAATTTCGAAAAACATTCAAAAATCTTCTTCTCAGAAACTGTCAAGGGGATGAAGCCTATACTTTGTATACATGTTCCTGACAGTGGCCTCTACATGATTTGTGTTTTTTATTCCAGGTGGATAAGAACTCTGGTTGCTATGGCAACTTAAAGTTTCCATAGACTTATAATGGGAAAAGTGGAAAACGGCTATTTTTCCGCTAAAATTGCAGACATTTGAATTTTGTTTTTGCAGTTTATTGAGTAGTGTTTGACGTTTCTTGCGAGTTTTGTCCTTATCCTTTATTTTGATTGGTTGCTGGGGCACCATAAAGGGCAAAATTTTGAAAAAAAAAAACATTCAAAAATCTTCTCAGAAACTGTCAAGTGGATGAATCCTGTACTTTGTATACATGTTCCTGACAGTAGCCTCTACATAATTTGTGTTTTTTATTCCAGTCGGATAAGAACTCTGGTTGCTATGGTAACTTTAAGTTTCCATAGACTTGTAATGGGAAAAGTGGAAATTAGCTATTGTTTGAAAACTATTGCAGCCTGAGATCTGAAAAGTGGTAGATGCAAACAACTAATGGATTAGATGAATGTATATGATTAATGTAGGTCAAGGTCATCTCTTGACCTTGGCTGGTCTGTCGTCCATACATTCTTTTCAAAGATTTTTTTTTCTCTGAAACCACTTGGCCAATCAAAGCCAAATTTTATATGAAGCATCTATAGGAAGTGGGAACCAATGTATATATAAATAATCCAGGCCACATGACCAAGATGGCCGCCATGCCCATGTATGGTAAAAACCCTTAAAATATCTTCTTCTCCAGAACCTCCAGTGAACCGATTTGAACGAAACTTTGCATGAAGTATGGATGACTCAAGTACTACAATGTATATAAACATGACCCTGTGGTGACCTTGACCTATTTTATGGCAAGGTCAACATAGGTCACCAATGCATTTGAATGGGGAAAACTTTTAAAATGTCATTTTAAGTGAAAGTCTTGCAGGAAATGGGCAGTAGGACTGAAATTAAATGATTCTGAAAAAAAACTAGAGGACCATTGGTCCTGTAGCTCACCTGAGAGATTATCACATTGTATGCTCATGAGATTTAAATTAATTGAGAATCGACCAATGAAAGTCTATGCATGAACACTATTGACCCCCGGGGCATGGCCAAATTTGACCCAGGGGCATGACTGGCACAATTTATAATGGGGACTACCAAACATTGCTACATACAAAATATAGAAGCTCTGGGCCTTTTGGTTTCAGAGAAGAAGATTTTTTTAGTTTTTCCTATTGTAAGTCTATGGAGACTATCTACCCCCGGGGCGTGGCCAAATTTGATCCCAGGGGCATGGCTGGCACAATTTATGTAGAGGACTATTAGCCATTGCCACATACAAAATATCAAAGCTGTGTGCCCTGTGGTTTCAGGGAAGAAGATTTTTGAATTTTTTTCCCATAGCAAGTCTATTGAGACTATCAACCTCCGGGGCCTGGCCAAATTTGACCCCAGGGGCATGAATGGCACAATTTATGTACAGGACCATTAGCCATTGCTACATACCAAATATCAAAGCTGTGGGCCGAGTGGTTTCAGAGAAGAAGATTTTTTTAGTTTTTCCTATTGTAGGTCTATGGAGACTATCGACCCCCCGGGCGTGACCAAATTTGACCCCAGGTACATGATTGGCACAATTTATGTAGAGGACCATTAGCCATTGCCACATACAAAATATCAAAGCTGTGGGCCCAGTGGTTTCAGAGAAGATTTTTGAATTTTTTCCCATAGTAAGTCTATGGAGACTATCAACCCCCAGGGCGTGGCCAAATTTGACCCCAGGGGCATGAATGGCACAATTTATGTAGAGGACCATTAGCCATTGCTACATACCAAATATCAAAGCTGTTGGCCTAGTGGTTTCAGAGAAGAAGATTTTTTAGATTTTTTTTCCTATTGTAGGTCTATGGAGACTATCAACCCCCGGGGCGTGGCCAAATTTGACCCCAGGGGCATGATTGGCACAATTTATGTAGAGGACCATTAGCCATTGCCACATACAAAATATCAAAGCTATGGGCCCTGTGGTTTCAGAGAAGAAGATTTTTGAATTTTTTTCCCATAGTAAGTCTATGGAGACTATCAACCCCTGGGGCGTGGCCAAATTTGACCCCAGGGGCATGAATGGCACAATTTATGTAGAGGACCATTAGCCATTGCTACATACCAAATATCAAAGCTGTGGGCCTAGTGGTTTCAGAGAAGAAGATTTTTTTAGTTTTTCCAATTGTAAGTCTATGGAGACTATCGACCCCCGGGGCGTGGCCACATTTGACCCCAGGAGCATGGCTGGCACAATTTATGTAGAGGACCATTAGCCATTGCCACATACCAAATATCAAAGCTGTGGGCCCTGTGGTTTCAGAGAAGAAGATTTTTGAATTTTTTTCCCATAGTAAGTCTATGGAGACTATCGACCCCCGGGGCGTGGCCAAATTTGACCCCAGGGGCATGAATGGCACAATTTATGTAGAGGACCATTAGCCGTTGCTACATACCAAATATCAAAGCTGTGGGCCTAGTGGTTTCAGAGAAGAAGATTTTTTTTGTTTTTCCCATTGTAAGTCTATGGGACCTATCTGTTGCCATGGAAACCACAATTTTGATACAATCTGCTCCAAAACCTAATGCCATCAATCCCCCAACCCAATTATGGTTCACATTAAATTTGATCAAGATCGGCCAACTAGCTTCAGAAATATTCTTCTTTGAAATTGTGGACGGACGACGGACGGACGACGGACGGACGGACGGACGGACGACGACGGACGACGGATGCCTGCCTATCCTATAAGCTCACCTGTGAGCCTTCGGCTCAGGTGAGCTAAAAAAAAAATGGACCCCCCAGGGGCTTATCTGCTTTTAAAATGTTATTTGAAGGGGAAAATCAGCAGGAAATTGGCAAATGGACAGAATATTGATTATTCTGAAAAAAGAAAATGGCCCAAGGGCTTCATCTGTCCCTGCACTGGGGTTAAATACCATTGCATTTGTTTATTGGTATATGAAGCAGATCTCAGGTGAGCGTTTACATGACCATTGGTCCTCTTGTTATTTGATGTATTGCACAATGTTTTTCTAACCCGCCATTACTATTTATATGATGTTGCCATCCATTTTAAAAAGAATGAAACTCGGCATGAACCATCAGGAAATGGAGCTCTAAAAAATTTATATAAATCATGACCCTACCCTTGACCTATTTTTTTTATGGCAAAGTCAACCTAATTCACATATCCTAGATCTCAGGTGAGCGTTTACAGGACCATTGGTCCTCTGGTTCTTTTGTTGAATATCTCGTAAATGGTTGCAGATATTTTCCTAATATTTGATATTTGGATACATATTGATGATATGCATTGAATAAGCCATGAAAATTATCAATATAAGGAACTTCATCTTTTCACCCCATTTTCTGCAACTTTTCAGAAAATTTTAAGTGTCAGTAAAATTTAGGGGGTAGGGTAGATTAAACTTGAATGTTACACATCTTCAAATTAATTGCACTAGTTCGATGTTTATTTTAGCAGCAGTATTATATATCTATACACGGTCTTCAAAGTCAGTCTTTCTGTCTTTGGTGTGCTAGTTTTAAAATTTTGGGTGGTTTTATGAAATGGGCTTTAAGAAACAAAACAGCCGAAAAAATGTTTAAAATGGTGATTTTCAAGTTGTTGGTTCTCTCCTATATGCACACTACCCTATATATTTCTTTCTTTTTTATTCGAACAATATTACCAAGTTTTATATTGTGTGAAAATACAAGAAAAAGTTTGAATATACAAATATGGGTTTGGCACATTTCAAAATGTTGATTTTTTCCAACTTTTCAAGTATGGGGGTAGGGTTGGAAAATGACTCGAAAAATTTTGTCATCCGCTTCAAGTTGCAAATTTTTCTATGCATCTGGTCCGAAATAGTCTGCATTACGTAAATATTATGACTTTTGAAAGCATATTAGGTGTACTTTTGTTCAAGACAGGTATGTTTCAAAGAATTACAAATTATATTAATTTTACTAAATTTAAAACATGGTGTTCAGAGGTCTCATTCGGAGGCCTGTAGCTTGAACAAATGCACACTACCCTATACTTGTACTTGTTTTGTTTTCAAATGTCTTGTGTTGTATTTTGGAATCAAAAAACAGTGGTTAGAAAAAAAGTTTGAATACTTTTTCATTGGCAGCGAACATCCTTAAGCATTTTTAGCTCACCTGAGCCGAAGGCTCATAGGTGAGCTTATAGTAAACCCATGCTCCGGCGTCCGTCCGTCCGTCGTCGTTCACAATTTCAAAGATCTTCTTCTCTGAAACCGCTGGGCCGATTGTTCTCATATTACACATACACCATCTACAGGTAGGGGGAAAGAATAATTGTGTTTTTTGTTTTGATCGGATAAGGACTCTGGTTGCTATGACAACTTATGCTTCCCATAGACTTATAATGGAAAAAAGTGAAAATTGCCAGTTTTTGCTGTCTTGTTGGAGATATTTGAATTTTGTTTTTGCAGAAATGTTTATTGGGTAGTCCTCTATGTTTCATGTGACTTTTGTCCTAATCCTTCATTTTGGTTGGTTGCAGGGGCCCCATATAGGGCAAAATTTCGAAAAACATTCAAAAATCTTCTTCTCAGAAACTGTTAAGGGGATCAAGCCTATACTTTGTATACATGTTCCTGACAGTGGCCTCTGCACAATTTGTGTTTTTTATTCCAGGCGGATAAGAACTCTGGTTGCTATGGCAACTTAAATTTTCCATAGACTTATAATGGGAAAAGTGGAAATCGGCTATTTTTCCGCTAAAATTGCAGACATTTGAATTTTGTTTTTGCAGAAATGTTTATTGAGTAGTGTTTGACGTTTCTTGTGAGTTTCGTCATAATCCTTTATTTTGATTGGTTGCTGGGGCCCCATAAAGGGCAAAATTTTGAAAAAAACATTCAAAAATCTTCTCCTCAGAAACTGTCAAGTGGATGAATCCTGTACTTTGTATACATGTTCCTGACACTAGCCTCTACATAATTTGTGTTTTTTATTCCAGTCGGATAAGAACTCTGGTTGCTATGGTAACTTTAAGTTTCCATAGACTTATAATGGGAAAAGTGGAAATTAGCTATTTTTTGAAAACTATTGCAGCCTGAGATCTGAAAAGTGGTAGATGCAAACAACTAATGGATTAGATGAAGGTATATGATTAATTTAGGTCAAGGTCATCTCTTGACCTTGGCCGGTCTGTCGTCCATACACACTTTTCAAAGATTTTTTTTCTCTGAAACCACTTGGCCAATCAAAGCCAAATTTTATATGAAGTATCTATAGGAAGTGGGAACCAATGTATATATAAATACTCCAGGTCACATGACCAAGATGGCCGCCATGTCCATATATGGTAAAACCCCTTAAAATATCTTCTTCTCCAGAACCGGTGAACCGATTTCATCGAAACTTTGCATGAAGTATGGATGACTCAAGTACTACAATGTATATATAAAACATGACCCTGTGGTGATCTTGACCTATTTTATGGCAAGGTCAACATAGGTCGTCAATGCATTTGAATGGGGAAAACTTTTAAAATGTCATTTTAAGTGAAAGTCTTGCAGGAAATGGGCAGTAGGACTGAAATTTAATGATTCTGAAAAAAAAATGGACCCCAGGGGCTTATCTGCTTTTAAAATGTTATTGAAGGGGAAAATCAGCAGGAAATTGGCAAATGGACAGAATATTGATTATTCTGAAAAAAGAAAATGGCCCAAGGGCTTCATCTGCCCCTGCACTGGGGTTAAATACCATAATATTCAAATATGTTTATTGGTATATGAAGCAGATCTCAGGTGAGCATTTACAGGACCATTGGTCCTCTGGTTGTTGATATAATTAATATATACAGTCATGTATAAGCTTTATTAAAATTCCAGTTTTAAAAATGATCCCTGTCGAAGGCCGTGGTTAAAAATTTATGGTAGTCCTTTTGTTGAATACACATTGGGTGTTCATTATAATTTTCTAAATGTGAGCCTACAATATGCAAGAACTAGGTAATCTTATGCCTGTATACTATTAACTAGGTAGAGATGGCTTTGTTCACCAGGGGTATGCAGTTAAGACAAGCTGAGTGACCAGAAGCTGGGAAAAAAGCTTGTCTTCTTTCTCTTTATAATTTGGTATAATTCAGGGGCCAGTTGTTCAAAACTTTGTTAATAGCTAAAGCTTATCAAGACAACTCGTTAAGTAAAAGCCAGCTACAGAAGCAAATACACTATAATGTTCATGTTTAGAAAATTTAAAAATTGTTAACTAACAATATCATTAATTTTGAACAGCTGGGCCCAGGTCTGAATCTGAATAGTTTACTGGTGACATGCCAAATGACATTATTTCACCAGGGGGTTCGGATGGGGGAGAAATTAGTCCCTTGAACGCACGAGTGAAGCGAACTTGGACACACAGTCATCAGACATTTCAGCAGAGGAGATAAGTGAATCAGGGAGGTCATTCCAGTCCCTGATAGTCTGTGGAAAGAAACTTAACTTTTGTACGCTTCTTTGCTAGCTGAAGGTATCTGAAAAGCCAAAGAGTGTTGATTTCTACAACGCCTATTCTTTGGGATAAGGTCATTCTGTAGGTATTCTGGCTTTACCCTTTAGACCTTTGTATAGCAATATAAGTCTACTATCCTTCCTCCTTAAGAGATTCCCATTTCAGTTGACCTAAAATGCCAGTCATGCTCCCAGTTTCAAAAACGTAATTTCCCGTCACAAACCTTGCCGCACGATTTTGGACCTTTTCCAGTTCCTCCTGGAGGCCATGAGTGTGAGGCTCACAAACTGAGCTTCCATATTCCAAGACCGGCCACACCAGTCATTTTTAAGCTGCTTCTTTCACATCTGGGGGACAAGAATACAAATTTCTCCTCAAGAATCCGAGAGTTCTGTTAGCCTTTGTACAAACATTGGAAATATGAGTATTCCATTTCAAATCATTTGTGATAGTTACACCCAGGTATTTTATGCTTTCAGCGTTTTCCAGTACAGTGCCCTCAAGGGTGTAGTTAGCCTGTATCTTATTTATTTTAGACCATTTATTTGTCAGCTGCATCTTGTTGCATTTGACAGGTTGAAATCTCATTCTCCTGAATTTCTCCATTTCCTAGCCCAACTGCCTAAACGATCAATGTCTCTCTGAAGTTTCAATGTATCCTCTTCATTCTTGATTTCACAATAGCAAACACAGTCATCAGCAAAGAGTCTTATTTCAGACTCAATGTCTGCTGAGATGTCATTTATATACAAGGAAAACAGCAAGGGGACGAGAACGGTGCCCTGAGGGACACCAGACACAACTGGAGCCCAATCCGATTTAATACCATTAACCACTACCCTTTGTTGTCTGAAACAAAGGAAAGCATTTATCCAATTCAGTGTTGTTCCACCTATTCCATAGCTAAACAATTTGCTTTTAAGGAGTTCATGGGGAGGTGGTGATTAATATTGCATGTTTCCTGTATGTTGGATAGAATTAAAAAATGACTCATATTGTATGTTTTGAGTTATACTTTACAACCTTATTTAGTTCATTGTGCCTCATATTAGAACATCCATTCTATGATACAAGCTGATTTGAAACGTTTCGCCTGGGGTAGTGACTCCATAGATGACAAATAGGCCTAGTGTCCAAGAATATACAGTATACTAGCGGTGTGTGCACACATGCCGATGGTTCTTTTAATACCCCGCCACTTCAAAAAGTGCGGAGTAGTATGATTGTTATACCCTCCTCAAAAAATTTGCATTCCAGTGTCCGTCTGTCTGTCCGTCACCGCTTCGTTTCTGTGCTCTAACTTGAGCACTTATTGACCAATTTTCTTCAAACTTTGTATATGAGTTCATATCAGGAAGGAGTCGTTTTGGGTTGAAGATGGGCGAATTTCATCAAATAAGTACAGAGTTATGGCCCTTGATTTACTTAAAATTTCGTTTCCGTGCTCTATCTTGAGCATTTATTGACCAATTTTCTTCAAACTTTGTATAGGAGTTCATATTATTTATTTAAGAAGGAGAGGTTTGGGATTGAAATGGGTAAATTTTGTCAAATAAGTACAGTTATGGCCCTTGATGTATGTAAAAATTTCGTTTCTGGACTCTATTTTGGGCATTTATTGACCAATTTTCTTCTTACTTTGTATAGGAGTTTATATCAGGAAGTAGTGGGGTTTGGGATTGAAGATGGGTAAATTTTGAGGAATTAGTACAGAGGTATGGCCCTTGATTTACATTAAAATTTCGTTTCCGGACTCTGTATTGGGCATTTATTGACTAATTTGCTTCAAACTTTGTAAAGGAATTCATATTAGGAAGGAGTGGTTTGGGGTCGAAGATGGGTAAATTTGGTCAAATAAGAATACAGAGTTATGGCCCTTGATTTACATTAAAATTTCATTTCCAGGCTCTATCTTGAGCATTTATTGACCATTTTTCTTTAAATTTTGTATAAGAGTTCAGGAAGGAGTGGTTTGGGATTGAAGATGGGTAATTTTTGTCAAATAAGTACAGAGTTATGGCTTATTTCTTTTCCTGTCGCTATCTTGAGCATCTGTAGACCAGTTTGCTTCAAACTTTGTAAAAGAGTTCATATCTGGAAGGTGTGGTTTGGTATTGTAGATGAATGTCATTAAGATATTATGTGCATTTGTACTGAATTTGCGTGGCGGGGTATCATGCATGCCTGCAGCGCTTTTATTCCAACAGGGCACACTTAGCAGATATCTTTCACAGGGCAGTCTATTCTTCACTTCGGCAACAAATCAAAACAACACATTTGATGCAATGTGGCGCACTTTATTGTGAAGTGAACAGTGAACATGAGAAAGTGACAGCACTGATGGATTGTTTGTTACGTAAAATAAATATGCAGTTTTATGCGCTTGAAGGATAAATTTGAAAAACCAAATTAAGTGTGACGAGCTTAAGTATCGGACAATCGCTGGGTCACTTTCAGAGGTCTACTGTGGATGATCTCGACCCCGTACAGAATACCCGCCGCCCAGCAAAAACATACCTCAACCAGCCCTTATTTTTTTGCTAGCGTTTCGGTTAAAAAAGCTGTAGATTACGTGCCTTGCAGTATATTCCTAGAGGGAAGGTGGCAATCTAACACCTTAAGATCATCATATCTATACAAATTTTGGTACAAAGCTGTTCACTTCGAGAGAGTGCCCTAGAAACTGAACTTCAAAATCACAGTAAACCGCTTACTCACTGAATCGCCCGTGCATAACCTCCAGTATACTACAGCGAATTAGTCGCGCTCTCGTGTCGCATAGACAATTATTTCGATCTATTCGATGAAACGATCGAAATATTTATTCTTGTCATTTACATCAAATTTGGTCCAAACATCGAATTTTGTTTGTGATTTGTGCTTTGATTTGATTTGGCCTCCAATCAGTGTACCCATATTTCATTTGAGCCACCTCATGAGAAAACCAACAATCTGCATAGACGAAAACAAAGACGCAGATCAGGTTCGCGGTGCAGATCAGCTTCGCGGTGCAGATCAGCTTCACTGTAACCGCAAAGCTGATTAGCGCCTTTGTTTTCACTACTCGGATCGTACAATTCCTCTTCTACTTAAATCCGAAATTTCAAGCTTCTAGCTCTTTTCTGTGCTTGTACAGGCCGGTTTGTGTCAGACCTGGTCAGAAATCACATTGTTGGTTTTCCCACGAGGCGGCTCAATTTTATAATCCCCGTCATCCGTCAAAATGTTCCTCAATATATCCAGGAGCTTGGCTCAACTGTTAACTTCCACAGGCCATGGTTTCTAAGACTGTAATCAAGATTAAGCTTAGGAGAATCAATAACAGAGGCTTCCAACTTCTTCCATTCTGCTTTGCAACACTTACTAAACTTGGATCAGCTCTAACCTTTTGTGCCAAGGAATTCATTCTTCAGCCTTAATCTAGCTTGCATTCTTTTTGCCAGTGTCCTATCTTTAGCATCAGGCTCAGGCCTATAGGTTTATATATTGAACCTCTAAACCTATTCAAGCATGTTGTCACTTCTTGAACAGGAATGGAGTAGTTAGTGCTTAGTTGGTCCTTAAACATGCACCAATGTTTAAGCCAACCATGATTGTAACTTTCAACTACCCATCTTGTCTTTGTACATAGGTGGTCAACATTGGCAGTGCCAGTGTCATGTTGGGACTGTCTGGGCTTCGTATAGGAGGGCGTGTATGGTTCTAGCTAGAGGTCTGTAGTAGGTCCAATGCATCTCTTAATCCTCTGTCTACAATGTACCGGTAGTTATCAGAATCTTCTAGCCATGTTTTAAGCTCACCAATTGCATTAAGATAATTTTCGGTGATTTTGGCATCGTTTTCATTGCCAAAGAATGGCCCAATAGTATCAAGAATATAAGTCAGGATGCTCATAAACTTTCCTTAATTCCTTTTCTTTTGGCCAGAATAAGATGCCTTTTGAAGTTTGTGGTCTGAACTCTGTGGAATATAAATATATCTTCCGTGAAGAATTAGTTACCTTATCCCCATAAAAACTTGTTGTAAATGTTGTGTTGCGTGTAAGAGGCATATGGTATGTACCTGGAAATTGTGGAACAACAGTTTCATTAAGTGCTGGAAGTACATCTTGAAAAGTTCTTGATAAGGTGGCTGTTGACATCTTATAAAGTGTGCAAAACAGTCTCCAAGAAATATTAGTTTTCAGGTTTGCCCAAAAGTGGAATAGGGTATTTTCAGGGGATACACTGTTACATGTTACATGTAGTAGACAAGTGACTACAGCAATGGTAATGAATCTCGCTTAATTGATGAAGAGTTCACCCAGTCATCATCAGTCAGTCTACTAAATTCAAGTCTCGGGATAGCACTACCATGCTTTGATATATCATAAGCCACATCAAGGAGGTCATTTAATGATTTGTTCAGCACTACCTAAGAGGTGTTCTTTAATGAGAGTATGTGTAGTCATTCTAACTTCTAGATCTGGATGCAGGTCGTTGCCAATAAGATGGTCTAAACAGATACAGGACTCATCTGGACACCACAATTTGTGTCAAAATATAAGATGGTGCTTTGCATTTTTTGGTAGTACAACAAAGCCATAATCAGAGTACTGCAAGCATATACTACATTATCTTTGAGAAGCAGCACCATAATAGATCATCAGCAGAAAGTAGTGGTAGCTGATTTGGCTATCTGGATTTTGATTTCAAGTCACCATTGTCATAATTATCATCAGCTCGGATCCAATAAATCCTGGATAGGTAACTACGGTATATTTATGGTATTTATTGGAAATAATTATGTGGTCACGGCTAGATTGTCAAAGCTGTAATTGATAAAGTTTAAAAGCTGATAATTTAATTATTTGAGCAAATATCCATGATATTTTTTCATAAAACAATAGCCTGATATATTAACTTTAAGAAAGTATCATTTTATTTCTGGAGAAACCAACATGTTCTGCACAAATCGTCAAGAAAACTAGGTATCAAATTTCACTGTTTTCAGCTTTTTTGACAGAAAATCACCAGATTTTGGTAAAAATGAAGGGAAAAACTCCATTTGCATTCAAAGCAACTTAAAATTTTTGATCAAACATGATAAAAACCTCTTATTAGAGCCTTAGTTGTCACTTAAACTCATTTTAGACCATCCTAATGACTTGTGTTTTGTGATACTTAAAATCAAGCAGAGACAACATGAATTGACACTCGCTTTAGTGCCTTATCCGGGTTATTTTGGATCCGAGTCATCAGCAACAAGTTATATCCTTTGCCAGTGAAAATGTTCAAAGGGAGAAAGTATGGACCATATTGCGAAATTGCTAATCATTACATTTTTCACCAAATTTGCTAGTCATTAGCAATGCTGAGTTTGCTGAAATTTTCTGTCAAAAATTATTAATCATAAGAATTTAGGGCCATTATTCGTTCACCAGTAAACCCCATTGAATACATGTGATACAACTTAGACGCCATATAGGGAGATTTCCTATTCTAAATAGGGACAATGATTAAAGAAGAGAATTCTTAAATGGTAACCAAATCGGGAGATGTATAAGTTAATTAGATACAGGAAAATCTGAAATTCCAAATAGGGACATTCTCTCAAAAATAGGGGCATCCCTCTGAAATAGGGAGATATCACCGTCATTGAGACCCTCCCAAGTTAAAATGCTTCACAAGGGGTTGCATCTTAGGGGGAAATGAGTCCCTGGCAATAGCAAATTAATGTACTTCTTTCGCCATGAAGAGGTCCTGGTAGGCTGGTTACATGTTGCATCCAGTCCTTATCAATAAGCAAGACACATTTACACTCTAAAGTATGTTTAAATACCAAGGAGTGGTGGCTCAGTCCCAGCATGACTGAAAAATTGTTGAATGCGATGTTAAAACACAAAAATAAACATATTAATTTGCCCCCCCCCCCCCCCCCCCCCCCCAATGGTCAAGTGATAATTAATTTCAATACAGCTATCTGGGTTCTAGCCCAATGGGACACATGTGGGACAACTTGAAGCCAATATTGTTGTTATGTCTGATGTTCTTTTCCCTGGTTAGTGCCCTGATTGGCTTGTCTCATATATAAACTGAAATAATCTTGAAAGGGACGTAAACTGAAAAAGTAGACATTTATTTGACAATATACTTGTTTCCTGATTGCCATCACCTTGCACGTCCGTTATCCCCCGTCCGCCCCCCATCCCTCCGTCACACACACACACACACACACACACACACACACACACACACATGCTGTGTCATCCATTATAAGCTAGTTCAGGTAACTGAACGCCAAATGCTTCTAGGCACATCTTTTCCTCTTTTTTTAAAGCTTTAACTTGTAAATGTTGACTTTTAGTAGCTTTACAGCAGCCTTGGCCGCGAGCTTGCACAAGTCACGTGATAATTGTGCGCATGCGTTTAGGTGTCCAGGGATTTAATCTGTCAAGTCTGCTCGAAATGAGCACTGCTGTTTTAAAAATTTGGCCATTTGCTGGCCTGTTTACGATTTGAGATATGTCAAAATTAGCTGTTTCGGCAATAATTATGTCTCGGAACCGGTGCTTTATCAAAACATTCGTTTTTCTGTTTGTATAATTGACTTGTTAAGCGTTTTCTGTGATAGAAGTGCAATTTTCTCCAGGGTAGAAACTCGCCATTGAATTCCTTTCCAAGGTAAGAAGTTTGCATGGAATTTATCATTCTTGATGCTTACGAAATCTCCCTTCGTGTATACATTTACTACAAATACGTCCCCGTGCATATAATCTTGCTGTTCGTGAGTCTGGAAAACGCTATCAATATATTTTTTCGAAAACGACCCTGCCGCATAAAAAGTAGGTCATTGTCTGGCTTGTTGACACCTGTGTGTAGGCGAAGTCTGGTGATCAAAATATTTACATACTGACCTCGCATAAACAAAAATATTCGATGCAAGGGAAAGGAGATATTCCAGAACTTTGATTGCATAATCAACAACTGAGAAGTCGGAGCAAATAAGTACCCTTACCGCAGAAACTCTGCAGAATTTTCCACAGTGGCTGAGCCACATTAAATATTCAAAATGGTGGATGAAAAAAATGCAGATTTTTTGCCACCTTCTTCTTGTATTGGTATTAGCTTCCAATAAGGAACACCAGACAGCTGTCTGTAAATCTTCTTAGGTAATGTCTTTTAAACTTTTTATTTGTTTAAACTATGAGGGCTTTGTCGTCGTATATACAAGGTTGTGAACATATAGCGTAAGGCGACCAGTGATCGATCAGGGACCAGTGATCGATCAACTAGTGTTTATCGGCTATTAATTCTCAAAGGATACCTGAAGTAAATCTTATGCTAGTCTCAACTTCAAGCGCATTATATCACCTTACAAACACTTATCTAAATTTATTTGGAAAGCTTTTCTATCTTGGATTTTCTGACACTTTACGAAGAGGGGGTCTTAGTTGTACTGCTTAAAAGTGGTGATTGTTCAATAAATTCTTCAAGATGAAACAACCTGCATTCGTTCCGACTGGCTAAAGTTTTTAACTTTACTGCATACTAAACAAATCTGATCCACATTCCAAATTGTATTGGATAACGCTGCGATTAATGGACGATTTCTGTGATTTTCGAGCTATTTTTTCATCAGTTTTCCATTGTTTCTATGGACGTTTATGCTTTTCGACCACCTTATTTCGCTGCTTTATTTCTTTTAGCTCAATGAAAAATTTTCAAACTGTGTTTGGTGGCTAGAGGTAAACAATAATTATTCTTTCTTAAAATGTACATACCTTCCAAGTAAGCCGCGGTTTTGGAGAGAAAAAGAAGATGATCGATCACTGGTCCACCTGGCCCTGATTCACGCTGTATGATGGTGGGTGTGTTAAAATGACGTCACTGAGAACGTGACGTGATGACGTAATAAATTGACGTATTGAAAAACATGGCGAAGGTTCGAGCTTGGATATGGTATGTACTTATACATTCTCCAGTGCATGTCTGATCCGCAAATTTATCAAACATGGCTATTTTTGATCGATCACTGGTCCCTTTACGCTATTACATGTTGGTATGTACACGGCAGCTTCGAATCATCCTTCCCTTTGCGGCACTGATATCCATATTTAGTTTTATTAACTTAATTTCTGTACTCTAGCCATATGCAGATTGTAGCACAGTTCACTTGTTGCTTTTTATCGCACCTGCTTTTCTGTCCGTCCGTACGTTCGTCCGTTCGTTCGTCCGTCAACATTTACGTCGAAGTTTAGTTTTCTCGACATCAGTGATAGCTGCGAGTCTGAAACCTTGCATAGTAATTGTCCTTGACATACCATTCAAGCACGCACCTTGACCCAGTACCCTTGACCTATATTTCACGGTCCACTGACTTTGAAAATTTTTACGTCGAAGTTTGGTTTTCTCGACATCAGTGATAGCTGCGAGTCTGAAACCTTGCATAGTAATTGTCCTTGACATACCCTTCAAGCACGCACCTTGACCTGGTGCCCTTGACCTATATTTCACGGTCCATTGACTTTGTTAATTTTTACGTCGAAGTTTGGTTTTCTCTGCATCAGTAATAGCTGCGAGCGTGAAACCTTGCATAGTAATTGTCCTTGACATACCCTTCAAGCACGCACCTTGACCCGCTGACCTTGACCTATATTTCACGGTCCATTGACTTTGTTAATTTTTATGTCGAAGTTTGGTTTTCTATGCATCAGTAATAGCTGCGAGCGTGAAACCTTGCATAGTAATTGTCCTTGACATACCCTTCAAGCACGCACCTTGACCCGCTGACCTTGACCTATATTTCACGGTCCATTGACTGTTAATTTTTATGTCGAAGTTTGGTTTTCTCTGCATCAGTAATAGCTGCGAGCGTGAAACCTTGCATAGTAATTGTCCTTGACATACCCTTCAAGCACGCACCTTGACCAGCTGACCTTGACCTATATTTCACAGTCCATTGACTTTGTAAATTTTTACGTCAAAGTTTGGTTTTCTCTGCATCAGTGATAGCTGCAAGTGTGAAACCTTGCATAGTAACTGTCCTTGACATACCCTTCAAGCACACACCTTCACCTGCTGACCTTGACCTATATTTCATGGTCCATTGACTTTGTTATATTTTTATGTCGAAGTTTGTTTTTTTCTGCATCAGTGATAGCTGCGAGCGTGAAAGCTTGCATAGTAAATGTCCTTCACATACCCTTTCAGAACACACCTTAACCTGGTGCCTTGGACCTATATTTCACGTTTTTAGTTTTTTTGCGCGATGCAGGTGCGATATCGACCTCCGCGGAGTTCTTGTAATATCTTATGATAACCTGGATGTCCGCGAAGAACTTCAAACCATGAACTGTCAAGAATTAATTGAACTAGTTTTTCTTTACTATTAAATGTTTCTTTCCACCGATTAATCCCAATACAGTTTATGACTATTGATTTGACATTTGAAAAGTACTGTTTTCTCTGGACATGTAAAGCAGGGCAATCAAGAAGCATATGTATTATGTCCTCGTCACCAAGAGCACAGCATTTACAAGATGCAGATTCACTAGTTTTGCTGAATTTATGTTTATTAGTCTGGAGGAGGTATGTTCCCGTCACCAACCGACACTTAGTGATGCCCCTTCGAACTTCAGTTATAGTTGATTCTACTGATAACCAAACTGGGTGGGTCAGTCCAATTCTTAGGGAATCAATATTCAGATATTTGAGTGTTGATTTTCCACGAGCTTCACTTTGTAGATATTTTGACCAATGTTCATTCACTGCTTTTTTGACTTGTGTTTTCCTTTGTTCTTTTGACAGTTCACTGACTCTTAAATCGCGAACATGAGGTAACTGATATAAGTCCAGAATTTGTTGTACTTTGCTGAAGAAACTTTGTTCGTTGTCCAAATTTATGGCTATCTGTCTAGTTGACAAATCTTTGATGGTTGAATTTGTAGATGACAGTATGTTGAACAACAAGCTCAGGTGGCGTTTGTGAAGTTCTGCTTCAACCGGTAGCGCGCCCAGGATTAAGTAAACAGCACTGGTTGCAGTTCGTGTAGGTAGTGATTGAAATCTACGGAGATTGCTGATGTGAAACTTTGACAAGATGTTAATTTGAGTAACAGTTAATGGTAACACTTCTAGTCCAAATAGTAATCTTGGGAGCACATAGCACTGGTAGATTTTATATGATACTTTGGGGTTTAAACCATTAGAACCGTGAACCCCTGTATTTATTAACGAATATAAAGTCCTTCTGGCTAGACTCAAGCGATCTTCAATATTAACTAGATTTTCATTTATTTCAGATCTGAATAGTCCTAGGTGGGTCGTTGTAGACGATAGCTGAATTTCTTTTCCATTTAGGTTATGTGAGAATGTCTTTTTCGTGACTGACTTGTGTTGTTGAAGCAGCACAATATTTGATTTCATGGGATGGATGGTGACACGTTTTTGCTTACAGTTTCTTTGTACCACATTTGACATTAACTGAAGTTCATTTTCACATCTTGACATTAAAGCTACATCGTCCGCACAGGTGGGACACCCACAATATACACCTCCAATACACAATCCCAGCCGTTGCTGTTCAAGTTCTTCTAGGCATGGATTCAGGTAGGTTTTATACAGGAAAGGGGATATGATGGCCCCTTGTCTGACCCCTTGTTGGATATTGAAGCTCTCACTCAGATTTCCCAGCCATTTAACTTTTGAGGATAGTCCCGTGTATAGATCTTTCACAATTGTCCATAAGGCAGGATGGATCCCTGTCTCATATAGATTGTCCAGAAGTATCACATGGTTTACGACGTCGAACGCCTTTTGGGCGTCCAACGTCATCAGGAACAGCGGAGCACTACTATCCGTTTTCGCCTCGGCCCTGGCCTCGGATACGATCAACGCTGACATAACTGGTGACAATCCTTTTGTGAAGCCGAACTGCAACGATGACTGCTCAAAGTGCTGTGAAATGCGTGGTAATAACACGGTTTCAAACAACTTCCCGATTATAGGCGTGACTGTGATGCCACGGTAATTGTCCAAGTTAGTAGGGTCTTTTGACTTTTTCAACACTGGGGTTAAAATTCCTGACTTAAATTGTTCTGGAACAGATTTTTCAATGAAGATTTGGTTGAACAGTTTTGCTAGGTTGTCAACGAACACTGGTCCTGAACACTTCAGGTGCTCTGCGGTCAGACCAAACTCATCGGGAGACTTTTTGCTATTTAATTTGGATATTCCTTCTTCGACTTCCTTCGGTGTAACCGGGTCTAAAATTTCTGAACTTTCTTCGCAAATCTGCTTGATCATCTTATGCCGTGTATTACAGAGTTCTAAGTATGCAGAGTCATAACCATTGTCTTTAGGAACTGATAAATCTTCGTAATAGTTAGCAAACACTTTCCTTTGTTTATCTGGGGAGAATATTTCTGTTCCATCTACAATTAGGCTGCTAGTTTTCTGACCACAACTGCCCCTATTTTTACGTATTAACTGATGGAATTTGTCCGTGTTTGGGTTTTGCATAAGTTCATTGTAAAAGTTTTTCCGATCATTAAATTTTTCTTTCCTCATTTGTTTCCTGAGGCTGCGTTTAGCTGAGACGCATTCTTTCCTAAGTTCCTCAGTCTTTCCATTACTGACCCATAGTTTATACTTCTGTTTACATACAGATAGGAGATTTCTAACCTTTGGAGAGGCCCTCCATGTAGGACCTTTGAGTTTAATCAATTTATTTGGTACTGCCATTTCTGTTGCTTTGTGAAGCATTTTTGCCATTTCATCCAATCGTTGAACAACTGTTTTTTCATTCATATTACTGTCTTTCTGGCATTCTTCCGTCAGTATTTGTTGGAATAGATTTCTATCAACTTTGGACCATTGAAACTTTCTAACACTTTTCACGCTATTTTTCTTTGTGATTGGTCCATTTGGGGGAGATACTGACAATTGTCCCTGAACTATAACGTGACTCGGAAGTATTTTCCGGTTCTTTGGTACCAACTTGGTATGAGTATAATAAGTCTCTTTCAGATGACGTGATATAGTCTATTTGCGACGATCCCATTCCAGAATGGTGGAAGAATGTATTCATATCTGACTTTTCATGTGTGAAGTTATGGTCCTTCATAAAGTCTTGTAACAGCTTATCATGTTTATTGTAGGGTCTAGGTTCAAGTAATGTTCCATTAAAATCACCACAAATCACTATCTTGTGCGACTGTCGATATTTCATGACTAATTCATGTAATATGTCTATACATTCAGAGTAGTCCAAGTGTGAGTTCATTGAGCTATTGTTGGTTGGCATGTATACGTTCGTGATACAAATATTTTCGTTTCCCTTAATTTCGACCGCTATGATGCGTTTGTTTCCTTCGTTTAATCTTTTCACTCTACTGGACCATGATTTGGGCCAAAGAATTGATACGCCACCCTTGCCCCTCGGAAGATTAAATCCTACTAGCGGATCTGCAAAGTCTGAACAGCGTGTAAAAATGTCTTTTTCCAGAACACATTGAGATAACTCATGATTTTGAAATTCGTAAAGCCAATGTTCTTGGATACAAATAATGTCAAAGTTTTTACAAAGCTTTTGAAAGTAGACCATGTTATTCTTCACACCTTCTATATTACACGATACTATACTTATTCCCTTTTCTCGTCTGTCTGAATTTCCTGTATCAGGCCCGGTGGGTTGTGTTTGATTGGAGGAATCGACAAAAAAGAATTTGTGTCTGGGTTAATGTCTATGCTTTCTTCATCACTTAGAAGAGATACATATGCGTTTGGTGGACTCAATCCCTGGGGTTCAGTTTCATTTGACAAGCATGGTTTCTTTATTTGTTCAATTGTTCTGTTTTCAGCACTATTTATTACTGAGTGTCTTTTTAAGAGGTTACCACTGTTGATGGGAGCCGATTGGTTACTAGGCACTGCCAGATTCTCCTTTTGACAAGTTTTTACTGACTGTATCGACTGTGTTGAATGTGGAGAATTTTTCAATTCTGTAGACTGGGCATGGTTTGAACTGGCCAATAAAGTTGGTTGTAGATGACTGGCTAACCGCATTGGATTGATTGGCTGAGGTTGGTTTACTGGCTGTTGTGGGTTGGCTGGTTGTGGTATACTGGCTGGTTGTACTAGGTTGGCTGGTTGTATTAGGTTGGCTGGTTGTACTGGATTGGTTGGCTGTGCTAGATTGGCTGATTGTACTGGATTGATTGGCTGTACTAAATTGGCTGGCTGTACTGAATTGACTGGTTGCAGGCGGTTGGCTGGCTGCATGGGATTGACTGGTTGCATGGGATTGGCTGCCTGAGTCGGGTACATGGTATTAACTGTATGTGATGGATGTCCCATCGGGAACAGGCTCACTGGGTGTACCATACTCCCGTGACAGGCGTTGGTTGTAGGTTACCAAAATTTCCAGGTACTTGGCGTTGTGGGATATACATCGGAGCCATGTGTACTGTCGGTGGAGTTTGGTGGGTTGGGACAAATCTGGGCTGGTATACTACGGGTGGATAAGGATGAAGTCCTGTATAATGCTGGTAGGCACTTGTAAGGTGTGGCAAATTATGGCATTCTGGGACCTGACAGTGAGTCTTTAGTTGTGACACTAACTGAATATGCATGGCATTTTGTATATACATATTTTGCATCATTTGGGTCTCGAGTAACCGTAACCGATTTTCATGTAACTTTTCTTTCAGAGCGTTACAACAGGAATGGCTACAAGCTCCTGAGTGAATGTCTGTTTCTTCTTTCATGTGTGTAACATTCTGATCCAGGGACTTATTTGTTTGTACTGTCTTTTGTGTTTTTGACTGAAGTTCAATAGTTGATTTGAGCATTTTGATTTGACTTTCTAATTCCAAAATGTAACTTTTGTCAACTACATCTTCTTTTTTCATTTTATTTGATTTAGTCACTTTTTTACTTTTACTTTTAATACTGTTTTCCTTGTCGTCATTAGACTGACTGTCTTTAGATTCAGGTTGTGGTAGATCTTTTAATGGAGAATGTGGTTCCTCAGACTGATTATTGTTAGTGGATTCGTGTTCATGGCTTAAATTGTCCTGTGAATCATTGATTGTTACATTTTTTTCTGAGGCAAGAGTCAACAGATTTTCAGTACATACACGGCATACATAGTCATCATCTCCTAAGGTCTGGATTACTGTGTCATTTATTTTCAAACAATCGAAGTGGTACCAGTCACCACATTCACCACATTGTACTGTCTTTCCATATGCAGGTTTATTACAAAGGTACACTTTTCACAGGTCTCTACCTCCTCACCATCCGATATTTCTTGTTCTGGAGGCTGATTACTAGCTGATGTACTGGCTGTTATTTCCTGATTTTCACCTGTGACCTTATCACTAGGATCACAGTCTATACGATTGCCCAATGAGAGTGACTTTCTAGATGTGTTTTTGTTCAGGGCGTTGGCTATATTCAGATTTACAATGTCTAATTGTTTGCATCTTGATTCCATCAAAGAGCATAAGTCATTATAAATGTCTGACAAGAATATTTCAGTTTTACTTCCATTTACTAGCATGGTGGATGTAGTGTGATATAGATTTATTGAGAATTTTAGCATTTTGCCACAGGATCCATCTGCTTTTCTGTTATATATTTTATAACAAGTGTCCACATTGGCCCCCTGTAGTTCAAAGCTATCCTTTTTATCTACGGAGTATGTCCGGTCAGATTTTTGGAATAGATCATGTAAACAAGACTTAGCTAATTCATAAGCAGCTGTGCTCATTTCTATGACAATATTATTTCCTTGTTTTATTTCACACTTCATGTGCTCCTTTAAACATCCGGCGCTTTTCTTTTCAAGGGATTTTGTTTTATTCAGTGCGTAGCCTTTAATTGCTGCATTCTGGGTTTTGTTAGCACGTAAAACACTTGTATCAGAGGTGCTCCTGGTCAGAGTCCTTGCTTTCACTATCTGTTCAGATTCAGAGGTAGGCATTGTTGCTGTTTATAATCAGTTGTCTGGATATTGTTGGGTTAAAACTGGTAAAAAGTTAATAACTACTAAACTAAAGCAGCTAAGGCCAAAAATAAAAATTTGTTTGTTTGCCCTCTCCCTACCTACTCACCAAAAATGGGGCCTACTCAAAAAATTTTATTGCCCTTTCCTTTCCTTTTTTTTTTTTTTTTTTTTTAAACATGTTTAATGTTTCTGTCAGAAGATAAATTGTTTTTCCTAGAAATAATGTGTTTTCATTTAAACTATGACCTTCCTCACCAATTGGATATTTTGTTTTTATGTTCAAGCACTACAAAACATAAAATGCAACTGTAATTGTCAGTAGCTTTGACAAAATTGTAGCTAATTCCTTTTACCAAAACTAATGCATAATACAGTAGTTCATAAAAAAAAAAAAAAAAGAAAAAAAAAGAAAAAGCCTACCTACCTACCCAACTTTTCTAGACAGGGTAGGAAGAGGGCAAACAGAAATAATTTTAAATGTGGCCTAAAAGCGTCTATGATGAATTAAAAGCTATCGTGGTTGATGATAGAATGGATGAATAGTAGTAATGAACTAAAAGCATCTAAAAGCAGCTATAGTCAATGTCAGAGGGCACAAATCAATGTCAAATCAATTAATTTCTGGATAAAATACTTTCATACATGTAGATTGGTAATTCACTTCTATGTATATTATAGTTTAAAATTGTTTCAGCTAAGAATTTCTGCTTAAAATTTCAGTTTTCTATTTCAAAACACAATGGCCGCCATTTTCTTTCTTTGTTCACTTTCATCCACGGACTCGTCGAGAGATTTCAGTGTTAAAACTTATATACACGGGAAAATTAAAACACAGAATAATAAAACAGGAAGGTCTCCTCCTTTTGGTGATGTGAGATTCTATTCTAGTTGAACTGGTGCAGATAAAACACAAATAAAACGGTGAAAATATTTCTCTCTCTTCGATTTCCGTCCTTCTCAGCCCGCAGCGCCCTCTCCATCTCCACCAAGAAATTATCCTCCCAGTGTCATCCTACAAGCCTATGATTATAGTGTTAAGAAAGTCTTTCTGACTGGATGGCGACAGGATAGGCAAAAACCCAGATGGAGGCAAAAGTCAGATAAAGCAGAAGACCCTCGTAAAATTCGGGCTAAAACTGAGCAATTAATGATGTTCGTCAGGATATGATTGCTTCTTCGACAAAAACCCAGGGTTTGTCGACTGACGGTTCAGTATTTGTTTCATTAGAGACATATATATTACAGAGACTTGCGATTCCAATCAGTCATTTTTACTTTGATGTGCATGTACCTGTGGCGCCACCTATCAGTCCACCATTCTTCGAACACATGTAATAATGTACCAGTCATTTGTAACCACTGGTCCCCCACCTACTGAGGGCGGGAATTCTGACTTTTCAGTGCCTTGCTATAAGCCCAACCCCCAGGGGACAAACTGGAGGTCAAAACTGCTCTTTGCCCGGCCATTCGCAATAGAAAGTCTCCCTGGGGTAAGGATCCTAATGTCGAACCCTCGTCATTTCCTCTACACTGCGGGGGTCCCGGGTCGTTTCGCCCGTGGGTCGTTTCGCCCGTGAGTCGTTTCGCCCGTGGGTCGTTTCGCCCGTGGGTCGTTTCGCCCCTATTTGGTGAGTCGTTTCGCCCTTATTTTTCTACCATGCCCAAAAGTGTAATCTGGTGTATTATTTGTTATTTTGTCTTGGGCTGATCATTCAGTACTGTCTTTTGGGTATATGTACTAAAGGAGGTGGTTGCGATGAAGATCGTTTCTTTTAGAATAGAGGATATTTCGGCAAAAATAATTTTGAACAGAAAATACAATCAGCCTGCTTAAATTTCATACCAAAACAGGAACGTCAACGCCAGTGATTTACGTCATACAGTATGATTTCAGTCGTCACCAAAAATTCAACAAAAACAAATTATGAGGACGAAAGATATTCACCAGGTCCAACACGGTTTCTGGAAAGAAACACTAAAAGCCAAGTGACTTTCAATTGCACTAAAACTGTGGTAATTACGTCACATGAACGTTTATGAATAAAACTTTCATTTTTGCGTGTAAAATGAAACAAATTCGAAAGTTTTCAAACACAATAAATAAGCATGGACGTGTGCGAAAATTATCCTAACTTTTGGCGCTGTAATCGTATATATGTCTGTGTGTTTTGACCACTTTACGAAAACGCTAGCTCCTTAAACTGCATTAAATGAATCATTTTTATTTTTTTTCTTTTCTTGTGCTTAAGGTTGCACGCTATCATCGGAGTCACGTTTTATTCTTTTACCTTTTAACATTTCAAGAATGTCGGCCATCGGTCAGTGCTTGCACTAACTTTTTGGGTCAGGGAGTCATGACTTCCACCCTTTAAGATTTGGAAGTCACAGGCCCAAAATCTGGAAGTCATAGATTACTCGCGGTGGGGCGTGTCAAGTGTGCATGCACACATTCAATTATTTTGTGACTACATCGAAGAAGTCTTCCAAGGTGAAAATTCTGTTTCGGTTCTATTTGTCGTCATTTTTGTACTGTTTGCACCTAACCGTGGGTCTATAATACATGTATTCATATGTTTAGTGAAGTTCATGTAACTAAGTGGCCACCTTTAGGGAAATAGACTCTCACTTTGCTCGGGGTATGTATTCCTTGTAACAGTAATGACTTCATATATAGTTCAATATAATTCATGAATATGTGAAAATTATTATTAATTTACATATTTCATTTTTTTTATTTTCATTATTATATATTTTAATCCTTAGAAGATCTTATTTTTCATTTTCATTATTATTATTATTATTATAATTAGTGTCTGGTCAAGGTATTGAGTTCCCTCCCTTAGATATTTATTGTCAGAAAAAAATTCTTTTTATTTATGTATTTTTTTTTTATTTTATTTTATATCTACAACTTGCTTCATAAGTTTTGAAAGAAAAAAAATCCACCAACACTTGCCTTTCATATATCCCCATATGACAATAATAAAGTGGGAAATATCTCATTTCAATAAAAAAAAAAAAAAAAAAAGGTTTCAAAAAAATGTGTATTGATTAATTATGATTAAATTCCTTCACAGTATTGATATTCCAGCCTACAGTGGACTATTCCAGTTTTACCCAATATTAATGGATTAGTCCAATATACCTGTCTTAGTGTCTAGCGGTAAACTTTTGATCACGCTTGACCTTGATCTGTTTATTGTTTTGACACAAATTTCTCTGCTCAACACTTAAAATAAGACACCTTTGCACCCTGAAGGCATGGACTCGCTGTCACTAATCCCTAATTAAAGAGTTTTAAGATGGATTTCAATACTCTGAAATAGGTAAATTTTCATCTCTGACCATACGTTGCGTGCCTTGCTGCTGGGCGTATGAGGATTTTTGTGGGAGTCAGCTGACGTCTGCTGTGTCATTTTTCGACGTACAGGAGTCATTTCAAGACGTAAAAACGGCCAAAACGTCCACTAATGCAAGCACTGCATCGGTCACCGCCAAAGACAAAGCATTCACACATCGCCTTTAATTGACAAACACGATTATTATCACCTAACGTGTGATTAAAGGCGTAAACTTATTAATGGACTATCGCATTAATCAATTCACTTAGACAAATATTACACTTCTGTTAATTGTTTGATTAGTTAACAGACTGTCGAAATACCAGAAATACCACATCTATCTAATGATCTATCTATCTATCTATCTATCTATCTATCTATCTATCTATCTATCTATCTATCTATCTATCTATCTATCTATCTATCTAAGTATTATATTAACAAGATACGTCAAGATACTCCTTTTAACTAAATCTATCCATCTATCTATCTATCTATCTATCTATCTATCTATCTATCTATCTATCTATCTATCTATCTATCTATCTATGATTTTCCTTCCTTTTTTTCCTTCCCTTTTTCCTTCATTCCTTCCCTTTTTCCTTCTTTCCTTCCTTCCTTCCATATGATTTTTCTACAACATTAAAAGCCACCGTGACAGAAGCGGAAGCGCTAAAATGTTTAAATATTTATTATATTAACAAGATACAATGTACGTCAGGATACTCATTTTAACATACCTACCTACCTACCTACCCACCAGTATTATCAACAATAGCAATATCAATAACAACAACTTCAATAATAATAATGATAATAATAATAATAATAATAATAATAACAATAATGGGCGAAACAACTCATGGGCGAAACAACTCACGGGCGAAACGACCCACATAATAAGGGCGAAACGACCCACCCATAAAACCAGGGCGAAACGACCCGGCGAAACGACCCATGGGCGAAACGACCCGGATTCCACTGCGGGCACACTAAAAAAAAACCTGTCCCGCACTTTAGCCCGGCTTTCCCTTAGGAGGGGGTCCAGTGGCAGGGATTTATTTTGCAATTTTGGAAAGGGGCCTTAGGGCCTTCTCGATTGGGAAAATTAGCAACGTAAACCCTGAATTTGGGAAATTTTCAGAATATTCAAAATTGATAATATTAACAAGTTGACATTTTATCAAGCTTATGCATTTAGAATTATTTAATAATAACATAAAATACCAAGCTAAATAGCATTTCAAACAGCAGAACTTATATTTCACAAGTAATTGAACTATTGAAAATTATTTTCAGCTGTGATTGGGAATTTTTTTCTACAAATTGGGAAAAAATTCTCCTCTATCTCATTGGGAATTGGGCCTTATTTCGGCCCCTGAGACACCCGAAAAAAATCCCTGAGTGGTTACATATGACTGGTGCATAAGTAAGACAAATGCATTGGGACAAAAGCCTGTCATGGAATTATGGATTAAGTCCGCTCAGCCCGACATGACGTAAAAAGGCCACTTTCTACTACTACTACTGGGACAAAAGCCAATGCTTTAAAATATCAACATTCCCCTATTGGCGTTATTATGCATCTGATGAGATTGTATTTAATTCGTAAAGAAACATTCTACAAAATGTTTATATAAAGCATGGCCCTTGGATGACCTTGACCTATCTTATGGCAGTACCTTAATGAGCATGCATATTTGCGTTATTACTCAATTAAATTATCAAAATACGCAATTCATAACTATCGGATAGCGTGAGAAATAGCAAAAGAAATCGCCGATACGCAATACTGGGAAAATCAAGTGCGTACTGGTTTTTATCAAAATGCGGTTTGGTATTTTGAGCGTACTATTATTTTCGGCAAGTAGTCGTACCAATTTCATTCGGAATTCCTTGGTTTGTCACTGGTTTCCAGCGGGTCCTTAAGCGGTTTTCTGCAATATCCGATAACGACGAGATCCAGTATTGAGGATTTTCTAAAAAATGGAAAATATGGCTTCAGTTTGCTGCAAAGCAAATAAATTACAATAAAATAACCAGTGGTCTATGCCATTTTGATCTCTGTAGGCAACCTTTCTTCACTGGAATTGTGAAAGAACGTTTTGACATGTGTCAGGTCAGGAACATATGTTTGAAATCAGTTTTTGGGGTAAACATGATCTAATTGAAAACGAAAGTAGAACCACTCAGTTCATGAATGAGAGATTTTTTTAGCTTTTCAAAGTACCTTGGCTGGTCTCAAATCATTAAGAAGGCTTACGCTTACAAAACAGTAATGGCCCAGGTCTGCAGCACATTCAAATCAACTAAAATCATTGAGTGGTGTCTTTGTTTTGTGGTAGAAATTTTATACTCTTTCTTATGTTTGGCTTCATTTTGTCCCTTCAGTTCAGTACAACAGTGATACAGTAATATCTTAAAACCAGAGGACCAATGGTCCTGTAAATGCTCACCTGAGATCTGGGATATGCGACCTCAGCTGACCTCGCCAGAAAATAGGTCAAGGTCATCTGGGGGTCATGATTATACAAACTTTGCAGAGCTCCATTCAGGGTTTTCCCTCAGCGTTTTAATTTAGGGGACCAATGTCCCACTACTGACAGCTTCCGAGGGACATCCTGACAAAATGGTTGATAATTTAGGGGAAAGTTTATCAGGAACTAGAAATATTTGTCCTCTCTAGACAGTTTTGGTTGTCATTGGAGGTAAAAAGGGGTCAAAAAGCACATTTTTGTGCGCCAAGGAAAACCCTTGATGCTTTAGCCAAGGTTTCAATATCATAGGTCTTCCGGTTCTGAAATATAACATTTATAAAGGTTTTTGCTATTTATCTTGGTCATGTGACCATGACCATTTATATTAACTTTCATTCTCCTTTTCTAACGATGCTCCACATAAAGTTTGGCTTTGATTGGCCAAGCGGTTTCAGAGATGATGTTTGAATATTATGGTCATGTACATGTATATAGCCCAGGGGCGGGGGCAGACAACCCCCTGAGGACAGTTTTTCCAAAAACATAAATCCCCACCGGGGGGTAATATACATGTATGTTCTCATAATATTCAAAGATCTTCTTCTCTGAAACTGTTCAGCCTATCAAAGCCAAACGTCATGTGGAGCATTCTTTAATAGGGAGAATGAAAGTTTATATAAATGGTTAATGGTCATGTTCACATGACCAAGATGGCCACCATGGCTATAAATAGCAAAAACCTTCAAAAATCTTCTCCAGAACTAGAAGGCCTATGATTTTGAAACTTGGCATGAAGCATAAAAAAGGAGCTCTACAAAGTTGATATAGATCATGACCTTGGGATGACCTTGACCTATTTTATGGCAAGGCCAACATTGGTTTCCCATGCATTTGAATGGGGAAAATTTGTAAAATGTAATTAAATGGGGAGAAACTTGCTGGGAGTATGCAAATGGACAGAAGATTTATGTTTATGAAAAAATGTCCTCAGGGGGTTGTCTGCTCCTGCCCCGTGGCTATATACATGTGTGTGACCATAATATTCAAACATCATCTCTGAAACCGCTTTGCCAGTCAAAGCCAAACTTTATTTGGAGCATCGTTAGGAAAGGGGAATGAAAGTTAATATAAATGGTTCAGGTCACTTGACCAAGATGGTCACCATGGCAATAAATAGCAAGAACCTTTATAGATCTTATTCCTCAGAACCGGAAGACCTATGATTTTGAAACTTTGCCTGAAGCATCAGTGAATGGAGCTCTACAAAGTTTGTATAAATCATGACCTCGGGATGACCTTGACCTATTTTATGACAAGTCATAGGACCATTGGTCCTTTGGTTTCAGTTCTGATTACGTACTTAACAAATCAAAATAGGGGCCATCATGGATTGCCATTATAAAATATAAAAATCACATCTACGAAACTGCTTGACGAATCCTCATAAAATGGTGGCATATTGTTTGTCTCTTGACTACTTTCTTCTGGAACTAAGGGGATTTTGATGTATTTATCGTGCACTAACTTTTAAACAGATTTGTTTCATTTAATGAACCTGCTGTCCTTAATTCCTTAGATCTTGGTTTATTTTTAAGGATTGAAATTCAGATTTTAGCTTTCACTGGATGATGAAAAACATTAGGCTGTTTTAATGTCTGTCGGAGACATTAAAACAGCTAATGTTTTTCATCATCCAGTGAAAGCTAAAATCTGAATTTCAATACTTATATTTACATTTTATATTATCAATCATGTATCAGATTTTTAATTGCGCATATCACCGTTGATTTTCATGATATTTAACATCAAATCCGACTTAACGCAATTTTGGAACAGCCAAAACGTCAAATTTTCGCGCTAACGTCATGGCGATACGCGACCAACGTCACAACAACAAGAGTAAACAAACAACGTCACTGGGCGGCTTTTGACGTCGCCTCGCCCATAGGCGTGGCCTCTAGATCACGTGACATAATGTTTTTCATTGGGAAATGAAGAACATCAAGAAAAATACTTTCATCTAGGGCGATTGCAATAAAAATGTAAATATTCACAATTGGAAACTGTTCAGCTACATATACGTTAGTAATACTTTCATATAAAGCATATTTTAAAGAATGTAACTCCATTCCTTTAACTATGGCTGTGATCACAACCTACAAATGTATCAAAGATAAACATTAGTGAATTTAGTCATTTGTAACCACAGCTTCCCCAGGCCCGGGCATAGACCTTGACTTTTAAACCAGGAAACCTCTGCTTTTTATAAGATCCCCACTCCCCTCTGTCATTTGTTTAAAACCCTGCTTATTTCCTCTACCCCATCCCCAAGTCTGTTTTTCATTACATGTAGCCATTTTTGCTTGTATAACTTGCAAACGGGTAGTTCTCCCGCAGTGTGGGGACAAAACAAAGGTGAAACGCCCCTCGTATTTCCATGGCTAGATTGGCTACCCCCTCTCCCGGGGCTGGGATTTCTTTTTGCAATTTTGGGAAGGTGCCCTTACTGCCCTAGGGCCTTTCTGATTGGGAAATTTAGCAATGTAAGCCCTGAATTTTGGAAATTTTCAAAACATTCACCGTTGATAATATCTTCCAGTGTGACAGTGCTCATTAAGGTATTCCATTTAGAATCATTTATTCTTGCATAGATATCTATGCGCAGAGCTGTTTGAAGCCGTTTTCGATTGGTCGAAAGCCGTGTTCAAACAGCAAAACCCATGTTCAAATCATGAAATTCACGTGCCGTTTGAACATGGGTTTTGGCCGACGTCATTGGTCAAATATGATATAATTGATCAACCATGGTTTGTTTCAGTGTTCAAACATTCGCTGGATCACTCGGAAGGTGTTTGAACACGCAGCCTGCAGCCTTGTGTTCAAACACCTTCCTCGTGATCCATCGAATGTTTGAACACTGAAAACCATGGTTGATCCCTATAATAAATAATAACTTCTAATCAAAGTTAAACACCATTTCAAACAGCAAAGTTTGAATGACAGAACGTCAAAGAACAGGAATTTTTTTCTCCAGATTGGGGAAAAAAGTCACTAAAATTGCATTGGGAATGGGGCCTTATTTCGGCCCCTGAGACACCCGAAAAAAAAAATCCCTGGCTTTTTAGCAGTTTGAGCTGACTTCATTTTTGGTAGCCTTTGCCTCTGGCCTCTGAAACTTGTTTTCTAGAGATCATTATATTGCGTGGGGGTAACAGAGCCTTCCTTTGTTTGATTTCAGGTGGTATCCAAAGACCTACTTGAAATTCTTGCCTTGATGTTACTGTATTCATTGTTCATATCAACATTTAAATGGTAGGTTTCACAAGTTTGTTTTAGTACTTGTTGTCTGAGGGAGTCTGCATAGACTAGTGATCGATCATCTCACCGCTGTGTCTGGTGTGGGTTCGAGCCCCGCTCTGGCCACATGTGAGACAAGCCATGTTCTGCTTGCGGGTGTGTCAGGTGGTTTTTCTCGGGGTTCTCCCGTTTTCGCCCCACCTACTGATTGGCCCGTCTCATATGAGCTGAAATAATCTTGAAAGGGACGTTAAACTGAATCAAAAAAAATAAAAAAATAGACTAGTGATACATGATAGAGCACCATAGTTAGGAGTTTGAACCCCTCTGGTGCCTGAACAAGAGCATTAATACCCTTCTGTATTGGTTAATCCTCAAGAAGTGGTGAGTCCATCCAGGCATACAGCTATTTCAATCGGGCATTTGTCAAGCATACACTGGAGTGTTTATGTACATAATATGAGCCGCATTGTGTGAAAACCAGATTTTTGCCTATAGATGCAAAAACAAACGTGCAGGTCAGCTGTGCAGTAACTGCACAGCTGATCAGCACTTTTGTTTTCGCTACAAGGATTGTACAATTTCTCTTCTTCTTAAATAAAAAATTTCAAGCTTCTAGCCTGCTTCTATGTCTGTACAGGTCGTTTTTTGTCAGACCTGGTCACTGGTCAGAAACCCCGAAGACTGGTTTTCTCGGTTAGCGGCTCATATTTAGGCTAACGATCCTAAAACTACAGTAATGTTTGGAAACCCATATAGAGCACTACAGTTAGACAAAACTTGAAGTATAGCATTACTGCTGTCTATATTCATGTATTTCTTTCATTCATGTGTTATATGTCCATTAGACAAGGTTAACTAAGTAAGAGACAGAGAAAGGCTTTGGGTATCTAATAGGCCCATATTTGATTTTCTTTTTCAGTACTCATCGTTCCTTCCATATGATCACTGCCTTCATTTTGTAATCTCAAGTAAGTATTTATAGAATTCATCATCTGTGTATACATGAAAACAACATTACACAAGTTTGTGATAATTTATTCTAAAATTAGAAAATTTTCTGAATTCCTCAACTATTTTTAGACCACAGATCTGCGTTGTCTGTCAAACCTGTCGTTGTCTGTCAAACCTGTCCGTATATCAAATAACAACATTGTTGAAATCTTGTCTAAATATTTTGAATTTTATTGTTAACTAGCTGTTAGTAAATATTACTGCTTTAATAAGGCCTTGAAAAATATATCTTGTCTGGCTGCCATGAATAACTTGATTATTTGGTGTATTTCTATGATGAATGATATACGTGTATAAGCCGTGACACAAGAAACAAGTTGTCTTTTGGGGTTATGAGTAACTTCTGATCAGGTCTGACACAAACTGGTCTGTGTAGTCACAGAAAAGTGCTCGAAACATATTTTTGGATACAAGTGGAAGAGGAACTGCACTATGTATGAGAAGCAAAGGTGCTGATCAGCTCTGCAGTTATTGGCAGACATGCTGAAAGCTTTTTTAGCTAGTTTTCTAATGTTGTTGCTCATATATGTTTTGCGTTTCAGATTCTGATTGTTTAGTATCATCTAGACAAGAGGAACAGATCTCATATCAAATGCCAAGTAAGTACATACTACTTACTAGCAAGACTTACGCAAGTACGCACATGTTATCCAGAGACAAACAACTCGACTGAGAACAACCAACGTGACTTGCATGTACCTGTAGATAAAATCGATAAAATACCTGTCTGTGTCTGGGAACAATTAAGACATGTCTATTTGTCACATTGATTGCTGTACTAGCTGTTCTCAGTTGTGTAGTTTGTCTATGGATAACCATAGATTTAACACTAGTGTGGGTTGATGTTGGTATGGTGTTTTTGTTAGCTCTTCACAAAATCATTTGAGTGTGCATGAGAAAACCAACAATTTGCATAGGCAAAAACAAAGGCGCAGATCAGCAGATCGCTTGGCTGCGAAGCTGATCAGCGCCTGTACAGTACAATTCCTCTTTCTAAATCTAAAATTTCTAGCCTCTAGCCATCTTCTGCCTTTGTACAGCTCGGTTTGTGTCGGACCTGCAGTCTTCGGGAAAACTTCAAAACAGCTGCTGGACAGCTGTCTGACAGACGTAAAATTTTTGCTGGTCAGAAAAGAAATTTGTCGGACAGAAAAAGACGAAAAAAAAAAAAAAAAAAATAGAGGTTCGTAAGCTCGTTGTTTTCCACGAATGAGCAAAAGAATTATTCGTTTTCCTGTTTACTACTCTTTGAACAATATCGTGTGAATACTCGTGAATATCATTCGAATTACCTGTAGGGAAATTACGGCAGCGCTCAAATTATTCAAGAATTTCACAACAAAATTACTCGACTTCGATCGGAGGAAGGTCAAGGCCAGAGCTTTAAGAGTTATTTCCCTTCTCTTCGGGTCAGGTACGAAAGCCATGACCACGGAGTGCCTGCTCTTCCGAACCAGCAATAATATTCATGTGTATTTTCACGAAATAAAATGATTTTACATTATTCCATGTGTATCAATATTTCAAAATAATTGACTCCTATAAACCGCGTTCGTGTATTATTTTCACACTTTAAATGGTCATTCTAGGTTCGGCATACCCAGCATGGCAGGCGCAGCGCGGTCGAAGGTTTCATACCTGACCGAATATTTTCTGTATGAATGTATTTGATTGGCTGAAATTCTTGGCTGACCAATCAAAATTGTAAACATGAAACCAACATGGTCCAGTGTTAGAAATAAGCAATTGCCCGATTGCCCGACACAGGTTGAAATCCCGTCGGACAACCTACGTTTGCCTTGCGCTTGCCCGTCGGACAACCTGAAATTTTGGTCCGTTTTCCTTCAATTCCGGTCGTTTTCGGTCATTTCGTTCAGTTTTTATCCAGTGCAGTTAAATGCGGTTATTAAATGTATTCGATGTAACGAACATTCTGATTGGGTAGATGTGATTATATTGACCAATCAGTAGCCTCCTTTTTTGTTTCTTTTGGGGAGAAAAAAGTATGGAATCAGTACTTGTTTTACCGATCATATTCGGGCCTCAAAAAGATGAACCAGCCCCTAAATAAACCTGAATGGAGCACTCTGAAGTAAAAAAAAAACAGTCTCAGTGATCCATCTACCCTTGAGCCATGCATATTTTACGCAAAAAAAATATGGCATGGCACTAAAATTTGACCGCAACACCTCAAACTGACGCATCTGTAAAAACGAAAGTAGAAAAGTTTACCATTTCCAGCAATTATTTCGGGCAGAGACACTTGCTTTCAACCCACTTTTGTTTCATTTTGTTTGTAATACCAAAAACCAGTGGATTTTAACTCGATTTTAACTTTCTTTTTTTGGCATAATCATGTTTTTCAAGTTCAGAATTCACGATCTTTTTTGACAGTCACTGTACCCCACCCACTCTGCACTAGGTTAACAATGCGAAGGAAATCAGTTTCAGTTCTTTGTCAGTTATTATTGACAATATATTTTTGAGTAAATAAAAATTATTAAGTATTTCACACAAGAAAATTGCAATCTAAATAATTTGCAAGTGATTAAGTATTTTGGGTCAAAGCAGATTTTCTATTTATAGAACCACAGTTTTCTAAATACAAGTTTGACTTTTTAAAAAAGGGGCAAGCAAAGGTTTCATGCAAATAATGTTTTAGTTGCACAAAATAGCTTAATGAAAAAAAACCCCCCAAAACATCAGCTGATCGGTACATCAACCTTTTGAGCTTGAAGTGGATGTAAACACTTGGACAGAAGAATTTTTGAAACTTTCTTTTATTTTGAAACTGGCTGTCATGTATCTTTGATGGTTATAAATGCTTTGAAAAGTACCAAATATAAGGTTGAAAAAGTAGGGGTATGGTATATCTGTGCAAGTACATTTATAAGTGGATTAAAGATTTTTTATCTGGTAGAAAGCAAAAAGTTATAATCAATGGCAAAACTTCAAAAACAGTAAACAGTCACAAGTGGAATACCTCAGGTGAGTCCGAGTGTTGTAGAACAAATATTCTTCTTAGATTTTACAAATGCACTCCGCATGGTTGTCATTGTATGCACAAAATTTTGCTGATGATGCTAAAATCTGTTTAGTCAAATTTTCAACTGCAGGAATAGAGTGGAACCAAAGTTGCTTTAATAACGTGATCACACTGTCTGAAACATGAATTGCACATCAAATTATTGACACATGTTTATTTTTTTTGGTAAAAAATTGCAAGTTTTGGGGGGCAAGTTAAAATCCTGGGGGGCAAGTTGAACTTGACCTCAGGTTGCCCCCCGGGCAAGTTGCTATGCAAGTCTTATTTCTAACACTGATGGTCGCCCGCATGCATCTCAACAAACTGCAGAAAACAATCCGAACAAAGTTGATTTATCTTATTATTCATCACTGAAAAGGCGAGATGACAATTTTATAGTATGAATTGGCCTTTTTCTCGTCGGATGGATCGACCGGGAACATGACAGAAATCGCCGGTCAGTTTCAAAATTTGTCGGAAATGACCGAGAGACCGACACTTTTTGTGAAGACTGGACCTGTTTTCAAAAACCACATTGTTTGCTTTCTCATGACGCGGCTCATTTGTTACTGTGAAGAACTTTGTCTCAAGCTAATCAGTGCTCTTTTTTTGTGCCATTGAAATAAAACACATAGTGATATTTTAATCTAAATAACAGCATTCTCATGACATGGTGCGAAATGAACATATGAGCAGACAGATTAATTTTCTCTGCAATATATGATCGAAAATAGAAGAGATGGTTACCATATTTACCTATGTCAAATGTATATATTAAATAGTGAATTTTGAAAAAAAGAGACGTCCAATGCAGCTTTGAATAATGCACCAGTCATTTGTAACCACCCCTTCCCACCTCCGGGGGAAGGTGGATGTAAGTGGAAATGAGCGGGGCTTTGACCAAAGATTTCCTATGGCAGTGTGGGGGAAATACCTGGGGTTTGCTTTACATGTATATCTATAAGCAAAAAGGGCGATGAAATGAAAAGATAGCAGGCTGCGGGGGGAAAACAGCCATGGTGTCTTGCAGGGTGGTTTTTTTAGCGGGGATTTGCTGGACCAAAGTCAGTCCCTGCTATTCCCCGGCGCTCGGGCATGGTGGGGGGGGGCATGGTGGTGGTGGGGGGGGGCATGGTTACAAATGACTGGCGCATAATGCAATAAATACTAGGCAGTAGTAATGCAGTGTAACATATTCAACCAACAACCAATATTTTAATGTTTATATAGGGTTACATATTATATGCATTTTGAACACATCAGTTTTGTTGTTGATTTTTCTGCTGAAGAAATTAAGAATATTTGTTGAGAACTCAGTGGGAAGTATTATTTAAAACCATACAAAATCTTAAGATAAACTTGCGGTAGTTTGTTTTGCTGACTTTAAGGTTTCTATTTCTGTCGTTTTGCGAAAATCAATATCACTTGTCTGGATTTATGCCTTGAACAGCTTTAGTTTCGCATGTTAAAATCAATAGCCTAAGCTCGGTAGTTGCATTATATCTTACTGGGGAGTTGCCAAGAGTTCAAAGATACTGTTTGTTTATATGTGAACACTAGGTTAGTGGTTATTTAAACAATTTGTGTGTAGTTATGCATGTATATGGGACTTTGTCAGGAGAAAAAATGTCTCTTGTTTATACTCTACCAGCCATTGGTATGTTGACCTTGTTGAAGTTAGAGGCTAGTGCATTTTCAGCTAGTAGAATTTAGTTGTCTCTTAGGAAAGATAAAAGTGCAGCCAGATCTGTGTTTATGTTAGTCTTTTAAAGCAAAAGGAGGGTTTTCAGGTGTTCAGACTTAAAAAAGATTTAACACTTAAAATATGAAATGATTTGGTTGGGTTAAAACACTAAATAACTATATAAAATGCTTAAGTTGGTTTGATAGTGTGTTATCTTTTTACAAACCTTTTGAAGGCTGATAAAAATGTTCTCTGTGGCCTGTGTACATGTACAAACCTAAAGTCTGTTCAGAACACATTGGGAGCATATATTGCATTTGTAAGTTATGGATAAAATGTTGAAAAGTTTTTTCATCTGACATTCCCAACTTTTAACACAAAGTGGATGTTGAAAATTTAGGACTTGTGAAAAAAAAATGCCGAATGTCTTAATGGACAACAAAAGCTTGGATTTACTGTGTATCATCTCGGGCGCATTTTTGCTTTAGAAATAATGCTTAATCATGGTAATTTCCCTATAATGGCATAGAGCTAGTATTTTCAAGTAGACTCTTACTGTCCTGCCTGGTTTAGGTTCAGCTGGACAACGAAACTAATAAACAAGTTTTTGTTGTGTCAATGTTTATTTGAGCCACGTCATGAGAAAATCGGATTTTCGCTCATGCGAAAACAAAGGCACAGATCAGCTTCGCAGTAACTGTTTTTGCTACTCCGATAGTATAATTCCTCTTCTTTCTAAATCCAAAATTTCCACTCTAGTTATCTTTTGTGCTTGTACAGCTCGGTTTGTGTCGGACCTGGTCGGAAACCCCGAAGACTGGTTTGTGTCGGACCTGGTCGGAAACCCCGAAGACTGGTTTATGTCGGACCTGGTCGGAAACTCCAAAGACTGGTTTTCTCACATTGTGGCTCATTTAGTTTTTCTTCCTTGTCAAAATTGCTTTGTATTAGAGCATGTATGATAAGAGCTGCATTACAGAGAACGTTGTATTCCGAGTTGTATTCAGCAGCCCAATCTGCAGACTGTACTTGTAGACACAGTTTTTAAATTCTATGGCTGTACAGCCCAAATTGTTTTGAACATGGTTGGAAACCCTGAAGACTTGCTGCCAGCTCACATGAGCCGCATCATGAGGAAACAAAGCCGCAGATCAGCTGTGCAGTTATCAGCACCTTTGGTTTCACAACACGGATAGTACAGTTCCTCTTTTTCATAAATCCTAAATTTCAAGCTTCTAGCCATTTCTGTAGATTCAGTCAACCTGGTTGGATATCTCATGTGGCAGCTCATATATTGTGGTGGTGTATTGCAGGAACCAAGCTGCCATTGACTGAAGATCATCACTCAGTGCCAGAACCTTACGACAGCATTGTTATGTGCTTACTCAGATGCACACAATAGGTAAGTACTTCACAATCCTTTACAACACGAGGCAGATTGTTGTAGCCCAGTGATAGTGACAGAAACAAGAGGTTCTGGGTTCGAATCCTACCTATAGTAGACTGTAATACATTTAGTTCTCATAGTACATGTACTACACAGGGATCTGGCTCAGTTTTGCTATGACGGAAAAAATAACATCGATATTAGAATATTGGCCACAATTGATAACAGAAAGAAAGAAATTGAGACTTTAGACTGACCAGCATGGGCATCTTCTGAAGATAAATACATGTACAGTACTTATTATAGTTACTGTTTATCGTCAAAGCTTGTGTCACAAACCTGTAAGTGTAAGTTTGTGCCTACTGCCTTTCAAAAAAAAAGTCAGCTATAACATTGGATATGTTTAAAATTCATGAGAGTGATACCCATGACATTAGTCCTCTCTTGTTGTCATGAATGTCATGTGTATGTTTTACCGCTTCAGGTTGTCTACAAATCAATGAGACACAGATCAAACTTACAACAAATCAAAACTCTCAAGAGAACTACGAGAAACTGAGACAGCAGTGACTACAGAGACAATCCTTTATCACGTCACAAAGTGCCTGTCTCAAACAAAGTAAGCAACTCATCAATAAATTGGTAAAACCTAGTATTATAAATGCATTTTGTGTTATCCTTTGGTTGTGTTTTGAAGGAAAACTGAGTGAAAAGAGCTGTCTTGCATCTTTAAGATACATGTTCCAAGTCAGTTGTCAGGTTACATCAGGTTGTATTGGCTTACCACTTGGATTGCTCATTCTGACTTGGGGGAATTTTTTTTTTTTTTTAAATTCAGTTTTATGTCCCTTTCAAGATTATTTCAGCTCATATGAGACAGGCCAATCAGTAGGTGGGGGAAAATGGGAGAAGCCCGAGAAAAACCACCTGGCACACCAGCAAGCAGAACTTGGCTTGTCTCACGTGACCGGTGCGGGGCTCAAACACACACCAGACACAGTGGTGAGATGATAGAATGATTAAGAAACAGCGCTCTTAACCGCTCGGCCACGGGTGCCGCTTTAGGGGAATTTAATCGAATGAATGCAATTTGAAATTCACTCCTGATTCACCTAAAATGAAAGTGGACTCGTCCAAATGGTATCAATGGGAATGTCGATTTGTCACTAATGAGTTAATAAGCATCAGGAGAAGTTCATGAGTCTTCTTGACCTGAGAACTGTTTCTTTGCAGCCCAAGTTGTAGAGAGAATATAGGGGAGATAAATCTGCTGACAAGAAAAACAACAGGTGAGATTTTCTACACAACCTGGGCCCAGTTGTTCGCTTAACGTCATCGTTAAGGCAACTTGTTAAGTATATCCCGACTACATAGCCAAATACACTATTATTTTTTGTTGATAAAATGTGAGAATCACATTTATCAACAAAAAATAACAGTGTATTTGTAATATTCATGTTTAAAATTTTAACGAATCGTTAACCTAACGATGTTAATTTTGAACAACTGGGCCCTGCATGATTGAACTACTTAGATCACACTGCTTGCTCTTGTGTTGATCCATGGAGGTTTTCTAGACAGAATTATGCGAAATGTCTAAAAAGTTTACTATCTACTAGAAAAGTGACCAGAAGGTTGCACAGGGAGTGGCAAATGGTGCATACCCAGATCAGTCTTATTATTTCTGGGAGTATAATACTGGCCAAGATCATGATCAGATTTGTCTCACTCTGGTGTTTACAAGTATAAATTTCTGTTCTGACATCATGATTTAAATTTTACTATTCCTTAATTTGAAGATACTTGTATTTGTTTTGTTTACAAATATCTGCAAAATGACTGATCAATTTGTTCTCGAAAACCATTATTGGTTGTTGTAGTGTAATATTTACATGTATTTTCAACTAAATTTTAAGTAGTTGAATTTTACTTCTTGTCTGCTATTTCAGGACATTCTACATCGAATTAAGAAGTCTCAAACTTGTGATATTTGTTGACCCAAGAGGTTACAGGTTGTGTTATACAAAGATCAAAGTAAAACTGTGACATATTATTGTTGTACTACCTCAGTGCTATGATTAGATGGGGATGATAGGAGGAGAGGAATAGCTCAATTATTTCTAGTGATACATATTAACTTGTGCCATGCAAACACAGGGACAAAATGCCTCCAGTTTATGGGGTGGAAGTTCGAATCTGAATGGACTAGACTCAAACTGGGGTGGTTTAGGTAACCAAAATTCCACAGGTGCCAACTTTGGACTTGGTCTAGGAACTACTAATAGTCTTTCAAGTAATTCGGGACACAATATGCAATCTGGTGCGAGCTCCTCATTTGGGGACTCAAACGCCCTACTGGGTAACAGTAGCAGGATGAACTTTGGTGCCCCCGGTACACTAGCACCCGGGCACTCGGCCATGAAAACAGTTTCTGGTGGAAATATGCAAGGATCGTTGTCAGCAAGTGGTGCTCAAACTAATGGACCTCAGTCAAATCAAAGTGGTTTATCAGGGGCTAGTTCCCAGCTTGCTGGGCTACCAGCATCATCACAGGGTAACAGTGCATTTGGAGGGGGTATGGGCTTTCAGAAGGCCCCGATAGGGAGCGGATCTGGCCCAGGTCTGGCTCCAGGGGCCACTGGCAGTAATGCTCAGAATACAGACAATCTCAGTGCCTCGGGATGGGGCATGCCCAGTAGTACAAATAATTCCGCGTTAACGGGAACAAGTAGCTGGTTGGGAAATCCAAGTGGAGGGGCAGACTGGGACCAGCAGTCAACCAATATGTCTCAAAGCCAGCAACAAATACAATCTTCCAATCCTCAATTCCGAACTGCAAACCCCGGTCAACCACCAGCTACGGATAACCAGCGCCCAAGCTCTTGGGCCCAAGCAGCTGGCAAGGGTTTAAACCTTCATTCCAATAACCCAGCTGCGGGAGCGGCTGGAAATGTGAAATCACCTGCAGAAATTCAACGTGAAGCCGAAATCAGAAAAGCCATTGAAAGCCACGATGGTTGGGGAAAGAAGCCAATCAGACAAGATACCGAATGGAGTATTGAAGCATCACCAAAAGTGCAAAGCAAATTTTCTACTCAATCTGTAGTGCCAGAACAGCCTCAGCAACAGAAGGCTACAAACAATATGTGGAACAACAACAACGGTACGGCCATATGGGAGGCTAACAAAGATGGTGCCCCATGGAACAATAACGCTGTAACACGGCCGGTGCCAGGTCAGACTCCTGCCAACTGGGCTGGTGGACCACCTCAGAACATGCCAAATGCTGCGGGGAATCAGTGGGGTGGTGGTCCGGCCGGACAGAATCAGATGTCAGATAAAACCATAGGATCATGGGGAACCACACCGGACGGTGGCCAGCCATCCGGTAACAACTGGGGTAGCAGTACCGAAGTGGGTTCATGGGGCGGCAACAACCCGTCCCAAAATAGCACAGCTAGCGGTGGCATATCAACCTGGGGTGAGGACGGTGGTGGGTCGGGCTGGGGTGATGCTACCAGTCGACCTGTAGGAGGTAGTAACGGTACAGCGTACTGGGGAGATCCAGCCGGCGGTCCTGGGAACCAGCAACAGCAACAGTGGGGTAACCAACCAACAGCAATAGGACAGAGAAAACCACCAGAAACCAAACCCACTGGCTGGGGGGAGGTAGCAGGGCCCCCAGATTCCAAAGTTGATGATGGTACTAGTCTATGGGCCTCGAATAATCAGCCACCGGTAAGTTGATAGTTGTCTTGAATGTTCTTGCATATTTCAAATTCGAAACCTTTTGGGAGTAGGTTATGCAAAAGGCTTAGCCTCAAGGGAATTACAGGCCACCTGCGCCATTTCGGTTGTCTCGAAAAACCCCACGTCAAATTGATCTCTCACTCCGGAGCGTCTCTCCCTATATGTTATTGTATTTCAACCTTGTTTGTGTCGAACTTGGTTATGACGAAAACTCAGCTGTGTCGAAATGATAATTAGCTCCCCGCAGAAAAAAGAACATAAGTTTCACCCTTCCTGTGTCGAACTTCGATCGGTCTTTGATATCTACACGCAACCTTTCATCACTGGAATTGTTAAAGAACGTTTTGACTTTATGTGTCAGGTCGGGGAATATACATTTGAAATCACTATCCATGTGGTAAACATTGTGGAAAGGAGAACCACTCAGTCCATGAATGTGAAAGAGTTGAGATTCTCTAAGAACCTTGGCTGATCTCAATTTGCTTATCTCGAACTTCGGAAAACTCGAAGTGGTTTCTCCATTCCCCTTGTTCTCGAGATAGGGAAGGTGGCCTGCACATTTGTTTTTTCACTCATTTCTGGAGGGATAATCTTAGTTTTAATATATTGAATTTGAAAACTATTAGGTAATACTGCAGTCTCGGTGTTAATGCATCCATTCTAATAACAGTACATTTGTTTATTTACAGCCAAACAGTAGTAATTGGGGTGACAGCAATCAACAGTGGGCCATTGGTAAACCACGCCCCAACCCTCAGCAGAACCCAGCTGCCTTCGGAGGAGTAGATGATCTTCACTGGAACACTCCACAGGTTGGTTCCTCGTTATAGTTGTAGATTGGTGCGCTAGTAAAGAAAGTATCTGGAGAATAAAATATATTATCATCAAAATTTTGTTTCAAGCCTTGTTAACACAAGTTACTGTAAGTTCGGAAATTTTTGCGTGACTTATTTCGCGATTTTTTTATTTTCAAATTGTTAGCGAGTCTTTGAATTTGCGAGCGAGTACTCGTGCAGTCTACTAATCTTATTGTAATTCTTTATTAGCGAGAACTTAATTTTCGCGAGATAACGAATTCGCGAATATTAGCGAAAAATTAAGTTCTCGCGAACATTTCCGGGTTTACAGTATCTAGGAAGTAGGAGAATAGTCTGCCAGATACTGATAGCTAGAGTACCATTTTAGCTTAGTTGTTGTAATTGCTACTTGAATAGTGTACATTGTTTGTTATTGTGTTACTACTAAGTGATAGAGCAAAATTCATTTTCATTCGGTTGCAGTATCTTGAGATATTGTTTCATAAAGATATTTTAAGAGAACCGTGCAGATTCTTTTTATTGTGAAGATAATGACTCAGACTTGTTACTTGAATTTCAAGAACACCTCTTTCTAGAGCTTTGCTGAAATCTTTTCTGCCAGAATCATTTGAGCCGCATGGTGAGAAAAACAGATTTTTGCCTATGCGAAAACAAAGGCGCAGATCAGTAAGTGCGAAGCTGATCAGCGCCTTTGTTTTCACTACACGGATAGTATAATTTCTCTTCTTCTTAAATCCGAAATTTCAAGCTTCTGGCCTGCTTCTGTGACTGTACAGGTCGGTTTGTGTCAGACCTGGTCGAAACTCCCGACGAACCTGGTCAAAACTCCCGATGACCGGTTTTCTCGCGTCGCGGCTCATTTTACATACTTGGAGTTTGGCACCTAAATGCAATACGCAAGAATCTTAGCTGTGATCTGTTTTGATAATTAAGCAGTAAGATGAGCTCCCGAAGAAAAGAAGAATTTCAAGGCAAACTTGCACATGTATATTTAAGCAAGTCATTTAAGTCCTGCCGGATCAGAATTGCCTGGCACTCTCCCCACAAATTGGCACCACCTTTTAAGTTTTTCTGCACCGAGGAAAAAGATATAAAGCTTCTAATATTGCAATTTGGAGCTTCACTTAAACATTAATTGGTCAGTCTTAAGAACCATTGGTAGATTGTAAAGCTGACGTAATTAGCCATGTTCCTCAAGATCGTCATTGTTAAACTTCGTAAACAGTGACAGTCTGTTGCCTGTTTAGAACTGCCGATAGCTTATATCAGCACTAGGACATACCATTTCTCATATCAGGCACAAATTGGCAAGGACATGTTCATCAGTCATTTCTTTTCAAAACTGCAGCCCCACCTCCTCCCCATTTTGTCCATTTGTCCAACTTATTGCATTGTGGTTTTGTGCTGCTTTGTGTTGCATGACTGTTCACAATAATTAATGCTGCAATTGCTATCTTATAAATTAAGCTTTTTTATTAGCATTTGCTTCAATGTTCACTTTTATACAGTTAAATTGAAAATTGAACATATTTACTTCCGAGGTATGAAAAAAGATATTTCTTAAGTGTTTATCCACAGTGTTTTGATTATAGTGTACATTTTTAGCCATGTTTTACTGCCAGTGCCAGTTGACTGATCATCCTGACAAATATAACCAGTAATATATCTGATAGTCGTGTACCTACAAATGTTCCCCCAGTATGTTGTGTCGGTGTGTTGGTCACATGACGTCATGCCACCTGGCAGCACACAGCCACACTCTAGAAATAGTCTCTGACATCATCTTCTTGTTAGTGTTGTGTTCAGAAAATTTGTTTACCTTTCATTTTCATTTTTAGTTCTCTTTTATTCCCAAGTTAGTTTTGTTTCATTTTGTCCAGATTTTTATATTGCATGCATCTAGTAAAATTTACGAAATTGTACCATGTATTAATGATAATTAAGTTACAAACAACAGTTTAGTTTAAGGTTAGTTATTTGGTTAAAAATCTCCGCAGTAATGTAAGAAAATTATTGTTCATTATGGAAGAGATTTAAATACTTTTTGCCAAGGAATAGCCATTCTTATGGAACTGCACTCGAGATTGCAAGCACTTTCATATTAATAACTGAATGCGCTTTAAGTAAATTTGCTTCTAAAAGTTTGGTATGGTAGCTCGCTAGGAAATAGTTTAATGTTTTTGCTTGCAAGTAAAATGCATGTATCAGGAGTCTGTTTATGTACTGTATTCCTATATTTACCACTATAACATATATATTATCATGTATTCATGTATATGCTTCCTTTAAAAAGAAACTTAGCTCAACCTAATGGTGGACGGTGCTGGGACCTATAACCGCTGAATCAACTTTCTCTTAACCATCGGCAAAGGCTTGAATAACTTTTCTTTCCATTCTAGTTGCTGGGACAAAGGGCAGTTTTATTTAGAATATAAATGATGATGTCAGAGACTAATTAAATCAGGGGTTTTGTTATAAAGCATACTTTAAAGCATTATTTTGTAGGGCGTTCTAATATTCCAATGTTTGGACGTTGTTTTTGTTACTTAAATTTTCATATTAAAACTTGGTGCAATTAATGTTTCTTTGAAAAGGATTTAATGTGTCTTGGGGAAAAAAAATCAAATCATAAACGGCTGATAGATGCCAAAATGAAAAAAAGGTTAAAAAAAGTGTTTGGCTCGAAAGGATAGAATAATGATTAGCAGGTCTGTATATTTGTGCATGTCAGAAAACGGTTTCTAAGTGTGTGTCTGCGGAGTAGGATTACCTGCAGAACTGGTTTTGTCAGGATGGTTCAGTCTGTGCCGATGATGTGGCACCACACTTGTCGGCGGCAAATGTTGAGAATTGCGTTTTTACCATCTCTGCAGGAGGATATATGGAGTGAAGAGAGTATGAAAGGTTGGGATGATGCCGATATGGGTACATGGAGTGATAGCACTCTAGAGAACAACTCCACGTGGAACAGTGCTACGGGATTCAACAAGAATTTAAGGAAAAATAGTCTCACAAAGGTATTCACACATTGGGGTGTAGACTCTGACATCATCATAATGCTAGGTTTGGTTGGTCTGCCCTTTGTTTTGGTTCATTTCTTTGCTTAGTGCTACAGCTTTAAACATACCCATATTATAAGATCAAAGTGCATATTATGATAGCAGAATTTGAGTCACAGCATGAAGGTGAACATGTTGCAAAGCATATAAAAAGCTACAAGTCTCTTCCGTTTGGTACATCAACTCACTGTATGCAGTACCGTAAGTAAAAATAATCAAATAACGCAGTTTACCAAATAGGAGGCTACCTGATGACTTATTTCACTTAGCATGAGAATGCCGCGTAAATGATAATCATAATTGGCCTTTAGCAAGTAGAAAAGCTGTTACACATGCCACTGACTATGGATTGGATTTGTTGGATTGTGTCCTTGTGCAAAATCTACGAACTCGGACTCTCCATAGTACTGATTAATACCAGGAATTGGTGGCTTTGTTCTGACATGACCGAGAAGTTGTTGACATGGGCATTAAACCACAAAACGGTTGAACAAAAAAAAAAAAAAAAAAAAGAAGAAAAAAAAAAAAGCAGCCACTTTTTCAGATATAAAGCCTAGATGTAGAATGCAATGATCTATTACCTGGTGATAAAAAAAGCTTTTTTTCAAAATGATGATAAAAGATATCTTGTATCAGTATGATTTGGAGAAATCAGAAAGGTTGAAACACCCTGGCTAAGCTGTAATATAACATTGATAATGTTTTATAACTGTGTATTTACTAAAATCATTGCTTGATAAAGTTGTCAATATTGCTGTATAATGGTCTATAAAGCAGGTCTGTTCTAGTATGTATGACTTGATAAAAATGATAGATAGCTAGTTTGACCTTGAACAATAAATGAGCCGCCTCAACAATTTGCATATACGAAAACAAAGGCACAGATCAGCTTCGCGGTAACCGCGAAGCTGATCAGCGCCTTTGTTTTCGCTTCTCGGATAGTACAATTCCTCCTCTACTTAACTCCAAAATTTCAAGCTTCTAGCCTGCTTCTGTGACTGAACAGCCTGGTTTGTGTTGGATCTGATAGGAAACCACATTGTTGGTTTTCCCACAAGGTGGCTCAAATGATAGATAGCTGGTTAACCTGAAACAATACATACTAACCTATATGTACCATAATAACTGTTCAAATAATGAAATAAAGCTACAAGCAGCAATAATAGTGAGGCCAAAGTACAACGAATGCAATAGGAACAGTTGAAATATTGAAGATCTTCAGTAATTGATGTTACACTTTTGTTGATGCTGAAATATAATTTAATAGAACATGTCCTTTTACAGAGATTTCAAACATGTTTATGTCCGGTGTAACAAAATAGATGCTTCATGTGCGTGTCTAAAGTTTATAAAACATGACCGTAGGAAATGTGGCTTTTGTAAATTCTCAGATTGCATATCAAACATATAGTATCCAAACCAAAAATGTCTATATTTGCACATGCAGAGGATTAGCCTTTCAATTTCTGTGATAGTTTTCTCTTTTTTGTCAGTTTTGATTCAGGTATCCATCTGAAAATGGGAATTAATGCTCAGTTTTTGTACTTTTTTTATCACTGCACACAGATTAAGAAAGATTTTCAATATATTTGGAAGCCCTAATTTTAAATTCTCATTTTGGATCCAATTTCTAATACATCTAGCTTTAATAATGGGTTGAAATATGATCTATTTTACAGGTATGACATTCTCGGATCCAAATTGGTTGAAGATATTAACTTCTTGGCATTTTAACCGGCAATATAACAGAGAAAAAAATAGAAAGGCAATTTGAAGAAACAGGCATGTGATTTTGATTCAGACACATGCATGTATCTTTTGCAGTTGATGAATATGTGCTTGTTCATTGTTGTACTAGGCTAGCCTTCCGTCTGACTGTCCTTTCTGCACTCAGAAATATCCAGTCCTTATTTGGAAGAAGACAAACAGTATTAAGGCGTTGTTATTTTATTTGTAGGGTCCCCCTGGTGCTATAAAACTTCCTGGAGCCACTCCAGGTGGTCATCCTCAGATGAGAAGTCGCCTACTACAGCAACTTATGGATTTGGGCTTTAAGGTAAAACACTATTACTACAATGGACACAATTTCAATTATTTGCTGTTTGTGTCATTTATAAAATTGTAAGTGATTTGCCTGTTACCTATAAGTGAATCTAATGAGTACTTGCAGGGTATGATTACATTGAAAGTTTCAAAGACTAAAACTTACAAGAGTATCCTCCCATGTTTTCATAATGCTCAATGTTTCATATCTATGTATTTTCTTGATTACAGAAAGAAGATGCCCAAGGTGCTCTAATAAACAACAACATGAACATCCAAAATGCTCTTTGTAAGTTCCTATCTGAGTTTAATCAACCAAGATTTTGATTTGAACATGTATTGCCAAAAAAAGCAACCTTTGACTTTGGACATGTTTCTATACTTTCAGCTTTGAAAGATCTTGCTCCAAATTTGCATTAAGAAATAATGTCATATCAACATAGCTGATCATTTGACTATAGTTTCCTAAATAAAACAGTCTAGAGTTAAGATTATATTTTTCTCTTTTGTAGAATAGTTATGTAGTAAAATGACTTGTTTTGTTATTGAAATGCTTGTTGTGTGTATATTTCAGCGGACTTGTACAGCCGTCAAGGTGCTGGTAGGAAAGACGGAACAATGGACATGTTCCAAGTTGACGGCAACAAGCCAAGGATTCCAGGTCTCCAAGACGATGACATATCAGATACTCCGACAGACAGCAATTCATTCGTGCCTAATCTTAACATGCAAAATACTCCATATAACAATGCTCAATCACAGCTACCAAATCAGTTCCCTTTCAACAAATCTAGTCTTAGCCAGCCTAGTCGTAATAATCCCAACACCAGTATTAACAGTATGTTGCAAAACAAGATAATTCACAAGATGCACAACCAGCAGCCGCCACCCCCGACACCGTCGTCTATGAATTCCATAAATCAGTCTCAGGGTCCACTCGGCGGGCGCGTCCAGCTGGCGGGCAACTCACAGCAACAGATGGCTCAGCAACAGATCTTACAACAGCTCCAGATGGCCGTGCAGGCGGGTCTGATCAGTCCCGCGCTCCTCAACCAGCAGTTACCCCCGGGGGTCCTAGTCATGCTACAGCAACTGCTACAGTTACAGCAAGTCCTGCAACAGCTTATCACGGCCCAGCAGAATCTGTCCCAGAACAAGGCTGGCGGCATGAATCCACTCGTACAGAGGCAGCAGCAGGAGAATCAAGCCAGGATAAGTGCTATAAGACAACAGATACTCAGTCTTCAGAAGAAAATTGCCCAGGCTCAGAAGATGATCTTAAACAATCCCGATAAACCACAGACAGAGAATTCCACGGACCAGTCTGACTCACTGGTAAAGCTGTCTCCCGACTTCAATAAACTGTCCGTTTCTACAAGTCAACCTACGTCCCGACTTAACAAGTGGAAGTTGCCATCTGACCAAGAATCTCCCGATGACCAACACAGCGATCCAGGTACATCCGAAACACCGACAACGAGCAGCGAAGACTCGCTGAACAAAGCCGTGGGTTCCAAACCAATACAACAGTCCCAGTCCACGCCTAACTTGCGACAAAATTATAACGAACTAGGTCTGAACAACCTAGGTGGTGACTCAACATGGTCGGTGACACCAACCTCCTCCTCAGCCTCTCTCAACTGGCCTAGCACCAGCACACCATCCTCTACCGCTAGTCAGGGAGATAGTAACAGTGCAAGTTCCGAAAACAAAGAATCTCAGCAGGCGACGAGCACCACCGGTGCTACATCGTCCAGTGATAGTGTGCCAGCAATGAGTGCTATACCCGAGTTTGTCCCTGGAAAACCGTGGCTAGGTCTCACCAAGAACCCTGAAGATGATCCTCACATTACCCCAGGGAGCCTCCAGCGTGCCCTGAGCGTCAACATGGTCAAAGATGACTACCTGACATCTCTCAGCAAATCCAGCCCAACCAGTGATACATCAACATGGCCTAACTCTAAACCACTGAGTGCAGCATCAAACCTTGCCAACAAACCCTGGAGTCCCGGTAGCGACATGTCGGTGGGGACTAGCCTGTCCTCTGATGTGTGGGGCATGTCTAGGGGTGGAATGTCCCGACCCCCGCCTGGGCTTCCCCAGGGAAACCAGAGAGGAGCTGGATCAACTGGCTGGACGGCTGTAGGGAGGCAGCATTCCTGGGCTGGACCACCTACAAGATCTGATCGTAAGTACTCAAAATGTGATAATTCAATACTATGGCAAATTGGAATTGACAATTGTAAATTCATTCATTATGCGATTTAACATTGCCAAAATTTAAGATCAGCATTGATTATGATAATAAATATTGAAAACCTGGTTATAATAAATAGTCCTTGGTCTACAGCAATTAGATGTGTAGTCTGATGTCTTGTACCAAGTTTCAAAAGCTGGTTTCAGGAAAATTTTGAATTAAATTTTATGACTAGCTATTAGCCAATCTAGATAAGTCTAGATAAGTACTTAAGTTGCTATAGTGATTCTGTAGTGTGTTGTTTGTCTACCAATTTTGTACCATTTTGTTTTCAGTGTCAATTGGGTCTGTCAACGTGTCAACCTCCCTGGTGTTAAAGAACTTGACACCACAAGTAAGTATTACTCCCTCAGCTTTTATCACTTAAAAGTTTTGCTTGAGACAGGCTACTATTGATTGAAAAAATGGAGAATACTTCACTGTTGAGTGTTTGGTGAATTTTAACGGAAACGGAAATAATCTTGAATAAACTGTTTTCAAAGGATGGTCTTTTGTTTGTAAACTTTTGTATCATCATTCATACTTAATACTGTAAATTTTCGCGCAACTTTTATTTTGCGAATGTTCTATTTCAGAGAGATTCTTGAGGTCTTAAATTTGTTAACAAGCATTCTATAATATTTATGTCTTACAGAGATTCTTTATTAGTGAAAACTAATGAAGTACATGTAGACAATTATACTGTCCAGGAAATTCATAATGTTGATATCTGTGATCAATTCTAGATTGATGGCTCTGTCCTCCGCACTCTGTGTATGCAGCATGGCCCCCTGCAGTGTTTCTTCGTCAACTCAGCCCAGGGACAGGCTCTCGTGAAATACAGCTCCAAAGATGAAGCAATGAAGGCTCAAAACTCCCTTAACAACTGCCCACTGGGAAATACCACCATTATGGCCGAGTTTGTCTCGGATAACGATGCCATGCGTTTCGTGGAGCAGCAGAATGCCATTTCGGCTCCTAGTCAGTGGCCACCGTCGTCAGCTCCTGTTGGGGGCAACCGTCAGTCAGCATTTGGTCTGCCTAGCCAGCGCAGCGATGATATAGGGAACTGGAACACGAGCTCCATGGGCTCGGGCAGCTCCATGTGGGGCTCGGACTCCGGTATGAAGGGAGGGGACTCCGCAGGTGCTGGTAATCTGTGGACAATGGACGACCCTCACAGCGTGCTAGGTAATATCTACGGATAAACATTGCCCGACGAAAGTGTTGATACAGTAACTTCTGTTTTAAAAGCTTTGTGATCGTGACCTGTTTGTTAACGTTTCTTCATTAATGCATTCTTATGATCTCTTGTATGCGGGTTTGTTAGTGGTGGGATCAGATCATCGTGCTTAATTGTGTTCTTAGGTACTGGTCAGCCATGACAGGCAGGCACATATCGGTTGATGCAAATATTGTGGTGCTCACTGCTTCAAAGAAGTACAGCACATATTTTTATTTTTATACTTCTACTGAAGTATCCATGTCTTTCAGTTTTTCCATTTGTTCTTGTCAGATATGTGTTTGCTCTGACGTCGCGACACCGTCTTGTGAGGCGGTGAGGAGCTAATCAGTAGTCAATACCTGATGATGTAACCTCAATGTATATAACAGCATAGTATCATAAATGAAGTCCTTTATTTATCATCTATCATTTTTCATGACAAAAAAGTATAGAAAAACTCACATGAGAAAAAAAAAATAAAAAGAAAAAAAATGCAAACAAAAAAAATACAGTATCAAATGTCATTTTATATTGCTATTATTTGTATATGTACGAGAAAGTGCAAATTTTATGATTCTACTGATATAATTCCTATTAAGTGTAATATTTTTTTCACTGTGTGGAGATGTTATCTTGTCAAAAAACAGGCAAGATAGACCTGTGATAATATCATAGCCATATATAGAAAGTATTGTATGTTTTACGTGCTATATGTTACTTCCAAGACCTGCTGCAGTACAGCCATCACAAAGGGGGATATATGCCATATCTTTATATTAATATATTGTTGTTATACTTGTATGTTTGTATGTTGCCTCCAGTATAAAAGTTAGACTTTTATAGAGCATTTTAAATGAAACATAAATAAAAAAAAAATAAAAAAAAAATGAAAAAATGTTTGTTTATGAATGTATGTTAGGGATTTTTATTGACCTCTTTGTGATGTTTGTACTGTGGCAATTTTCCTGACAGGCCCTTAACTGTGTGAATTGAGCTGTGAGACGTAATTCTGATTGTGATAATGACCGAGTGTTAGTGACTGTTGCATGATATTCCATGCCTTAACTTGTCTTTCTGTTGATGCAATCACGACTACAAAACTTCATTACTTAGTGCTAATTCTGGTGATACGACGACAAAGGAGGGCCACCAAATTATTATATTTTCCCATTTTCCAGTATTCAAAACTGGTCCAGTCTTAATTCTCATTTGTTAATAAATGTCTCACAAATCAGCTATACTTCCAAAGCCAAGCCAACTTTGTTGTTAAAACTATGACAAGTGTAACCCGACTGCTGTATGAGTGCATGTTTTGTAAAGTATCAAATACTAATTTTCCGCCCATAGATAATCTATTTGTGTCCACAAAAATGGTGCCGTTGGTGTGTTAAAATGGCTTAATTCCAGACTTAGCTCTGGGGTTTTATTCTGGTGAATTACTCTTATTTCACATATTTATTGCAATTTGTATGATTACTGAGATTTTTGTATAAAAACATTGTTAAAAACTGTTAAATTCATTCCTTATTGTGTGCAAAATAAGTTCAGACTGTCGTGTACCTCAGATACTCTTGTGAAATGAATCTTTTAGAAAAGGGTAAGTATGAAAACAGCAAATCTACTAAGGTAGTACAGGGCATATATCTATTGACTGCATGTCACAATGCTTTTTTTTTTCATTTCATGTCTCGGTTTGCCTTTACAGGGGCCTCGAACCCTCGGTGGTCTACATATTGGCAGTCTAAACTATTTTGTTCACAAAACGATCGCAGAACCATGGTTATGGCAGCCGGCCATTAGCCAACATCTGTGGTCGTATTGAGCATGTCATAGCAGCACTGGGGCTACCTGAACAGTGTCAGTGGTAGACATTGGTCAGATTACTGTTTGTGCTTGTTGATGTTTAACTGGTATAAGCCCACATCCTTTTTATGAGACATAGGCAAACAGTATAGCCCCAGATATGCGCAGCAAAATGTGGTGTCCAATCTGAGGCTATTCTGTTTGCTTAGAAAAATTTCATCAACATGTTGAATAGAATTTTAAAATCACTCTTGATGCCCCTAAAAATGACAATGGACTCGCCCAAATGATAATGTTGGGCAAATCCATTCGTCAAATATGGGTGAACCCCAGTGTTGCTATGGCAGTGCTTTAGTTAGATCTACTTGTTAAGGAGGTGCACAACATTCCATAGTGCACAGGACAAAGTTGTGTTGATGGTACACCAGCCTCTTGTGGGGATAAAGCTTGGATAGGACAGACTTGATTGACAAATTTTCAATAGGTTAATCATAATTTTGAATCTGCACAGGCGAAAACAAAGGCGCAGATCAGCTTCGCGGTAACCGCGAAGCTGATCAGCGCCTTTGTCTTCGCTACTCAGAGAAATAGAGTTGTCTGAGAATTAGTGCAAATTACGTTGGAATATGTCTAGATAGCTGACATATTGCTAGGATAGAAGCGTTAATTGCTTTGAAAGCATTAATGAATGGAAAAGAAATAATTCTTTACAAAATGATGTTTTGGGTAAAAGCAAGGTGTTAATGTTGGAGACTTCTCAAGATGGTCACACAAGTACATAGAACATTTTTCATATATTTTCATCATATTCCTTGATTCTAACTTGGTGCTGCTTGAATTATTCTGGCTTAATCCCCCCCAAGAGGCTGGTGTATTAAAGATTGTGTTCTCAGTTTTTACTGTGTAAATAGTCCAACACTGTTGCCTCAAATTATGATATATATTTATTAGTTGTATTTTAGGAGAACAAATCAGTTGGAATGTTCATTGTCAGACCACTTCCCCAGTCAAAAAGTGTTGATATATGCTTCATATCTAGAACTCTTTTATTTAAGTAAATGTACATGTATGTGTTAAATGACGTAGAAACAGAATTTTTGTTTTGAGATTGAACAGTTTGCTCACATTGATAATTGTATTGCCATAATTGTGATAATCATATCAGTTCCTTGTAAACAGCCAGTGTGGTTAGGCGGTAGCATGGGGTAGTAGTCTTGTGTTCTTACAATAAGTAAGATTAGTTGAGCCGCGAAGCGAGAAAACAGGTCTTTGGTGTTTTTTTTTAAACCAGGCCCGATATAATAAACTGGTCTCTGCAGTCACAGAAGGTGGCTAAAAGCTTGAAATTTTGGATTTAAGAAGAGAAATTATACTATACTTGTAGCGAAAATAAAGGCGCTGATCAGCTGTGCAGTTACTGCACAGCTGATCTGTGGCTTCGTTTTCGCATATGCTGAAATTCGTTTTTCTTGCATCGTGGCTCAGTTGTTGGAACAACATAAGGCCACTGTCTCCAAGCTGAAACTGCCAATAACCAACGATCTACCCATTTGAGTCAGCTCGTGAAATTTTGATACCTGTTCACTCACACAAAGTTAAGCTATGTACAGTTTTGACAATTTGTAGTACTTGAATAAGTATCTAGATTTCACGAGTCTGATCCTTGATGAGCCATGTCATTTTGGAAGAGGTGCTTTTTAGTTATACATGTTAAGTAAGTAGTAAATGAGCCGTCTCGAGGGAAAACCAACAATGTGGTTTCCGAACAGGTCCGACACAAACCGACCAGTACAAGCACAGAAAAGAGCTAGAAGCTTGAAATTTCGGATTTACGTAGAAGAGGAATTGTACTATCCGAGTAGCGAAAACAAAGGCGCTGATCAGCTTCGTGGTTACCGCGAAGCTGATCTGCGTCTTTGTTTTCGCCGGCATATTGTTGGTTTTCCCACGAGGCGGCTCAAATGTTATTGTCACACAGAGAAACAGTCTATCTAAAGGACAATATCCATAAGTGCTTCAAAATTGATATAAGCAATGGCATAAAGATAAGCTCAATGTTGATTACTGCCAAATAAAAATTGCTGCTGGTGAAAATAGTTATAATATAAGCAAGATAAAGATGGTTGACAGCTGAAGAAAACAAATATTAATGGAGCCGCCTCATGGGAAAACCAACAATCTGCATATGCGAAAAACAAAGACGCAGATCAGCTTCGCGGTAAACCTCGAAGCTGATCAGCGCCTTTGTTTTCGCTACTCGGATCGTACAATTCCTCTTCTACTTAAATCCGAAATTCCAAACTTCTAGCCTGCTTCTGTGCTAGTACAGCTCGGTTTGTGTCGGACCTGGTCGGAAACCACATTGTTGGTTTTCCCACGAGGCGGCTCAATTGCCCAGTTTACTGGGTCTGTCAGGGCTTGAATTGAATAGTTGACAGTTTCTATGCATTCCACCATTATGACCATATTTGCAAGCATAATCCATCCTCAGCAGAAGTATGCTTTTAACTTATTCAGGAAACAAAGAATTCCATTCATTTGCAATAAGATCAATCCTTCGCGTGAGAAAACCAACAATCTGGGTTTCCGACCAGGTCTAACACTAGGCTGTACAGCCCCAGAAGCATGCTAGAAACATGAAATTCCAGACTTGAAAGACGAGAATGTACTGGGAGGCAAAAAGGCGCTGATCAGCTGTGCAATTTATTACTGCAAAGCTGATCTGTGCCTTTGTTTTCGCATATGCAGATTGTTGGTTTACTGATGTGGTGGCTCAAATAATTTTGTATGACTGCTGGTAAAATGTCAAGTAGTGAAATGATCGAGTACTGCATAGCATTCAGATGATGGAAAAAGTTCCACTAGTTCAACAAAATTTAATATCAAGTTCTTGTTCGGCTGGAAATCATATGCATTAGGAGTTCTGAGCTTGCCAGCCAGCATTAACACAAAAGTTTTGTTAATGTACAAAAAAATATAACTGCAATTGCCTTATGTAAAACATTCACACCTATTAAGTCATTCCTAAACACAGTGATATATTCAGTGCCAAGTTGCTCATGAAAGGGTGCATATGTTGCCATTAGATTTTGCATGTTTTAAGCCAGACAGTGCAACAAACGTGTTGGGCATTTCACATAGCTTTTGGTTAAAGCCAAACTTGTTTGTTTTGTTGCCTTTGTCACCTCTTCTCGTTGATGTGGCTCAAATACCTAGAATTGTTGTACTTTCACCGATATTACAAAATGTGCTTTATTACAAAGTCATTATTACTCATTATTGGACTAATTGTGTTCAAACCTCACTGTGCTTTTGTATATGTTTCCTAACTGATGCATTTTAAAGCTTAACCCAAGATCTTTGAATTGCATATTCTTATAATGCTATTTATCCGACATAATCATTATTTATTTATTGGAGGCTGTCTTGATGAAGCTTCATAGTCGTATGTATTTTTCTGCCGTCTCAAGACCAGTATATCACATCACATGTGCAATTCAATATGGTAAATGGGGCTGCAATCTTTTGTCTCAGATTTACAACCAGTACTTATACCGCTTGAGATACTAGTAAGAGAAGTGTTTAAAATGAACCTGATAAAAATGAATAAGGCCATCTTCCGAGTCTGCTACCAGAACAGAACCAAACCAGTTTGCAGTTACAAAATAGCTAATATTGTTCTCTTTTCAATAAATATTCGATCAATGCAGTCTCTGAAAACCCATGTCAGCATGAAAAGTTTTCAAATGGCTATTATATAGCTAAGCTGAAATGGTTTGGTGTGCCATACTTAAAATGCTGGTTAGCACTAAGAAGTACAGTAGTGTCATATGAGCCGCATCGTGAGAAAACCGGATTTTTGCCTATGCGAAAACAAAGGCGCAGATCAGCTTCGCAGTAACTGCGAAGCTGATCAGCGCCTTTGTTTTCGCCACTCGGATAGTACAATTCCTCTTCTACTTATAGCCAAAATTTCAAGCATCTAGCCTGCTTCTGAGATTGTACAGGCCGGTTTGTGTCGGACCTGGTTGGAAACCCCGAAGACCGGTTTTCTCGCGTCGCGGCTCATATGAAATGCTTAATTACCCAAGGATGGGTATTTTTGCCAAAAAAATCTGTATAACTAGAGATGCTACTGACTCTTACCAATTATTACTAGTCACCTAGATTGTTCAAGGCAGTCTCTTACTATAAACCATGATCCCAGTCATTAATCAGAATATCGTAAATAATTTGTGTTCCTTGTGTGTGTTACATGTCTGACAGATTTTCATTATTGGCACTCATAGTTTTTGAAGAAGAAAAAAAAAATAAGAAAAAAAAAGAAAAAAAAAATGTAGCTAATATCACGTTGATATGCATATTTGTTATGCAAATGTATGAAAACTGTTTTCTTTTTTTCTTTTTGTATTTATAATTGTTTGTGCTTTTAAAGTCAATTGCTATTCCATTCAGTTACAATGTATATATGATATATATAAGTTGATAATTTTTTTCTTGTTTTGTACTTTGTTTTATATGTAAACCAGTTGCAGATTTTTTGTTTTAGGAGAGTTGAAATGAAAAGCATTCATGGGATGAAATAGTTATCCTGTCTTGCATAATTTTAGGCTCCATCTCAGATTAGATATATATATACTACACAATTATTGCAAAGAAGCATTTTCCTTCTGTTGACCTTTTTTCTTACAAATTGTAAAATCTTTGCAATTCCTATTTATTTGTAACTTAATATGGGGGTTTTGTTAAGTATGTTGGTATTTTCTTTAAGCCATTGTTGTGAAGTAATGAGCCTTCGCATGAGAAAACCATCAATCTGGTTTTCCAACCAGGTCTGACACAAACCGTTCTGTGCAGTTACAGAAAATTGCCAGAGCTTGAAATTTCGGATATATAAGAACTTAGAAGATGAAGAATGGTACTATCCCTGTAGCAAAAGCAAAGATGCTGATCAGCTTTGCAGATACTGCACAGCTGATCTGCACCTTTGTTTTTGCCTATGCATGTTGTTGGCTTTGTGAAAATTGCCAGAGCTTGAAATTTCGGATATAAGAACTTAGAAGATGAAGAATGGTACTATCCCTGTAGCAAAAACAAAGATGCTGATCAGCTGTGCAGTTACTGCACAGCTGATCTGCACCTTTGTTTTTGCCTGTGCATGTTGCTGGTTTTGTGATGCGGCCGCTCTTAATTATAGTGCCTAGCCTTTTGCTAAGAAATAAATCTACAAGTAGTTTTATAGCAAGTATCATATCAGTATTGACACCAAAGCAGATTTTATCCAACAGCTAATCAACAACTTTAACACAAAGTTTTTTTTGTACCAAAAACGAAGCTGCTTATGTGTCAACAGCCAGTCTGTGGCGTTTTTTTCCCGCAAATGCGGAAAGGCATGTTTTTGACATTTCTAACTTGATGATTGTCCATTAAAATGTAAGGTATTTTATCGGTAACTAGAAAAATCTTTTCATTTATAGTCTGCTGATTACACTTGCCTTAAATCCAATTTAAAAGGCATTGTGATTGAATGTCAATTCAGGGCAAAATTAGGGTCAAGAGTTATTATGAAAGGCAAATTTGAAGTTTAGTCTTCTGTAGATTATATCTTTATGTTTCAATATTAGTTTCCTATTGAATCTGAAAGCAACAACTTGGTTTTGACATTCTGTCCAGTGGAAATATTCTGTTTGAAGTGCTAGAGTAACACTTGTTTCAATATTTCCAATTTCGTTTCTTGATATGAATTTGCCATTTGTACCTGAATGTTAAACCAGACTTGCCTTAGTTCGCTATAGCTTATGATCATGTGTTTTTGTGCAGATAAATCACTTTTTGCTTATACATTTGTATTTTCACTTGCATGTAGTGCAACAGCATTAGTATCAGTTGGGATTCTCATGATTTTGAGCAGTTATTAGCTATTCAGTACATAAAACAGCAAACAAATATGAGCCTGTGCATGAGAAAACCCAACAATTTGGGTTTCCGACCAGGTCTGACACAAACCGGCATGTACAGCCACAGAAGCAGGCTAGAAGCTTGAAAATTCGGATTGAAGAAGAAGAGGGATTGTACTATATATGTAGCGAAAACAAAGGCGCTGATCTGCACAGCTGATCTGCGGCTTTGTTTTCTTTGATGCAAATTTTTGGTTTTCTCATGCAGCGGCTCATATAGTAGAGGATATTAATCGAACAAGATATTTAAGATTCAATCTGGCTGAAATCTCTTGCTCCTCAAACTTACTCAAAGCTCTTCATTTTCTAGTCAAAGGACTATGTACATGTTTTCTCAATTTCTGTTGAATCCAAGCAGATGTTATGGTCCCAAAGGTTTTACTACTGTATATTTTGTCTTATTTATTACTCCACAGCTGTATGGAGTGGGAGTTGAGCCGCTTAATGAGATACCCTGATCTTTCCAAATGCAAAAACAAAACAAGAAACACAAGCTTTAGATCAGAATCATGTTAACCTGGTCCTGAGGTTATAAATTTTTTTCATGCTCAGCTCAGCTGAGACTGAAATTGATCCTGCTCATAAATGTTAAAATATGATTTTAACATTCATTAGCAGGATACATTGCAGGCCTTGATAATCTAAACCTGAAAGTTCAATTTATTTTGGGTATTTCAGTGTTTATGAGCAGTTTAAATTTCATGCTCACTGAGTTGAGCATGAAAAATGTTTTATAACCTCTGGTTTGAAGCATTGAAGATTAGGTATTTCAGGAGGCTGCTCAATGTTTTGTTCATTATGCTCAGTAATCAGATGGTTTACTTTGTATGTCATAGTAAAGGGTTGGGGGAAGTGCGCACAAGCAATTCATGGTATTAAAAAGAATGTACCATTGAATACTTCGAATTCTTAGGGTTTTAACAGACATATGAAAGAAAAAGCTCAATGGATCTACTGCATTCAGTGTCTGACTGAAATTCTTAATTTACCAAAGTATGCAGTCGTCAGCATTTAATAAATGCAGATTAATTGTATTCAATGGTTTATTCATTATCTTGTTTTATCAGGATCATTTCAGGTGAAATTTTGTAATTTCCTATCCAAGTATAAATCAAAAGCATTTGTCTCAAAAGAATTCTCAATCATATCAGCAGAGTTGCTTACCTGGTCTACTCAAATCTCAAAGAGAAACCAAAATATTATGCCAGATAACTACTCGTATGCCAGATAACTACTCGTAACAGTGCCTATTCAGTGGGGATCAGATCAGGTGCCTATATTGTGATTGTAAAGCAATAATTTTCGCCTCTATAATTCCTAAATCTGAGAATTTTACGTCACCAGGGACAAAGTCGTCAGAACTATATTAATCTAGGGTTGAAACGCCCTAATTACCGTAGTTTCTTGTGACGAAGACTACACAAAATATGCACCTTATCTTATGCCTATTATTACTGTCCTAAGTATTAATGTGTTCAAGTTAGACATGTTGGTTCCACCAATATTTATTCCAACATAAACCAGTGTTATAATGATCTGTACATATGATAATCAGTATTTGTCTTGCAATAGCCAGAAATCGGTTCGTTCTGTAACAATACCATGCATAATTCACCAGACTTGCCACTTTTAATTGAACATTGAATCACAGCAGCACAAGGTCACCGGCCTTAAATAATGATATCAGAATACATGTATCATGATTTGGATATTGACATGTTTTAAGATAATTCAGGAACAGATTTCAATTTTCACCCAAAAAAGAAGAAAAAAAAAGTATCTTGGGCACCTGTAATATTGACTCGATTATATCGAAAATTGACTTTTTCTGATCATCAAGCAAAAAAAATGAAGACTTGTATAATTTGTATAGGAAGTCCTAAAACACTTAAAGGCTGGTGCCCTTTTCGTGGTTCTGCGAATCAGAGAAATGTGCTTATATGATAATTATGACAATTATTGTTAAACCCGGTATAAAGGTTAGGTTGAGAAAATGGTAACTATATTATTTTCATGTTATTTAATGACACCATATGGTACATACAACGATATTACTGTAATATAGATATAATGATGACTGAAAACAAATTGCTTGGCCACATTTCATTATTTAAAAAACATTGCTCATTGGATAATCCATCTCTCTTACTGAAGGGTATTTGAACCGTCATGGCTCTACAGCCACAATGTAAAATAAGGATTATATAGGACCAAAATTAAAAAAAGAAAACTATTCAAAATAGCACATCTATAAAAATGACATCATCTTCGTTAATAAGTTATTTGCCCACCAAGATTGTTCTTAGTTGGCTACGGCCGCACATGACCGATATATAAATAACCACCAATAGCTTCACCTTAGCCACCACATGAGCTTTAACTGCTGTGATAATATTTAAATGTAAATATTCAGTAAATATGCTGATGTTACAAGAGAGAGAGAAAAAAAAATTGCATGATGGCCTTGGTTTTTCACAGCATTTCTACTTCAATTGTCAGTTTCAATTTGAATATGGGAAAAGGTTAAAGAAAAAAATTAAGGTTGTTAGTTTTAAGCCATTCAGATTTTCATTTAAACGCATCTTAATGAATGATGCCAAATGTATGTCTAATTGTCTTTCGTCAAAGAAGAGATCAGTAAAGTGTAAGTTCTGGCCTCAATCAAAACGGCTACTAACAAAAAGATGAAGAAATAAAACCAGTTCTGCTGCTGGCCAAGTGTAGCGGGTAGTTCAGTAAAAAAAAGACCAATCCAGTGTGTTCACATTTCTATAAAATGGCAGGATTCTCTAATCAAGAACAGCTGTCTGAAATTCCATGTCACTAGTCAAAAATGTCCCAGATATTTCCAGTTAAATGTTCTCTGCATGCAAGACCATTGCTAAATGGCAGGAAATGTTGACAAATATAGCGCCATATTTTGATATTATTGTAAAGTTGACAATAAATTGCAAATTATTGATACTGTTTCATATGGAATGAGTGATCTCTAGTTAATTGAGCCACGTCGTGAGAAAACAAACAATACGGTTTCCTAACAGGTTCATCACAAACAAAGCCTACAAGCACAGAAAATGGCTAGAAGGTTGAAATGTTGGAATTAAGAAGAGGAGGAATTGTACTATCCGTGAAGTGAACACAAAGGTGCTGATCAGCTGTGCAGTTACTGCACAGTTGATCTGGGGCTTTGTTTTCGCATAGGAAAATTTCATTTTTCTCATGATGCGGCCTGTTTGATTCAGCACATGACAATAGACGTTACTGTAGAATGGGTAGTTATTATGAAACTTGCCCCATACATATACAGAGATTTTTAAAGTTGTAAAAAATGAAAATTTTCATCAGGAAAATTTTGATATTTTTCTTATTTTTGCTCAAAACATAGATTGTGGGTACATGTAGAACCGCCTCACCGAGGCGGTTCTAACGAGGACCCACAATCTATGTTTTGGAGCAAAAATAAGAAAAATAGGTTAGACCAAAACATAGAGCTGTCTGAACGCCAATACGTTCCTTGTCGTTAGACAGCGATGTTCTTACACTCGCCATATCCTTATATTGCTAAAAAATAGGTATACCCCCGCATACCCCAATTTTGCTATATAAAGGTGGGGTTCACAGGGAGGGCTGTTCGGTCTGGTATTGATAAATTCAGCATTTGAACTTATTCCAAAGAACGAAAAGAAATGTATTTTTCATGTGCTGATTCTGTTTGTACAAGCGGTTAGCTGTTATTACAGTGACTAAACACCCATGTGAGCTATACCATGTGAAAGGGGTACTGAGTGCATATGGAGCATGGCCCATACATAGCCCTTCAGTGGTAAGAGTAGCCATTGTCCATCAGAATGGCTTCTTTTACTACTAATATGCAGGCAACATGGCCAGTAACAAAATTCTTGCTATTAAAGCCTCGCTTGTACATTTGCATACAAGTTAAAGGATCTTGGGCATTGACAGGAAGCCACCCCGACCCCTTTCACATGAGATGGCTAAAATTTCAAGTTCTTATTGCTACATACAAGCTTGTTAGAAATTGCTTAGGATTTTGCCATGAGTTAAAATGTTATACACAAAAGCAGCCATGTCATCTTTTTAAAAACAGCTTTTTATTGAATATTTTCCATACCTAGGTTTATAACACTATTTTTACAGCAGTGAACACATGCACTCTGCTTTTTTGATGATTTATTGACGACACAGTTGGACTGGCGTAGAGGCTGGTTTAGACTGTGAAGCATTGTGCTCCTTTTCTGCTCAAATGCAGTGCTATGCTTTTGTGGATATTGAAGAAATGACCATGTATCATTAGAAAATCTACCATATACATCTGGGAAACAAAAAATGCAGCTGCATTCGCCAGGGTATAGGGTGAGATTTTCTGGTGATACAGTGGAACTGGTGTGAATTTCATTATGATTTGATATTAACAATACCGGTAATGGTGTGACAAGCTTGTTAGTACAGGGGAGAGAACTTGATACTGACAGCATTCTGTGTACATTTCTCCACCAGAGATTGTACATTGTGATAATTGTGTCAAATTTTGTCATAATAATATGTTAAGTATATACTTTGTTCATGAATAATAGCAGACAACTTATTGTCAGGGCAATGAGGTCTCTACATTACTCTGGAGGGGATCTTTATTATATTTGTTTTAAAGTTATATAAATAGACACATTTTTCCGCTTGAATGAACTTTGAGCATATTGTGATGATTTGTTATATGTATGTAATTATTTGCGGTCCAGTTGTTTAAAGTAGTCATGGCTTAGATTAGTTATATTGCATGTTATGATAATGGCGTAGAAGTCCAAAGAGTGTTAGTCCTAGCGAAGAAATAGTGAGCGGAATCTGCTCTACTACAGAAGCTTTTCAAATACAGAAGGTTTTGTGTGAGCGAGTAATCTAAAAACGGGAGTTTTAAACAGCTGGGCCTTGGTTTCTAGGATTCTATTCATGGGAATACCTGTCATAGGCAATAATAGAACCTCAGAGATGCAGTGTCTTGTTGAACCATGGAATGATCTGCATCTTCTGATTATTTGATGTAATAATGGCTAGGTTGTGACCAGAGCTGGTCGGTTTGTTTTAAATAGAGAAATATTGACAGGTCTTCCCGTGATATGGTCCATACAATGTTTCTGTGATGTTTACCTAACACGGAGTTGGAATCAATCAACAGTCTAATCAAGGATATATATTATTATGGAAACGATTAATCACAGTAGATGACTAGTTTTAAATGATTATTGTGACCAATTCTAGAAAGAAAACACTTTTGCCAAAGCTCCAGGACTAGTAGGATGGGCAGCTTTTTATCTGTTGTGGTTTAAGTGATACAAATGATTTTTGACATGACATTGTATATTGTGCTCGTAGAAATGCTTTGGAATTGTATTATGAATAAATCTTTACCTCAGCTTCTGATTAACCTTGTTTTTTCACTCCTTTTGAAATTGACAATAACTACACTGACAATTGAATATTATTAGCTCACCTGAGCCGAAGGCTGATAGGTGAGCTATACCCATGCTCCGGCGTCCGTCGTCAGTCAGTCCGTCCACAATTTCAAAGATCTTCTTCTCTGAAACCGCTGGGCCGATTGTTCTCATATTACACATACACCATCTACAGGTAGGGGGAAAGAATAATTGTGTTTTTTGTTTTGATCGGATAAGGACTCTGGTTACTATGGTAACTTATGCTTCCCATAGACTTATAATGGAAAAAAGTGAAAATTGCCAGCTTTTGCTGTCTTGTTGGAGATATTTTAATTTTGTTTTTGCAGAAATGTTTATTGAGCAGTCCTCTACGTTTCATGTGACTTTTGTCCTAATCCTTTATTTTGATTGGTTGCAGGGGCCCCATATAGGGCAAAATTTTGAAAAACATTCAAAAATCTTCTTCTCAGAAACTGTCAAGGGGATTAAGCCTATACTTTGTATACATGTTCCTGACAGTGGCCTCCACATAATTTGTGTTTATTATTCCAGGCGGATAAGAACTCGGGTTGCTATGGCAACTTAAAGTTTCCATAGACTTATAATGGGAAAAGTGTAAATCGGCTATTTTTTCGCTAAAATTGCAGACATTTGAATTTTGTTTTTGCAGAAATGTTTATTGAGTAGTGTTTGACGTTTCTTTATTGAGTAGTGTTTGACGTTTCTTGTGAGTTTTGTCCTAATCCTTTATTTTGTTTGGTTGCTGGGGCCCCATAAAGGGCAAAATTTTGAAAAAAAAAAACATTCAAAAATCTTCTCAGAAACTGTCAAGAGGATGAATCCTGTACTTTGTATGCATGTTCCTGACAGCAGCCTCTATATAAGGACATCTATGCCTTAGATTGGGATAGTCCCTAAATGACAAATATGTCTCTTTCAAAGTCGAAAATGCCTTGTTTGATAAAATTATTGTGTTCATGCATATTTTAATTGTCAAACATGACATAATTTATGTCAATTTTAACATAAAATTTGGAATCACATTTCTAAGCATTAATGCAATACGCATAGATTGAAAGAAAATTTACTTTTGAACCTGTACTGTATCTCTATAAATACATCTACATGACCTACATATGCTCACCCTGACACCGGTTTGACAAGAAATACGACCATTAATGTTTACAATTCTACAGTTGATGTCTTTAAAATTGTCCATAACAACTGTGCTTATTTTATTTCAGGGAAAATTTCAGGAAATTGTACATTTTCGCCTTGCTGACCCTGTTCCCCCCCTAGACCCAGGATGCCACTTTGATATGTTGTGTGACTGTGAAAAACACATAAACTGACGAAAGGGCATGCTGGGTCCCGGGGGGGGGGGGGGGGGGGGAACACACCTAGAATTAAACTATAAGATCGTAAATTAAAGATCTTATGCACCATGGTAACATTTCTTTCAAAATAAACTTAAAATTACAAAACAATAAACAATCAATGTGTGGATATTGTTCAGTATTCATATGACAAACGAGCCCGTATTTATTTGCTTAAAAAGTGCTGTTGACAAACAAATGCAAATCAGTTCAATGTCTAATGGTTCATTTGTCCCAACGATGGGGTGGGTTGTGAAAATATTTAGTTGCATTGTCTCGATTCTGTTAAATCAGCCAAACTGTTTTGTAAACGAAAGTGTATACATTTCTTCGCCTATAAATGTTAAATTCAGCCCAATGGTCATAACATGAAAATTTCGTCCTCCCAAATCTGACATTTAGGGACTTCTTACATCTTAGCCATAGATCTTCTTTGTGTTTTTTATTCCAGTCGGATAAGAACTCTGGTTGCTATGGTTTCCATAGACTTATAGTGGGAAAAGTGGAAATTAGCTATTTTTTCTGGACCAATTGTAGGTATTTGAATTTTGTCTTTGCAGAAATATTTATTGAGTATATCTCTGTTTCATGTGACCTTTTTCCTAATCCTTTATTTTGATTTGGTTGCTGGGGCCACAAAAAAGGATAAAATTTCGAAAAACATTTAAAAATCTTCTCAGAAATTGTCCACGGCATGAAGCATGTACTTTGTATACATGTTCCTGACAGTAGTCTACATAATTTGTGTTTTTTTATTTTAGTCGGATAAGAAACCTTGTTGCTATGGCAACTTAGTTTCTATCTATATCTATACTGCATCACCCCCTCGCGGGGATTATGTGCAGATTAGTTTCGATAGACTTAAAATGGGAAAAGTGGAAATTGGCTATTTTTTTCTGGTCCAATCAGAGATATTTGAATTCTATTTTTGCAGAAATGTTTATAGAGTAGTCCTCTACAGTTTGGTTGACTTTTGTCCTAATCCTTTATTTTGATTGGTTGGTGGGGCCCCATAAAGGGCAAATTTTTTAAATAAATATTTGATTAATAGAGCAGATCTCAGGTGAGCGTTTACAGGACCGTTGGTCCTCTGGTAATGGACTTAGACTGGCTATAAATAAAAAGGAAACCAGGGTCGCACTTGATATAGCCAATCTGATTGATCCGATCGACCTGAGCATAAGGATTCTAAATCAAGTCGCAATGGAGCGTGACGAAGCGCTCCGCCGTCCAAGGTGGTGTGGTCGGAGCAAGTCACGTGACCTGCTCTAAAAATACATGGCGTCAACAATGTTTCAATGCGAGGAGTGCAAAATTTATTTCTTCAGCATGGAGGTGTTTGTGGGACATCCATGCATATTGCAGGGTAATAAACATGCCGTAATTCAAAATCATTTAAAGCAACTATCTTTATTGCTTTTCCTCACTTGTTTTAGTAATGGGAATGCACTCCGTTTGCCCACTTTCCCTTGATTTAGCGTGCTGCTCGGATCAATCCGATCACTCTTAAAATTTCTAAATCAAGTACGCCCCAGGTGGGGCTGGTGGTAGAGCATAGGCCTTGGAATTGAGAGGCTCTAGGTTTGATCCCCACAAGGGGCACCGTGTTTTGTCCTTAGCAAGGGGAGTATGGGGGAGTTAGAGATGTAACACCCAGCTCTGATAGCTCGGTGTGTATAGTGATTGGTCACACCATGTTTTAGGCATACAAAGACACTATAATGGAGTTTGGCTCTTTTTGCCTTAGGCAGCCTAGTGGAACATGCGAGCACTCCACCACTGAGCTACCGAGCCACTTGGTCGACAGGTTACAAATACTTGGAAGTCTTCACCATGTCTTTTAATGTAGCATCAATCTGCTCTGTATGTATGCAGGGTGAGATACCATATTCGCTCTAATTAGCTCCAATAAACACACACCCTGGTCTTTTCTGAAAAACATGCACAAGCGCATACTGATTAACTAGCATATTGGTTTTTAACTTGTACAGTATTAACAACTTAAATGATCAAGCACTATTTTGCAATGACTGAAACACGAAAAATGACTGATATTTGTTTGAATTGTTGCTTTAGGTCCCAGTCAACATCTAAGGTCATCTCGGGACGTTTCCTCCATTTTTAGCTCACCTGCGGCTCAAGGTAAGCTTATAGGATGGCCATGCTTCGTCGTCCGTCTGTCCGTCATCCGTCCACAATTTCAAAGATCTCCTCTGAAACCACTTGGCCAATCAAAGCCAAACTTCATGTGGACCATCCTTAGGACTGGGGAAGGAAAGTTAATATAAATGACCAAGGTGGCCGTCATGGCCTATACATAGCAAAAACCTTAAAAAATCTTCTCCAGAACCAGAAGACTTATGATTTTGAAACTTGGCATAGGAGCTCTTCAAAGTTTATATAGATCATGACCCTGGGATGACCATGACCTATTTTACGGCAAGGTAAACTTACGTCGAGCATGCATTTGAATGGGGAAAATTGTCAAAATGGTATTTGAAGGGAAAAACTTGAGATAAATGGGCAAATGGACTGAAGATTTATTTTTCTGAAAAAATGTGGACCCCAGGGGCTGGTCTGCCCCCGCCCTGGGGCAATATATATATATATATATATATATATATATATATATATATATATATATATATATATATATATATATATATATATATATGTATATTACCATAATATTCAAAGATATTGGCCAATGAAAGTCAAACTTCATGTGGAGCATCCATAGGAAGGGGGAACAAAAGTTTATATAATGGTATGGGTCACATGACCAAGAGTGCCATAGCTATAAATAGCAAAAACCTTTACATCATCTTCTCCAGAACCAGAAGGCCTGTGATTTTGAAACTTGGCATGAAACATCATGGAGAAGAGCTCTACAAAGTTTATATAAATCATGACCCTGGGATGACCTTGTCCTATTTTATGACAAGGTCAACATAGGTTACCCATGCATTTGAATGGAGAAAATTGTCAAAATGTCATTTGAAGAGCAAAACTTGAAGGAAATGGGCAAAGGGACTGAAGATTTATGATTCTGAACAATTGAACCCCAGAGGCTGGCCTGCCCCCACCCTGGGGCAATATACATGTATATCATCATAATATTCAAAGATCTTCTTCTCTGAAACTGATCGGCCAATCAAAACCAAATTTGATATGAAACATCTATAGGGAGGGGGAACCAATGTCCCGGACCAATGTGTACATAAATAATCCAGGTCACATGACCAAGATGGCCGCTATATGGTAAAAACCATTCAAAAATCTCTGGAGCTGGTGGACCAGTTTCAACAAAACTTGGCATGTAGCATTGTGGACTAGAGTACTACAATTTATACATAAATTATGACATTGTGATGACCTTGACCTATTTTATGGCAAGGTTAATACAGGTCGCCCATGACCATAATAGTCGAACAAGATTATATCCCAGATCGTGGATGATCATTGGTTCTCTAGTATGGGACTTTTACCAAAAATGTGAATGTCATGACATCCAACAAGTGTTTGAAATATAACCATCTAACTAAGCCACAAAAGGTTTATATGTATAAATAGTTTGAGTTGAATCACTTTTCCTGGGCATGCTCAGACCTGAGTGGTCAACCAGCAATCAGATGGTCAGTTTTGCTTGGAGGCACAAGCAGCCCATCTATATCTTAAGACCCCAATGGGCGGGGGCCCATAGTGATATTTGAGAAATATTTGCGCTAATTAGGAAGATATTTTGTTACCTTTAAAGTTATATTGAAAAGTTAAGCGCACTGTGCATTAATTTAAACAAATACGGTAACTGTTTCATCTGACTGCTTCGAGGGTGTACCTTAGAGAGGCTGAAAATCAATAAAGAGCACCTATTAAAAAGTTACGTTAACACCGGTTTGCCATTTCCGGTTGTTGGTGGTAACGAGTGTAAACAACATGAAAATTTCTTGAAAAAATAATTCCAGCACATACGCAAAGTGTTTTCCACGCAATATGTCTTTCTCGCAGCAAAGCCCTTTTCTGGCAAACCCCGATTTTACGGAATTGAATGACATGGAAGTGAGAAAAACTGGCATTGGACCAGTGAGGTCAGAAATGTATGGAAAAGGTTTGAAAGATTTGTGCAACAAAACGAACTTTAATTTAAACAGACTGTCATTGGAGATGAGAAAGATGGACCCTTGTTTTGAGTATGGAATGGCGCACTGGCATCCAAGCAAACGCCCAAAATCAGGTAAGTAAAGTTGTGTGCCAATCACTGCCTGAAATAACTGTCCTTAATGTACAAGATAAAAAAAAAAAAAAAAAAAAATACATCTTCATTACACGATTGTTAAACAGTCTTTGAGCAGAATAAAGTGGGCAGTGGCAGATTTAGACAGGATTCGAAAAAAATCAGGTAAAATATAAAAAACGAAATTTCTCTAGATGGGTTTGAACCCCACTTCCAGAAATTCTGGATTTGCCCATGAGTGGGCATTTATATCAGAGCTTATCTATCTTCTGATACTGAGTCGATCAATTTCTGATCATCACCTCAGGTGAGCTTGTATAAATTTAAATTCAAATGTTTTAATGCTGTTCCAAACATCAGCCTGCTCGGAAGTCTCTATTTTTTAAATGATTGTGATTCTTTGCTCCTGCAGCAGACAGACATGTTGAGAGGCCAAAGACACCAGGAAGATGGGAGAACATTGATGTGATGTTTACAGATGACAGAACTATAGAAGAATTATCAACACCCAGAAATGATGAGACAGATTCCTACATAGATCCTCCAGGTACATGTCCATTTCATAAATGAGTGTTAGGTGACCAGTTCATTTCTGATTTCATTATGTCTCATATGAAAACCCTGGATTCAAAGTTGTTTCTTGTTGACAATAAAGTTCAGGTTTTAAAGTCTTATTGAGAAAATCTGTATGTTGCAGTTGATGTGACCAGGCTTGGCGCTAAAAAAACCCAGACTGTGAAGCCACAATGCTAACATTGCTAATGGCTTGAACTTTTAGCTTTAAGTAGTAGCAGGATAGCATTATCTAGATTGCCAAAACAAAGCCACTGGTTAGAGTTGCAGTCACAGTGGTTCCGTTGTTTGTGCCTTTGCTTTGTGCTTATATGCAAAAAAGAATTTTGCTCTATTAAAACTACAATATTTGCCATTTATTCATTTCAGCCCCAGTGAACAAGTTCTGTCATTTCTGTTGTACCATGGAGGAGCATCAAAGACATTTACACCTACATAGGGTAAGAACTAAAATTTTCCTGCCTGTTCCACAATGCAACCATCTTTAAATTCTTTGGGTTAGGGTATGGGATGCAGACAGAATGAACAATAAACAGCAATGGCTTTGATCATGCTGACTGTCTGTCTAATCTATCTGAAGACATTTGGAAAGCTGTGATAAGGAGTGGAGATCTACTCCAAAACACCAGACCAGACGCACATGACCCCCCCCCCCCCCCTTGATTTTTGCCCTTGACAGAGCAGAGCATTATTTTATTTTAACTGTCACTTGGAAACTCATTTATCCCTTGCCATTGAGCATGTCATTTCAAACCTTTTATCCTGTAAAAAGTATTCCTTTTATATTAGCTACATATGTTATTTATTTGTGATTACAGCCAAAAAGGAGAGTTAAATCTGCTAAACCTAGAGTGAGGTATATGGCCCCACCTCCCAAACAGAAACCTGTGGTAGAGGAAGAGGAAGTCATGGTTAAAGAGAGGCTTTATAAACTCGAGGTCTTCACTAGTGACTTGGTGTCTGCTGGGACTAATGCAAATGTAAGTACTCATGATGCTAGTAAAATGTTGAGAAATATCCTTAATTTCTGCTAATTAAAGGTTAAAATTATCTTGAATAATTGGTCTTATATTTCTTTATCATCTGACGTCACTGTTTTCCAGTGGATAGCGTCATGTAATAAAAGTGTTATGACCACACGTGTATTAACACTTTTGCGGGAATATGTAACGTCATTGACGACGTCCGTAACAACAATGTGGGTCTTGTTTAATAAATTTCATATGCAATGACCACTCGTGCAAGATCCTCTATTTATGATTTATTTTTGCGTTTTATTTATATACATGCATGTAGATGTACCTATATAGCTTGCAGATATTTTCAATGGATCTTTTTGCTCTTCTGCATGTATCAGGCAAGAATGTATTAAACTATTCTGATTCTGAGGAATTGAGTGTGCTTTGATTTCACATGTATACTTTGGCATTCTAGGTATTTGTGACAATCAAAGGCAGTTTGGGTATTATGCCAAGACAAAAGCTGGTTAAGAAGAGGGGCTGCTCTAAACTTTGCTTTATGAGGGCATCCAAGGAAGTATTTCACATACAGGGGCCATTTCTGGGAAACCTAGAGATTCTTACTGTTGAGGTGAGGGTTGGTGACATTTCTTGGCTGTTATTTAGGCCACTAAAACTGGGGCCTTGTCTTGACTAAAAACTGTCATAAGTATTTTGTACACTCAGCACATTTTCAGTTCAGAATAAAAGTAAATTGTCTGAGAAGGTCTTTGCTTGCATATGGAAAATACCAAGTTTGATTCAATTGATTATTTGAAGAGAAACTGTAGTACACCAAGTAATGCTCTTGTAAATGGGTTTGTTTATACATATACATATACATGCATAGGACCATTGTCAGGACCTTCTGTTCATGACTCAAAACAAGAAATCAAATCGAAACAGAAGAATTTGGATATGCAAACAGTGATGGCAACATTGATGATTGTTATCTGCAGTGATCTGGGGTTTGCATTGGCTGTAAACACCTCTCTGTCTTTTCTCATTATGCGGCTGAAATGCTTGCAGCAGATTCTATGATTTGTTTCATGCATATTTTATGGATTATATTTTCTCATGCTTGTAGCAAGATGGTAAGAAACGTGTTCAGGGTTGGCATTTAGACAGAATAGAAGTGACTGACGTTAAAGCTCTGAAAACTTGGGTGTTTTACTGTGACGACTGGTTGTCAGTGTACGAGAAACCTCACTACAGCAATAAAAGGGACTTACTAGCCGAGGACAAGAAAATGCTGCTAACAGGTATGGGATTTTTAGCTCACCTGAGCCGTCAGGCTCACAAGGTGAGCTTATAGGATGGCCATGATCCGGCGTCCGTCCGTCCGTCGTCCGTCGTCCGTCGTCCACCATTTTCAAAGATCTTCTTCTCTGAAACCGCTTGGCCAATCAAAGCCAATTTTTACATGAAGCATCTATGGGAAGGGGGAACCAATGTGTATATAAATAATCCAGGTCACATGACCAAGATGGCCGCCATGCCCATATATGGTAAAAACCCTTCAAAAATCTTCTTCTCCGGAACCACTGGACCGATTTTAACCAAACTTGGCATGAAGCATCGATGACTCAAGTACTACAATGTGTATATAAATCATGACCTTGCGGTGACCTTGACCTATTTTACGGCAAGGTCAACATAGGTCGCCTTTGCATTTGAATGGGAAAAATTGTTAAATTGTCATTTAAAGGAAAAATCTTGCAGAAAATGAGCAGTAGGACTGAATATTAATGATTCTGAAAAAAATTGGGCACCAGGGGCTCATCTGCCCCCACCCCGGGGCAATATACATGTATATTATCATAATATTCAAACATCTTCTTCTCTGAAACCGCTTGGCCAATCAAAGCCAAATTTTACATGAAGCATCTATGGGAAGGGGGAACCAATGTGTATATAAATAATTTAGGTCACATGACCAAGATGGCCGCCATGCCCATATATGGTAAAAACCCTTCAAAAATCTTCTTCTCCGGAACCACTGGACCGATTTCAACCAAACTTGGCATGAAGCATCGATGACTCAAGTACTACAATGTATATATAAATCATGACCTTGCGGTGACCTTGACCTATTTTACGGCAAGGTCAACATAGGTCGCCTTTGCATTTGAATGGGAAAAATTGTTAAATTGTCATTTAAAGGCAAAATCTTGCAGAAAATGAGCAGTAGGACTGAACATTAATGATTCTGAAAAAAATTGGGCACCAGGGGCTCATCCGCCCCCACCCCGGGGCAATATACATGTATATTATCATAATATTCAAACATCTTCTTCTCTGAAACCGCTTGGCCAATCAAAGCCAAATTTTACATGAAGCATCTATGGGAAGGGGGAACCAATGTGTATATAAATAATCCAGGTCACATGACCAAGATGGCCGCCATGCCCATATATGGTAAAAACCCTTCAAAAATCTTCTTCTCCATAACCGGTGGACCGATTTCAACAAAACTTGGCATGAAGCATCGATGGCTCAAGCACTACAATGTGTATATAATTCATGACCTTTTCATGACCTTGACCTATTTTACGGCAAGGTCAACATAGGTCGCCAATGCATTTGAATGGGGAAAACTTTTAAAATGTCATTTAAAGTGAAAGTCTTGCAGGAAATGGGAAGTAGGACTGAAAATTAATGATTCTGAAAAAAATTGGACCCCAGGGGCTCATGTGCCCCCACCCCGGGGCAATATACATGTATATTTCCATAATATATATTCAAACCTCTTCTCCTCTGAAATCGCTTGGCCAATCAAAGCCAAATTTTATGTGAAGCATCTATAGAATTGAGGAATCAATGTGTATATAAATAATCTAGGTCACATGACAAAGATGGCCGCCATGCCCATATATGGTAAAAACCCATCAAAAATCTTCTTCTCTGAAACCAATGGACTGATTTCAAGGAAACTTGGTGTGAAGCATCAATGGCTAAAGTACTCCAATGTATATATAAATCATGACCCTGTGATGACCTTGACCAAGTTTATGGCAAGGTCAACATGGGTTGCCTATGCATTTGAATTGGGAAAACTGTTAAAATGTCATTTGAAGGGAAAAGCCAGCAGGAAATTGGCAAATGGACAGAATATTGCAGATTCTGAAAAAAGAAAATGGCCCAAGGGCTTCATCTGCCCCTGCACTAGAGTTAAATACCATAATATTCAAACATGTTTATTGGTATATGCAGCAGATCTCAGGTGAGCGTTTACAGGACCATTGGTCCTCTGGTTACTTTATTTTATTCAGATTACCGGTATACATTATGCCACCTTGATTGAAGCTGATTAGAGTGTTTGGACTATAGACTTGTAGAAATGGTGTGATGTAGCACATGATGTATTTACATTATGAATTTAATTAGAGCTTTATGTAGTAACTGGACAAGTGCTTATTTCCATTCGTCTTTTAAACAGTATTTTTCGTCTTCATCTCCCTCTTTATTAAAAGATTCAAATGTTTAGAAACCTTACTAACACCAATGTTTGTGACAAGTTTTCTTGCTTAATCATAGCATATACACATACTTATGCTGAGACTTAACTCTCATGTCCATGATTGTAATACATGTATGTTCCATTTTTTTCAGAATTTGCAATCGAAGTATACACAGGGAAACAGAAGATGTCTGGTACCGATGCCAATGTGTTTATAACTTTGTTTGGAGAGCATGGGGCCAGTAAGAAGATCCACCTCGTTGACCCATCATCTAACAAGAAATGTTTTGAGAAGAACAGCATTGATAACTTCAGGGTTCAGATGTACAGCATAGGAGAGTTGAGAAGAATAAGGTATGGGTCGGAGGTTATAAGATTTAATGTATGTTTGCTCTACATGGCAATTTTGGGATTCGAACCCATATGGATCCACCATAGGCAAATATGAAATAAATCTTAGGAATGGTTATACAAGACAAGTTATTTCCATTCATGACGGAGAATGCATATTTTTCTTTAAAACTAAAATACAAGATTGAAGTTCCTTAAGTTTTGGACACAAGGAAACCTTGACATCAGAAGTTACCCCAAATTTCAATATCGAGATATCACAAGGTGATATGGACAAAAGATACTGCTGGAAGGAAAAATAAAGGGATCCATTATCTAGGCATGTAGAGTTTGGCCAGAAGAGAAACATGATTTCAGTGTTTGGAAGATTATAATTTTTAATATAGAAAAATAGTAAATTATGTCCCCCCAACTGAAGGTGGGGGACATATTGTTTTTGGTGCGGATCCCGTCGGCGTCTGCGTACGCGTCGGCGTCCGCGTCTGCGTAGCTTCTTTCCGACGCGATATCTTTTGAACCAGTGGATGGATTTTGACCAAACTTGCATAGATACATGGTTGGGAGGGGTGGAAAGAGTTGATTAGATTTTGGTGACCTTGACCTCATTTTTAAGGTCACCTTGGTGACCTTGACCTCATTTTCAAGGTCACCAGCCCATGAAAACTGATCAAATTAGGTTTTATGAAGCGATATCTTCTGAACAAATGAATGGATTTTGACCAAACTTGCACAAGAGCATTGTTGGGAGGAGGCTCATAGTTGATTAGATTTTAAAGACCTTGACCTAATTTTCAAGGTCACGAGTCCATAAAAACTGTTGAAATTAGTCTTTCCAACGCAATATCTTGTAAACCAATTGATGGATTTTGACCAAACTTGCAAAGAAGCATTGTTGGGAGGAGGCTCAGAGTTGATTAGATTTTGGTGACCTTGACCTAATTTTCAAGGTCACAAGTCCATAAAAAATGTTGAAATTAGTCTTTCCAACGCAATCTCTTGTAAACCAATTGAAGGATTTTGACCAAACTTGCACAGAAGCATTGTTGCGAGAAGGCTCAGAGTTGATTAGATTTTGGTGACCTTGACCTAATTTTCAAGGTTGTGAGTCCATAAAAACTGTTGAAATTGGTATTTCCAACGCAATATCTTGTAAACCGAGTGATGGATTTTGAACAAACTTGCACAGAAGCATTGTTGGGAGGAGGCTCAGAGTTGGTTAGATTTTGATGACCTTGACTTAATTTTCAAGGTCACGAGTCCATAAAAACTGTTGAAATTAGTTTTTCCGATACAATATCTTGTAAACTAATTGATGGCTTTTGACCAAACTTGCACAGAAGCATTGTTGGGAGGAGGCTCAGAGTTGATAAGATTTTGGTGATCTTGACCTAATTTCCAAGGTCACTAGTCAAAAACTGTTGAAATTAGTCTTTCTGACGCGATGTCTTGTAAACTTGATGGATTTTGACCAAACTTGCACAGAAGCATTGTTGGGAGGAGGCTCAGAGTTGATAAGATTTTGGTGACCTTGACCTAATTTCCAAGTTCACTAGTTCATAACTGTTGAAATTAGTCTTTCGGACACGATAACTTGTAAACCAATTGATGGATTTTAATCAAACTTGCACAGAAGCATTGTTTTGAGGAGGTTCAGAGTTTATAAGAATTTGGTGATCGTGACCTAATTTTAGACAGGGTCCAAAACAAGTTTAAACTACCACACCATACAGAACAAGATGGGCATGGTGTCTTCCATAGAAAAACTTCATATCACAAGGTAACTACACTTCAATTACTAAACGGTTGGGGGGACATAGTTTTCCTCAGAAAACACTATTTCAATTTGATTTTATTTACAATTTTTCTTGAAGAATGTTTTTCTTTGCATGAAGTTGCTAGTTGGGGGCAATAATTTTGTTATTAGAAATGAAAACCAGCGTCTTCAGACCTAACTTATGGACAAAAATTTTACACATAAAAGCAGTGCATTGGCCTTCTACTGTTTCAGAATAGAGCATGATGGGAAAGGGTTTGCTGCTGGTTGGCATCTTGATAAGGTAAGATACTCCATTGCTATTGTTAAGATGATTTTGACCCTTGGTGATTTACTGTTGTAATTCACTGTTTGAAGAATTATTTGCATCTGGTAGGTTGTGCAAAATTTATCAGACCAGTAATCAGTTTGTCTTGCCAATGGGCAAACAGTCTAAAACATAATGCTCTGAGATTGACCTCCTTATGGCAAGCACCTGCCCATTAAAAGCTGAGATTTAAAATGCTTTTGTTGCCTATTTTCCTCCATTGATTCATTCAAGAAAAGCAATTTTTGATGTATGAAATTAAAAGTTAAAGCAGACACATATGAGTAAAGCTGCTTTTTACACATACAAAACCAAAGACACAGATTGTCTCTGAAGTATCTTGACAGCTGATCAGCCCCTTGTTTTCACTTCAAGAATAGTTGCCTCTTGTTCTTCAATCTGATAGTATTACAAGCTTCTTCCTGTCTCCTGTTTTTGTGGAACCTGGTGGGAAACTTCAAAGGCATTTTTTTGTCATGATGAGGCTCTAAGTATTTATGTGTAAATTTGACATTACCAGGTGATTATCACAGACAGTGAGAGACCTAAACAGAAGTACTATTTCCTCTATAATGGCTGGATAGCTAAAGATGAAGGGGAGGGGAAACTGTGGCGGGAAATTACGGCAAAGAAATCTCTACCTAAAGAACTGAAAGAAGGTGAGGAAAATGAGTGAAAACATCTTGATTTAAAGAATTGTACCGTTTAGACATTGTTTTGTATGAAATCAGAGGTAACTGCTCAACAGCCTTTGCATTCTGTACTTAGACAGAACAGGCCCCTTCACATTGGGGTCATGTGAAATAGATGGGCTGCTTGTGCCTCTAGGCAAAGCTTCTATGCTACTGACTGACCATCTGATTACTGGTTAACCACTCTGGTCTGAGCCTGTCTAGAAAAAATGGTTCAACCATCCATACATATAAGCATACACTTTCAAGCACATTTTGGGTGTCATGACCTAATGCACTAGTCATTTGTAACCATGGCCCCCAGGCCCGGGGAATAGCGGGGACTTTGACTTTTGGTCCAGCAAATCCCTGCTAAAAGCCCCACCCTGCAGGGGCTGCTCGTTGGTAAAACCACTGCTGTTTTCCCCCAATGCCTGCTATCTTTTCATTTCACAGCCCTTTTTGCCTATATAAAGCAAACACTGGGTATTCCCCTCCCTCTCCCCCCACCAGGATTGTCGTGGCAAAACTTTGGTCAAAGCCCCGCTTATTTCCACGGCTATCCCCCGCCCTCCCACGGGCCCGGGGGGAGGGGGGGGGGGTTGCGGTTACAAATGACTAGTGCATGATGTTGGAGGTAGTGTCCTGACATTATCATAGCTGTTGACTGGGACGCTAAGTCATAAATCGACAAACTAAACAAACTTAGACAGTACAAACCCCATACTTGTCTGATGCAAAGTATCAAGTCCCTGTGTATGTTCCGTTGTCATACATCACGTCAGAAAATTTGTAAATAAATGGTACATTGTATCTTAAAATGCTGATAGATAGCTATTTGATTTTTTTTAAATGAAATAATTAAATGTAATAATAATTATAACATGTAATTGTATCATAAACTACTGAAATTAACATGTTGACTGTTGTTTCATTATACTGCTGCCAGGATACAAGAAAGGTAATGTTCTCGGGGTTCAAAGTTTAGTGGCTGACAAACTTAGTTGGCCATAGCTGTTTTATCAATATTATATTTGTTGCTGGCTACAGCAGAATATGCTGACACTATAAAGTTGTAAAATTGAACTTTGAATCCTTTGGCCCCTCTTGCATGATTGTTTGGTTCCCTCTAGCTTGATAACCCAGTCACAGCTGTGGCTATAACATGGAAAATTGTTAAAACATTTGTGTGATACACATGGTCATCATATTAACATGCCTAGAGTATACCTGAAACTTTTGTAGTTGTGGATGACATAAAAACAGCCATTAGTAAATCTTTTTTACTTTTTTTTTTACTCAGAACTTCGACTGTGATTAGATCTTTCACATCGTTGCATGGTCTATAAAAACCATAGATTCTCTGTGATTGTTGTATACATTAAAATAGGAATCAGATGGATTAAAGGCATGTTAGCATGATGGCACTGGAAGTTTGGTGTCATTTCCTCATCACATTCTGCTGTAGTACATATAAGCCACGTCGCGAGAAAACCGGTCTTCAGGTTTGTCTGTACAGTCACAGAAAAAGGCCAGGAGCTTTAAATTTTGGATTTAAGAAGAGGAATTGTACTCTCCATGTAGCGAAAGCAAAGGTGCTGATCAGCTGTGCAGTTACTGCACACTCAGCTGATCTGCACTTTTGTTTTCACGCAGGCAAAATCTGGTTTTCTCATGACAAGGCTCATGTATTCTTTTATTTTATACTTAGCAGTGAAATCAATGTATATCAAAACTGAAAAATAGTGATATTTCACTAGTGATTGATATCAGCCGATATTTTCACTGTAGGTTTAGGATTACTTCTGACGTTTCCAGTCACTTGACATCATATGACATGCTTCACTTCAGAAATCCAAACACCTATAACTTCGTTATTTATGAATGAAAACATAAAATGAGCCATGTCATGAGAAAACCAGCATTTTGCATATGTGAAAACAAAGGCGCAGATCAGCTTCACAGTAACTGCGAAGCTGATCAGCGCCTTTGTTTTTGCTTCACGGATAGTACAATTCCTCTACTTTCTTAATCTAAAATTTCCAGCCTCTGGCCATATTGGGTTCTTGTACAGCTCTGTGTGTGTTGGACCTGTTTGGAAACCACATTACTGGTTTTCTCATGACGCGGCTCAAAAAAATAAGTATACATTTTCTTGGTTGGAATGTAAGGAACGGTCTAGTTATAGATCAAACTTCTATGCAAGTTTTTAGGGGAATTTACCCTATGGTAAAACTGCTTTGTTTGTGTTTTAGTTTGATTATAAAACAGTTTTCTAGCATCTATATATAAATGTAGGAATTTTACAGTAATGTACCTAGAGTTATCATGTAATGAATATTGTAGGAACAACAACAAGATATCATATCATAGTGAAGACTGGTGATGTCAGATTCGCAGGGACAGATGCCAATGTCTTTATACAGATGGCGGGGCCCAAAGGAATCACCAAGAAAATCAAACTGGATGATGCTAAAAATAACTTTGAAAGAAACATGGTGGATACTTTTGATGTAAGTTTAAAATTGAATTAGAATCTGGTTTTATAATTACCAAATGGTACTATGCTTATAGAGTGTTGATACATATACATTTCTTATTCGAGTTTATTAAAACCTAATTCAGCAATGCAATGCCCGATGGCTAGATTCCTTATATATTACACATGTATAACATTAAAAGTAAATCTCTCAAATTTATATACAGGAAGATTATTGCAGCAGCATCGGTTAAAATTTATTTGATTTATTAATGGACTTAAAGGGTTTTATGGTAAGTTTTGGCATGCAACTTAACAATAGGGCTGATTATTTGGCTTTGTTTATAGGGATAATAGGCAAACATTATCACTTGGTTTTCAACACATTAAATAGATTTTTTCATTTCGTTAAAACTTAATTTTCTTTTGTAAATTGCACAAAATTATGAACACATGCATGATTAAATACTTTAGTTCCTAGCATGGAAATTTCTAATGAATGCAGTTAAAATGAAAATTTTTGTATGCTTTCACTGTCTAAATCATCTTTATCACAATCAGTTAAATCACCTTAAAAATCAAGAATTTCACTGGGTCTTGATTTGTTCATCTTGCATGAAACTAGTGGTGCAATTTCTTACATATCATGACCTTTACATGAAATAAATAGAAATATGTTGAAGTTAGCATTTGATGTGAAAATACAACCCATTCCTCAATCTAATGACTTTTCCTGCTGTGGTCATTCATAATTAGATAAGGGTCACATTGTCAAAGTTTGACAGGGGCTTTAATTTCAAAAGAAACAGATGTGACAGTTTATCTTTTGATCACCACACTTCTCAAAATTACATCTATTTTGGTACTATCACCATCCTCTCACAGGTGCACTAAATGGCCATGTCCAGAGAAAAGGAAGAATATGTCATAATGAATATATTGATGTTTTATCTTAATAAACATCATCATCATAAGCTTTAGAGGCAATCATTTAGAAGAACACAGATTATAATGTAGATTTATTATAGAACATTGCAGCTGAATGAAATAAACTGTCCAGTCAAAATGGTTATTGGCTATTTATATGTATTTTCATGTGACACAGCTCTGTACTGCTAGTAGGACAAATGACCTTTCATTAAAAGTACATGCAGCTGTCTTCCTGGTGTGAACTGAGGTCATTTTATACTACAAAGGGTTTGCACATCCTTTGAAGACAGATTTTACTGTTAGAAACAGGATGAAAGTTTGAGAAGGCAGAATTGAAAAAGTTATTAGATTTAGGAATGGGTTGTATTGTGATTCCCTAGTGATATGTTTTTGGTAAATCAATAGCAATGTGAGCTGCGTCATGAGAAAACCATATTTTTGCCTATATGAAAACAAAGGCGCAGCTCAAATTATTTGCGAAAAATCTGAAAATTTTACCGAGATGTAGCTCATTGATCTAGCAAATGTTTGTTTTGTGATCCAATGTCCCAGTCTACAACTTTTCAGTCATGTTAGGACAGAGCCATTGGGTATGAACCAATACCATGTAGAGTTTTGTTTTGCTAGACACAACCTGGGGCCAATGGGTAATGAACCCAAAACTTCATGATCCAGAGTCTGACCACTAGGCCACCAGGCACCCCAATTCAGCGATTGACCCGTTCAGTTAACTCCTATTTTTGTGACATGAGCAAACAGCATAGCAGAAAATGGGTTACCATCTGGGGCTATTTTCTATAATTAGAGGAATTACATTGTAAATCATAAAATTAAATGTAAAATTAAAATCACTCTTGATGTCCCTGAAAATAATAATGGACTCACCCAAATGATAATGATGAGCAAGTGAGTTCCTCACAAACAGGTTAATATTACTTTATTGTATTCCAGGTAGAAGCTGTGAATGTTGGGCCGCTAGAGAGTATCATTATAGGCCATGATAACTCGGGACCTGGAGCTGGATGGTATCTCGACCATGTAATGTATCAATACTCTGCTACATTTCAATACTATAACATACATGTTTGAAGAAAAAATCAAAATACACTGTTTGAGTGGAACATATTTTCAAAATATTAAAGCACATATTAGAAGCGCACAAAGAATAAATTGTAGAAAGGGAGCATGCATATGAAAATTATTGCTAAATGCTCTTTTAGCACGACCATGATCAAATTTTCTTTTGTGCACATGCATGGCTCCTTTAAAATTTGTACAGTGACTGGAAAGTATGACGATATACATAATAGACAAATTAGCATAAACAAAATATAGATATTGTGTGTATTGATTGAAATGCAGTATAAATTAAAAAAAAAAAGAAAAAAAAAAGAAAAAAAAAAAAAAAAAAAAGAACAAATTGTAGTGTGACAGTATGGTGGCAGTCTATATTTACATGTTTAAAAGTATCCAAAAACAAAGGATATTTCAATACTTCAGCCATGATTTTCATGCTTAAAAGGTTTTGCGGTGACCCCCGCCTTGCACCATTTGAAATATTTATGACTCAAAAAGGAAGCATTTTCAATCCTTTGTCTTAATAATGTACAGTTTACTTTTTGGTTGATAAATAGAAGTTCATATCCTGGTATCATGAGGTTTGCACCAATTCCATTTTCTAATTCATGTTACCGGTATGTTGTGACATCGACTATCCAGTGACAAATCAGCACAACTGAGAAAAACAAATGCAGTGAAATCTATAAGGGACAAAAAGGGGTAAATACTTGTTTTGGAACAAGATGCTCCCAGACAAATATTTACCTACAACAGCCTTATATTGATTTTGTCTTTGTTGTTTGGTCTCAGTCACGTTGGTTGTCTCCGGATAGTGGGTGTGATTCAGAAGTTTCTGGCATTCATTATGAGAAAACTTGCCCATGCAATATACAAAGATTTTTCAGCAGTAAAAATTTGAAAATTTCATTAGAATTTTATATTTTTTTTATTTGTTTGCTCAAAACATTGACTGTACATACACGAAAGAATGGCCTCTTTACCCACAATCTATGTTTTGGTTCAAAAATAAGAAAATAAGAAAAATAGGTTTATACCTGTATACCCCAGTTTTACTATGTAAAAGTGGGGTTTAAGGGGGTATTTATTTCATGGACATGTTTTCCTGATGTTTTTGATCTTTGTTTTAGGTTGATATTAGAAGATACCTACCCAGGGAAGAGCAACTTGAAAGGTTAAAAAGAATGAAAAAGAGGATAAAGGCAGATAAAACAAAGAGAAGCAAATATCAGGATAAACAGGACGATAGCTCAGAGGATGAAGATAAGGATACATATGAAAGTATACAGAAAAAACTGAGAAAACTTGACAAGAAAAAGCAGAAAAGGGATAGAAAGAAACTGAAGGAGACAGATCTACGCAAGGGTGGGGGTAACTTCTTCTCAGTTTCAAGTGATAGTGACAGTAGCTCAAGTGACTCAAGTTCTGATGATGAACGAAAACTTTTGGAAATGAGACGGAAATTAAAAGATTCTAAGTCTCGCAGGCCCAGCTCGGCAAGACCAGGGTCCAGGCAGTCCCAACGTGGCGATGAACGTCCTGGATCTAGCCTGTCCCAGAGAAGGATCTCAACCAGCGCCTCTGGGCTGCTGGGTAAGGGGGCGTACCGAGATGATGAGGGTGAGGTGCGGGACCTGAAGGTTCCGTTGTACGAGGAATACACATTTGTCTGTCAGAAGTGGCTGGCTGCAGATATGGATGATGGAAAATGTGAGAGAGAATTGACTGTGGCAAAGAAAAATACTTACTTTAAGGATTGAATTTCTTTATCAACATTTTCTCAGCTATTAATTTACTTTTTACTAATTAAACCTTTTTGTCTTAAGAGTGCCATTTTTGAGGCAGTCTGGGGCCATTTTCCAGGTTTAATGAAATCTTTGATATTAAATCGTTTCAATTCTTATTTGTTTACAATTGTTCTTCGATCTCTATTGGTTTTGGATAAATTTTTTTTTGGTTTTAGAATTATTTTTATCATGGAGGGAAATTACTTGTTGAAATTCGAAAAATAATGTGATTACATGTACTTTTTCACCTTGCCAGGTTGCATTTAGATGCCAGTAAATGCTGGTGACTTCATATTTGAGCCTGTGCGTGAGAAAACCAACAATTTGCATGGGCGAAAACAAAGACGCAGATCAGCTTCGCGGTAACCGCGAAGCTGATCAGCGTCTTTGTTTTCGCTACACGGATAGTACATTTCCTCCTCTACTTATTCCCAAATTTTCAAGATTCTGGATTTCTTCTGTGACTGTACAGGCCGGTTTGTGTCAGACCTGGTCGGAACCCAAATTGTTGGTTTTCTCATGCACAGGCTCATTTCATAATATCATTCTCTAGCTTTATACAGACATGATTTTTAAAATATGGGCTGTCGCGTGGGAAAACCAACAATGAAGTTTCCGAACAGGTCTGATACAGAGCTCTACAGGCTCAGAAGTTGGCTAGAGGCTGGAAACTTTGGATTTAGAAAGTAAAGGAATTGTATTATCCATGTAGTGAAAACAAAGGCGCTGATCAGCTTTGCAGTTACTGGGAAGCTGATCTGTACCTTGTTTTCATATATGCAAAATGTTGATTTTCTCATGATGCGGCTCATTCTTTACCATGTTTATCCGGTTTCCATACTTTCCTCAAATTTCATTACATTGTACTGATCTTCATATCAAATTTTTAGCAAACATAGGAACATACGAAAACATTGCATTAAATGTCAAGAAAAAATGTAATCAAGTACTTCATGTACCAAGTGTTATTCTTAATTTTAGCCTGTACATGATTTTGCATGATGCAGAAAAAGTTATAAATAAAACCAATAAACATTTTTTTCTTTCTGTTCAATCCCATCATTGCCAACACTAAAGATCGCCAAACGCTTAATGACATCGACAAAGACTCAGCAATGTCTTGAAACCAACAATTCCTTGTGCCAATTTGTGTTGGATGGTGTTTCTCTTTTTCGTACAGTAACTGCTAAACACTTAAGATCATATGGAGGCAGACTTTGGTTTAGAGTCGAAGCAGCAAGACTGACAAGCTTGGGACAGACCTCATGAGCCCTGTTAAAAGTTACTTTCACAAGTTGATTGGTTGGTTGATGTAGTGCCTTATGTCCACGGTCAGTACCCGAAGCCATGTTAGAATGGTAACTCGTCTTACCTACAATGTTCCTGGACAAGCCTCCCAGAGGCAGGTTACTACCGGAAGTAACAACTACACATTTCTTTCACCTTGAATCAGCAGTAGATGAAGACTGGTTAAAGAATTATTTACATGACCAAATCTTTATGAAAGAAGTGTTCTGATGGGATGATTGATCGCATGTCCTGATTGATCGCATGTCCACTTGGTTGTGAATATAGGATGTTACTGACAGAGCTACCGTGCCCACAATATGTGTGGAATTAAGACATATGTCAAACTTTCACAAAATGTCATTTTTACAGACACATATTCTCATGGGCATGAAAGAAAACAATTATGCTCACAAATCTTTAGTCTTTAATACATTATTAATTCAGTCATGTTACATTTCGTATTCACATAATGCACTAGAGGAGTATCATTATTATGCCATGCAATGCATTTCTTATATATGCTCAAATACTTTGAAAATATTTTCCACTCAACCAGTGCATTGTTTGGCACAAGAAAAAAAAAACATTAATAGTTTTTCACAGTAATACATCATTTGAGCCACTTCACAAGAAAACCTGGCACAGCCAATCAGCGCCTTTGTTTTCGCTGAACAGATTGTACAATCCCTCGCCTTAATAAATCTGACATTTCGGGCTTGTGGCCTTTTTTGACGGCACAGTCCAGTTTGTGTTCGCCCTGGTCATAAACCTTAAAGATTGGTTTTCTTGTGTAGCTGGTCAGGTCTCAATGGTGTTGGAGTTTTATCTTGTAGAAAATCATATGAGCCGTGTCATGAGAAAAAGCAAAAATTTGGTTTCCAAACAGGTCCGACAAACCAAGCTGTACAAGCACAGAAGATGGCTAGAGGCTGGAAATTTTAGATTTAGAAAGAAGAGGAAGTGTACTATACGTGTAGCAAAAACAAAGGTGCTGATCAGCTAAGCAGTATGATCTGCGCCTTTGTTTTTGCATATGCAAAATAGTTTTCTCATGACGCAGCTCAAATCATATCCATATCATGCAAAATGTTGGTTTTCTTATGACATGGCTCAAATCATAACCAGGCTTTCAGGTGATTAACCTGTTTCTAATTTATAACATGATTTGTTTGATTTGTGGTTTAACATCCCAACCAACAGTTTTTGAGTCATGTCACAAGATGGAGCCACCATTTCCTGTGGAGACCATTTCCAGTACTGTGGAGACTTCATGTGTCTTGCTCAAAAGCACAACCTTGCGACATTAGGGTTCAAACCCAGGACCAACCAGAGTCTGACGCTCTACCACAAGACTAATTGTAACACAATTAATTAGTAAAAAATCAAAACGGGAATGTAGAACAGGATATACATAAAATGTCATGAACTTGTATATCAATAAAACAAAATATACAGAAAAAAAGCCCAAATAAACTAATATCTCACTTTTACAAAACAAAAGAAACCAACATGCATTAACAGGTTCTGCTAAGGTGTTTTTACATAACACAAAATTTGATTATAAAATAAAAATGGCACACACGATTGACTCTTAGAAATAACTTGAGTTTAAATTTGACTGAAAAATAAAAATGGTACACACGATTGACTCTTTGTAAAATGAATATGGCACACAAGAATGACTTAAAAATAAATTGATTTAATTCCGCAAAACATTATGCACAAATTAATGTTTGACCTTAAGGATGCCCAAAAGATTTCAACCAAATCAATTTTAATCTTCATATTTTCAAAGGAGAATAACTCCTCAATAGAGGAAATTCAATATAAAAACGCAACTCTTAGGAATCCTTATCTATAAAATTTCAAAATAACATCTTGTATGGTACCTTTTGCAGGAACAACCCAAATTCCAAAGGATCCCAACGTTTACAAACTATGGGCATAAAATGAGTAAGTATTTAAGATAAAATACAATAAATCTAATCTATCATTAAAGCTTTTAATTATTATATGAGCCGCGTCATGAGAAAACCAGATTTTTGCCTATGCGAAAACAAAGGCGCAGATCAGCTTCGCAATAATTGCGAAGCTGATCAGTGCCTTTGTTTTTGCTGCACAGATAGTACAATTCCTCTTCTTCCTAAATCTGAAATTTCAAGCATCTAACCATCTTCTGTAGCTGCATGGACCAGTTTGTGTCAGACTAGGTCTGAAACCCCGAAGACCGGTTTTCTCGCATCACGGCTCATATTGTCATAAGGAATTCACATATATTGAAGTCATGATCATACTGCGTCATGATAAATAAAGTGGTAAAATAAAGAAATGAAAAAAGGATAAAATGTCAAACTATGGCATTACAAATATTCATCTTTGTAGCACATGAACATAACATTGATTAGCACATAGATACATATAAGAAGAGCACATTAGACATTCATTGCAACCTTAATGGATTTTTTAACTTAAATTCCAAGTATTCATAAATTTTTTGAAAAAAAAAAAAAAAAAAATGATTGTGATATAAAAATGTATAAAGAAAGTGCATTGCACTCATGTGAGATTCACAGTCATTCATGGCCAAGTATAAAATTATGTCATGCAAGATGTTTAGTTGTACATGAAATGTTTGTAGAATTTGACATTACCAGCACTAAACAATTAAAGAGAAAGCATGAATTATGTGTCATATCTAAGAGCTGAAGGCTTTTGTAATTGCTGACATTATATACACATAATAACTTAAGAATGTAAACCTGATATTGTCAAGCACTGTTAGAACAACAAACCACATTTTCTTGGTTGTAAAAATAATACATTTGTATATCAAAGCAAAGAGTCATGCATTGCAATATATAAATCAAGCTCAAATGTACAATAATAAATGGTCACCGAGATATGTGTCATGGAAACCCGCATATACTTAATATCATACAACACAATCAAATATTAAAGGCACTTATTTGGTTCAGCTAATACTGACATTTTCTACTACTTTGCATGAGGTGCAATACTTGGAACAGAAACACATTACAGACCGAGACTGCACTGTATCGTAATACAGCTTCCAAAGAAGGTCTACACTATCTTTGCTGCATCATGAGAAAACTGGCTTTTGGCTTATGCATAACCAGACACAGATAATCTGTGGAGTAATTGCAAAGCTGATTGGAGCCTTTGTTTTTGCTTAATACATAGTAGAATTCCTTTTCTTTTTAAATCCAATGCTTAATCGTGTCAGATCTGGTCGGAAAACCTGACGACCAGTTTTCTCATGATGTAGCTCATTTATATAAAGTAATTCCCATCAAATGATGATACCAATCATTATAAACTAACAAACCCCCACAGACTATTTAATCAGGCCCCGGTTGTTCAAAATTAATGACATCGTTAGTCAAAGATTCATCAAAATTTCAAACATGAATATTACAAATACACTTAATTTTTGTTGATAAAATGTTGATAAAATGTGAGACTCATTTGCAATGCAAAGGATTCTCACATTTTATCAACAAAAAATTACAGGGTATTTGTTTATGTAGTTTGCATTTACTTAACAAGTTGGGGTCGTAACGATGATGTTAAGCTAACAAAGTTTTGAACAACTGGCCCCAGATAGTTAATTGTGCAGTGAATGGGTTGCTATGGACCTTGACCAACACACACTGTGATCAACCTGGAAGATTCTCACACTAACACGTCTTTGCATTTCCCCTCTTCAATTGACATTGAATTTCCTCTCCTCCCTCCAACATTTCAACCAGATGACAATAGGATGTACAAAGGAGAATATCACCAGGACCAACAGACAGATGTCAGCCTGAAAGTTAAATATTCTGTGTTTAGGCATATAGATGTGAGTACACTTCAACTTGTAACGCGCCTACCTATAGTGCGGGTTTCAATATAACACGGCTGTCATGGTTCCCAGATTGATTATTTTGCTACATGTCTATAGTAATTAACCTCATTATAACACAGCTATGTCATGGCTCCCAGATTGATTATTTTGCTACATGTCTATAGTAATTAACCTCATTATAACACAGCTATGTCATGGCTCCCAGACTGATTATTTTGCTACATGTCTATAGTAATTAACCTCATTATAACACTGTTTCACTTATAACACTGTCTGCTTCTACCCCAAAGATAGTGCTATAATGAGGTTGTACTGTATAGTGAAGGTCTAGGTCAGATTGCCTCATTGAAAGATCAGGGTATGCACTCTTTACATTCCTTCTGTCCTTCTCCCATTTAAGTTTCATCCAAAATGAGCCGCCTCATGGGAAAACCAACAATCTGCATATGCGAAAACAAAGGCGCAGATCAGCTTCACGGTAACCGCGAAGCTGAACAGCGCCTTTGTTTTCGCTACTCGGATAGTACAATTCCTCTTCTACTTAAATCCGAAATTTCAAGCTTCTAGCTCTTTTCTGTGCTTGTACAAGTCGGTTTGTGTTGAACCTGTTCGGAAACCACATTGTTGGTTTTCCCACGAGGCGGCTCAAATACTGAAGAAGCCCAGGATCAAACAAACAACCCCTGGGTTTACTCTGATTTTAGCCTTTGCATGAGAAAACCAACAGTTATGGTTACGACCAGGTAAGACACAAGCAGGCCTGTAGTCACAGAAACAGGTTTGAAGCTTAATATTTCAAATTTAAGATGTTTTTGTTTGTTTCATGGTTAAAACATACCACCATTTTTCAGTCATATTGGGATAGAGTCACCCTTTCCTGGGTATTGACCAGTACTATGGCTGATGCCCCATTCCCCTCGCCAAACCTTTAGATCTGGTGCCTGACACACACTGAAGTCATTTGTGCCCCGCCGTAAGAAAACTGGTCCAAGGTTTCCGACCAGGTTCAACACAAACTGGCCTGTACAGTCAAAAAATGAAGGCTTGAAATTGCCAGACTTGAGAAGAAGAGGCATCATACTATCCATGAAGTGAAAACAAAAATGCTGATTTGCATCTTTGTTTTTGCATCCATGTTTTAGGCAAAAATCCTCTTTCCCCATGATGGCCCTCATGTCCACAGCTCAAAATATGAGCCTCCTCGTGGGAAAACCAATAATGTGGTTTCCGAACAGGTCCGACACAAACCGATCTGTACAGTCACAGAAAAGAGCTAGAAGCTTGAAATTTCGGATTTAAGTAGAAGAGGAATTGTACTATCCGAGTAGCGAAAACAAAGGCACTGATCAGCTTCGCGGTTACCGCGAAGCTGATCTGCGTCTTTGTTTTCGCCTATGCAGATTGTTGGTTTTCCCATGAGGCGGCTCATATACTTACATGTAATGGAGCTTCTGGGTACACCTCTGACCAAGAAAAGAATGCAAATTGCAGGAAACCAAACACTCCACCACTGATTATCATAATACCATACAACAGACCGAAGTATTCACTTGGAAACCTACAATGAAAATGGTAATCCTGAATTCTTCTCATGCACAATAGCAGGCAAGCAGCTCAAACCCTGATCAGGATGCTAAAGCTGTTTGTCCTTTGAAAAGACCTAGTCTTAAATTTCATGCTGATTTCATATTTTATTCTGTTTATAACAAGTCAAAAGAAAAATACAAGAATGAAGCGGTGGTCAATACTGCACCTGTATTGGGTAAAATAAAGAAAAATCAGAATAATGGTCAAGCCGACAAGACAATTACTAGTTCCATGCAGGGTTTCATGCTTACAGCTATCACTGATATGAGCCGCGACGCGAGAAAACCGGTCTTCGGGGTTTCCGACCAGGTTCGACACAAACCGGCCTGTACAATCTCAGAAGCAGGCTAGACGCTTGAAATTTTGGCTATAAGTAGAAGAGGAATTGTACTATCCGGGTGGCGAAAAACAAAGGCGCTGATCAGCTTCGCAGTTACTGCGAAGCTGATCTGCGCCTTTGTTTTCGCATAGGCAAAAATCCGGTTTTCTCACGATGCGGCTCATATAGAAAAACACATTTAAGCTCTAGACTCTGCGCAAATAAGACTAATTTTCATAAAGTCAATGAACTATGAAATATGGGTCAAAGGCACATGGTCAAGGTGCATTGTTGAAAAGTTTATCATAGACAATTATTGTGAAGGTTTTCATGCTTGTAATTATCACTGTTATAGAGAAATACTATATAGTTCTAGACTTTGTGCAAGACATAAATTGGTGACAGACAGTCGGACGGACAGCTGGAGGAACAGACCGAAGGAAAATTTAACTCCTGTATTGCACCATGCAATAAGCAAGTACGATAAAAAGCAAAACAAAATCAATGTTATGTCAAGCAGTTCTTATTGAATGGTTATCTGTAAATATGGTTTGGTGGGCAAATACCAAAAGAACTTATGAAAAGGACTCCTGCATGATACATTTTCATTATAGGCACAATTTATCTCTAGATTATCGTCAATAGTTCAAGTGTAAACTTACACAGCACCAAGGAAGGCTGCTGCCATACTGTAGAGGAAACTTCTGTATATCGTCATGACGATGAAGATGAGATACATGAGATCCCGCACTGGTATCAGTGTCAGTATAGAGAGGATCACTGACAGTAGACATGCTATGGACAGTGGCAGGACAGCCGGCATCAGCTCTCGGTACATCTTTGATTGGCCCTCTAGAGAAAAAGAGAACTTATGCTATGCACTGGTAGTGTTAGTATAGACAATATCAGCTTTAATAGACAAGCTAAAGACAGCAGCAGAACAGTCTACATTAGCTCATGGTACATCTTTGACTGGCCTTCTGTAGAAAAGAAAACAAAGGTACATATAGTGCACAGGCATCAACGCCAGTATAGAGAGTATTACTGAGAGTAGGCAGGCTATAGACAATGGCAGAACAGCCGGCATCAGCTCTCGATACATCTTTGATTGGCCCTCTGGAGAAAAGAAAGCACAGGTACACAAAGTGGTGCAAGGGTATCACATATTGTATGTTTAAAACAGTAAAATTGAAATGTCAGACTTATGTACATAGATCTAATCCTATCAGTGTAGCAATCAGTGGCTTTAACATACTTTAAAGCTTTTACAAACTTTCTGAGCCTTTCGAATTAAACTTGAACCATGGTCCTGACTCTTGATGACCTTAACTGTTGCTGTTAAAACATGTAATCAACCAATCAAGCAAACTTTGGGATGGAGCCATTAATATAAGCCTTGATGCCAGAAAACCTGTCTTCGGGGTTTTCGACAAGCTCTGACACAAATAGGCCTGTGCAGCTACAGAAGATGGCTAGAAGCTTGAAATTTCGGATTTAGGAAGAAGAGAAATTGTACTATCCCTGTAGTGAAAAAAAGACGCTGATCAGCTGTGCAGTTACTGCGCCTTTGTTTTCGCCTATGCAAATTATTGGTTTTCTTCTGCAATTTCTCAAATGATGCTTACTTTTACAAACTTTTTTCTGCCAGTCATAGACCATCCCTGAGAGGAAGGAAGATATTAGACCACCCATCATTGTGTAGAAACATACATCATTGAAGTAACTCACTGTAAATATAGAGAAAGGTATTACAACAACCGTCAATCAAATCAGTACATGTACCTATATTTTTTTTTGCTCTGAATTGATTCAATTTGCTTGATTCATGTATTTTTGTTGAAATTCAAAGACAATGTGTGGTCTTTGGCGAATCAGGTATAAATCCGTTCAAATTGATGGATCTGAAACCACCAGCTTTCACTAAGAATGACCATTTGCCAGACATAATCAGGAAAATTTAATTTTATCTGACACAAAACTGTCAGACAAATGTCCAGCAACATTAAGGCCTGTCTTGCAAAATGAGCTTTGGGCAGCAAGAAATTGCAAGCTTTAGACTAAAAAGATTTTGCTAAGACTGAAACATTGGGGCAGATCTCTTGCCAAGTACTAGAGCTATGATGCGATAGTGAGAAAACTCCGGGTTTATGACCAGGTCCAATGTAAATCCGGCTGTACATCCACAGAAGACACCTAGAGGCTGCAAATTTCATGTTTGAATAGAATAGGGATCATACTATACATGTAGCTAAAACAAAGGCACAGATCAGCTATGCAGTTACAACCCTTCGATATTGTTTTCGCATATGCGAAAATCCAGTGTTCTCATGTTACAAGTGACACTGTGTTATAATGAGGTTACTTACTCTAGACATATAGCAAAATGATCAGTTTGGGAGCCATGACATGGTTGTGTTATACTGAAAACTTAAGGCATGCTACAATGAGGTTGAACTGTACATACCTAGGGCTTCATCCCTGTCCAGTATCCTGTTGAGATATGTGTTTAAAGCTCCAATGAAGTAGTAGAACCTAAGTTGTAGTAGACACAACCAGATACAGTGTGTGATGAAGAGAGGATGTCTAATACAACTGTGTAGACTAGGAACACTGCTCTTCAGAGGGGCTATTGTCATGTCACCCTGACCTGTGTTGTAAAGAAATGATGAAGTAGGCATATTATTTTCAACATTACCGATACTGTTAGCAAATATGACACTTGTAAGTCAGCTAAATGTAATCAGATACAGGTATTACAACCCTTCAACAGATTTCAGGTTATATTGAGCATGGTAGAGTATTTGAACCACACTTCAAAAACAAGCCTCCGAACTGAAGAGAAAGTTTGGCTGTACAACTGTCATTACGACACTCAAACAGAATGTTCTGGATGCAGGGTACAAAATTTACATAATTATACAGAGTATAATACAGTATTTATTTAGTATATAGCAAATACAGTATTAATGAGCCGCCTCATGGGAAAACCAACAATCTGCATATGCAAAAACAAAGACACAGATCAGCTTCGCGGTAACCGCGAAGCTGATCAGCGCCTTTGTTTTCGCTACACGGATAGTATAATTCCTCATCTTTCTAAATCCAAAATTTCAAGCCTCTAGCCATCTTCTGTGACTGCACAGGTCGGTTTGTGTCAGACCTGTTCGGAAACCACATTGTTGGTTTTCCCACGAGGTGGCTCATTTACCTGTATTTTTCTCCCCATTCAGTAGTTCTACTGCTGCTGCCTCTCCATCAGCTACCTCCTGTTGTACCTTGGGGGGCTCAGGACGGGGAATAAACTTCTTGGGCAGGAACCCAAATGTACTGACTAGTGTCATAGAATGTAGAGCTGTTATGATGTAATACATTTTCTGTCTTGCGAATCCACCTTGATGGGCTAACTGTAAGGGAAAAGAAACTAATTTTTTGCACAGCCTCTAGTTTATAAATAGAATTTCTAGCCTGTAACCAATTCATGTGACAGTACAGGCCAGTGTGCATCAGACATAGTCTGAAACACTCAAGAGTGGTTCTTTTGTGACACATTTTATATATACTGTATTTGTTCTAATTAGCGCACATGTCCCAATAAGCACACACCCTGGCCGTATCTGACAAACGTGATTAAGCGCACACTGCCCAACTAGCATATTGGTATTTTATACCAGTTTTACACATAAATACTGTATTAGCTGCATTAAAATATATCCTTAAACAATCAAATACTGTTTTGCGATGACTGGGACACTTAATTGACATCACCATAGATATTTGCGGCATGTTTGTTTCAGCATTATGTGTTGTTTTTGTTTGTAGTGTGCGCTAATTAGAGCGATATTTTGTTGTTATTTTGAAAAGTTGAGCACACTGTGTGCTAATTAGAACAAATACAGCAACTCTTAAACAAATGGTCAACTTAAATGATTAAAACCATCTACTCAAACAAAATGAGAAACATGAAAAGGCCCAACATTACTGAAATAACACATTTGGGTAAAAACTGTATCCATATGAGTAGTACATTGCTTCATCAGACATGCAACTTCTACTGAAAGGCTCCTCTAGCACCAATTCTGTGACTGTTAAGGCAATTCAGGCATCCTGAATTTAGATTTTCTTGCAATGTTGCTAAATTGGAAAGCAACTGAAATACCTTTACAATGAGTTGAACTGCTGATGACATGTCAAAACCTCCACACAAGAGACCAACCACTGAAGAGCTACCCTTGGAGAACAAGTTTGCAACCTGTAACACAGAAACACAAAACAATGGATATTTTTGCCTATGCAAAAACAAAGGTGCAGATCAGCTGTGCAATAACTGCACAGCTGATCAGCACCTTTGTTTTCGCTACACGGATACTCATACAACTCACTTTCTTCCGAAATTTTAAGCTTCTATTCATTTCTTTTTTTTTTTTTTTTTTGAAAACAAAGACGCAGATCAGCTATGCAGTAACTGCACAGCTGATCAGTGCCTTTGTTTTCACTACTCAGATTATACAATCCCCCTTCTTTTTAAATCCAAAATTTCAAACTTCTAGCTTTCGTCTTTGACTGTACATGCCTGTTTGTGTCAGACCTGGTCGAAAACCCTGAAGACTGATTTTCTCACTTCATTGCTCATTTATGATCAGATATTCACTTTATCTGGTTTTCTGCCTGAACTAACCTGTGTATTGGTGACCAGTAAAGGGAGACCACCCACCCCTATCATGGATAATCCAGGATAAATCAACCAGGGAATATCTGAAATACAGAACAGTATTATTATAAAAAAAATCTTTTTCTACCTAACATTAGCTTGTTGAAATTCTGAAGAAGGAAAAAGCATTTTGCAGGTTCAATGTTTGCACATTTCCTTTGCATATTCATATATTTAGCTAAGTTCAAATACATGTACCGGTAACTGAGAGGCCACCTTTAGGGAAATAGTGGATATCTCAGTTTACCATATGGTCTTTTTGTATCAGTATCTATCTGTAATTTTGATTAATTCTCATCTGAGATTTTAGGATGGGACTTTGGTTCTAATTGCGACAGTTCCTGATCATTGCTTAGTTTTATTATGAAAACATGCCCATGCAATATATGAGCCACCTGGTGGGAAAACCAACAATGTGGTTTCCGAACAGGTCCGACAAAAACCGTCCTGTACAAGCACTGAAAAGAGCTAGAAGCTTGAAATATCGGATTTAAGTAGGAAAGGAATTGTACTATTTGAGTAGCGAAAACAAAGGCGCTGATCAGCTTCGCGGTTACCGCGAAGCTGATCTGCGTCTTTGTTTTCGCCTATGCAAATTGTTGGTTTTCCGATGAGGCGGCTCATATAGAGAAGTTGTAAAAAAATGAAAATTTTCGCTGAGACAGTTCTAACGAGTACCCACTGTCACAATATATGTTTTGGAGCAAAAATAAGAAAAATAGACATAATCTCTGCAAGTTTTGCAATATAAAAGTGGGGGTATATGTGGGTAAATATTATATGGACATGTTATCAAGGTGTTCTATTCCAACATCTGGTATATTTTTTTTGTATTATATTACATGTGGGCCATTTAATGACCTGCTCAAATTTTCATTCAAATTTAATAACCCATTCAAAGGAAAAGCCAAGTAAAAGGTACACATAAAATGTTTTATTTCTTAAACATAAAACATGTAAAATTCATCTTTTCAAATTCGGCTGTAAAATATCAGATTATACTTGTTATTTATGAGCCGCAATGTTAGAAAACCGGATTTTTGCCTGTACGAAAACAAAGATGCAGATCAGCTTCGCAGTAACTGCTAAGCTGATCAGTGACTTTGTTTTCGTTATACAGATAAATCCAAAATTTCAAGCTTCTAGCCTGCTTCTGTGACTGCACAGGTCGGTTTGTGTCAGACCTGGTTGGAAACCCTGAAAACTGGTTTTCTCGCGTCGCAGCTCTTATGGCTGGGTACACTTACCAACACTGGCAAAAGCAAGCATCAAACTTCCAGAGATATAGCATACGCTGCAATGCAGAAAAAATTATGAGTCACATCATGAGATAACCTGCTTTTTAGGTAACGAGCCACAGCATCAGAAAACCAACAATTTGCATATGCGAAAACAAAGGCGGTAACTGCGAAGCTGATCAGCGCCTTTGTTTTCCCTACAATGACAGTACAATCCCTCTTCTTCTTAAATCCATAATCTCATGCTTCTAGCCTGCTTCTGTGTCTGTACAGGCAGGTTTGTGTCAAGCCTGGTCTGAAACCCAAATTGTTGGGTTTCCCACGCAAAGTCTCAAAGCAAAGATGGAGGTAAGTTTTGTGGTGACTGCACAGCTGATCAGGACCTTTATTTACGTTTCAATCCTAGTAAAATCTGCATCCCTCTTCTTCTTCAATCATTATTTGAGCCGCCTCGTGGGAAAACCAACAATGTCGTTTCCGACCAGGTCTGACACAAATCAGGCTGTACAGTCACAGAAAAGAGCTAGAAGCTTGAAATTTCGGATTTAAGTAGAAGAGAAACTGTACTATCCGAGTAGCGAAGACAAAGGTGCTGATCAGCTAGCTGATCTGCGTCTTTGTTTTCGCATATGCAGATTGTTGGTTTTCCCATGAGGCGGCTCATTTTAAGTTCTCAGCCTTATTTTTGCCACTGAACAGGCTGGTTTGCTTTGGAAACCTCAAAGAAATGCTTTCTTATGACATAGATCGTTTAGCCACATTACGCTTCAAACAAAGCTCTTGTAGTGTAGTAACTAAACCTATTTTGCAACTGAGTTCTAAGAGTTAGTGGACCAGTGAGTTAGAGTATGCAGTATTAGCTATTTTATCAGTAAAATCCATGTTGAAGGTACATGCATTATTTCTTTCAAATCTATAAGTATGACAAACATTCAAGCTTTAATTCATAACCCTTTAAATCCTGATATATTTGGAGAACTTTCACTAACTCAATGCCTCGCCAATTTAAAGATCTTGCTAATAAAGAGATACTATTTTTAGCCTCATAGAGTGCATTAATACTCAATTGCAAATTTGAAAACTCTCTTATAATTCAGAAATAGAAAAATAATGAACTTAAAGTCACACAAAAGTCTCCAAACTTACAGTAATCAACTTACAATGCACTTATCCTTGTAATTCTGGTTCCAAATTTATAGTTGATATGTCCCATCACTGCACAACCAGCACAGAATATTGCCGAGGCAATTGTAAAACACAACGCCATCTTTTCATCCTGGGGCACACATCTTTCCTGTCCAACTTTCCTTGATGACACATCATCCGTAACAGAGTCACTGGAATTTGAAGCATTTGGTGACAGAGTCGTTGTAACAACTACATAGCCAAGACTTTGATTTGCACCTGTCGCATTATACAAAGAACTCACAGTTAAGTTTGAAGAATTTGATGTTGTCTCCGAAACTGAACACAGATTTGCGTACACTCCCTCATCCTTAAGGACAAACACCAAGGAACCCCAACCATACAGAAGTCCACCAAATAGAAGGCATTCAGCAAAGGCCCAGCCTGCCACCAAGTATTTCTTCCAACCAATATCACCTTGACTGGTGTCGCTGAGTACCATGATTGTCCTAGTTGTCGTAGAAGATTAGCGCTGTAGTGTTGTAGCTATTGTAAACTCCTGTTGCCAACATCTAGAAAAGAATCACACACTTTAGATATTCAGCAGCATTTGAGCCACCTCGTGGGAAAACAAACAATGTGGTTTTCGAACAGGTCCGACACAAACTGGGCTGTACAGCTTCAGATGCAGGCTAGAAGCTTGAAATTTTGAAGTTAAGTAGAAGAGGAATTGTACTATCCGAGTAGCGAGTAGCGAAAACAAAGGCGCTGATCAGCTTCGCGGTTATCGCGAAGCTGATCTGCGTCTTTGTTTTCGCCTAGGCAGATTGTTGGTTTTCTCACGAGGCGGCTCATTTCTATGTAAAAACAATAACACATGAATCAATAACACAGTATGTATATATGAACCATACAATGATAAACCACTTTTTGTAGGTGCAAAAGCAAAAAGCAAATACCTATCAGAACAGCTGAAAAGCAGATTTGAACCGAGTCATGAGAAAACCAACAATATTTTTTTGGAACAGGTCCGACACAAACCGAGCTGTACAAGCAAAGAAGATGGCTAGAGGCTGGAAATTTTGGATTGAGAAAGTAGAGGTATTGTACTATGTATATAGTGAAAACAAAGGCGCTGATCAGCTTCTCAGTTACTGCGAAGCTGATCTGCACCTTTGTTTTTGCACATGCAAAATGTTTGTTTTCTCATGAACCAGCTTATTTTGTTTTAATTCAAACTTAATTTTATTTTAATTACAGAAAGTATATTCCTCTACATTTTTCTATGTCTAGCCTCTAGCTATACTCTCTGACTGTGCAGACTGGTTTGCATCGGACTTTGTCAAAAATACCAAAGTGGTATGTCACAATAAAACCTGTCTTTCGGGTTTCTAATGAAGCCTGACATACACCAGCCTGTACAGTGGCAGAAGAAGGCTATACGCTTGAATTATCAGATCTAAAAAGAAGAGGGAATGCAGTGATAATAAATAAAGGTATGAGTCTTTGTTTTGCATATGTATGAGGCATTTTTTCTCATGATGTGGCTCATAAATAATGTAATCGTATGAACCTCATCATGAGAAAACCATGTTTTTGTCTATGCGAAAACAAAGATGCGGATCGTGCATTTATCGCACGGCTTATCAGCACCTTTATTTTCGCTACATGGATAGTACAATTGCTCTTCTACTTATGTCCAAAATTTCAAGCATCTAGCATTCTTCTGTTACTGTACATGCCGGTTTGTGTCAGACCTGGTCGGAAACCCAGAAGACCGTTTTTCTCTTGTCGCAGCTCATATAGGAGCAATGTGCATATTTGATGTACAACTGGTGGTAATTTATGCTTTTATCCAGCATGAAGAATAAAATTTACACTGACAGTTAACATGACCAGGAAAGATTTGAGCCGCCCCATGGGAAAACCAACAATCTGCATAGGCGAAAACAAAGGTGCAGATCAGCTTCGCGGTAACGGCGAAGCTGATCAGCGCCTTTGTTTTCGCTACACGGTTAGTACACTTCCTCTTCTTCTTAAATCCGAAACTTTTAGCTTCTAGCCTGTTTCTGTGCTTGTACAGGCCGGTTTGTGTCGGACCTGTTCGGAAACCACATTGTTGGTTTTCCCACGAGGTGGCTCATTTATCAAAATACCCATCTTACTGCAATTTGTTGCCAAGGAAAGCAGTGCATGGTTTACTCATCAGTGTGTGTGTGGGGGGGGGGGGAGGAGGAGAGAAGGGGAGTACCTCAAGCACAATATCAATTATAAATGTAGCGCTGCACCAGAAAACCAACACTTTGCATATGGGAAAACAAAGGTGCAAATCAGCTGTGCAGTAACAGCTGATCAAGACCTTTGTTTTCGCTACACAGATAATAAAATCCCTCTTCTTCTTAAATTTGAAATGTCAAGCTTCTAGCCTGCTTCTGTGACTATACAGACTGGTTTGTGTTGGATCTGGTCGGAAACACAGATTTTTGGTTTTCACATGACCCTGCTCAAATGCAGCTGCGCATCATATTATGCACAGGCTGATGACATCTGGCCTAAATAAGTTATGCGAGTTAAATTAGTTATCAGCCATGTTACAAGAAAACCTTTAGTTTCTTATATATGAGCCTGTGCGTGAGAAAACCAACAATTTGGGATTCCAACCAGGTCCTACACAAACCGGCCTGTACAGTCACAGAAGATGGCTAGAAGCTTGAAATTTCGGATTTAAGAAGAAGAGAGATTGAACTATCAGTGTAGCGAAAACAAAGGCGCCTATGCAGATTGCTGGCTTTCCAGTGCGGCGGCTCATATAGGTTTTCTAGTTTCTACCAAGTCCACCACAAACCAACTTCCAGTGCATGAAAAAGAGAGACAAAGATCAGCTGCAGGCTGATCAGCCTCATCCATTTTCTTTAATATGAGCCTTTGCATGAATAAACAAACAATCTGGGTTCATGACTAGGTCCCAAACAAACTAGACTGTACAGCTACAGGAATCTGTTAGAAGCCTGAAATATCAGATTTAAGAAGAAAAGAAGAAGATTTTTACCTATCCATGCAGTAAAAAAGTTACTGCATAGCTGATCTGACTTTGTTTTTATACAGATTGTTTTCTGGTGCATCAGCTCATATATTATTATCATGCTGAAAATAAACCTACCTTTACCCACAATTTAGCCCCCTACTCAAAAAGTTACTACAGTTTCCTGAGCAAAATATTTTTATTTTTTTTCTATGGCTGAAATGTATGATTTGGGTTTAAAAATTTATCAAAATCATTTGAATGCTAGTATACAAACTTTTTTAAATTTGCCTTTCCTGGAAAATTTGAGCACTTTATGTGAAATATCTATTCATTTATTTCATGATATTTGCCTGTATTGCATGTGCATGTAGTATTTCATGCAAAATAAAGCTGATTCTTACTAAAGCCCCGTTTACACATTCACGATTTTTGGCTACGGTGCCGCTACGATTCGCCACGATTTGTAAAATCGTCGTGTACCGTGGTGTACCGTGGTCATTCGTAGTAGAACCGTAGTGAATCGTGGTGAATCTTGATGAATTGTGATGATTCGGGAAACTCTACGGCAGCGCTACGGAAGTTTTAAACTGTTTAAAACATTTGTGGCGTACCGTGGCGAATCGTGGTGGTAAATGGGCGTGGCCTAATTCGTAGCGCAACCGTAGTGGAATCTTGCTTATTCGTACTGACACCGTAGCTATATTCGCGGCTATTCGTGAGAGATCGTAGCCAATCGTGGAGCTCCGTAGCGAAACCGTGGAATCTTTTACACCACGAACTCTCACGATCCACCACGAATTGTGTACGGTTGTCCTACGAATCATCCACGGTTTCGCTACGGAGCTCCACGATTGGCCACGACGGCTACCGCCGTGAATCGTACTAATACCGTATCGAACCGTACAAGCACCGTGAGCATTCGTTGTGCCATCGTGGTTAATCCTCATTGACCGTAGCATTGCCGTCATGAATCGTCATTGATTCGTAGCGATACCTTACAGACACCGTACTAAGATTGTGGACATTCTTACTAGAATCGTAGAGATACTGAATATTTCCACTTTTCGCCACGATTCACCACGATCCATCCCGATTTTTCTGACCATGAGAAATCGGGGTGAATCGTGGTGAATCGTAGAGAAAATCGTGAATGTGTAAACGGGGCTTAAGATTGAAATTTTGAAAAATAATCTTCTATTTTCTACAGAAAGCAAAATATGTATAATAATTTCCCTACCTACCTAACCAAGATTAATATGCTGGCTAGGTAAAGGACAAACACATTTTTTTAATTCAGGTCTTAAATTAAACAAAATTAATATTCTTAATAAATACAAATGACATTGCAAACCTATTTCCATCTTAAGCTATTAGGCTCATTTTCTTCTCTGACCTGGTCAGATTGTCACCAAAGACAAAATTTGCCACAATTTACAATCAGGAAAATATATCTGTGAGATGTATACCCCACTAAAACCACACTTTTATATAGACAAAAATATGGTTTACAGGGGTAAACTACATTTTTTTTATTTTTTGCTTCAAAATATAAACTGTGGGTACTATGTGTACCCACAATCAATGTTCTGAACAAAATATTAAAAATATCATTTTTTTTTTAATGAAATCTTCAATTTTTACACCTGAAAAAATCTCTGCATAATACATGCGCGAGTTTTTGTAATTCTTTCAGTACAAAAGCTGCCGAGGTCTATTAATTACATTACCTGAGTTTTACACCTTCACCTCTGGATCACAATTTCATGTCAGTTTTTGACCCATATAATTGTCATGGTTGGCCTTTGATGTCACATTGTATAACACACGGGAAAATCTGTCATGGATTGCACCTGCATAGAAAATTAGATAAAATTTCATACCTATAACCTGTCTGTCTAAGTAATGATACACCTTATTATTGACATAGAGAAATGTTTGCTGTTCACAGGGTAGAAAAATACTCAAATACTACCTGATATGGGGCCCTGAAAATTTGTGTAAATACCATAATCGCTCTTTAGCCCACATGCCCCAGTAAGTGCACACTCTAGTCATTTCTGAACAAAATGTATAAAATTCGTGTAAAATAACAGTATGCTTGTCGACAAGCATACAGTTCTTTTATACAAATTTTACACATTTATACCATATTTATCACAATAAAACTTAGCCTTAAATGTTCAAACCCTATTTTCATCGACTGGAGCATTTAAATGACATCATCATTGATGTTTCTAATATGCTTATTTCAGCAGCGTATGTGTTGTTTTTGTTCGTAGTGTGCACTAATTAGAACAATATTTTATTACCTTAACAGGCTTAACTTAAAGTTATTTTGAAAAGCTAAGCACATTGTGTGTTAATTAGAACAAATACAGTATACACAATATAATAAAACTTTTGGCAGAATTTCTACAGTGCAACGGCGGAAAGCCGAATGATATCCAAGTTTTAAGCGGCATGAATTCTGTTTATTTTTAGATAGAATGGCAAACAGGTGAGCTGTCGTGCTTGATTTGTCGAATAATTAATCACTGATCATTGGATAGCTGTAAAAACACATCCTATTATAACTCCTGATATGAGCTGAATAATTTTATCAAATCCGCTTAGTTAGTGGAATTTGGCTCAGAATTTAGCCCTGTTTGTGAGATTCGCCCAGTTTGTGGGATTGGCCCAGTTTGTAGGGCTGGCTCAGTTTGTTAGTCCTACATATATCACTTTTCTTCCACATTTTCTTGCTTTCTTGAACAAATTTCATAGGGGAGCATCTTGTAGCAAATGAAATATTTCTGATAAATTTCCAACATATGCCACCCAATTTTTTATCCCTGGAAAAAATCTGATGTAGTGTATGTTAACTACAGTGAGGATCTAACTTCCGTAGTTTTAGTTATTTTAATAATAGTAATGAGAGCATCTAAACTGTGACAGTAAAACAGTAAAAGCAAAGTAATGTCATGACGTCGTAACTATGACAATCATGACGTCATAACTAGAATGTAGCAATAACAATAACTCTATCAATAATTCAGTGTAAGTACACAAGTTATTTCCCTTGGATAATGCTATTGTGAAGACAATGTTTATACTTTAACAGTGTAGTCACAAAACAATGTTATGCAGTACAGCTTTAATTTGGAATATACTGTTAATAACCAGCATTGCTCTCATGACAATGAAACTGAATATTTAAGTATCACTCCGGGTAGGGTACATAAAGTACCAATTACAAGATTACGCATTTGTGACCGCCATGAGACTTATAGATGTTTTATTTTCTTGAATGATAGAATCAGACGAAAGCTGTCAATAAAAAAAGAACAGTGTTTTTGCTTGCACATGCACTAAACTAAGGGATCAATATCACTTATTAAATTACAGCTGGGTACCACGGAAAATAATGTACCATCGTTTTCAGTCAAGTGCCGCTGAATGTTCCAAAATATACGAGAATCTATATCTAAAAACATTTCTAACTTTCTATGCCTATTATTAGTCCAGCTTATTGATCTTTGTTTTGGAAAATGAAGCTTTTTATTCCTTAGCCAAAATCAAACTTTAAAAGACCAAAAAACTGTCTTTCATCTAAAGCTGAACTAGACCTTTCTTGGTTGTGAGAATTAACTTTTCTTTGTTTAACTCATTTAAATTATTTTATAAAAGTTGCAAGTATTACAAAATAACTTAAATAGGTTATAAAGTAATTTTTTTCATGAACTTTAGACCCCCTGCCTAGTACTTTCTAGACGATGCGTAGTAAATTTTATTGGCTGGTCATAAAGTTATGTAACAGATCTTTCATAGAAAATTGTCCACTTGCCCATGAAAATTGTGCTAAGGCTACAATTGGAAGATGAAAAAAGGTGAAAAATGGGTGAATCACTTAAACAAGTTATTTAAGCAAAACTTTTAAAAAAATATAACTTGATTCAGTTATGAGTCAGTTATTATTTTTATAACCTGTTTAGCTTATGTCCCTGACTGGTTAAGACAAACAAAAGATTTGCTTCAATTATTGTATGGGAATAAACAGCCGATTACCACAAGTTGATCGATCACTGGTCGCTGATCGATCACTGGACACAGGTTTTCTTACGCTACTTTTAGCCATATCCATTCACATAATACATAAGCTTGCCTGGATTGGGAATTTTAACCAAGATTTTTGGGAAATTAGGTTGGAAATTTGGAAAAATGGAGTTTTGGTAGCATTGGGAATGTGTCCGATATTAAGCCCAAAAATGGGCCGAGAAAAATCCCTGAATATGGCGTGAAAAACAATAGCTGCGAAACCTCACTCCACTACGTTCCGTTGCAGACCTTGATGGTTCTGTTCGATCAAAACAATTTCCGATTGAATAAAACAGAATTACCTATGGTTGACACGTGGTGAGTGCATCAGAACTTGACCTTGACATCACAGGTGTGCCATGACGTCATACTGCACGCTTTGGTGCATTGACAATACTGGACATGGAGAACAGCTTTTAGTCTGACTAGTCAGCCGTCAAAATGTAAGTATCATACCTAAGGTTCAAAATGATAAACAATCAGGCATCAAAAATTCATTTTGACGGCTGACCCGTCAGACTAAACGCTTTCTAGTCAACTTGTACCTAAGTTAACTCGTACCTTAGTCAGCTCGTACCTACTTTTGGTCAACTCGTACCTGATCTTTGGTCAACTCGTACCTGTTTTGGTCAACTCGTACCTATTTTGGTTAACTCGTACCTATTTTTGGTTAACTCGTACCTTAGTTAAGTCGTACCTTAGTCAACTCGTACCTATGTAGATAGGTACGAGTTAGGAAGGAAGGAAGGAATGTAGGAAGGCAGGAAGGAAGGACAGACAGATAGATAGATAGATAGATAGATAGATAGATAGATAGATAGATAGATAGATAGATAGATAGATAGATAGATAGATGTCTTTCATTTTCGCCGAGTCAATCAACGTCTTTAATGTTTGTGTGATTAGATTTGGTGTGAAATTAATCAAAGACCCAAGGGGTCACAGGAGTTAATGACACAATGGAATTTTAAGGCTAATTATCTTTTGTGCATTAGTTTTCTTTTAGTTGCCGATCGCGTTACCTGCGATGTGTGCGACAGATGGCAGCACCGTGTTTGTGATACAGGTAAGCGGTATTTTATCTTTTTCTTTTTTAATTATTTATTTGCCAGACTTATTTATTAATCCGTTCGTCGATTGTGCATCCGTATATCAAAGGCTTCTAATATTATTGGTAGATTTCACACTGATAATCCCAATATTAAATTAACTCATGCACGTGCCAAACGTAATATTAGTAGATAATTATATGTTTGTCTGCCTGCCCGTCAGGCCCCTTTTGACATGACTTTATGTGATATGACTTGAATACAAAAATAAAATGAGAAGTTAAATCTTTGTTATATACGAGTTATTGAATTGAATTTGCTTACTATTTGCTCAGTGCAGTATGCGGCCCTGGCGGTGAAATAAAAGGTGGTTGAAGATGTAAACACTGTAAATATTAGTATGTATATATAATAAAATAATAATATTGATAAAATAAATCAAAAAAATAGGTATGAAAATTACATAGGTACGAGTTGACTAAGGTACGACTTAACTAAGGTACGAGTTGACCAAAAGTAGGTACGAGTTGACTAAGGTACGAGTTGACTTAGGTACGAGTTGACTTGTTACCGACTAAACAGCTTTATGACTGGCTTAGCGTTGTGGGAAAAAAGTGGCCGCAAATGAGCTAGCTGAATGTGTAAATTTCACAGAAATTATGGATTTAAAGCAGGAAATCAGAGACTGTTCTTATGGAACATAATCTTGAGACAAAATTTAATATCTCTATGAACAGAAGGCGAAGTGAGAGTAAGCACGATTTAGTTTTCCATGTATCATCATCGTAGTCGACGTCACAGTGAATTTTGTGTTTGAAAATGTCAAATGTAAAGTAAATTTTTTTTCCCGGTTAGTACACTTGGCACTGAGGCTGTGAGACACATTCGGAATGCTACTGTGTGTACATGGAGATTGTCTGATTGTAAACAACAGCTGAAGGCCTGTCTGAAAACTTTTACAAAAGCTATTCTTGTGATTACAGAATCAAAATCCAATGAATCGGAATGTAGTTCTGAAATTGCTCCTGTACTGACCTATATCTTCAATGAGTCGCTTGCTCAGGGTGCTGTACCAGACGATTGGCGACAGGCAAATGTAGCCCCGGTATTTAAGAAAGGTGAGAAATACGATGCAGCTAATTATCGACCGGTGTCGCTTACTTGTATCTGTTGCAAAACTCTAGAGCATATAATAGTCAGCAACATAAACAAACACTTGGCTCTTGAAAACATTCTTGCTGACTGTCAGCATGGGTTCCGAAGTCAAAGGTCTTGCGAAACCCAGTTAGTTCAGTTTTATCATGATTTGGTTAGTAATCTGGACCGAGCAGTGGGTCGTGGCCACAGGCAGACGGATGTGATTGTCATGGATTTCGCTAAGGCCTTTGACAAGGTCCCACATAAAAGGTTATTATACAAACTTGACTTCTACGGGATTAGAGGATCTACACATAAGTGGATCGACTCGTGGCTCTCTGAGCGCTCTCAAAAAGTGGTATTAGATGGCCGTGCCTCAGATCCAGTCCCGGTTCTTTCTGGTGTCCCACAAGGATCGGTCTTAGGACCGGTCCTATTTCTTATTTTCATTAATGATCTTCCCGACAACATCAGGTCATCTGTTCGGCTATTTGCTGATGATTGTGTTTTATACAGAAATGTCAAGTCACCATTGGATTGTCAAATTTTACAAGATGACCTGAATAGCTTGGCCAAATGGGAAATGGATTGGCAAATGAAATTCAATGTTAGCAAATGTCATTCAATGAGGGTGACGCGGCTACATCCAAGCAGGCATATAGATTTCAATTACACACTGCATCAGCAAACATTAGAACAGGTTCAGTCCGCTAAATACCTCGGTTTAACTATCACAGATGATCTTGATTGGGGTCAACACATTTCTGAAATTACATGCAAGGCAACTAAGACTCTGGGTTTTCTTCGGCGCAATTTGACACTGGCACCTAGGCATACTAAGGAAGTTGCATACAAAACATTGGTTCGGCCTCAACTTGAGTATGCAGCTCCTATTTGGCATCCCTATCATGAAACTCAGATTGAGATGGTGGAGAAGGTGCAGAGGACTGCTGCCCGGTGGACCTGCAGGCGATGGAGGAACACCAGTAGCGTCGGTGAAATGCTAGACGAACTTGAGTGGCCATCCCTGGAGTCTCGCAGGGAGCGGTCCTCCTTAACCTTCTTCTACAAGATACACTCCGGTACAGTGTCTCTTGATAAAGACAAATACCTGACCCCGGCACCCAATCTAAGGCATACTCGGGCATCACATGAATCACAATACACAAGACCATTTGCCTATAGTGATGCCCTGAAAAATTCCTTTTTCCCCAGAACTATTCCGGTTTGGAATAGTCTCCCTTCCTCAGTGGTCCTATCTAAGACCATTGAGGAATTTAAGGCTTCTATTTAAATCATTAGCCCAGAGGCATGCGTTTTAGTATGCCTCTCATCTATATCTTGTAAATAGTTTTAATGGTCCACCCCAAATGTTTTATTTTCCCTTGACTAAATTCTAAATTTAGCCACCCACCCCACACCTGAGGTGATGATCAGAAATTGATCGACTCAGTATCAGAAGATAGATAGAATCTACAAAACATGCGTTTCAACCCCAATTACATTGGAGTACATGTGTGACAGACATCAAAATACAAACATAGAGCTAACTGACAGTTTGAAATAAGCTGCGTAAGTACTTACAATCAGACAATAATGCTACTAAAAACCAAAAACGAAAGTAAATTCTCTCGACATACCTATAACAAGGTCAAGGTCATTTTAGACAAACCGCAACTACCGATATAAAAAAGAATCGATTCCGGCGGTTTGTCTAAATCACAGGCGCTTGAAGTTATGGCCATAAATCATAAAAATAATGCTTCAAATAAGTGTCAACATAGATCAGCTGGCTAACCTGCACTCCGATACACTTCGGGAAGCGAGATAGCCGAGTGGTTAGCGCACTGGCTTCTTGTGCTAGAGGTCCCGGGTTCGATCCCCGCCCGCGGCGAGGAAAATTTGTTGGTCCGAACTTGCTTCCCTTCGTGTCATTTGCAGGAATGACATGATACAGTGCGCCGTCCTTCGGATCGGGACGTTAACTGGAGGCCCCCTGTGCAGGGACAGTCATCCCCTGTGCAGGTTAAAGATCCCTACACAGGTTCTATCCTCATGCATGTAGGCTCATCCTGCAAACTCACCGGAGTGTACAATGTACACCTCCCAAGAATAATCAGAAATTGATTGATGGGAGTAACAGGAAAACAAAAAAACAAAAACCTCGCTCCTCTCCCGTGGTACGGAGAGGTCTAACGGAATACCGATGGAAATATTCCGTCTAGTGTCAACATAGCAATACGGTATTGCTATGAAGACACTATTGTTTTAGGGCAGATTTTAATGATTTATGGCCATAACTTCAAGCGCCTGTGGTCTAAATACAGTGGTAACTGGGGTCACAAGACGTTTCGCCCCAAAGACGTTTCCCCCTAGTCGTTTCGCCTCTATTCACCATTTTTGCATTATCGGCTGGTTTCCAGCTTTTAAATAATCAATATTGCAAATACAGGTAACCAAAACCACCCTGACCTTGAGGTCAGGGTGGTTTTGGTTACCTGTATTTGCAATATTGATTTGTTGTAAGCTGGAAACCAGTCGATAATGCAAAAATGGTGAATTTTCCACCCTAGTCGTTTCGCCCCCAATACCCTAGATGTTTCGCCCCCCAATACCATTTCCCCCTAGTCGTTTCGCCCCCAATTTTTATTTATTTATTTATTTATTTATTTATTTATTTATTTATTTATCTTATTTAGATAGATAGATGGATGGATGGATGGACGGACGGACGGACGGACGGACGGACAGACAGACAGACAGACAGACAGACAGACAGACGACAGACAGACAGACAGACAGATAGATAGATAGATATCAGGTTTTGTGTGGTAATAAAGTGAAGGTGTGGAAAAACTTACGGTATAATAAGCAGAATTGATGTCATTAATTATTGACACCGATTTCTGAAGGATGATTAACTAAAGTGTGAAAAACAGATTCTTTAATCAAGGATTGCTTGCCGAATCCTATGGTTTTGTCGGCATGCGGCAGGCTTTGTCTTTAAACTCAGTGGAATTTTAAATCTAATTATCTTTTATTCAGCGACTTCTTTTAATATACCGATTATCGGGTATATAAGATATTCAAATTTATTAAGCATCATTCATCATTGAACACTCTATAATGTCTGATCTGTGCATTGCATGTAATAAGGTTGTCGGAAAACGCCAGCGCGGCGTTACCTGCGACGTCTGTGACCGATGGCAGCATCGCATATGGGATACAGGTAAATATTATTGAATATATTATATATATATTATTATTAAATTATTCGTAATATCATGCTTTTGTATATTTTGTATATATCTAACTATGGCTTAATTTACGTTTCATGAGGTAAACATGTCCGTGTTATGTATACCCCCTTAAACCCACTTTTATATAGAAAAGCAGGGGTTTGCAGGGATATACCTAATTTTCTCATCTTTGATCCAAAACATACATTTTGGGTACTCGTTAGAACCACCTAAGCAAGGCGGTTCTAACATGAACCCACAATGTATGTTTTGAATCAAAAATATGAAAAATATAAATTTTTCTCTTTTGAAGTTTTCAATTTTTCAACTTACAAAAATCTCTTAATATTACATGGGCGTGTTTTCGTAATGTCTTTCATAAATTACAGGTTCTAAGACTTTACTAAACAAGTTTGAAATTTTTATTGCCTAGCTTAATTATTTACATGAAGCAAAATGATGTACATAAGGTAATTATACTATATCTATATACTAGGGGGCGAAACGACTAGGGGGGCGAAACGACTAGGGGGGCGAAACGACTAGGGGGGAAACGTCTTGGGGGTGAAACGAATAGGGGGCGAAATGGTTTGGGGGCGAAACGTCCCGGATTCGTAACTGGACGGTTCGTTATATATTAAAATAAACACTAGACAGGTGTCGGCCAGCAAAAAGAGTGAATGCAACACACCGACATACATAACAACGGTATGTAAAAATTGCATTCACCCTCTGTTTGCAATTAGGGGTCATCTGAGAAGAAATAAAGATCTGATAATGCCCGGAAGAGCATTTATGACAACAAACTAACTATATGTTGTGAACCACTGCAGAAGATGAGGGTGAGGTTAGGCGCCTGTAAAACCGGTTTAAGCCCCCGCCCCCAGTAATTTCATATTACCGATCGTTCCAAGGCGATACTTCTGTTGTGGTTCCATTTGTTTAATGTTTTGGAGTCGATTTTTTGTGCTGTTTGAGCCTTATGTAAGTTTTCATATTTTAGTTAAGTTCGTGTAACTGAGTAGCCGCCTATTGGGGGAATAGCTGCTCACTCGGCTTACGATATGTTTTTTTTTGTATAAGTACCTTAGTGTCATTTTAGTTTTTTCCCATCACTCGGTTTGTGGAGTGGGAGTTTCTTTCTGATTGAGCCATTTCCTGATCATTGCCTACTTGTATCTTTTCAAAGGTCATGGTGGCTGTCTTGGTCATGTGTCCATAAATTGTTATTAAATTTTGCTCGTCCTTTCCAAAGAAGCTATACATAAATTGCAATGGTAGGCCGAGCAGCATCAGAGATGTTTGAATATTATGGTCATATACATCTAAATAGCCCCGAGGCAGGGACATTCGCATACACTATGAGTTGATGTCCAAATTTAATGTTGGGCTAAAGACGCTTTTACGTGAGAGCCTTTCGGAACCAGAATAAATTATGGTGACTTGGTTTACAAATTTAAGTTCAACTGGTGTTTTTCTTTTGCTCCGGGTTTCAGTAAGTTATTCGGTGCCGTCGGGCAGCATACTGAATCTGCCGAGTCCTCGTTTTTGATTCATCAGGGTGATTATCATGATTTATTCGTTTGTCCTTGATGATTCATTTACTAGTTAGATATTCGCCACGAGGACCGAACAATTAACTAAATGTTTTGTACCACTGCAGAAGATGAGGGTGAGGTTAGGCACCTATAAAACCGGTTTAAGCCCCCAGTAATTTTGTAATACTGATCGTTCCAATGCGATACTTCTGTTGTAGTTCTATTTTTTTGTGCTGTTTGAGCCTTATGTACGTTTTCACATTTTTAGTTCAGTTGGGGTGACTGAGTGGCCGCCTATTGGGGAATAGCTGCTCACTCGGCTTACGATATGTTTTCTTGGTATAAGCACCTATTAAAGTGTCATTTTGGTTTTTCCCACCCCTCGGTTTAAGGCTTGGGAATTTCTTTCTGATTGCGCCATTTCCTGATCATTGCCAGCAGCCTACTTGTACCTTTTTTACCGTTACGATTGTCAGTACCGTTACTGATGGATGTCTATTCTGCCGTTACAATTGGCAATGTTGTAAAGTTGGCGAAGGTCATAGTAGAATCATGATTTTTGAAGACATCGTAGTACTCTAGTCACCGATGCTACATGCCAAGTTGCGTTGAAATGCATCTACCGGTTACAGACAAGCTGATTTTGAAGGGTTTACAATGAATATACATTTATTTCTCATTCCTTTAGAGAATTAATATAAACATTGGTTCTGATTGGCCAAGTGAAAACAGGGGAGAATATCTTTGTACACTGAAGAGCTTTAAAAGCGCAAAAAAAAAAAATAAATAAAAAAAAAAAAAAAAAAAAAAAAAAAAAAAAAAATGTTGTTTGTTTTTGCACCAATGACGTTTTTAGTCTTTCTAATACTGCTCTCCCATATACCGAATTTCCCTTGCGAATGCCCTTCCGAATGCAATTTTGAGCAAATTCGCATTAATCGCTAGAAATTCGGAAGCATTCGGTAGCATTTGTAAGCATTCGGAAGCATTCGGTGAAAATTTCGAGATGTTGCGAAAATTAAGAGCATGCTCCTAATATTCGCAAGGAAATAATATTCTTAACATATTCATAAAGAATTCGTAAACAATTCGGATTGATTGCAAGACATTTGTAACACTCGCAAGCCATTTGCAAGGATTCGGTAGAATTAAATTCTATTGAGTTTTGATGTCCGTAAAGAATCGCTAGTGAATCGCAACATTTTCACATTGAAGACTCAGTTTTTAGCATAGTTCATTTATTTTGGCCCTATCCTTTAAGTAATAAGGCCATTATTTATGGTGTTTAGCTTTAAGCTATCCATCAATGCATGACAGACAAACTAAAGTCCCGTGAAATTTTTGTTTGCCCAGTAAAATTGTCTTTTTATTGTGTAAATCGCAATTTGAGAGAAGCAACAAAGTGGTGTGTGTTTCAAGAGAAGACTTGGATCAATAATGACATATTTTTCCATGCCCCTTGGCATTGTGGGTGATTTCGTTTTACATTGATATTATTGGATACAATGTTTGCGAATGAGTAAAAAATGAAAAGAATTCGGCAAGCATTCGCTACACATTCGCTTCATTTGTAAGGTGTTTGCAAGACGTTCGTATTATTTGTAACGGCATTTGTAAGCGTTCGGAACATTCGTAAGGCATTTGCAAGAATTCGGTAGTGTGGATGGCAATCAATCGCAATATTTTTAAGACATTTGTAAGGATCCGCAAGCATTCTTAACGCTTTCGCAAAGACATCATTTTGTACAAGCCCCGCCCCGTACATTCGCATCATATTCGGTAATTTCAGCGCGAATTTCAAATTTTAGCATTCGCAAGGGATATTCGGTATATGGGAGAGCAGCATTAACAGGTGAAGGGGGTAGGCACTGACCACCCCAGCAATAAAAAGCCATTTTACATTTTTTGCCGTCTGGCGTCTCTTTGAATTAATGGAGAAAATATTTTACCATTTCACATGGAATTTGCAGTAAGTCATATATAAAACACTTTAGTTTTAGTTTTGTCTCTTTATTGATCATTCTACGGGTCTTCGAAAATAAAGTATCCGGCGCCAATGGAGTCTTACAAACTTGATGACTTATATAGAGAATAGACGTCACGGTGCTAAATTATGTCGAAATTACGTCGACTATTATCATTTAGACAAGCTAGAATCATTGCCAGACAATCGGTGCAACTGGCAAAACTTGTGTTTTTAATGAGAAAGCGATGCTCTGCATAACAAGAGGCAAATTGTAGTCATGCTCAATACTACTTTGCAGTTTTTGATTTTAGATGTAGTTAGGCCTAGTTCTCGATCCAGTACAAAGTCTATCCGGTACCCACAAGGCTCGCTCTTAGGGCTCTTTTAAGTTTGACACCTTGATTGAAGGCTCACGGGTAGGACTTGAAGCCAGTGTCAGTCTGGCTCCGTCTGTCGTCCACCATTTTCAAAGATTTATTACCATTATATACACTGAAGTGCTTTTCCTGATCGTTGCCTACTTGTACCTTTTTAAAAACGCAAAAATTGAATTTCAAATGTTTTGCATATTTGTAGTAGTTTGATTGCAATGAAATCTGACACACATAAACATTGATATGTTGTGAATTTCGTATCAATATAATGAGTAATGTACGTGGGAGCAACAGTCTTTGATATAGCAATACATCTAAAGACCCTCGAGCATATAATAGTCAGCAACATTAATAAGCATCTTTTCATTGAAAATATTCTTGCTGACTGCCAGCACGGCTTCCGTAGTCAAAGTTCTTGCGAAACCCAACTGGTTCAGTTCTTCCATGACATGGTTAGTAACCTGGACCGAGCTCTGAACCGGGTCACAGACAAACAGATGTGATCATCATGGATTTCGCAAAGGCCTTTGACAAGGTGCCACACAGGAGAATACTCTACAAACTGCACTACTATGGGATTAGAGGATCTACTCACAAGTTGATCGCTTCATGGCTTTCTGAGCGCTTTCAAAAAGTGGTGTTAGATGGCCAAGCCTCAGATTCAGTCCCTGTACTATCTGGTGTCCCTCGAGGATCGGTCTTGGGACCGGTCCTTTTCTTGATTTTCATTCATGATCTTCCGGACAATATCAGGTCATCCGTTCGTCTCTTTGCTGATGATTGTGTTCTGTATAGGAATATTAAAACCCCCACAGATTGCCAGATCTTACAGGACGACCTGAATAGCCTAGGACAATGGGAGACCGATTGGCAAATGTCATTCAATGAGGGTGACGCGGCACCTCCCTAGCAATCAAATACACTTTAACTACTCACTGCATCAACAAATATTGGAACAGGTTCAGTCCGCCAAATACCTTGGCATTACTATTACTGACAACTTGGAATGGGGTCAACATGTTTCTGAAATCTCTTCTAAGGCAACAAAGACTTTGGGTTTTCTTCGTCGCAATTTGGCACTTGCACCTCGGCATACAAAGGAAGTTGCATACCAAACATTGGTTCGCCATCAGCTGGAGTATGCAGCCCTATAATGAAACTGAGACGAAAAAGGTGGAGAAAGTGCAGAAGACAGCAGCCAGGTGGGTCTGCAGGCGATGGCATAATACCAGTAGCGTCGATGACATGCTTGATGAACTTGATTGGCCGTCCCTGGGGGACTGCGGGCTTAGGTCTTCCTTGGCTTTCTTTTACAAGATTCACTCCGGTACTGTAAATTTCCAATGAGCATGGACTATCATTGTAAAAAGTTTCATTGATAAGACTTCACTTGTAAGATACTGACCAATCAATTTACACAAAGTGTCTTAAATTAGAACATTTACCCTTTGTGATTCAGCATGGTCAAGGCAAAGAAAAAAAAAAAGAAGTAAACAACATGAAATTATTATATCAATTTTATTTGCATATTTTCACTTTCTTTAGGTATGTATAAAGTTTATTTGAGGAAGTTTGTTTTGATTTGGATTTCTAGTGTTCGCTGGTTATCATATTTCCATGTATAGAGTTATAATTATGAAGACAAACAATAGATTTTTCTGTGCACTGATACTGTAAGTATCCAAGTGACAGTATTGATTTTTCTTCTACACTGACTGACTGACTGACTACAGTTTGAAAAAACAGGTAAATTCGTTTGTCCACGCTCATTGGAAATTAACAGTACAGTGTCTCTTGAGAAAGATAAATATCTGACCCCGGCACCCGGATTGGGATGTGCCAAGGCATCTCGTGGTTCGCAGTGCACGGGATACGTGTCCTATAGTGATGCACTGAAGAATTAATTCTTCTCAAGGACTATTCCATTATGGAATAGTTTTCCTTCTTCAGTGGTCGCATCTAAGACCACGGAAGAATTTAAGGCTCTTATTTAAACCAGGGGTCCAGAGGTATAAGTTTTAGTATGGCTCTGTCTAGCTTCTTGTAAATAGTTTTAATGGCCCATCCCGAATGTTCTCCCCCTATTTTGCTAAATTCAAAATTTAGCCACCAACCCCACACCTGAGGTGATGATCAGAAATTGATCGACTCAGTATCTGAAGAAAGAAAGAAACATGCGCAGTGGAGCAGTCTAAACAAGGCCACCTTCGGGGTCCTCCCAATGGTAAAATCTGTAAATCTACCAATGGTACTGTTGGTACCATTTTACCAATGGTAACCAGAACGTTTTTCTGCTGATCACATGGTGGAATTTTTATCATATTGATCAATACACCTCGCTTGTTTTTGTCTTTCTTATTTACAATTTTTTTTTATCATATTGATCAATACACCTCACTTGTTTTTATCTTTCTTATCTTTTATCCGTCTTGCTGAATGCTTTTAACCCGTCTTTTCTTTAATTTTCAGCCTTATACTTTTCGACAGCGCATCTGCCTAGAATGTCCTTGAGGGCGTATGGCAGTATATGAAGATATAGAGATATAGATATAGATATACAATATGTATATTGTGTTATTTATAACATTTACATTTGCATGTATGACAAAAATATTGCTTATTTACGAAATTCATGATATATTTTTAGGCTCACCATATTGTATTGTATTGTATGATATATCTTCTGCCACTTGAGGCACACCTCCGACTGGAGTAATCTTCTTTAGTTTCCCGGGACTTATTTACAGGGACTAAAATGATGCTTCTCTCATCACTCTATTTACACTTTAAAGTTGATCTGTAAAAACTTCTACAATGTTCTTGAGCCACTGTGTACTGCGATCACCTTTTCCGCCTTGGGTTAAGTCTCTTAAACCGCTCAGTATGCAAAGAATGACAAAGACTGATAGACTGTCTCTCTAGTGCTCGGAGCTTGGAATCATAGTCACACCTGTCACAGCTACTTTTGTCAATTACCTTACTACTATCTAAAATCAGCTGGAGGAGTGTATCTGTGTCACACTGAGTCTGTGTCAGGTCCTTAGCCAGCATGTTCAGTCTATGTATCATGGGTTCACGCACTCCTTCAAGAGCAGCACATGCCAGTATAAAATGTTCCGTGGTCTCATCTCCATTGTGGCAGATCATACACGTCGGATCCACTTGATTTTGATTGAAGCATGCTCTGTTCACTTGTAGTGTATAGGAGCCTGTGACAAGTTTTAGCTTTGTCTTTAGCCGTGTGACATCTCTTACTTCTCTTGTATGCTGTATCAACCAATGTTTCCTACCTGGGGTGTAATCATCAGTATTTAGGTATTGAAGTGAAGGATAGAGAGCTGCTCTTTCTTTTATCCTATTACACCAGTATCCATTGACACATCTGTTCACAGTGGCCTTCCACCTTGTTTTTGTTGGGGGGTCATCTAACAGGTTCCAACCATCTGGGAGACTGTACTTTGTGAGGATCTTTCGTATTGAGACATACCAGCTGCAACTATCAATGCTCTTTACAGCCAGTTGTCGCCTTGCTAACTGTTTCTCCACAGCAGTCTCATCCAGTCTGCAAATGCTCCCAAATAATGAGAGGGCCCTCTTATGAACAACTGCCTCAATAGGGATAGCGCCAGATAAGATGTAGCTAGCCGGATCTGCAACAGTATCAGGAAGGGAAAGTACCTGCTTCAGGAATTTTCTGTATACTCTTCCTAATTTATCTATGAGCGTCTTATTAGGAAGGACAACTTCTAGGCCATACACAAGAACTGGTAGAACATAAGTGTTAATCAGCTGGACAGATGTCTCGGGGTCTAGCCCATTTTCTCCGTGTAGACCCGCGGCCATCAATCCATAAATGGAGCGGCGTGCTTTCTTTATGTTTTCGTCCACTGCAGTCTCCTGACTATTGGCTGATCTAAGGATGCCTACATGCATGGTCTGCGTTACTACAGGCATATTCTGTCCCTTCATTGTTATTACTGTATCCCCAGAATCTTTGGTTTTCTGGTTAAGGAGAATCTCTAAAAGGACACTCTTAACAGGCTGAAGAAGGTAGTGCTCCAGGCAACTGTGGTCCACAGCAATATTCACCAATGTCTGCAGTGTATCTTTCTGATCCGAAAGCAGTACCAAGTCATCTGCACACGCTGGTGCTAAGCACGGGATCTCACCAATATGGGCTCCAATACCTGGCAATGTGAGTCTTTCAAATAGGTTGTTCCCGTAAAGCTTATAGAGGTCTGTACTCAATACTCCTCCCTGCTTCACGCCCTGGTCGACTTTGAAGGTTTCGGAATACGCTCCCTTCCACTTGATGACTGACTCTGCCCCATGATGCATTGAGTGTAGGAGGGTCCAAGTTTTTCCTTCTACCCCTATGTGGAACAGTTTCCTCATCAAACTGTCATGAGACACCACATCAAATGCGGATTTTACATCCAGGAAGGCAGCATAGAGTGGTTTCCGCTGATCCTTATATTCCCTTGTAACTTCTTCCAGAATCAGAGAGCAGTTCATTGGCGAAGAGTGTTTGGTAAACCCACGCTGTAAGTTACTTTGAGCATCCTCGATAAGAGGCTGTATCCGATTTCTAAGAAGGGTCTCCACAATTTTTGTGATGATTGGTAGGATTATTATTCCTCTGTAATTCTTGGCATCTTTATTAGAACCCTTATTCTTGAAGACAGGAGTTAAAACACCAATTTTGAGGGCATCAGTTATCTTTCCTTGATCAAAGATACAGTTCACCAACAAGGTCAGGTATTGCCACAGCTCCTCTCCACCATATAGGATGTGTTCTGCTTGTACCCCGTGATAATCCGGAGCTTTTCCTTTATTGAGGGTCTGGATTGCCTCCTTTACTTCTTGCATAGTGATAGACACCGACTCCTCACTTCCGGTTTGTTTGTTGCATATGTCCATGATTTCGGCTATCTCATCATGTACCTGGTGTCTGTACTTTTTATCAAAGTCGGCACTGTCAGTAGGAGTTGCTAGAGATGCAAAGTGCTGCCTCCATCCCTGGAGTATCTCCGTGTCAGTCTTACAGATGGACCCATTCACTGTCACCTCATTTACACAGTACCTCAATTTGCCTCTTTGCTTGTTTATCAATTTATGGAACAACCTTGCATCTCTTGTTCTTGCATCTAGTATCATCTGTCTAGACTCCTCTTTAGCCTTAGCTGCTTCAATCCGACAGAGCTTTCGGAGGTAGCTGGTAGTCATTTTCTTATTGATCACAAGAGTGTTTAGTGGGTTTTCTGGGCGGTTCGCCTTCTTCCATTTATAAAACGCTTCTTTCTTGCTTTTGACTGCTTGTTGTATTTCCGGTGTCCAGGTTGCGAGCTTAGCCTTTCGCTGTCTCCGCTGCTGCTGAGGCCCCTGTGACCTGGCAGCTTTCACCACAATGCTGTTAACCTTGTCAATCTGCATGTCGAGGATGCACGGGGTAGATATGTCCCACCGGAGTTGAGTAACTTGGGAGGTGACTGCTTGCTTATATTCGTCCTTATCACGCTTGTCCCATCGCACCCTGGTCGGTGGCGCAATATTCATATCAGGCTTGACTGTGACTTGGCTATCCACTACACCCTGCATTGTACAACATAGCGGGTAATGATCCGAGACATTGGTTCCCTCTTCGTCCAGAACTTCCACTTTCATCACATTATGATCTAGGTTCTGATTGTAGAAGATATAGTCAATTGTGCTAACCTCTGTACCATTAGGGGCTGTATAGGTTTTCCCTGTTGATCTAGTAGCCAATCTATTATCTGACAGGAACTGTTCTAAGCTCTTTTTCCGTCTGGAGTTAATGCTGCTGGACAGATCTTCATTGAAGTCTCCTCCTATGATAATGGAGTAGGTATCACTGTACTTGGTTACTATCTCCTGTAACTGTGAGAGGCAGTCTTCAAATTCATCAATGTTATCTCTCAACCCACGGCAAGGCATATACACTGAGATAATTAGGATTGGTTGCTTTCCTTGAAGCTCCACACACTGTATGCTGTTGCCTCCATCAGTAATAGCCGTAATGAGATGGTCAATTTTCTTCTGCCACAGGATTGCTGTACCCCCAAATCCCCTTGGCATCTGTACAGGTAATATTGGATCCCCAGTATCGGTGGCTTTACCTGAACCGAGCATAGCTTGACTAACATCATTTAACTTTGTCAGCTGGCAGTCAAAGTACCAATGTTCCTGTATTATAATGATATCAGCTGTCTTGGATATTTGTTGTATTGAATATTTTGAAGTTTCCATATTTTTGCAGTTAAAAGATACAATTTTAAAATATTCACTTTTTACATTGCGTTGCTCTTTGCTATTCCTATTTCCTGCTACATCCTCCCTCTCCGAGACCTGGCCCTGTACAAAAAAGACTGTTCAGCCTTTCTATCATGCCCTCTGATTCCATCCGGTTGATGTGTAGCAGTGTCGCTGTAGAACAATGGTGAGCCTCGAGCTGTATAGCCGCTGGAATTATCTGAATGCTTATTTGGGTAGGATTTGCTGCTGTATGAACTGGCAGAACCACCTCGCTGTTGCCTGCTTGTATTGGGAGTTCCTCTACATACTTCTCCCGGACCGTCTGGTCTCACATCCTGCAATAGTTCACCTGACTGAGCTTTTATCCCAGAGCCCAAGTCCTGACATACTTTGCCTGCTAAGTTTGGAGTGGGAGTAGCTACAGGCGGCTGTTGATAGACATTATGCTGCGCGGCGAACACGGGCTGCTGTGTCATATCTCTTGGCAGGTACTGGTATTGCTGTGATGTTGATGACATCTGCGGTGTTTGTTGATACATAGCATTAGGCCACTGTGGCGCAGAGTGCTGTTGGGCTGTATATTGGTACTGTGTATTACACTTTAAGGTTGTGTCATACTTCTCAAGTTGATCAAACTGTTGTGCAACTTTCTTTAGCACATAGTTAGTTACTTGTTGATGTATTCCGTTGATTAGAACATAGTTTGGGTTGTTCAGATTATTTTGCATATAATTTACAGGGTTCTCTGCAGTCTGTTGCATAGAGGTTTCTACTCTTGCATGGGATGGCTGAGATATGAAAAATGTGATTCACTTGAGTGATTCAGCGGCTGGGTAGAGCTGCTATTGTCTTCCAAGAGACTTATTTTCCTGTAGAGCGTCCGGATTGTTGCCTCGTACTCGACGTTTCGGGCCTCAGTCCTTTGGAGGTAGTCTTCAAGCTTTTTCCTATCCATCTCTTTATCACTTAGGAGTGTTTCTCTGAGTTTAAGCTCTTCCTCCCACTTCCTTAGCTTAGATTCAAGCTGACGCAGCTCGCGATGTTTAACTGACAGTACATCTGTAGTAGTAGACCTTTTATCTTTCTGTTTAGCTTTTACTCCTTGATTATAGGCTATCGATTGAGTTTCATTTCTTGGATGGCTCTCTTCACCCGACACCTTGTTAGACGCATCACCGGCCTCTTTGGTGACACCATCACTATTGCGTCTAGCTGGGGGTAACTTGGATTGATCACCTTGCACAGCCTCAGCATCAGGTGTAGGAGTTTGAGCATTTACTAGTTCCAGTTGTGCTTGGGATGCACCGCAACTTAGGCACACTTCACCATTGGCCCCGTTTACCATACACTCATCATGACAGCTGGCCAGGCATGAGGAACATCTATTCCCTGTGCTCTCTATTTCTGTTTGGCACACATGGCATGTGTCTAGAGTTTCCTCCAATAGGATTGCCTCGGCTGGGGTAACCGCCTTGGGACTAGTCTGAACTTTGGCTGGCAACTGAAGGGAGGTCGCTTCGTTGGTGGAGGCAGTTGGGATGTAGGGACTGGATGGTCTCTTCACCATGGTATTATCATCTTTCTCTCTACACATCTTACAAATATAAATAAACCCGGGTTCATTGTGAAGCCTTTTTATTTCCTGTTTAGTAAGACGGTCGCAATGGTAATGAATCCAATGGTTTCCTGCTTCACATAGTGCTCCCCTGGAGTGTAGTACACGTTTACATTTTGGGCACATGTTATTGGGTGATGTGTCGTTAGAGCAATTTGCCTGTGAAGACATGACCTGTGACGGTTCAACACTTGAAGACGTAGAACGGGCGGTTGGCGCTGTACGGCTAGGGGAGGAGTCAGGGGTACCAGTCTGTCTAGTCTGTTTTGAGTCTGATTGCCTACTAATTTCTCTCTGTTCCAACACCTCCTTCAGCTGAGTACCAAGAATGTGGTTGTAATTAGCTACGCTCACCAGTTGCTCGTCATTTACGGCCTTGCACATTAATTCATGAATTGCCGGCAAGTGATCTGTCATGAACCTATCTATATCTTTACCGTTGAGCAACATTGTGTTCCTGGTTGGGTATAGGTTCAGAGTATAGTTCGTGGTTTCGTCAGTTCTTCTTACTTTGTAAGTCTGCTGCACAACTACTCTTCTCTTTTTATCCTCACTAATGTCAATGACACACCTGCCCTCCTGAGTGGGAAGCTCCTTATAGAATGATGTACATGCTAGGCTAAAGAGTTCAAAGCTGGCGGTGTCGAGAGTACCTGTAATACCCCCTCCTGTAACGTTGTAGTCCACCTGAACAGTGTCGCAAGCTTCTAATTTCCTCCTAAGCGTTCTATTAGTATTCAGATTATATTTTCTGACGGTTGTGACACGGACTGTTGCCGGGGAAATAGAGGCAATGCTATGAGTGTCTTGCTCAGGGTTGTTAATGGGTACATTATCCCTTACTGTAGCTTGGTCACTAGTATTTGTTTGGGTAGGCATTTTGTTTCAACTTACAGTTGTTAAAATTCCAGTAAAATCCAAGGTAAAATTAAATTTAAAAATCCTTTAAAAGTCTCTATATACAGTAGGTAGTGTTGTTAAAATCGTATGAATTGTTATAAAATGTGTGTAGGTCTCCAAATTCTTGCAGCGGCCGAGATGTCCGCAGTACACAGCGCTCGAGAATCAAAATCCTCAAATCATATGTTTTCGTGGTAAGAGCCAACAAATATTGGTAAAAATTCCAAGTAAAAGTTCAAAATTTTAAAACCACAGCCGTATTGATGCATGCGTCGTGCGAGCTAACATCCTTTCTTTTCCTCGGAAAGAAAAATATTCTGGATTTCTTGTTCTGAACAGTTATCTGGCATCTAAATTGTGTAAACAGCTTTGGCTAAGTATCATCTTATTGTACACATAGTGTACCCTCCCGATCGCTCGTAACTTGGGCGTTTCAGCATCTTTTCAAAATTGCAAAATTGTTTGTTTTTGATATAAGCGGCCATATTGGATTTCCGTTTACACGATGTGAGCGGCTCAAACGAGTGTTCATTTGACATGAATTTTCAAGGTAAATTTCTGATTACATTTTCAAGTGCGTTGCTTTTTGTAGGCTTCACCACTATGTCTCTAGATGAATCCGACTCAGCGCCTTGTGGTGCATGTGGATTGGATGTCACAGATACAGGTATCATGTGTGACAGTTGCTCACAATGGTACCACCCTATTTGTCAGGACATGGGGAATAACTCCTATGTCTTCCATACTGAAAACCCCGACTTTTCCTGGGTATGCTTGACATGTGGTGCACCAAACCACTCAATTTCCGTGCTAGACAATGATCTGGCATCCTTTTCATCCCACAACAGTTTCAATACCTTGTCTGATTCAACTAGCCGGTCAACCGTTTCTTCTGCTGGACAGAGTACCAACAGTCACAGACTTCGAAATGCAACGCTGAAAGTCCTCAATGTAAACGCCCGCTCAATAATGGCCAGGGATAAACTGGATCAATTTCACGCTATGCTAAATCAACATAACCCTGATATTGTGATTTGTACAGAGTCGTGGTTGACCCCAGACATTTATAATGCCGAGGTCATTCCAGAGAGTTTGGGATACACCATGTTTAGACGAGACCGCGGGTCAAGAGGGGGTGGTGTTTTCATTTTGGTTAAAAACCTGTACATTGCCAGCAGGGTCCCAGACTGGGAAACTGACTGCGAAATACTATGGATAAAGTTACAACTTGCTGGGTCAGTCCCTCTCCACATAGCAGCTTACTATAAGCCCGAGGAGTCAGATACTCACAGCTTTGATGAATTCCAAAAATCTGTCAAGCTGGCACGTCCCGATAAGGGTCATGTTTGGATATTGGGAGATTTTAATTACCCAAAATTCTCATGGAGTGATTGTGTACCAGTCATTTTACCCGGCTGTAAATACACTGGCCAGTATGAAGACTTCTCTGACCTTCTGACTGAATTTGACCTTACACAAATAGTGACCCACCCAACCAGAGGTGAGAACATCTTGGACTTATTTCTAATTGATAATCCAACCCTAGTAAAATCTGTCGAAGTGAGGCCTGGTATCTCTGATCATGACACTGTTCTTGCTGAGGTCTTTATAAAACCCCAGATATCAAGGCAGAAACCCCGACTTATGTTTTTATATAAAAAGGCTGACTGGGAGGGTCTTGAGTCACATATGTTGGCATTTCAGCAGTCCTTCTTTGCCAATTTTGAGGATAAAACAGTTAATTTCCTATGGGAGGATTTCAAGAGGGCCTTACAAAGTGGTATTGAGCAATATGTTCCCCAAAGGTCCATCAGTACAAAAACATCACTGCCCTGGATCACTCAAGACATCAAAAGGACAATGCGCAAGAGGGACAGTTTGTATGACAAGTACAAAAAACATAGACGTCCTACAGACAGACAAGCCCACCTTGAATATAAACACCTGGTTAATAAAAAGCTCAAGGATGCCCACAATAGATATTTAGAAGAAATACTGGGCATCACAAATTCTTCTGACCCAGATGATTCAAGCACAAAACCCCAAGCTGACATTGATCCACACATGAACACCCTTGCCACTAAAAAGTTGTACTCCCTTCTGAAAAACTCTAAAATGGACTCAAAAACCTCAGCACCCCTGAAAAAGGACGGACAGCTACACACAAATACGACGGACAAGGCCAACATTCTCAACAAACAATTTCAGTCAGTCTTTACACCCAAAACACCCCTAAAACTCAGTCAACTTTCTCGCATGGCGGTGCAGGACTCTGTGGACAATGGCCTACTTGACCCATCACAAATACCAAGCGAGACCCACAGTTCTGTTCCCCAGATGCCAAACATTACTGTCTCCTTAAATGGAATACTGAAGCTTTTAAAAGACTTAAACCCCCACAAGGCTGCAGGACCCGACCAACTGAAACCCCTTGTCCTCCAGAGGCTCCGCACTGTCATCGCTCCAGTCCTACAGGTCATATACCAGAAGTCTCTTGATACTGGTAGGGTGCCCAAAGACTGGAGTACTGCATATGTCTGTCCTCTCTTTAAGAAGGGAGATACCGGCCTTGCATCCAATTACAGGCCGATATCACTTACCAGCATCTTGTGTAAGGTCCTAGAGCACATTGTCACCACAAACGTGGTTTCTCACATGGACCAGCATAACGTGCTGTATGACCTACAGCATGGTTTTAGAACCAAACGTTCTTGTGAGACGCAGCTTGTGACTCTCATAGAGGATCTTATGAGAAATGCTTTAGCAGATAGCCAAACTGACCTAGTCTTGCTGGATTTCTCTAAAGCATTCGACAAGGTCAGTCATCAAAAACTCCTGCTAAAACTCCACAACTATGGAATTAGAGGTCCCAGCTTGAAATGGATACAGGCATTCTTATCTGGCCGAACACAAACTGTTGTTCTTGAAAATGAAAAATCGGACACAGTGCCTGTGACATCTGGGGTCCCTCAGGGTTCCGTCCTGGGCCCAATTCTATTCTTAATTTACATTAACGACCTACCGGACAGTACTAGATCAAAAGTAAGACTGTTTGCTGATGACACGGCCATTTACTTGGCAGTTTCCAGCCTACAAGATGCTCAAATATTACAGCAGGATCTAGACCGACTTCACGACTGGGAATTACAATGGGACATGGAGTTTAATCCAAGTAAATGTGTCGTCATTCATGTAACACGAGCAGTAAACCCAGTTCCTAGCGAGTACCTACTACACGGACAGATTCTCGAGTCGGTTGGAAGCTCTAAGTATTTGGGCGTGGAAATCAGCAACAACTTGACTTTTAACAACCATATCCAAAATATCTGCACTTCAGCAAACCGGTCCCTTGGGTTCATCAAGCGCAACATTAGGACAAAATCCCCAGCCATACGTGAAATGGCATACAAGACCCTGGTGCGCCCATTGGTGGAATATGCATCCCCTGTTTGGAGCCCCAACACAGATGACAGCATCTATAAAATCGAGATGGTCCAACGTAGGGCAGCTCGGTGGACACTTGACAATTATTTCAGGCAGGCAAGTGTCACAGAAATGCTTGCTCAGCTTGGTTGGCGCTCTCTGGAACAGAGGAGAAACGATTCTCGGCTTTGCCTGTTTTACAAAATCATACACGGACTGGTTGCCATAGATTTGCCACCATATGTTGAGCATCCAACCAGGATTTCCCGGAATTCACACCCTTTGGTCTTTAGACAGTTACATACAGGAAGAGACTATTACAAATACTCGTTCTATCCCCTCGCAATCGTGCAATGGAATCGGCTGCCTGAAAACGTTGCATTACTGCCCACTTTCGAGTCATTCAAAAGGGCAGTATGCATGATCAGCCACCCAATGCCATAAATGCCAGTGCGCTGTTTTTATCTTTTAGCTATCACTGTCAGCTTGTTTTCTGACTTTTAACATTTTAACCCTATCATCTTTTAGTCACTCTCACTAACAATTCTTATGGAAACTTCTTATTTTTATAACTTTTCTACTAACATCGCACTGACGCGCACCTGCACATAATCCCCGCGAGGGGGTGATGCAGTATAGATATAGATATAGAATCTTTGTTTCAGAGCATCGTTTAAAACCTTCAAACCAATAAAAATGCTAGAGTCTAGCATAAAATTTCACAATTTTTCGTCCCTTCACCAAAATCTGCCACGTCCCTCCACCATTACATATTGAACCACGTGACTTTTCCCGCGTTGGTAGAATTACCCACGCTGTATATAGTCTGTCTGCATCATTTGCTGCCGTATGTTGGTAACATTGGTACCATTGGTACCAATGGCATTACCAATGGTACCATTGGTAAAACCTTGAACGGAATTTGCCTACCAATGGTACCATTTTTACCATTGGAAAGAACTACGAACGCACGCCAAATTTGTGTTACTGATTTTAGGAACACTAATTGATTTTCGGCATGCCGTTAGACTAAATAAATAATCGGAGTTTTCGCCCTTGCCATTGAGTCATTTCACAGGTAGATAGATGTCGCTCTGACTCAGGTGCGCGGCCATACTATAAAATTTGTAAACAAGCGAAGCAAACAGATGACGGTCTGACGAGATGGATTTCTTCTATATATCAACCGTTTTGTTATCACTCCTAACGTTGTTTAAGACAGGTAAACCAGGGGTTCATTGAAATCTACCTAAGATTAATTTTGTGTCCAATTTTGACATTCCTGTACATGTTTACAGGAAGCATTTTTATACAAGTGTAGAACTTTCACAAAAAGCTTATTTTTGCATTGCATTACATAAAAAATGTTTTCTCTGGTATCGCCTCATTATGTCATTATGTCACATAATGAGGCATTCGCCAATTTCGTCTGAATAGTGAGAAACTTTAGAAACTGTGCTAAATAAAATAAAATAATGAAGAAACCGTTAAGGGCGTCTAATCCATGAGCTGTTAAAATTGTTGCTTAAGTCAGGGTCTCTATAGACGGGGTCAAGAATCTTTGCCCAGTATTCAAACATTCTTGGATGTCAGTTTCATATTCACTCACCAAGAAAATGTACATTCAAAATTTATACTTAATGTCAGTTTTGCATAATCCTGAACTTAATTCTTTTTTTTTTCTATATCAGAACATGCTAAATTATCCAGTCTACATTCATAATAGCATTATAGTTTGGAATTTATATACTAGGCAAAATAAATTTAGCAATTTTGTTTGAGTTTGATTTTTGTCATGGTTTCCTTTCTTCACCATTTCTTTATTATATGCAATTTGTCGGACAGACATCGGACTATCATGATGTGTCTTTTTTTCTTTGCTTGACCGACTCGTAACCTTGAAATATGGATTTTAACGTTGCAGTACCTATGCATCAGCACGGGCTATGCGTGGCCTATACATAACGAATTTTTACATGTACATGTGTCTTTGGATTACAAATACAGAAAAACATCGAAAAAACTGTAGTTTTCCATCATGGGGAGGCGCCCTGGGATGTCGATAGAGCAACGTCAACGCGCAATTGGAATGCTTATTGCCGGAATGCGGATTAAAGATGTAGCACTTCATTTTGGTGTTAATTCTAGCACAATATCCAGGTTGCGAAGCAAGTTTCAGGCTACTGGACAAGTTCGAGACCGTCAGCGCGATGGACGTCCCCGCAAGACGACGGCACGCGAGGATCGCTATTTGGTGCTAATGTCAAGGCGTAATCTGTTCATGTCGGCACCAAAGTTGGCAGCAAGACATTTCACTGTGACTGGGACTAGAATCAGCTTTCAAACTGTGCGGAACAGGCTGCACGCCGCCTCGTTAAGAGGACGTAAGCCATACGTTGGTATTCCCCTGACGGCAGTTCAAAGGCGTAATCGATACAATTGGGCAAGAGCACATCAACGCTGGAGGCGACAACAATGGGACAATGTCTTATTCACTGACGAGTTGCGATTCAATCTGGAGTTTTCCGACGGTCATATTCTGGTATGGCGTCGTCCGGGGGAACGTTATGACGCCCCCAACGTTCTGCAACGTGATCGGTTCGGCGGTGGGAGCATCATGGTTTGGGGAGGGATTTCCAAGAATGCTCGCACTGATTTGGTGACAGTTGCCGTGACTCTGACAGCTGTGAGGTACTGTCAACAAATTGTGACCCCTCACATTCTACCGTATGTTCAACGCCATAATGCCACTCTCCAGCAAGACAACGCGCGTTGTCACACTGCGAGGTACACCATGGAGTTGTTGAACAGGAACAACGTCGATGTGCTCGATTGGCCATCCCGATAACCCGATTTGTCGCCAATCGAGCATATGTGGGACATGCTCGGACGTCGGGTTCGTGAACGTCCTGACGTCAGTTCGTTAGCTGGCCTAGACAGGGCATTACATGAGGAATGGGCACGGATACCTGTGCGTGATGTTAATAAACTTATGAACAGTATGCGGAAGAGATGTGATGCAGTTATGGCAGCAGATGGCGGACACACCCATTATTAATCAATTTGTGATTTTTGAAGTGCCACCCTAGTGACAGAAAACATTATTGTTTATGCTTCAGAATCAACTGACCGGATTAAATTTGATTTTTGATGAAATAAATGATTGTTCTCGAAGATGTGTAAATTTGATAAAATTGCTCCTTTTCCTAGAAAAGTTACGTGATGTTGAAGTAAAAATTGCTAAATTTATTTTGCCTAGTATATCTGTTTTGACAAAATAAGTACCACAGTGTCCATTTTAACAACTTTCATGCACATAAAATCTTTGGGAACAATTTTCTGGAACATTGCACATTTTATTTTGTTGAAAATTATATGATTAATTCTTATATCATAGGAGAGGCATTAATAAAGAAGACTGGGTTTGGGACCTGTAGACCATTTACTAATGCTAACAAAAGAGCAACATGAAAAGGCACAGTGTACATGTACCTGCAATCATCTAATAACATATACTGTTTACATATGATTCATAAGTACTGCATAGTATCATGAAATGATCTCCACTGGAGAGTGTTATACATGTATAATGTCACTATGTCACCAATTCTGCACAGTTTGCATGTGGCCATGGTGGAATGTGCATGTGGCCATGGTGGAATGTTTAATTCACTGCTCATCAATGGGCCATGTAAATTGTCACCAATTGATAATCCTTAGATCTACGGAAGTCACATTATTTGGATTATCTCTCAGAAGTCACATTTAATAATATTAACACATCCATTCACGGAAAGTCCCATATTATCAGTCTTCTTGTACAAGGATCTAAATGCAACTTTGCATTTGTATTATGCATATCACTAAGGCCACCAGTAATTAGTCCATCAGGCTTTGCAGAAAATACTAAGGTGAAATAGCCAAATGGTCCACTTAACTAATCCATATACTAAACTACTAAATATAAACACAAGATTGTGAAGCTGATATGATGCATTGCTTAATAGAATGTATCTCATGTCTTTAATTGTATTTTTTTCACAATTTTTACTGTGATAAACTTACTTTTGAGTAAGTTTTATTACAGCTTCTAACACTGTAAGTTTTATTACAGCTTCTAACACTGTCCGTATATGGTACTTGACATACCTGAGTTTTTGATTATTGGAAAAATCAATGCATAGTTTCTTGACCCCTATAGACCCTGCTTAAGTCAAGTGTAGCTTTGTTTTTATTTCAGATCCAAATTAATCTGTATTTGGCACTAAAGTTAATGTCATTTTATATTGTTTCTGCTTGATTTTAAAAATAGAATAATAACTTGAGTGATTTTTATTATGTTTGGTCAATATACATGTAATTAAATTATCATGAATGATAATGGAGACTCTCCTCATTTTTGCCCAGATCTGGCCATTTTCTCTCAAAAAAGCTGAAAGCAGTGAAATTGGACCTAATTTTCTAGACGATTTGTATATATAAATGTTGAATTCTTTGAAAATAAAATTATATTCATAATAGTCATAATACATTGTTTATTAAGCTATTGCATTATCAAAGTATATCTTGGTTATTTGCTCAAATGAGCCACCTCATGGGAAAACCAACAATCTGCATAGGCGAAAACAAAGACGCAGATCAGCTTCGCGCGAAGCTGATCAGCGCCTTTGTTTTCGCTACATGGATAGTACAATTCCTCCTCTACTTAACTCCAAAATTTCAAGCTTCTAGCCTGCTTCTGTGACTGTACAGCCCGGTTTGTGTCGGACCTGTTCGGAAACCACATTGTTTGTTTTCCCACGAGGTGGCTCAAATGATTGAAGTATCACCTGATAAACTTTAACAATTAAAGCTTTGATTACAGAGCTGAGACAACAAATTTCCAATATATACTATGCACATACCCGTAGTTATCTATCTAGTGCTTATTGAATCTGAGTTTTGGTTTAACCTATGAGTACCCTATGCTTTTTCACGCTACACAATAATCATGCATCTTTCATCTGAAGGCTCTGGTGCTGTTCACACAAAAAGTGACGACATCACATACTTATTTTTAGAGACCACCTCAAGGTCATTATATGGTTGAAGAATCTTTCAGTTAATTTCATGATCTGTTCAAATACACAGCATCAATTTGTTATTTTTTAATATCCATAATTTTGAAACACATGATGAGAATATTTTTATCAATCAACCAAAAATTTTGACGGTCCGCAGCATTTGTTAACATCAGGGCTCCCGCATCATGTGAACATCTTATGGTTACTTGTCTTATGAATGTGTGGGCAGCCAAACTTACTTTATCTACTTAATTACAGGCTATGGATTTCACTGCTACCAATGCAACTCCACGTTAGACCACAACTGCCAGGAGTTCTTTGATCATGACAATCCTAACCGGATGCTGCACTCAACACATTGTAAAATGCAGGATGCCAAATTTTGTGTGAAAGTAACAGGACTGTGGGGAGGTAACTATATTTAGTCTAGCATATGGCCACATTTAACACAGGGATAAAGCAAAGGGTACCACCTGTGCTGTCAATAGAGTCAGTCATATAGGGTACAGGCAAAAGGCAGTTGTCATCTGAGTGTACTGACAGTTGTAAAATAAGTGATACTGTACTAGTAAGTTGGCTGTCAACTGGGACATGAGCCATCATACAACGTTAGAAATACTATGAAAACAGCAGGTTTTGTATTTAATGGTATACAAATATTAAACTCCGGGAACAGCACAGGTTTACCCATGCATTTTAAACTCTTACTATTTTACATGAATCAAGTGTCATTGTAGACTTGAAATGTTGGTTTAATTTAATAGGCAATCTAGAGGATAGACAATTTACAGGCAGTAATTGCCTGCTGATCTAAAAAGTTTTTTTAGCATATGTGACACAGTTAAATGTAACTGTTTCTTACATATAATGGGTAGAGAGTCTGCTTCCGTTGCTGATTGTACATGAAATACATTTCATTATCGACTGATAGTGAGCAGTAAATAAATGTTTAGAATTACAAAATGAAGTATATCATAATTGCCTGCTGATCTAAAAAGTTTTTTAGCATATGTGATTTTGTAAGAAAAAATACTTCTATAAATACATGTATTACAAAGTTAAATGTAACTGTTTCTTACATATAATGGGTAGAGAGTATGCTTCAGTTGCTGATTGTACATGAAATACATCTCATTATCGACTCTTGATAGTGAGCAGTAAATGTTTAGAATTACAAAATGAAGTATATCATAATTGCCTGCTGATCTAAAAAGTTTTTTTAGCATATGTGATTTTGTAAGAAAAAAAAAATACTTCTATAAATACATGTATTACACAGTTAAATGTAACTGTTTCTTACATACATGTATAATGGGTAGAGAGTCTGCTTCAGTTGCTGATTGTACATGAAATACATTTCATTTTGGACTCTGATAGTGAGCAGTTAATTAATGTTTAGAATTACAAAATGAAGTACATACATCATGATCTCTTTTACAGGTATAGTAGGTACACACAGATTCTGCAGCTCCCGGGACATGGGTTACCAGTGTCAGGACATGAGGTTCCCCGACCATAGCCGGAAGTACAGGGGATGTGTCTACACATGTAATACGGACGGTTGTAATGGTGCCTCACTGCCTGCCTCAACTACAGCAATCATACTATCACTGGCAGTTACCTTACTTGCTGGTTTACAGAGACTAGTTTTGTGAAAGTGTATAGCATTGTAAAGTTGTAAAATAACATTAATTTAGAATGGATGCACATCTTATAAATTTTCTTTGAAAACTTCAAGCAGTAAAACTGTACTCTTGAAGGGAAAAACAAATTTTAATGCTTAGCTGAGCAGAATATGCATAAAAGCTACTTTGAAAAAGATGAAGACTGTACAAAGACTGTACAACTGCACATGGCTTTGTTACTTCATATCTTTTGGCAATAAACTTTCTCATGTTTGGTGCTGGAACTGAATCATAATACATGACTGTATTCACCTGTGTTCTTCCTAACAAAATATATTGTTGTTTTGGCAAATCAATGAGTGATTAAGTGATTGGTCTTTGTACATTTTGAAAGCAAAGCAACTAGAAGCTTGTTTAAAGGTTTAGGGCAATAAAGTTGAAAATTTTGTCAATCCTGATCTTGAGGGCTTTTGGGTAATATTGATAATTTTAGTTTCTGAAACATTCCACCTTATAAAAATTGTGATACATTATGTAAATTCATGCAGCTTTTCACATTTCTTTTTTCATGTTGAGATTTTTTTCCTTTTCTCAATATTCAGATATTTTTGTGAGAAAACAAACAATTTGGGTTTTGACCATGTCCGACACAAACTGGGCTTTACAGTCACAGAAAAAGTCTTGAAGCTTGAAATTTCGGATTTAAGAATAAGACCTATTATACTATAAATGTAGTGAAAACAAAGGCGCTAATCTGCTTTGGTTTCGCATATGCAGATTGTTGGTTTTCAAATTGTAGGGAAACATGCTGGCCTAGTGGTATGTCAGTTAATCTAGAGGTCTGAGATTAAAACCTCACTGGAGTTGTATTATGTCCTTGAGCAAGACATTAACTCCAAGATAAAACTGATTAACACATGTATCTAGAAACCTGTGGCTCTGTCCTGGCATGACTAAAAAATTGTTGACTCGGACATAAACCACAAGACAAAAACACAAATACAGAAAGAAAATTACATATGATTGAAGGCTAAAATGTTTGATTAGATAAATATTACTGAGATGTATAGTAAGTAAGAAGCATTTTACATAAGCCAGAGAAAATGTTGACTAGTTTTACAGTGCTTCCTGTTAATGATAATAATCATGAATATAAGTGTATATAGATGCATATTTCTTTATTTTGTATTTACTCATTCTGTAAATATTTTTCCGCCATACATTTGTATCTACGTGTAAATAAACTTGTATGATATTAATGCCATTGTAAATGATCAAGACTTTGGAACATATCATTACGAAAACATGCCCATGCAATATACAGATATTTTTTTAAATTGTAAAAATTAAAAATTTTCAGTTGAACTTTTTTCAAAATTTTTTATGCTCAAAACATAGATTGTGGGTACGCGTTAGAACCCCCTCTCCATTTTAGAGCCAAAATAAGAAAAAAAGCTATACCCCTGAATACCCCAGTTTTGCTATATAAAAGTGGTGTATGAGTGGGTATATATTACATGGACATGTTATCCTGATGTAGAGTTGAAATAAGTATAGAACATATTAGGGTAACTGCATAACAAACAGAACTAATTAAGTGACCAGGGCCCAGTTGTTCAAAACTAACGACGTCGTTAGTTAATGTTTCGTTAAAATTTCAAACATTAATATTACAAATACACTGTTATGTTTTGTTGAAAAAATGTGAGAATCCTTTGCAGTGCAAAGGATTCTCACATTTTTTCAACAAAAAATTACAGTGTATTTGCTTATGTAGTCAGCATTTACTTAACAAGTTGAGGTCTTAACGATGATGTTAAGCTAACGATGCTTTGAACAACTGGGTCCAGATCATCTGTACTTGTAAATGATTGTATCTTAGATACAAATAAAAATAAAACCGAGATCCTTTAAGAGCAGTGAGCATATTAATGAGAAAAGGGATGGGCCATACTGCGGGTTCGGCTAAAAAGCTTTTTGAGTCTTCACTAATTTCTTTCTGGTGAATTTTATAGTCCTTTGATACTTTCACTTTCAAAAGTTCAAAACCATAAACGAGAAGACTTTGTGGCCTAATGGTTAAGCAACCACGGATCGTGAGTTCAGCAGGAAAACATGTCCCTGTACGATATATGGCCCCTTAAACCCCACTTTTATGTAGTGAAACTGGGTTAAACAGGGGTATGAAATGTTTCTTATTTTTGATCCAAAACAGATTGTGGGTACTCATCGTGTACCCACAATCAATGTTTTGAGCTAAAATAAGAAAATTATCTACTTTTTTCTAATGAAATTTTCGATTTTAACACCTGAAAAAATCTCTGTAAATTGCATGGGCAAGTTTTCATAAAGTTTAATCCTGAACTTCTCTAGTCTCTTATGAGATTTTAAACAGATATGTTGTCGGCATATGACATCAGCTGTTGGATGGGGTGCAAAACCTGGCTGGGAGACATAAAAAAGGCCATTTTATTTGATTGTCATGCTGGGACTTTAATGTGTGTCTTTGTCTAAAATAAAAATGATCAGGGCTTTGTCTAGGAGTCATGTACTATTTGTTTATGTCATATATCATGTACTGTTAGATTTTTATACACTCATAATATCATTTCAATCATTAAAATAATAATCATGTAAAATCTGATATATATCTTTAATATTGATTCATAATGCTTAGCCAAACTAGGTGAGACTTTTTTTATTTGTTTTTTTTTTAAATGGTAGGAACTTTGCATTGCAAAGTCAATGTCAGTGTTGATATGATTAGCAACAACTATTTTGGCCATGTGCTTTTCAATGTTGACACTACAAGCAGATCAGACTTATCAGTACATGGGTTCTTTAGAGTATTCAGTCTCTATCATTAACATATTCAAATTCATATGTTTCCAGGCTAGCAATTTTTTACATTCCACTTATTTGTAAAATTTTATGGGAATTCGTTTTGAATTTTAAAATGAAACTGAGAGAATTTTTGTTAATTGTACATACTTTTATTGCTGTAATCATAGTATTTTGTATCCGACATTCTCTATTTTCCAATAATAAAATTACAAACGAGAGAAGGTTTTGTTTACTTTCCAAGTCCTGAAAAAATATTTTTGTCCAGTGACAGAGCAACTTACTTAGGATAGCGTATTCCTTTCACTGCCACGATAAAGCAAGACATTTAATACCTTTGCTGGTTCGGAAGCATTAACCAGGAAACAGTGGACTGACGGGAAATTATAGAAGAAAATTTAGACATTCAGCTTCAAGAAAAACTAGGAAACATTTCTTTTGTCCAAGTATAATTTATACATTATGTTTGTGATCAATGGCGATTAAATTAATAAATTAAGATGTACAACTATTTTAACAAATTACCATTCATCTGATCATAATCCTTTGATTTGTAGTGCCATGGTGGTCAAGACCTGGTAAAATGTAAAAATGCACTTCCTTGTCAAGTCTCAATAGGCTGGCCGTTATACAATATGCTTGTTAGTTCCATCCATACTGATACTTTTGGCGGCCCCTGTGGCCGAGCGGTTCAGAGCGCTGTTTCTTAATCACTCGATCATCTCACCGCTGTGTATCTCACCGCTGTGTCTGGTGTGGGTTCGAGCCCCGCACTAGCCACATGTGAGACAAGCCAAATTCTGCTTGCGGGTGTGCCAGGTGGTTTTTCTCTGTGTTCTCCTGTTTTCGCCCCACCTACTGATTGGCCCGTCTCATATGAGCTGAATTAATCTTGAAAGGGACGTTAAACTGAAGAAAAACAACAACAACAGAAAAAAAAAACAAAAAACAAAAACGTACTGATACTTTGTTCTAGGCACATAAACGAAATCTTGATAACTGCTATCTGATTTAGAATATGAATGGTAAACTTATATGATAGGCTCGCACTGGCGTTCGTCGTCTGTCCACAATTTCAATGATCAAAGTCACATGATCAGATGGCCACCATGCCGAAATATGGAAAAAAATCTTTCAAAATCTTCCAAAAAAAAAAAAAAAAAAAAAAAAAATCCTGTGATCTTGAAATTTGGCATGTACATGTAATGTTTATGATTAGGAACTCTTAAGCTCATCAAAGATTACAGAAATAATGGTCATGGGATGACCTTGACCTATTTTATTGTAACTAAGTTCGTTGCCTATGCCTTTAAATGTTAACCATTTGTTTCCATAATCTAATAATGGGAAAACTTGAAACGAATCATTTCTGTTTGTACGCATTTATGCAGTTCTATATAGTTAATTATATGTTTTCTTATTCTGCTTCCAGTGTTGTCCATACTTGTTATGACATGAAAATCAATTTTACAACTTACAGTAATTAAACCACCTCTTATGCATGCACACGGAGAGATGTTTTAGAATCGAAAAGTGAAAACGACCGTGCAGCAACACAAAATATCACTTTGATATAGCCGTTATCTTTTATTCTATTTATATTTTTCGGCTAAGCAGAATTGTTACCTTACTTATGCGTTGGGTAGGTCATTACCTTAGCGTAGGACATTACATGTACTTTATTTTTGTATGCCTAACTATAACATTCTCAAAATACAAAGGCTATTGTGACATTAGCATGTACAGTGGCTGAGGCCTGTGAACACATACGAAATTCTTTACTATGGATGCAATAAATAAAAGCTCAAACGATGTTGGTGCTGTGAAATATGAAGGAAAAAACAAATACCAAGCGATCGTGAAATCTGCTTTTCTAGCAGTATGTTGGATTTGTCTGGTAGGATTTTGCGGTTTTACTAAATATACTCAGAGGAAAAAGTTTAGTCAGTAACCAGCCCGATTTTTATAATGCCCAGCCGCTTGCCTTCGATGTTTCCCTTTATTGAATTTGCAAAGTCATTCTCTTTCTAATTATGGAAAGAAACTCTACCAGTTTTCATTTTATTGGCCTTTTTCGTAAAACATCATTTTTGAAATAACCCGATAAATGATCAAATCGGCGCTTTGATTAATAGCGCTTTCTGATAGAGGTTGTTGCCAGTGACAAAAATCCGAAAAAATATTTTCAAAATTCAGTTGCAGTCTCGAGAAATAACAAGACAAATGTTCATTATTTTGAGATTACCTCCCTTTCATTTGAAATAAGAACGAACAGTGGTGTTTTTTTCTCTGGCAAAACCACATGCGATAATTTCAATCAGTTTTGTTGGAAATGTTAGGTTTTATTCACAGATTTATGACTGGTAATTTTAATCCCAAACTATCGAAGGGTTTTGAAGCTATAATGATTTAAACTGTCCCATTGGGATTTTACATGTATTTTCACTGACTAAACTTTTTGCCGGTGAGCATATTTGGCAGGCCTATTGTTTAACATATTTGACTGAGATTCCTAGACAAACAAGGTTTGAACCAGCTGCATTCCATATGCACAAACAGAAGAAAGGTCTTCTTATCGAGAGCTCTGTCACCGTATAGTGGCATATATCTCACATGCGCGACAATCGAATCTTCTACCCCTGAATGCAAAGGCAGATGAAAAGGTACAAGTAGGCAAAGATCAGGAAAAGACGCAATCAGAAAAAGATTCCCACTCCAAAAACCGAGGTGGGAAAAAACCAAACTAACAATCAGGGCCCAGTTGTTCAAAACTAACGACGTCATTAGTTAACGTGTCGTTAAAATTTCAAACATTAATATTACAAATACACTGTTATTTTTTGTTGAAAAAATGTGAGAATCCTTTGCGCTGCAAAGGATTCTCACATTTTTTCAACAAAAAATAACAGTGTATTTGTTACTTTAGCTGATATTTGCTTAACAAATTTATGTCTAAACGATATCGTTAAGCTAACGATGCTTTGAACAACTGGGTCCTGGTACTTATACAATGAAAACATCGTAAGCCGAATGAGCAGCTATTTTCCCAATAGGTGGCCACTCAGTTACCTAAACTTAACTAAAAATATGTAAATATACATAAGGCGCCAACAGCACAAAAAATTGCGACCGGACCGGGCCAGGGCGAAAACACAAAGAACCACCACAGAAGTATCGCCTTGGAAAGATCAGTAACACAAAGTTACTGGCGGACTTAAACCGGTTTTACATGGCCATAACCTCACCCCCAGCTTCTGCAGTGGTTCATAACATTTAGTTAGTTCTTCGGCTCTCGAGGTGAATCTCTAACTAGTCAATGAATCATCAAGAACAAACAAATAAATCACGATAAACATTATGATGAATCAAAATCCAGGACTCACAGATTGAGTAAGCTGCCCGACGATGGAGATCCCTGGGCGCCGAATAACTTACTAACTCCGGAGATAAAGAAAAACACCAGTTGGACCCCGTTGGGCCAAGCAACAGACAAGAAGTTCCGGCCCCAACCAACTAAAATGAATAGCTTTAAGTCGGGGCCATCATAGAGTCTGACGCCCGACCCACCGGCGTGCAATTAAAGAAGGCAGCATAGTTATCAACCATGAATGGGTTAAATAAGCATGCAGACTGTCGCATAGCATTCTGTTATTCAGTTATACCAGCTACTGTGCGGCCGGACCGGGCCAGATGCGATTCATGAGTGATGAAATAGGTCACATGAAAACTAAACATATCTTTCAGGGTCTTATGAATGAAGCCCCCGGACCGACACTGATTGATCTGAAATCTCGAACGAAATCTAGTTATGAAGAACTGTCTACCGCTTTAACAGGAACATCCGTTGGCTACCTAATTGGTGACATTATCGGAGGCGCACTGGTCGACAAGTTCGGCTTGTATTGTGAATTAATGGTTGCTCTGAGTTTGGACCTGAACGCAGTGGCTACTGCTGCGATACCTTGGGTACCCAAGACCGAGTTCATATGGATTCTCTGCTGCTTTCAGGGAATAGGATCGGGTGTTCTAAATACAGGTACGGTCACGGTGTTGTCTCGGATCCAATAATAATGATGTTGTTCAAAGACGCTTATTGACTGTGCCTTTTGAAATAATCATAATAAAATGGTAACAAGAGAATTTCTGAATTCTTAAAACAGCTTCTCACCATATATTTAAGTCTTGATCAATAAATGCATTATGATTTTAAAAGCCTTACGAAAGGGCAAATTCTAATGACTATAAATATAAAAGAAAAAGTACTCATGAGCCTTATTTGTAAAAATAAGAAGAGTGACGTATTCAGTCTAAATCTGATAAAATATTGCATATTTCTGGTTATTGTCTCTTTTTCAGCTGGAATGAAACTGATATTCAATCTGTGGTTAGAACAGTCTGCATCGCCCATGCATATTTTACATGGCGGATATGGTATTGGCTCTTTTATCATACCGCTGATTGCTAACCCGTTCCTTGCGGTCCCGTCTCCAAAGGCTAGCGAAACGATGCTGAATATAACAGTTTCTCCTTATGGTTATTCAGTTTTACAAAACACAACAATGCCCAGCGAACCGCTGTACATAAAGGAGTCAAGAATTGAAATCGCTTACCTCATTCCAGCTGTTATAACGGGTTGTGTTTCTCTGGTCTTTTACGCATATCATGCTCGAGGTCATCAACATCGGACGCATCTGAATAGCAAGCATGCAAGAAAACAGCTGAGTTCTATGGAGTTTAAGCATATGCTAAACCCTGGTAGCTGCACTGGAGGAGACACTATATACGGAATAAAGGTCTTTGTGCTGCTCTTCCTATTTTATATCAACTGTGAGGGCGTGGAAAGGTCCGGCGGCGTATTTATTCGCTCTTTCGCCATTGACCACTTTGGCTTCAATGTGGATGACGGTTCTTACATCAATACCTCGTTCTGGATCAGCTTTACCGTCGGAAGATATGCTGGATTCTTTGCTGCCAGATGGATTCCTATACGCATCCTTCTGTTACTTGAATCAAGTGGACTGTTGATCTCTGCGATTTGCCACGCGTTCCTAAGTGGAAGAAGCTCTTTAGCACTATGGATAATAATTCAGTTTGTAGGATTTTTCATTGGTCCCTTATTTCCATCTGGAATGGGGTGGGCAAATTATCATGTGACTATGACGGGCACTGCCATAGCCCTGCTCTTGGTTGGCGCCTGTTTTGGCGCATTTGGGTATCTCAAAATGATAGGTTATCTGTATGATACCTACGGCACTCAGTCTTTATTATACACCCTCCTAGCTTGTGCCGTTACTCTGTTCGTGAATTCAGTGCTGTTAGATGTGTTTGGTAAGAAGCCAGATAATGTGGCTAATCATTCAGAACTTGACAACAATGATATAAGTGTAGCCATGGAACCTCTTGATGCAGAAATTGCTATAAAATCTGAAACCATGAAATGAATGACAATAATGCACGAAAGCAGTAAATAGATGTACAATACAGTTTTAAATATGTATTTAGCCAGGCTGGTAACGTATTCTGTAACAGTCAGAAAGAAATACAATTATTTCTAGACTTTGGCAGGTTTAAAGAGGCTTAAGTAGCCGCAACCGCGGTATGGCACATCCACTTCCTCATTAATATGCTCACTGCTCTTAAAGGATCTGCGTTTTATTTTTGTTATTGAATATGGGTATTGTGGCTGTTTATTGCCTCATTATTTTAAAAAATCGAAAAATGCTGAAACTGATGGAGCCAAAACCTCTTCATATTGCATCGTATTTTGTTAGTTTAGACTCTCCTGTTGCCACCAGTTGTTTCATTTACGAAATCCTCTTTCCAACAATATTAGTTATACGAAGGGCGTTCAAAAAATTCGCGGAAAGGTGCAATCATATTCTTATTTTGTAAACAATATGAATTAAACTATTACAGTTATAAAGACAAACATGATATGTACTTATACAGCAAATTTTGCTGCTCTGGCATGAATACAATGTTAACAGTGGTTGCTATGGAAACCGTACATCACGATTACCGGCCCACTTTTGTTAATTTTTGCAAAAAGTCGATGTTAAATGATGACGTTGCATTTGACAGTTAACCATGCTTTTTTCACCAAACTTGGTATGAGCAAAAGTCAGTATGTTTGCGGTGAGCACATGGCGTCGTATAAGTCTGTGACGTCATTTGGGCGTCAAGCGGCCATATTGTTTAGTGGGTATGCCTAAAATGCGGAGGGAACAACGGTATTCGATAAATTGTGTGTTTGGAACGGACTATAAAAGAAAGAAACACTGCTTAGAGCAGAAAGCGCATATGGCAACAAGAAAATTAAGAAAACGGCAATCAACAAGTAGTATGCATGATTTCTACACGACCAGAATAGCGTCCATGTCGACTCGCGCAGCGTTACGTCAAATAACGTCATACTGTCGAAAATGATCGTCGTGATAGAAATGAGTAGAATTCGTGAAATACACAACATATCGAATTGTAGTTTCGACACAATTCACCGCATTATACACACAGAACTGATAATTAGACGCCCGTATGCCAGGTAGATTCCAAAAATGCTTAAGAGCTAGCCAACAACGGCATGAATGCGTATAGCATGACGTTGTTATGACGTTGGGCCGGTTTTACTGTTGTTACCTTAGAAACGCACGTGATTTAATACCTAAATGTTATCCAATTTTATTCAAATTTTGTGCATATGTTAACAATATGTTTATGTACAACATGCATAGAGATCGTGAATTTCCCATGAAAACTAACAATTTGGCAGCACTTTTCCTCGGACCTTTTGAATCCCCCTCGTATATGTATGATGGTGACTCATGGCTGATAAGGCCAGTTTTAGCTCTAAACGGCCGATTGCATTAATTAAATGATAAACTATGGTGAAAAAAGAAGAGGGCACATGGTTGAAAATATCAGCACGTGTGGGAACCACGAGAGATTCACGAGAAGACTGCCAATCTCTGAGCTGCCAATAAATAACCACTAATTAGCACGACATCGATACAATATTAAATTTTGAATGAATTGTTTGATAACGTTTGGAGACATATGATCATTTAGAGCACAATTAAGAATTCTGACATTTATTTACAAATACTGAAAGTATATTTAAAAGTAAATAGATCATGTAAGATTGCATTTATACATATATAGCTTCTGTATCTGATCTTCTTATTGGGTTGCAAATACCCGAAGATACAGTTTTCATATTTTAAGGCGTATATTTCGGAGGATCTTCCGCAGGAATCAGCATCGGTTTTTCAGACCTGTAGTCAGAGGGATCCGCCTTACGATCCAACAACGCCATCTGTACTGGCTGCTGCTCCACACTAACAACTGTCGTGTTGGTTGGTCCCGGTGTGGTGGGCTGCCGATAAATAAGGTATAAGACTGTGACCAGCGCGACAATGCCAGCTGCAGTCCCACCTACCCCAGAGGCAACAATGGCCCACGGAGTGTGAAACTCCATTGAGACTCCGATGTCCAGGTGGTTTATGATTTCAGTTCCTGAGGCGTAGGTACTGTTATCATTGGCCCGTTTCCCTACCGCTATGAGAATTAATCCGGCTGAAAGAAATATAGAATGAAAGTTAAATAATTGTCTACATAACTTTTTTAAGTTAGTAAAATGTTTCATGCCAGGCCGTTATAGCGTCTCTTTCAGTATTTAGTGCTTTCTGGTTTAAGTGATCCCCAGGTGCTGGCTTATTGTTTCAATCAAGGTGTGTCTTATGAGGTTCTCTAAAAATACTGAAAGTCATGTATCATTTTTGTACCGATGGGTGTATCACCAATTTCGTTTTGATACAAGCGGGTTTTGGATAACTGTCCTAGAATAGTAGTCCTTGAATAACCTTTCCCATTACGAATTTTCATATGAATCTTTAGTTGTACATATTAACCTGCATTTCAAAACAACGAAAGAAAACTGTTACCTGAGAACACCCAAGTGAAAAGGGTGATACATCCATGAAAACGCAGTTTGTCCTCTGTGGCTCTAGCAAGACCAAATATTGCACAAAAGCCTACCACAGCAGAGAAGGCAGCAGCTACAGCAAGCACTTGAAATATCAGCCAGTCGCCGATTATTTTGTTGTTCCCTAAATGATAAAAAAACTATAGATTTGAATTGATAAAATGATCATCTGCAAATGTAGCAAGCTAGTCGTAGAGAGCACGAGCATATGAAATGGGCCGTTATTGTAATGCAAAATATCTCAGACACAAATACAAGCTCAAAGAAAATAAAAACAAAATATACTAATGATATGGAGACTAGTGGCTAGTCTACAATAAAAACATTGGATAGTTCGTAATATTTATAGTTCGATTTTGACCTCAGATGCGTCAAAAGATCGACGAGTCTACTTAGGAGCACGTGAAAGGATATTCAGATTGTAACAGTACAAATACTTACTGTGTGGGCAACCGAAGTGTAACGGAAAATTTTAGCCATTTTGTACCGATTTACCTTTCACGTGCCACTTCATGGACTCGTCGATCTTTTGACGCACCCGAGGTCAAAATCGAGCTATACAGGTTTGATCTTTCGATTGGTGCTATTATGCATGTTTCAACAGATACGAAAATATCAACACCATTAGATTACGGTATTTTGGCATTTTCACAGGTCTATATTAAAAGAATATACTGAAAGGAAATAGAAACTTAAGTCTTGTGTTAAGAAAGTTACAGCGTTTAACCAATAAAAACGTTTTGTTTCTTGCTATAAAATTTCCATAGAGTAGCTTTGCTGCTACAATATTGGTGCGTCAAAAATGAAGAAATTTGCGTTGGGAACTGTCTACGGTCAGTTTTTTTTATGCAATGGTCAAAATCAGAGTGTTCAAGTTTATTCATCAAATCTAAGGATTTGATGTTTGATGCCACAAAGAACCGTAAATCTGTATGATCTGCCTCGGTCCACTGCAATAGAAAGAAAGCTGTCAACAGAATCCTCATGCGTCGAAAAATCACGCCAAAGATTCCAACGGCGTTTTTAAAGTGACGTCATTAACGTAGCCCATATGTTTTCTTTCTTCTTCGTTTTTGCACAATTATTCTTCAATTTGGTTTTAAAAATAGTGATATGGTATCGATTTTTGTACTGCAAGCAGTTTTTCATAAACGTAAACGTTACCTCAGCTGTGCGTTACGTCACGTTGACGTTTTCAATAAAGGTGATGCATGCTTTCCGATGAAAGGAACAGAATTCAAATAATCATTCAATTAATGGGTGTATCGTTTGTTGATCTAAAGAAATACCTGTATGCAAAAATTGGGACCTCATTTTCCGACGCGACGCTCTCAGTAAAAAGATAAACTCCGGAAAAACAGATTTAGAATGTCAATGTCGATAAGACAAATGCCTCTTCTGAGTCACCATAAACATGAACTTTAATCATTTATCATGAAAACCTTTTTCCAGCGTCAGAAAACGTCGAACATGCAATTTCATGTTTGACATTATAAACTGAACTTTATAAACTGATAGATGTGTATTTTCGGATATCCACAATACATTGAAGTGTATGCTAAAATCACAAGAAAATTAAATAAAAGCAAAAAGAAAAAAAATGGTAATCAATTTAGGATATCCTTTAATCGAATTATGGATATCCAAATCAGTTTATTTAAAGATATCCTTAACTGAAATTATTGATATCCTAAATTAGAATTTTGGATATCCTAAATTCGAGATCATTCTTTTATATTTATATATTTTAGGATATCAATAAATAAGCTGATTTAAAGATACCCATAGCTAGAATTTAGCATATCACAAATAATGGATATCCTAAATTCAATTAGATTTTTGGATATTCAAAAATGTGTTTAAGGATATCCTTAAAAGGATTCATACATATAATTATACTCTTAAATCAATTATGGGTATCTTTTATTCATTTATGGATATCCATAATTCATTTATGGATATCCTTTAATAATTAAGGATATCCATAATCATTTAAAGATATCATTAATTCGAATCTGGAACTCCATAGTCGCAGACAACTTGGACTATTTTCGAACGGTGCATCGGGCAGTATTTAACACCCATAATTAATACGGCAATATACCTGGCGTGTTCATGTCCGAGGGTCTAGATGACATCATTTTCAGCAGTTTAGCCGTAGAAACTGAAGCACACCGTTTTGCAAAGTCGTTAGGTCCCATAAAGCAAGCATTGATTGTCCACAATCCCATGTTAACATCTAGATCCACAACCTGAGCTCCAATTATATCAACACCGGAAGTTCTCTCCAGCTTATCTACATCTAAGCTCATAGAGAACGTCATCCATGTCGGATAGAAAAATCCTATGCCTTGACATACTATGGATACAAGACCCAAAAATCCAAGACCACACGGAATGTTCATTCTGGTTTTCGCCATTGCCTTTTTTTCTTGTCTATTAACTTTTACTCACGCATTTCAAAATCGATCATACTTTTTGCGACATTCGGCTTTTTTAAGGCCATGTGGCATTGTATATATTTATTTGCAAGGACTTAACTAAACAAAGGTTTGTATTTCCTATAATGATACCGGTTCAATAGTAGTCATGAAACGGATCATGACACAATCTAAAAAAAAAAAAAAAATCTACACAATTAAAACCCATTTTAATATCAGTTTGCACAGTATAATAGAACTTCTACTACTTCTGTGTTGGTCGGTCTACATTACAATTTCTAAGTCAGGGTGCCACAGCTTGCCGAATTCTCAATGAGATATTGTAAAAAAGGGGGTGGTATATTTAACATAATTCTAAATATCCGCAGTATAAATCAGGGAACATAAAATAGCTTAAAGCGATAGTCGCTGTTCTTAACATCACCATGAACATAAAAGTAAGAATAGTTCAGGACATATTATTTTTCATCAAATGAAAAAAACATGATTTTCGAACAGAAAAGCTGTGGGTGTTTTGGTAGGGGGTAGGGGTAATCAAGACTTAGCGGAAACAAAAAATGAAGCAAATATCTTACATAAAATAGTTCATTTTATGTATTAAGTGTCTGTTTAGTGAGCAGAATTGTTAAAATGTTCATTTGATAGATTATGCGGTTAAAATTTATAATACATTAAGTTTGACCCCAAAAAGTTGCAAAAATGTGGTAAAATGACGGACCAGAGGACCATTGGTCCTGAGAACGCTCACCTGAAGCCTGATCTTGGAGTATTAAGTCATCATGAAATGACCTTGACCTTGAATACTCACACACCTTCACACCTTTATTGACTTCATAAGTTGTCTGCATCTGCAAAGTTTCAGGTCTCATGATCAGGCTGCAATAGTTTCCAAACCAAGTGATTTCTGAGAAAACCATAATTTTAATTTTGATATTTAAATGACCTTGCGTCAAGGTCAAGAAATGACCTTGGCCTTCATTAATAACTTACATTCACTGACTCCATTAGTTGTTTGCATCTAGCAACTTTCAGGTCTCAGGCTGCAACAGTTTCCAAAATATCCATTGTTTTCGCCTTTTCCCATGTAAAAACCTATGTTTCCAAAATTGACCTTGCCGTAAAATAGGTCAAGGTCATCCTGTGTTCATCATTTCAACAAAGTATGATGGGCTGGAGTCCCAAATGCTTCATACCAAGTTTTGCCTAAATCGGCCAGCCGGCTCTGGAGAAGAAGATTTTTTGGTGGATTTTACCATAGTTGGGTATAGTGGCCACCTTGGTCAAGTGACCGGAATTTCGCGATCAAACTTTCGTTCCCCCTAACCATGGATGCTCCACATAAAATTTCACTTTGATTGGCCCAGCAGTTTCAGAGAAGAAGATCTTTGAAAAGTGTGTAGGGACAACAGACTGGCCAAAGTCAAGAGATGACCTTGACCTAAATTTATCACATACCTTCATCTACTCCATTACTTGTTTGCATCTACCACTTTTTAGGTCTCAGGCTGCAACATTTTCCAAAAAATCCATAGTTTTCACTTTTCCCATGTAAAAGCCTATGTTTCCAAAATTGAAATTGCCGTAAAATAGGTCAAGGTCATCCTAGGGTCATCATTTGATCAAACTATGATGTGCTGGCACCCTAAATGCTTCATATCAAGTTTCATGAAAATCGGCCTGCCGGTTCTGGAGAAAAAGATTTTTGAGTGGTTTTTACCATATATGGGCGTGGCGGCCATCTTGGTCATGTGACCTAGATTTTGCGATCAAACTTTTGTCTCCCCTACACATGGATGCTCCACATAAAATTTCACTTTGATTGGCCCAGCAGTTTCAGAGAAGAAGATCTTTGAAAAGTGTGTATGGACAACAGACTGGCCAAAGTCAAGAGATGACGTCGATCCCAGCCAGCATACATATATCGGCCCGTCAGCGGCATTAAGTGGGCATAGCGGCATATCGGCCCCATGACCGCCCGTCAGGGGCCCGAAATAGCAAATTGTCTGACAAAAATACATCTAAGTGCCAGGAATTGACATTAATGCATTTCTACATTAGGTAGAAATGGCAAAGAAAGAAAATTATTTGATCTCTGAAAAAAATTCACGTTCTCTTAGAGCAGTAAGCGGGCTGCTGGCGGTCCGTCAGCGACATCTTGGCATATCGGCCCAACGACGGCCCGCCAGGGGCACGAAATAGGACAATGCCCTACAAAAAGCTGATGCTTGAACGATAAATCCTTGCTTCCTCATATAACTATAACTCAATTATTTAATGAGTGCTGGATCATTGAGTGTTTCACAAACATAACACAAAATGTAACAAACAAAAACACAAGCGGACCCGCTGTCGGCCCGTCAACGGCTACCACTTTATTAAAGGGAAACAACAAAAATCGATAACATCGAATTTTCATTATTTTACACATTGTTCTTAAATAAAGGTGTTTAAATAAATATGTAAATGATAATTCATAACAGAGAGTGATTCTGACTATCAATTATTTAACTTTTCTAAGTGTATTACTTGTTTCGGTCAATCTCATGGCACTTCATCTTCGAAATAAATTTTTATTATATATATACACACATGGAAAAGTACTTAATTCATAAAAACGCCTCTGGTGTGTGTTCATGGTCATGTCTTAATTCATGCCCTAAAACACACAGATTCTTCGTTTTCGAAGATTCCAAATGCAAAACTATGTGATATTTTTTAATATTAATAAACTTCTAATTTCTTAATATTTTGCATGTCGGTACAATGGGGGCAACATCGCGGCAACATAGCGTTTTTCCGACAGCGGGCCGACAATTTTTTACTTTTCACATCCACCGGTGGGCCACTGCAGAATTTAGTTAGCGGGCCGCTATGCAACTATTAGCGGGCCGTCAGCGGTCCCCTATTGCAATGCTGACTGGGAAGCTTGACCTAAATTTATCACATACCTTCATCTACTCCATTACTTGTTTGCATCTACCACTTTTTAGGTCTCAGGCTGCAACAGTTTCCAAAAAATCCATAGTTTTCACTTTTCCCATGTAAAAGCCTATGTTTCCAAAATTGAAATTGCCGTAAAATAGGTCAAGGTCATCCTAGGGTCATCATTTGATCAAACTATGATGGGCTGGCGTCCTAAATGCTTCATATCAAGTTTCATGAAAATCGGCCTGCCGGTTCTGGAGAAGATTTTTGAGTGGTTTTTTTACCATATATGGGCGTGGCAGCCATCTTGGTCATGTGACCTGGATTTTGCGATCACACTTTTGTCTCCCCTACCCATGGATGCTCCACATAAAATTTCACTTTGATTGGCCCAGCAGTTTTAGAGAAGAAGATCTTTGAAAAATGTGTATGGACGACAGACTGGCCAAGGTCAAGAGATGACCTTGACCTACATTAATCACATACCATCATCTACTCCATTAGTTGTTTGCATCTACCACTTTTCAGGCATCAGGCTGCAATAGTTTTCAAAAAATCCATAGTTTTCACTTTTTCCCATGTTAAAGCCTATGTTTCCAAAATTGATCTTGTCGTAAATTAGGTCAAGGTCATCCTAGGGTCATCATTTGATCAAACTATGATGGGCTGGAGTCCCAAATGCTACATACCATGTTTCGTGAAAATCGGCCTGCCGGTTCTGGAGAAGAAGATTTTTGAGTGGTTTTTACCATATATGGGCGTGGCGGCCATCTTGGTCATGTGACCTGGATTTTGCGATCAAACTTTCGTTTCCCTTACCCATGGATGCTCCACATAAAATTTCACTTAGATTGGCCCAGCAGTTTCAGAGAAGAAGATCTTTGAAAAGTGTGAATGGACGACAGACCGGCCAAGGTCAAGAGATGACCTTGACCTAAATTAATCACATACCTTCATCTACTCCATTAGTTGTTTGTATTTACCACTTTTCAGGCCTCAGGCTGCAATAGTTTTCAAAAAATCCATAGTTTTCACTTTTTCCCATGTAAAAGCCTATGTTTCCAAAATTGACCTTGCCGTAAAATAGGTCAAGGTCATCCATTTTATCAAACTATGATGGGCTGAAGTCCCTGATGCTACATACCAAGTTTCGTGCAAATCGACCCACCGGTTCTGGAGAAGAAGATTATTGAAGGGTTTTTACCATATATGGGCGTGGCGGCCATCTTGGTCATGTGACCTGGATTTTGCGATCAAACTTGAAATGCCACTACCCAAGGAGGCTCCACATAAAATTTCAACTTGATCGGCTAAGCGGTTTCAGAGAAGAAGATCTTTGAAATTGTGGACGACGGACGGACGGACGACGGACGACGGACGGACGGACGGACGGACGCCGGAGCATGGGTATACTATAAGCTCACCTGTGAGCCTTCGGCTCAGGTGAGCTAAAATGGAGAATGTTATTTACAATATAACATTTTTACTGACATGGGCATCGTAAACCACAACAATACACACACCTACCTGAAATATTACCACGCAAATCTGAATAAACTACTGTATATGTATGTTATATTCAAAATAATAAAGATTTTAACGCAAAATTTCCTGTTCACAAAAGTGAGGGACAGACTAAGGTATAACATGATTTTCATGAAGTTTTGTTCAAAGATAAGGAAGGGACATCATCCAAAAATAGTTCACGTTATGCCACAACATATCTAATGGCATTATGTTAGAAAAAGAAATGACAATAACCACACAGTTTCAAATGTTCATAACATATTTACCTATACCCCCTACTATTTGTGGACTATTTCAAGAATGGGGGTACCCTAAGATTTTGTTGAGCAATTTCATAAAGTTTTCTAGACAATAAGAAAAGATGACTAAAAAGAGTATAAAAACAATCCTGACAATATTTGTGATCTATGTATTCAATATAAATCCACTGTTATTGGAAATTTAAACAGTTTCTTGGACAAGCACTGTTTAAACCCACTTTTTGTATGTTATGACACACAATTTAGAAAAGGGGTCGCTTACTTCCAAATTTAATTTTTTTATCAGTTTGGTATAAAACAATTTTTTTTCCATTAGATCTTGTATGTCATCTTTTCAAGATTAAAATAACAGTGTATTATGATATCTAAGTGCTTTATTTAACACTTCAGTGTCCTTTTGAATAATGTCTTCGAACTTTCTTAACACCCAGTAAGATAAGAAATAATGTCATACCTCTGTCTTTTATTTTTTCTAAACAGTCTTCCAAAAATATTATTGAAAGTGAAAGTAAGTCTCGTTAGGGGATGTTTTTGCCTACGTTGTATAATTCTATATTCAGCGTATTCCCGCTCTTTGAACATGAAATGACTCATTATAACGTCCCAATACAATGCTTGTCAATGTTTGCGAGCTGGTGTGATCTGGTTTAACGCGACATACAAAAATGTTTGCTTGTTTGAATTGAGGACTAACGTCCCGATCAACAATTTTTCAGACATGTCAGGACAAAGATAACGACCGTTAATTTGGGGAGTTAATATCTTACTCAAAGACACAACGCGGTGTTCCGACTGGCCTCTTTAATTCGGAGTCCGATGCTACCACCAGGCTACCGCGCTTCCCTTATAACGGTCTTGCAGAAGACTGATTTCTGTGTGATTTTGAGCCGCATCATGAGACAAGTCGGCCAACAATTAATGATTTAAATTACAAAAAGAAGTACATCTTTTTTACAGGTATTGTAGGTACACACAGATTCTGCAGCTCCCGGGACATGGGCTACCGATGTCAAGACATGAGGTTCCCCGACCACAGCCGAAAGTACAGGGGGTGTGTCTACACGTGTAATACAGATGGTTGTTATGGTGCCTGACTGCCAGCCTGTAACGAAATATCTGTGAATTAACTCCGAGCGGTCACTACTTGTGTACTACTTAATTTGGCTCGGGCAGCTATTTCTCCAGGGCTGCCAAAGCCTTATACAACAATCAAGAAATATATGACAATTGATATGAAAGTTAGATATATTAATTTTCCTTTGGGCTACTTTGCCTTATGATTATTACCAATGATTTGAAAATGATTAGTTTTGTCCAAAGAATCAAGAGGAATTAGCATTACATGTAAGCACGTGCAATTTATAATGACAACTATGTTCCAGCTCCCTTTCTCAGCGCCCTTGACTTTTACCTATTTCTACCACAGAGACCTAGCGCTGCCTCTGGACAACACAGTCAGCTACCCGAGCTCTAGTAACAACTTGATGTATTTCCCTCTCGGTAAAGCGAGGCTTCACAAAGAACATGGGATTACAATCTGTTGTTATTCTGGCCCAAAGTACCTGAACTGATAAGTCCGTCTTCCAGCTCTCAAACCTAGAGCTGCAGATCGAGTAACACAGCAACCAACCCGGAAAAGTAGAAAACTATCTTGCCCTCTCCGTACAGCTAGGCTACACTCAGAGAACCCGGGAAGATAGTTTGTTACTATATCGGCCCAAAGTCCGTTACTAAGGTAAACCTCCAATGTTACCTCTTCGTGGCTCAATCACCAACTAAACCGTATTGCTCTCGCCTTTTATACCCGTTCCGGCACGTGCACTTTTGGATTGTTCCATTACAACGGACTAGTCTATTCAAAATTACTATGTGGGTAAATCGGGTTGAAAACGTTTCCTATTCAATCACCGTGTATGACAAATTCAATGAGAGAAAATGATTTATGTTGAACAACTTTACTCGACGAATATCAAACTACGAGCTTTTGAAGATACCGGGCTTTAGCAGAAACTATGGTTTTAATACAGATATTCGTCACACAATCATACTATCACTGACAGCTACTTTACTTGCTGGTTTACATAGACTAGTTTTGTGAAAGTGTATAACATTGTAAAGTTGTAAAATAACATAAATTTAGAACATATTTTTAAAGACTTCAAGCAGTTAAACTGCACTCTTTTGAAGGGGAAAAACAGAAATTTTAAAGCTGTACAATTGCACATGGTTTTGTTGCTTCATATCTGTTTGCAATAAACTTTCTCATGTTTGTTGCTGGAACTGAATCATAAAACATGTATTCACCAGTACAGATTCTATTTACGTGATTGTATAATTTTGATTAATTAAGTACTTCTGCGTTGTGTTTCCATAAAATACAATAAGTCTTTTTAAATTTTCAGTGTTTTTAATTTGACAACCCAAAAATGAAAGTAATGTTTCGAATCCAAAATCTAAACCCAAACATCAAGAGCGCGGTCAGTCCTGCAGTATTCATATGATCTGATCACATGTATCACTTGTGACTGCACGTTTCCATTCCAAAATTAATTGCGCAATATAAACTAACTGTCATTTTTGATAAGTGCATAAAAACACATTCCTTCTAGAAGTTTCTGTCTACGTGCGAACATGCATCATGATATACTAGAACTGCTGACTACCAAACACGTGGTCTTGTAACCCCAAACAAGTACCCGAGTTTGATAGACATGCTATGAAAACACTCATCAGATATGACAGATTCTGCAACAATATGTATTAAGTATTTAAACAATTATGCAGTTAACAAAAAACATAAACACGTTGATATTTAAAATTATTTAACATTCCATTTTTGATTTGAATTGGTTCCAAATAAACAATAACAATCATCTGATGCTTAGTTAGAGTACATTTCTGCATTTTACAATACTTTATAGCTACTAGATTTTACTGTCATGAAATGAACTATTACTGTCTCTTCCTAACTGCAAGTTTTAAACTGTAAAGTACATTTATGAACCCTAAACAATATTTCAATAGTATAAGTTTTACATACATTAAACATTAGTTAAGTCATACTGAGCAGTTACAAATGATACTATGTTATACACCTCCATATCCAAGAAATTTATTTACTTTTAAATAAATTTCAATTAAATACTACGAACTGACCTTCCACTATGTTCGCATGAACATATCAACAAACATATATATACATATATCAATAATAGTCAACATTAACAAGTTCAATTACTAGGATTACTACTTCATTAATAATTCTGACTAGGATTAGACATGATCAGGATTTACATGACTATAAGTTTTTAACATACTCTATTGATAAAAGTGATCAGAACCAAAATTACATAGTCAAATCATGCTTTAAGTTAAAGTAATTTCCAGAATAGACCAGAATCGTAACATAACTTCACTAAATATTAACACACTTTAAAATCATTGTTTCACAGGTGTTTAAAAATAGTTTATTGAAAGCTCGATTGTCGTTGGACCGGTGTATGTTCGATTGTCGTCGTACCATAGTTCATGAGGCGTTTGTCCGTTTGTTGGGATGTTTGTATTGCCATCAAAGGTAGTCAAAAGATAGTTGGAGTCTGATCAACTGGTTTCTGATAAGAGTCTTTATTCATGACCAAATAAATTGGTCGTGGTTGTTGTTGGTAATGTAATGCGTAATAACGTTGCATTACTGCAATATCGTCAATCTGGAACAAATGTTAATGTTAGGTATTATTGTCTTCACCTAAGCATAGCCTTCAGGGCTATACTAAGGGCTCAATACAATCTTCACCTGAGCATGACCTTCAGGGTCATACCCAGGACTTTCATTAATCGTCGGCACTCGTCGGCAATCGTCGATTATCTTCGTCTATGTATGTATGACCTTTAGGGTCATACATAGCACCAATTAATACATATCAATACATACAGTATTTTACAAGTGGGTTGTCATAACAGAAGTTCAAAGTTGAATAGTTCTATTTACATGTGCACAATTCTATAATTAACCAATACACATTCATTGGTACACCACGTGTCATTTTTGTGTACTAACGAAGTACAAGAAAGTCGAAAAGAAGAGCTTTCTCATGGCATTATTTAGCCCATGCTAATGTAGCATCTGTCCGCTTGAAGGATATTAGTTGTCCTTCCAACTCGTCACTAACGTTTCGTTCTTTAAGAATAGCGGACATTTCAACATCTTCACCATTGGAAGGTAAGTGTTTGTCATTTACCCTCTCAAAGTCATGATTACTAGTCAAGTGTTTACCAATCATAAGGTTCAAACGATAACACTTATACTTGTGCAATATGAACCAGATTATTATAACTGTACATAACACAGATGCAATCAGGATGACAATAACAAGAGTCCAGTTTGTACTACTTTCCTCACTGTTGATATCCACCGATTTATAAATTCCAGTTTCGCGTAGAAAATTTCGCATTGGAATCTCTTTCAAATCAAGCAGATGTGATCGCAAACTTAATGATTGGAGTTTTACAAAATCTGTTTTTGAATCATTCCAAATAGAGAAGTTTGAAATATTACGCAGTTTCAAAAGTCCTTGCGAAGGATCTGACCTTTCAAAGAAGCTATGCTTACCAAAATATTCAGGTAACTGTAAATATTTATTTGAAGCCTTGCACGTTTTGTTTAGTTTTATAATGCCATATGGTGGGATTACTTTAATGTCACTAGTCTTAGGTGTATTTGTCTGACAATTAATTGTAAACATCAAAGGTACATTAGTGACGACAATCCAATACCATAGGACAAATATTTAGTTGTCGGCAGTTCGGAGAACTCAGAAATTTATTATCGGTTAAGATTCGTTTTCTAACCAATGTTTGATATATTTGGCCCCATTTAGATATACTAGTCTGTTTATCGACTACCCTGTAGAAAGTTGCAAAATTTCAGTAATTCGTTTGGCTCCATGTTGCCAAATCGATAGGGTCACTGACGAGACTTCAATAGTCGAAACCGCGGTATGGCCCACCTCCTTCTCATCAATGTGTTCACTGCTCTTAAAAGACCTCAATTTTTATTATTATTATTTCTGATTCAAAACAACAATTTGTTTACAGAAAGTTTTAATGTCATTCGCATTTTGTTTAAACAATGACCAGAATTTGTTTATATTTGACAGACAAAATGCTGTCTCTGGATCACAGAATTGGAAATGGTAACTCCTGCACATTTGAAATGTACTTTCTGACAGAAGTGAGAATGTTTCTTTATCTTTCGATACCATTAACATTTCAGTTTCAAGGCTATATTTTAACAATATATCAGTCTGGTTAGGAACTACATGATGAATAGGTAACGGTAAATTATGTATTTTGTACACTTCGTATTCTCGTCTTGTGTTAATTAGCGGGACTTTAAGTATGATCCTAATTTCATTATCTTCAAGATAAGTTACACATGTCAGAGTTTTATAAAAGTACCTAATATCTATTCTTGGTTCCCGAGGTAACTCATAGTGATTTGGGAGTTTCGATTCTATTTCAATCAATAGTTCCTTAAGATCTTTTGGAGAGATAGTATTTGTTGATAAATGCTGCATTGACAACATATTTAGTTCAGATTTAAGGCTATCAATATACATTATATCATCTTGAGTGGTTTGTTTTATTTCATCCAAAATCATTTGGAATTGTAAGTATGAGTAAACAAATTGTTCAAGCCTTAAAAATTGAGCAGAAAATGCTTGCTGAAAATTAAAAATCTTTCTGTCTAACTTTTGTACAACTATAATCAAGTCCATAATTGATCTTCTGATTTCTGTAACCTGCATTCTAGTTAAATTCAACACTGATAAACTTACATCTAAATCATGTATAATCTGTTTTTGATTTGTAGCTAGTGCTTTTATGTTTCTATTTATATTATAAAGATCTTTTTTCTGACAAACTGCCGGATAATGTACTCATTAATTCACCTATTATTGGAATTAATGACCTTTGACCTCTGTCACCATACATAGACAACGACTGGTATTCTGCAAAATTATCATATATAGAATTTCAGTCATAAAATCTACTTCAATGTGCAGGCTTTTGAATGTTTCAACACAGTCGGTCATAATTGAATGCGCATAATAGTTCGTTATGGTTTTTACATTTTCATCTGTATGTACCAGATCAGACTTGATCTGATTAATCAATTTCTCAAACGGTCTGAGATCATGGACAAATGTTACTGACCATTTTGCATCATTAATGAAGACTTCATTAGTCTTTTGGAATACTACATTTTCAGATGTAAATATCCCATACACATGACTAACAATCAATGACCCTAAGATAAATGTTAACATGACATTTATCTGAAACATAAAAAATAAAACATTTAATCATTTAAATGCTAGCATTGCAATTAACTTGGCAATTTATGAGGTATACTTACATACAATTTGCCTCATATATATAATTGCTGAGGTCATTTTACAACATATTAGAAATTAACCTCACTAACTGTTTTACGTCTCCTTTCTTTTGAGACCGAGGCTCCTGATGCCTCTCCTCCTCCACTGACTTCACTTATCTCATCCGAGAAGAGCTAGTTTGCAAGTGAATTTCACTTACATCCAAATCTCCTTCAGAATTATTTTGACCAACAAAAGGTAAGGAACAGGAATTCTCAGAGGATAACTCGTCATTATATTCCCTGTCCTTCTCTTCTGTTTCTTGGTTTTGCCTTAATTCTCTACGCCTTAATCTTTTCTTAATTCCATTAATGGAATATCTTCATCATCTGAAGATGTTTCTCTTTCATGCCTGTATCGCTTAGCTAATTTGGCTAAAGGTATGTTTTCATCTGACACAGAATCGGCATCCGATTCTGACTCAGAAGGTAGGGGTGGTATTGCATAAGCTGCGTCCCTTAAACGTCTACCTTCATCATCTTTAGTTATCTGCCATTCATCTACATGTGCTAATCTTATATCTCCTGCATATACCCTGCTTACTGAACCGTCTAATTGGTTTTTAATTCTGTAAGAAACAGGACCTGTCTTTTCAATAATTCTGTAGTATGGTCTCCATTTATTTTCAAATTTATTTTTTCTATGATAATTATTATAGATTACAGGATCCCCTACTTCATAGTTTACTTCTTTGGTTCCCTTATTTGCATACTTAGCCTGTCTCTTTTTAGCTGTCTTAAGATGATTTCTTACAGATACAAAAGCTTTATGCTGTTCTTGCAAAGCAAACTGATGATAGTATTCACCCATGTACTTCCTCCTAGGTTTCAAAATATTATCAACTGGTAGGACAACATCTCTGTTATATAAAAGGAAGAATGGTGAATATTTTGAAGACTCATTAACATTGAACCTAATTGCAGCCAAAGCATGATTAAGATTCAAATCCCAAGTCTGAGGATCATCAGCTACTTTCTTTGCCAAAACATCATGTAAGGTTCTATGGAATCCTTCAACCTTAGCATTGCTTTGTGGATGGTATACACTTGTCTTAACATGATCAATATTCAGTCTTGCCAAAGTTTCCTTAACTATCTGATTGGCATTTTCTGTACCATTGTCTGTCACTAACTGTAAACAAGAGCCGAAACGTGGGAAAATCTTATCGATTATCAAATCAGCTACAGTTTCACCAGTCTTATCAGGTACCGCAAAAGCTTCAGGCCAACCACTATACCAATCTACAAAAGCTATTATATACTTGTTGCCTGGCAAAGTTGTGGGATAAGGACCTGAAAGATCAAGACTTAGCTTGGCCATAGGATATGGTGGAATATCAGTTTCCTGCAAAGACTGTCTGATTTTCTGCAGAGACCTAGTTTGACAAGTAGTACATTCATTCACATACTTGTATATTTCTTTAAATATATTTGGCCAATAGTGCTTTTGACGAATCGAATCAAACGTTTTTTGTACACCCATATGCCCATTTTGATCATGATATTGTTTAACCACATAGACCCTATGATGCTTAAGAATGAATAATCGCATACAAGGATCATCATTTGCATTTGAGAGATAATAGACTAAATCATCCACCAACAGATTGTGTTTCTGTACATCTTTATTTTCTTTACCACTTAGAATCATTGACCTAATTTTTGTAATGTCATCATCCCTAGTTTGTTCGATTTTCATGACGAAGCCATTTTTTTCTGAAATCTGAGCAATCACATTTTTCTAACGAATCATTCATTGGCAGTTCACAACTAGGAAATGTATTTGGGTCAAACTGATTGGAATCTTAAACATTTACCTCGTACAAATTATCATTTACATCAAGCACCGTCTGATCATCAATTTCTTCATTGATTGGTATACCTGAAATTTTGTAAACATTATCTGGATGTCTTGAGAGCAAGTCGGCACAAGAATTAGTTGTTCTAGCAATGTATTCAATTGAACAGTTATAACCCGACATACTCAAAGCCCAAAGTTGAATCTTTTTATTTTGCATAGGACTTTCTAGCAAGTATTTCAACGGTTTGTGATCTGTTTTAATAATAAACTGAGCATTATGCAAGTAATAATCCAGCTTCTGGAGACTAAAGTGAATAGCAAAGGCCTCTTTTTCTACTACCGACCATTCACACTGTGACCTTCTTAATTTATGAGACAAATAATACAGTGGTTTTTCATCTCCGTCACATTCCTGTGTAAGGCATGCACCTATACATGTGTCACTAGCGTCTGTGTACAACACATATGGTTTATTAGAGTCTGGATAAACCAAAAGTGGAACTGCTGTAAGACTGTCTTTCAGATATTCAAATGCTCTTTGATTATTTCTGACCATTTAAAGTGAACATACTTTCTTGTCAAAGCTATAATTGGCTCAGCTATCTGACTAAAGTTTGGAATAAACCTTTTGTAATATGAGCACATACCAATAAATGATCGCACTTCCTTAACACAAGCGGGTACTGGTAAAGATCTAATTGCTTCTATTTTCTTTTGATCTGGCTTAATGCCTTCTTCACTGATAACAAAGCCGAGATAGTTTGTTTCCGACTTGTGAAAACTACATTTCTTAAGTCTCAACTTCAAATTATATTGTCTCAACTTGTCAAAGATGATACAAATGTGTTTTAAGTGTTCTTCCAAAGTGGGACTAAAGATCATAATATCATCAAGATAGGCTCTTGAAAAAATTATTACAACCTTGTAAAACAACAGACAGCAATTCTTGAAACACAGCTGGGGCGTTGGAAATGCCAAAGGGCATTACATTGAACTCAAATAAACCCTTGTGACAGGCAAAAGCTGTCTTCTCTTTATCTTTTTCATCCATGGCAACTTGCCAATAACCACTTTTTAAATCCAACAAAGTGAGATATTTTGCCTTGCCGAGTAAAGCTAGAATATCGTCAATGAAAGGTAGTGGATAAGAGTTTTTCTTTGTAATTTTGTTCAATCTCCTAAAATCTACACAAGACCGTTTGCTACCATCTTTCTTGTCAACAATGACAACAGGAAAAGACCAAGGTGACCTAGATCTACGAATTACATTGGCATTCAACATCTCATTAATTGCTTTGTCAATAACTTCCCTATTTTTAATTGGTGTTCTATAAGGTCTCATTTTAATTGGCTCATTTTCTCCTACATCAACATGCATTTTAACTGTTTCAGTGTGACCTAATTCTGAATCTTTATTTGCAAATAAATCTTGATTTTGCGAAATAATTTTCTCAAGCTGTGGTCTATATTGCCGTGAGACATCCAAGTCATTTAAATTTAATTTACTTTCACATTGATTGTTTTGAATTACTGAGTTTACAGTTGACACATTATTTTGAATTTCTGTAATTTTTGCTAGTAAACCATGTCTGTATATTTTAATAAAGTTGTTTGTATTGTTAACAATTAGCAAAGGCAATGATCTATCTTTTGCCAAAGTTGATACAGTATTTATAACTTGCAAACCTGGTTGATTCACAATAAAACCATTATCAATTTGTGAAATTTCATATGCATGTCCTACAGGTAAGTCTGGATTTTCTCATACTTTACCATGACATATTATTGCAGACTGTGGTTTAATTAAACATGTTTTTTTTTTTTGCATTCTAACAGTTGATGCAATGTGAATATCTTCTTCTATTTTTACATAGTGTTTTCCATTAATTCTAAGGCATTTCAAATCAACATAAATCCTAACATTGTGTTCTTTCAGCCAGTCCAAACCAAGTATCATATTTCTATTTAAATCTCTAATCACATAGAAATCTTTGGACATTTCGGTACCACCGATACAAAGTACATTGACACAACCGTCGCATTTTAATTCCGTGCCATTAGCTGATTGCAAACAGACATTCTTGTTTCGCAATTTCGGTCTATCTTTCAGCTGATCAATAATACGCCGATGCATCAATGAGCATTCCGCTCCAGTATCCACAAGAGTTCTAATTCTTTGCTTGCCTTTTATCTTTACTAAACAAGAGTTTGGACTACCTGAAACACTGATCTTAAAAGTTTCCTGAGGTAAATTATCTTTTATGTTGCAATTTAAACTCTTTGTATTGACCTCTCTATACAAAGAGTGTCCTAGTTTTCCTGATTATTTGGATTGCTATCACTAACCCTCCATTGTCCGTGACCCATTGGTGGTCTCGGTGTGTGTTTATCTCTACAATCCCTGCTAAAATGACCTATTTTGCCACAGGTCCAACATCGGATAGGCGGTCTATTTGATTGTATATTGTTAACTTTTTTTGAACCTGTTAAACTTATAGTGTTGACCTCTTGAATGGTCAACTTCCATTGGTGTAGCCGCACTTGTACCTTCATGTGACATTTGCACCCTGGCCCTGAGATTTCGTTCATTTGTTGCAGTTGCCACTGCCCCTTGTAGAGTGTTTGGTTGTTCCCTCAGAATTTTCACCTTCAGTTGATCATTGATCAACCCATCCGCAACAATGTCAATTAACTGTCTCTCGACAGCGTCATCCCCCTGATTTGCATACGCTTCTTCCGCTAGTGACAAAATTCTTTCAGAAAAATTCTGAATTGTTTCACCCTGCTTTTGTCGTACGCGTCTAAGTAACGACAATGCCATTTGGGCATCCGTTACGTCTGAGAACCTGACTGCCAATTGTTCCTTAAGTTGTTCCCAGGTATTATTAGGATTTGCTGCCATATATCTTTGTATGAACCCACTTACAGCACCCCCTGAGGATTGGTAAGCTATTAGCTTCTTACGGGCTTCTGGTAAGTGCACCAGTATAGCGTACTTCTCAATAGATTTTATCCATTCCTTATAATTTTTAGGATTACCATCAAATTTCAAAACAATATTTGAAATACCCTGCGCAGTTAAAGCCTGAGAAAAATTTGTTAATTCTTGCGTTAAATTCGCAAATACCTGTACTGCTGGGTCGACAGGTATTTGACCCTGCTGTCCCTGACCATCTGCCATCTTTGACTTTAATTTAATTTGATTATTAATCTAATAAATATTACTAAAACTTAAAAGATTGGTAAACGACAGACCAACAATCTAACAATGAGAAAAGTTAAATAAAACATCACCTACCTGGTTTCTTTTCTGTTCAATTTCTTTTTTATTTCCTATTGTTCAGCCTGCGAACGGCACCACTAAATACAAGCTGTGATATAGCTGTATTTACGTGATTGTATAATTTTGATTAATTAAGTACTTCTGCGTTGTGTTTCTATAAAATAAGATAAGTCTTTTTAGTGTTTTTAATTTGACAACCCAAAAATGAAAGTAATGTTTCGAATCCAAAATCTAAACCCAAACATCAAGAGCGCGGTCAGTCCTGCAGTATTTATATGATCTGATCACATGTATCACTTGTGACTGCACGCTTCCATTCCAAAATTAATTGCGCAATATAAACTAACTGTCATTTTTGATAAGTACATAAAAACATATTCCTTCTAGAAGTTTCTGTCTACGTGCGAACATACATCATGACATTCTAGAACTGCTGACTACCAAACACGTGGTCTTGTAACCCCAAACAAGTGCCCGACTTTGATAGACATGCTATGAAAACACTCATCAGATATGACAGATTCTGCAACAATATTTTTAAGTATTTAAACAATTATGTAGTTAACAAAAACATAAACACGTTGATATTTAAAATTATTTAACATTCCATTTTTGATTTGAATTGGTTCCAAATAAACAATAACAATCATATGATGCTTAGCTAGAGTACATTTCTGCATTTTACAATACTTTATAGCTACTAGATTTTACTGTCATGAAATGAACTATTACTGTCTCTTCCTAACTGCAAGTTTTAAACTGTAAAGTACATTTATGAACCCTAAACAATATTTCAATAGTATAAGTTTTACATACATTAAACATGAGTTAAGTCATACTGAGCAGTCACAAATGGTACTATGTTATATTTCTTCTTAATAAAATATATTGTTGTTTTAGCAAATCTATCATTGATTAAGTGATTGGGTATTGTAAATTTTGAAAGCAAAACAACTAGAAGCTTGTTTACAGGGTAAAGTTGAAGTTTTGTCTATCATGATCTTGAGGGCTTTGGGTAATTGATAACTTTTGTTTCTGAAACATTCCACTTCATGAAAATTATGATACATCATGTTAATTCATGCAGCTTTTCGCATTTCTTGTTTCATATTAAGTATAAGATAGCATTTGCAAAAATATTTTCCCCCTCCACCCAGTATTCAGATATTTGCATGTATATGCGTGAGTACCAACTTTAAAGCTGAAGATAAAATTGTAGGGCAGCGTGCTTGCCTAATGGTATATCGTTTTATGTAGAGGTCTGAGATTCAAACCTCACTGGAGTTGTATTATGTCCTTGAGCAAAACACTAACTCCCAAAAACAACTGGTTAATACATGTATCTAGCAACCTGTGGCTCTGTCCTGACATGACTGAAAAATTGTTGATTTTGACATAAAACCACAAAACAAACAAATAAATAATATTTAAAACATTTGACATAAGCCAGAGAAAATGTTGACTAGTTTTACAGTGCTTCCTGTTAATGAAAATAATCATGAATAATACACATATATTAAGGTGTATATGGATGCATATTTCTTTACATTGTATCTACTCATTCTGTAAATATTTTTTTCGCCATACATTGTATCTAAGTTTGTAAATAAACTTGTATAATATTAGTGACATTGTAAATGATCCAGACCTTGTTGAAATAGGCAAAGCACATATGAGCCACCGCATCAGAAAACCAAAAATATTTATATGCAAAAACAGGCTCAGATCAGCTGTGCAGTGCCTTTGTTTTCGCTACAGGGATACCATTCCTTTGCTACTTATATCCAAAGTTTCAAACTTCTAGCATTTTTCTGTGACAGTACAGACCAGTCTGTGTCGGACTTAATCGGAAACCCAAATTGTTGGTCTTCTCAGGAGATGGCTCATATAAGAGTACCTGAACTTCTCTAGTCTTTTTGATGAGATTTTAAACTGACATCTTGTCTCCATACGACATTAGCTATTTGATGGTGTGTTAAACATAAAACATAAACCTGGCTGAGAGGCATAAAAATGCCATTTGAATTAGATCTTCATGTTGGGACTTAAAAATGAGGCTTTGTCTAGAAATAAATATGATGGGGGTTTGTTCTGAAGGTATGTATACATATCATGTACAGTTAGATTTTTATACACTCATAATGTCATTTCGATCTTTAGATTAATAATCACTTATCTTTAATATTGATTCGTCATGCTTATTAAAAGCAGGTTAGATATTGAAAACAAATGGTAGGCACATTGTGTTTAGAGCAATTACATGGCAAAGTCAGTGTCAGTGTTGATATGACATGATTAGCAAGAACTATTTTGGCCATGTTGCTTTTCAGTGTTGACAATACAGGAAGAGCAGACTTTATCTGTACTTGCCAAATGGGTTCTCCAGAGTCTTCAGTTGGAATGTATGTACAGGTTGATTGGTTAACCAATGGTTCTGCCTAAATGTTGAAGACTTTAGATTAGAAAATAGCTACTTTCATTATCATATTCAAATTCATAATTATACTTTCTGGGCTATTGATTTCTTACATTCCATATTTTTTTTTTGTAAAATTTTAAGGGAATTAGTTTGAAATTTTAAATGAAAATGAGAGAACAGTCAACTTCTGTTAATTGTACATAGTTTTATTGCTATAATCATAGTACATGTATTTTGTATCATTCTCTACTTTCCAATAATAAATTTACAAACGAGAGGTTTTGTTGACTTTTCCAAGTCCTGAAAACATATTTTTGTCCAGTGACAGAGCAACTCACAAAATACTTGGGAAAGTGTATTTCTACACTGCCGCGATGAGCCTTTTAGCAAGACATTTAATATCTTTGCTTGTTCGGGAGTATTAACCAGGAAACAGTGGACTGATGGGAAATAATAGAAGAAAATATAGGCAATCAGCTTCAAGAAAAATTAGGAATTATTTCTTTTGTCTAAGTATAATACATTATGTTTGTGATGGCGATTATATTAATAAAATAAGCTGAATAACCGTTTTAACAAGTTACCATTCATCATAATCCTTTAATTTGTAGTGCCATGGTGGTCAAGACCTGGTTAAATGTAAAAAGGCACTTCCCTGTCAAATCTCAGGAGGCTGACTGCTATACAATATGCTTGTTAGTTCCATCCATTCTGATACTTTGTTCTAGGCACATACACGAAAACTTGTTATTGCTATCTGATTTAAATATGAATTGTAAACATATATGATAGGCTTGCACTGGCGTTTGGCGTCTGTCCGCAATTGCAATGATCAGTGCTACATGATCAGATAGCCGTCATGCCTATAAGTGGAAACATCTTAAAAATCTACCACAAAACAAAATCATGTGATCTTGAAATTTGGCATGTACATGTACAACGTTTATAATAAGCAACTCTAAGGCTCATCAAAGATTACAGAAAAAATGGTCTTAGGATAACCTGGACATATTTTATTGTAACGTAGTTCGTTGCCTGTTAACCATTATTTTGTTTCCATAATCTGATAATGGGAAAACTTGAAATGACTCATTTCTGTTTGTGTTAGGGAGCGCAGTGGCGTAGTGGTAGAGCGTCGTTTCCGAATTGAAAGGTCCTGGGTTCGATCCCCACAGGCGTCACCGTGTTGTGTTCTTGAGCAAGACACATAATTAAACTCCCTACAGTACTGGTTAAATAAAAATCAAAACTAAGATCCTTTAAGAACAGTGAACACAAATGGGCCATACCACGGTTTCGACTATTAACGTCTCGTCTGTGAACCTTTAGATGTCGCAACAGATGCCATGTCGCAGAAAAAGCTCTACAGAGCTTATGTTGTCTATTTAAAAACGCGACGTTCAACAAAGCTTCTTTATCTTGAACATTGAGCCAAAGAAAATTACTGAAATTTTGCAACTTTCACCATGTTAGTCAACAGAAAGAATTGTTTTTTTTTTTTTTCAAATGAGACCAAATATATTAAATATTGGTAATAAAAATGAATCTTAACCAATAACAAATTTCTGATTTCGTAGAATATCCTCGCTGATCTCAAATGACCAAAAAGAAAATATGACCTGGACTATTGATGATGTACGTGGAAACTTTTTACGACCGCCACACGGCACAACACCAGCTGCAGTAATAGCAAATAAAAATTAACACTAAGATCCCTTACACCCAGGAAGAGTTGGCTCCGTCCCAAAATGTCTGAAAAAATGGTGACTGGGACGTTAAGCCTCGATACTAACAAACATTTCTGTACGCATTTATTGCTCTTGTTCCCTTAATGCAGTTCTGTTAATTATGTATTTTCTTATTCTGCTTCCAGTGTTGTCCATACTCCTTATGGCATGAAAATCAATTTTACGAGGGGTGATCGGAAAGTACGTATAAAAATGCTGTAAAATAAGTTTGCGTCAACCGATTGATATGAAATTTAGTACGAATAAACATTGATCCTTTTGTAATTGAATGCCACTGTTATTTTAAAACAATAACGTCAGACGTTCATGCACGAGACAGCGTAATGACGTCACTTCACGTGACCCGGCGCACCTGTACCCCTGGGTTGACTTTGTCAGTGTATTTTTGGGTTTGGGAAAGTTGGTCGGTTATGTTTTTCATGAAAAATAATTTTCTAACATTGGTTGACCACTTTTCGAAAACATACGGCATTCTGACGCTTTATCTACTAATAAGGTAAAATTAAATTCAACAGGTTAGCGTAAAATATGCTAGAACTTCCATCTCATTTTGTAAAGTTAAATTCAATACCTTGTTTTCTGGTCGAAGTTTAACGAAATGATAAAAAGACTGGCATAAACTATAAGTAGTAGAGACCATGTCAAGAATAAAAATGTTTCGACATTGCTGTAAATCCCTATATACTTTTAAAAAATGACTTCGCGAAAATGCAACATTGTCGAAAATCTTAACAGTTTAATTTGTCTATTTGACAGAGTCGGTATTTGCAAGACTCTAGAGACAAATGCATTCGATAAAAATCCTCGTAATTTTACAAACATAAGCCGTGCACGTTGTAGTTTATAAGTATTAAATAAAATCTGGGCATACGCAATAAAAACGGGTGTTACGATACTTTGAACTAAGAAGTATTTTGAAAGAATAAAGCTTCGACGTTACGCTGCGCCGCATAACGTTAGGAGGTGTTTCCATATCAACAGCTGCAACGCACGTGTGCGTATTATGCATGCGTTGTTGCAATGGAATAACTGCATATATATTGCTGCATACTGTGATGAAATTTTATCTCGAAATGATAAAAACTTAAGAAATGAGAACATTTTTATACGTACTTTCCGATCACCCCTCGTACAACTTACAGTAATGAAACCACCTTTTATGCATGCACACGGAGAGATGTTTTAGTATCAAAAAGCGAAAACGACCATGCATCAACACAAAATATCACTTTGATACAGCCGTTATTCTCTTTATTCTCTTTTTAATCCTCTGCTAACTTAAAGAAGAATTGTTACCTTACTTAAGCGCTGGGGTAGGTCATTACCATGCAATAGTACTTAGACATCTGGACGACAGTGTTGGACATAACTTCCCTTTTGTAAGTTTAATTATAACATTCTCAAAATACAAAGGCTTGTGTGACGTTTACACGTACAATAGCTCAGGCCTATGTAAAAAAAAACAAAAAACGACGAACACGTACAAAAGGTACGATGGATGGCTTGGACGCAGTAAATGAAAGCTCAAAACATGTTGGTGCTGTGAAATATGAAGGGAAAACCAAATACCAAGCAGTCGTGAAATCTGCTTTTCTAGCCGCGTGTTGGATTTGTCTGGTAAGATTTTGCGGTTTACTAAATATTTGGTAGTAGGCCAATTATTAACATATCTGAGTGAGATTCAAAATAATTCAGACCTAGACAATCAAGGTTTGGACCAGCTGCATTTCGTATGCACAAATAGAAAAAGGTGCAAGTAGGCAAAGATCAGGAAAAGGCGCAATCAGAAAAAAGATTCCCACTCCAAAAACCGAGGTGGGAAAAAACTAAATTAAAAATCAGGTAATTATACCATGAAAACATATCGTAAGCCGAATAAACAGCTATTTTCACAATAGGTGGCTACTCAGTTACCTAAACTTAGCTAAAAATATGAAAACATACGTAAGGCGCCAACAGCACAAATATTTTAAACACCAAGACAAAACAAAACCACAACTGTGACAGAAGTATCGTGTTAGAACGATCAGTAACACAAAATTACTGGCGGGCTTAATGAAGGCCAAGACAAACTTCCTACGATGTATTGGTTACCTAAGCTTCACAAAAGACCATACAAAGCTAGATTTATTGCAAATTCTAGCTCTTGTACTACCACTGAACTTTCTAAATTATTAACTTCCTGTCTTACTGCTATCAAATCTCATGTTATAAGATACTGTGAGACAGTGATGAAACTTAAAAAAAAAAATAAAAAATTCTGGTGAGGTGCTCAGTAAATTGAAGTGTAGAGGGTTCCGTGCGACAAGCTTGTCCACGTATGATTTTTTCTACTCTGTATACAACATTACCACATAATCTAATCAAAGAAAAACTTCTGGATTTGATAGAGTGGACCTTCAAAAGGGCATTAAAAAACTATGGTTAACTTTATTTGGCATGTAATGACAGAAAGGCTTTTTTCACTTCCTCTGACCAAAGTCGGTATACACTTTGGTCATGTCAGAATGTGTGCGACGCCTTGTCCTATCTCCTTGATAATATTTATATTAGATTTGGGAGCAAGTTATACAGACAAATTGTTGGAATTCCGATGGGTACAAATTGTGCACCTCTCGTAGCTGATTTATTTTTATACTGCTACGAAAGAGATTTCATGGATTCTCTTAACCATGACAATCAAGCTGATGTTATCGAGGCTTTTAATTCCATATCTAGGTACCTCGATGACCTTTTGAACATTGACAACCCTTATTTTGAAGGTATGGTCAATCAAATTTATCCACCTGAACTTCAGCTGAACAAAGCCAATATCTCAGATACCGAAGCCCCCTTTTTAGATCTACATCTTTCTGTTGCAAACGGATTTGTTTCTTCTAAAATTTATGATAAGCGCGATGACTTTGATTTTGATATAGTAAATTTTCCTTTTTTTGGATGGTGATGTTCCTCGTCGTGCTTCTTATGGTGTTTACATTTCGCAACTTATTAGGTTTGCTAGAGTCCGCAATCATGTTACAGACTTCATCGCTCGAAATAAATGTTTAACGGCAAAACTTCTCCAACAGGGCTATCGGTATCATAAACTTCGAAAAACATTTTCTAAATTTTATCGTAGACACTATGAATTGATTTCCAAATATAATGTTGGGTTAAAAGGTACAAGTAGGCAAAGATCAGGAAAAGGCGCAATCAGAAAAAAGACTCCCACTCCAAAAACCAAAGTGGGAAAAAACCAAACTAACAATCAGGTACTTGTACCATGAAAACATTTCGTAAGCCGAATGAGCAGCTATAGGTGGCCACTCAGTTACGTTAACTTAACTAAAAATATGCAAACATACATAAGGCGCCAAGAGCACAAAAATATTTTAAACACCAAGACATAAAACAAAAAGAACCACCACAGAAGTATCGACTTGGAACGATCAGTAACATAAAGTTACTGGCGGGTTTAAATCGATTTTACACGGCCGTAACCTCACCCTCAGTGTTATGATTAAAGACGCGTAACGTGTTATGATTAAAGACGCGTAACCTATACGTCTGTAACGTGTTATAGTTAAAGACGCTTTTAAGTGAGGGCCTTTCGGAACCTGAATTTTATGGTGACTTAGTTTACAAATTTAAGAAACTTATAGGAATAAATGATTTTTCTTTTCAGTTCAGAAAAATCATGACACGTTACAGACGTATTGGTTATAACTTGAATGTTATGCGACAGTCTGCATGCTTAGTTTTTAACCCAATCATGGTTGATGACTTTGCTGCCTTCTTTAATTGCACGCCGGTGGGTCGGGCGTCAGACTCTATGATGGCCCCGACTTAAAGCTATTCATTTTAGTTGGTTGGGGCCGGAGCTTCTTGTCTGTTGCTTGGCCCACCGGGGTCCAACTGGTGTTTTTCTTTTGCTCCGGAGTTAGTAGGTTATTCGGCGCCCAGGGATCTCCATCGTCGGGCAGCTTACTCAATCTGTGAGTCCTTGTTTTTGATTCATCAGGATGTTTATCATGATTTATTTGTTTGTTCTTGATGATTCATTGACTAGTTAGAGATTCACCACGAGGACCGAAGAACTTACTAAATGTTGTGAACCACTGCGGAAGCTGAGGGTGAGGTTAGGATCCTGTAGAATCGGTTTAAGCCCGCCAGTAACTTTGTGTTACTGATCGTTCCAAGGCGATACTTCTGTGGTGGTTCTTTTTGTTTTATGTCTTGGTGTTTAAAATTTTTTTGTGCTGTTGGCGCCTTATGTATGTTTTCATATTTTTAATTAAGTTAAGGTAACTGAGTGGCCACCTATTGGGAAAATAGCTGCTCATTCGGCTTACGATATGTTTCATGGTATAAGTGCCTGATTGTTAGTTTGGTTTTTTCCCACCTCGGTTTTTGGAGTGGGAATCTCTTTCTGATTGCGCCTTTTCCTGATCTTTGCCTACTTGTACCTTTTTAAATCGATTTGGCATGGCCATAACCTCACCCTCAGCTTCTGCAGTGGTTCATAACATTTATTTAGTTCTTCTGTCGTCGTGTTGAATCGCGAACTAGTCAACGAATCATCAAGGAAAAACTAATTTAAAAATCAGGTAATTATACCATGAAAACATATCGTAAGCCGAATTAACAGCTATTTTCACAATAGGTGGCCACTCAGTTACCTAAACTTAGCTAAAAATATGAAAACATACGTAAGGCACCAACAGCACAAAAATTTCAAACACCAAGACAAAACAAAACCACAACTGTGACAGAAGTATCGTATTAGAACGATCAGTAACACAAAATTACTGGCGGGCTTAAATCGATTTGGCATGGCCATAACCTCACCCTCAGCTTCTGCAGTGGTTCATAACATTTATTTAGTTCTTCTGTCGTCGTGTTGAATCGCCAACTAGTCAACGAATCATCAAGGAAAAACAAATAAATCATGATGAATAAAAAACCAGGACTCACATATTGAGTAAGCTGCCAGACGATGGAGATCCCTGAGCGCCGAATAACTTACTAACGCCGGAGAGAAGAAAAAGACCAGTAGGACTCCGATGGGCCAAACAACAGACAAGAAGCTCCGGCCCAAACCAACCAACTAAAATGAATAGCTTTAAGTCGGACCATCATAGAGTCTGACGCCCGACACACCAGCGTGCAATTAAAGAAGGCAGCAAAGTTATCAACCGTGATTGGGCTACAAACTAAGCACGGTGACGTAGACTGTCGCATAACTTTCAAGTTATAACCTACACGTCTGTAACGTGTTATGAATTTTCTGAAATGAAATGAAAAATCTTTCCTTCCTATTAATTTCTTAAATTTGTAAACCAAGTCACCATAAAATTCTGGTTCCAAAGGCTCTCTCCTAAAAGCGTCTTTAACCCAATATTATATTTGGAAATCAATTCATAGTGTCTTCGATAAAATTTAGAAAATGTTTTTCGAAATTTATGATACCGATAGCCCTGTTGGAGAAGTTTGGCCGTTAAACATTTATTTCGAGCGTTGAAGTCTGTAACATGATTGTAGACTCTAGTAAACCTAATAAGTTGCGAAATGTATACATCATAAGAAGCACGACGAGGAACGTCGTCATCTTAAACGGAAAATTTACTATATCGATATCAAAGTCATTGCGCTTATCATTATTAATTTTATAAGAAACAAGTCCATTTGCAGATGAAAATATGGTCTTCGATCCTCTAATCGAGAGCTCACTGGCACTGTATAGTGTCATATACATTTATTATGCACGGCAATCGAATCTGCTACTGAATGCAAAGCTAGATAAACCAGCAACTGCGCGGCCGGACCGAGCCAGATGCTAAGTTCATAGTTGATGAAATAGATCACATTTCTTTCAGGGTCTTATGAATGAAGCCCCCGGGCCGACACTGATTGATCTGAAATCTCGAACGAAATCTAGCTATGAAGAACTGTCTACCGCACTAACAGGAACAGCCGTTGGCTACCTAATTGGTGATATTATCGGAGGTGTACTGGTCGACAGGTTCGGCTTGTACTGTGAACTAATGGTTGCTCTGAGTTTGGACCTGACCGCAGTGGCCACTGCTGCGATACCTTGGGTACCCAAGACCGAGTTCATATGGATTCTGTGCTGCTTTCAGGGTATAGGATCTGGTGTTCTTAATACAGGTACAACACGATGTTATTCAAAAACGCTGTATTGACTGTGGCTTAGGAAAAAAATCATAATGAAAATGTCACAAGAAAAATTCCGAATTCTTTAGTCTTGCAAACAAACCGATCAGGGGATGAAATATATGGAACATAACAAGGAGCCATGGTATCCTGGTCTATGATGAATTCTTAAGCTTTTGCTACAGTCAACTTTCCACCATCGATGAATACATTATGATTTAAGCTTTTCGAAAGAACAAATTCGGAAGACTTTATATAAGATAAAGTACGCATAAGCCTCATTTGCAAAAGTAAGAAGAGTGACGTTTTCAGTCTAAATCTTATTATTTCAAATTGCTTGTTATTTCGCCATTGTCTCTTTTTCAGCGGGAATGAAACTGATATTCAATCTATGGTTAGAACAGTCGGCATCGCCCATGCATATTTTACATGGCGGGTATGGTATTGGCTCTTTTATCATACCGCTGATTGCTAACCCGTTCCTTGCTGTCCCGGCTCCAAAGGCTAGCGAAACGATGCTGAATATAACAGTTTCTCCTTATGGTTATTCAGTTTTACAAAACACAACAATGCCCAGCGAACCACTGTACATAAAGGAGTCAAGAATTGAAATCGCTTACCTCATTCCAGCTGTTATAACGGGTTGTGTTTCTCTGGTCTTTTACGCATATCATGCTCGAGGTCATCAACATCGGACGCATCTGAATAGCAAGCATGCAAGAAAACAGATGAGTTCTATGGAGTTTAAGCATATGCTAAACCCTGGTAGCTGCACTGGAGGAGACACTTTATACGGAATAAAGGTCTTTGTGTTGCTCTTCCTATTTTATATCAACTGTGAGGGCGTGGAAAGGTCCGGCGGCGTATTTATTCGCTCTTTCGCCATTGACCACTTTGGCTTCAATGTGGATGACGGTTCTTACATCAATACATCGTTCTGGATCAGCTTTACCGTCGGAAGATATGCTGGATTCTTTGCTGCCAGATGGATTCCTATACGCATCCTTCTGTTACTTGAATCAGGTGGACTGTTGATCTCTGCGATTTGCCACGCGTTCCTAAGTGGAAGAAGCTCTTTAGCACTATGGATAATAATTCAGTTTGTAGGATTTTTCATTGGTCCCTTATTTCCATCTGGAATGGGGTGGGCAAATTATCATGTGACTATGACGGGCACTGCCATAGCCCTGCTCTTGGTTGGCGCCTGTTTTGGCGCATTTGGGTATCTCAAAATGATAGGTTATCTGTATGATACCTACGGCACTCAGTCTTTATTATACACCCTCCTAGCTTGTGCCGTTACTCTGTTCGTGAATTCAGTGCTGTTAGATGTGTTTGGTAAGAAGCCAGATAATGTGGCTAATCATTCAGAACTTGACAACAATGATATAAGTGTAGCCATGGAACCTCTTGATGCAGAAATTGCTATAAAATCTGAAACCATGAAATGAATGACAATAATGCACGAAAGCAGTAAATAGATGTACAATACAGTTTTAAATATGTATTTAGCCAGGCCTGGTAACGTATTCTGTAACAGTCAGAAAGAAATACAATTATTTCTAGACTTTGGCAGGTTTAAAGAGGCTTAAGTAGCCGCAACCGCGGTATGGCACATCCACTTCCTCATTAATATGCTCACTGCTCTTAAAGGATCTGAGTTTTATTTTTTTTTTATTGAATATGGGTATTGTGGCTGTTTATTGCCTCATTATTTTAAAAAATCGAAAAATGCTGAAACTGATGGAGCCAAAACCTCTTCATATTGCATCGTATTTTGTTAGTTTAGACTCTCCTGTTGCCACCAGTTGTTTCATTTACGAAATCCTCTTTCCAACAATATTAGTTATATAATGTATGTTGGTGACTCATGGCTGATAAGGCCAGTTTTAGCTCTAAACGGCCTATTGCGTTAATTAAATGATAAACTATGGTGAAAAAAGAAGAGGGCACATGGTTGAAAATATCAGCACTTGTGGGAACCACGAGAGATTCACGAGAAGACTGCCAATCTCTGAGCTGCCAATAAATAACCACTAATTAGCACGACATCGATACAATATTAAATTTTGAATGAATTGTTTGATAACGTTTAGAGACATATGATCATTTAGAACACAATTAAGAATTCTGACATTTATTAACAAATACTGAAAGTATATTTCAAAGTAAATAGATCATGTAAGATTGCATTTATACATATATAGCTTCTGTATCTGATCTTCTTATTGGGTTGCAAATACCCGAAGATACAGTTTTCATATTTTAAGGCGTATATTTCGGAGGATCTTCCGCAGGAATCAGCATCGGTTTTTCAGACCTGTAGTCAGAGGGGTCCGCCTTAGGATCAAACAACGCCATCTATACTGGCTGCTGCTCCACACTAACAACTGTCGTGTTGGTTGGTCCCGGTGTGGTGGGCTTCCGACAAATAAGGTATATGACTGTGACCATCGCGACAATGCCAGCTGCAGTCCCACCTAACCCAGAAGCAACAATGGCCCACGGAGTGTGAAACTCCATTGAGACTCCGATGTCCAGGTGGTTTATGATTTCAGTTCCTGAGGCGTAGGTACTGTTATCATTGGCCCGTTTCCCTACCGCAATGAGAATTTATCCGGCTGAAAGAAATATAGAATGAAAGTTAAATAATTGTCTACATAACTTTTTAAGTTAGTCAAATGTTTCATGCCAGGCCGTTATATCGTCTCTTTCAGTATTTAGTGCTTTCCCGTTTAAGTGATCCCCAGGTGCTGGCTTATTGTTTCAAGCAAGGCGTGTCTTATGAGGTTCTCTAAAAATACTGAAAGTCATGTATCATTTTTGTACCGATGGGTGTATCACCAATTTCGTTTTGACACAAGCGGGTTTTGGATAACTGTCCTAGAATAGTTGTCCTTGAATAACCTTTCCTATTGCGTAATTTTCATATGAATCTTTAGTTGTATATATTAACCTTACATTTCAAGACAACGAAAGAAAACTGTTACCTGAGAACACCCAAGTGAAAATGGTGATGCATCCATGAAAACGCAGTTTGTCCTCTGTTGCTCTAGCAAGACCAAATATTGCACAAAAGCCTACCACAGCAGAGAAGGCAGCAGCTACAGCAAGCACTTGAAAGATCAGCCAGTCGCCGATTATTTTGTTGTTACCTAAATGATAAAAAATAGACCTGAATTGATAAAATGATCATCTGCATATGTAGCAAGCGGGTCATAGAGAGCACGAGCATATAAAATGGGCCTTTGTTGTAATGCAAAACATCTCAGACACAGATACAAACTCTACGAAAATAAAAGCAAAATAAAGTAATGATATGGAGACTAGTGGCTAGTCAACAGACACGAAAATATCAACAACATTAGATTACGGTATTTTGGCATTTTCACAGATCTATATCAAAAAAATAACACATTAACTGATAACACCACAAGGTAGTGTGATTATTGTATGTGATTACGTTCCATTAGTTCCACATACTGTTCAGCACTCATTGTGTCTACGGGATGCGTCATTTTCTTACGACGTGATAATGTAAAAAATCTTATTGTCGCAGACGATGTGGAATATTTTCGACCGGTGTCTCGGGCAGTATTGATACGGCAATAGACCTTGTGTGTTCATGTCCGAGGGTCTAGAAGACATCATTTCCTGTAGTTCAGGCGTAGAAACTGAGCCACACTGTTTTCGTAAGTCGTAAGGCCTCAAAATACAAGCATTGATTGTCCACAATCCCATGTTAACATCCAGATCTATATCCTGAGCCCCAATTAGATCCACACCGGAAGTCCTTTCCAGCCTGTCTACATCTAAGATCATAGAGAACGTCATCCATGTCGGATAGAAAAGTCCTATGCCTTGACATACTATGGACAATAAGCCCAAAAATCCAAGACCACATAGAATATTAACTCTGGTTTTCCCCATTATAATTTCTTGTCTATTAGCTTCCCGATTTTCTGCTTTACTCACGCATTTCATGTATCGATTATACTTTTTGCATCGTTCCAGCTATGTTCAAGGCCATATGGAATTGTATAGATTTAGCAGGCCCGTAGCAACAGATTTCATATTGGTGCGACTCTTTTGTTGAGCACCAAAGGTGCGAATGCAGCGCCAAAGGGGTAAAGCTTTGCTAGAGGGGTCAGGGGAATGCACCCCCCAAAATATTTTGAAAAAAAAAGGTGCAATTTGGTGGCAACTGGTGTATTTTCCGGGTGGTTTTTGGTCGGCTGAAATAGCCCATTTTATAAGGAGAATTATGATTATTTTTTGTTTCAATGAGTCAAAAAGCCAAGTCGGAAAGACATCATTTGGTAATCATCAGGCAAATAGGTTGCGACACTCAACTCAGTTAATTAGAAAAGACAAAACCTTGTTATTGGTTAAAGTTTTGTTGTAGCTGTAACGTCAGGGTCAACAATTTTTGGGTCATGTTGGGACGGAGTCACCGCTTAATGGGTAGGTAACCAGTAATTTGGGAGCTTAAAGTTTTTTGCTCTAGGAAACATTAAACGGCTCTCATGGGGTTCGAACCTATAAACGCTAGATCCGGAGTCCGGCGTTCTACCACTGAGCCACCACGCTCCCCTTGATACTCTACACTGAAAAAAAGTTATAAGAGGCCACTTTTCAAACTCATTTTTGGTTTCTTAGCCATGTTCAAAATTGCACGATTTTTTGCCAAAAGACGTGTCTTTCAAGTAAGTAAAGTTCCAAAGTGTTAAGAAATAATTTTCTTTTACTAAAGGCGTTTTTGGAGTAAAAATGCAAAAATCAATGTTTTTAAATAAAAAATTGGATACAGTACACCATTTATTGAAATTAGGAACGGGTGTCATCAAAGGGGTCGTTACGGCTCGGAAAAACATCAAACATTCGAATTTTCTCTACTGGTAGAATTTTTATGCATTTTTAAAAATCGCCAATTTTGAGTTTTTTTTTTTTCGAAAATTCATAAATGTGCCTCTTAAACATGTTGACCCCTGTTAAAATCACTTGATGAGGCCTGGAAATGAGAGATATAACTCGACTGAACTGTTTTAGACCATTTTCGAGGACCAACAGGTCAAGGCTGCCGCACACTTCCGGTTTCAATGCCAATTTTTAACGAACAAAATAACACAATTTATGGACGATTGTTTTAATTTTCAAAGTTTATCAGAGTCTAGTATTTAACCTAAATAATCGCTGAAAATTTCAATGCCGTGCTGCTGATAATAACGCAACTGGAGAAGAACAAAGTTGGTATGCAAATTGCATACAATAGCTGAATTCCTGTTATTCAGGTTGTTGTCTTCTTGCATGTACAAAACAGAAACGAAGATTCTTATTGCAGCAACACTTTTGACTTAATTTCATCTTGCATCATGGCAGTCAGTAGCATTTTCAAATAAATTAAAATGTAAAAACACAACGCCATAATATGACATTTAATTTGATGTTAATAAAGTGTGACTTTTTGAAATAGGGTACCTTTACACATGCTTCGTCTGTGTGAGAAGTATCACGCATTTTGGAATGCAGAAACTCACAGAGCCACTGTTAGACATTGGTTTATTCATATGATCATGAATTTTAATTGATCGTATTTTACTTTCTGAACTAGAAGAAAAAATATGAGGTGGCCTCTTATAACTTTTTTTCAGTGTATGTTGAGGGTATAAACCCAACAAAATCTGAAATATCCCCATTCAGACATCAAAATTTGCAATAAATAAATGGATAAATATATAATATAGCAAGCGTAGTCCTTATCCGATCTGAAAAACAATGCAGGTCTTCATTCTCTGTTCTATAATTTAGAATAAGAGCTTCAAATAAGAAAGGAATAGATTGTCCATGAATTGATACAATTTAATTTGAAATACGAAAAAAAAAAAAAAAAAAAAAAAAAGGTCAGTTTTACTAAATCGGTCGTCTCCATGATTGAAAAAAATAGAAATCGTCACCATTGATGAAAACATCTAATAATCACAGCTGCTAAGTAGTATATTAATTAACATGCAAAGATACACGCTTCTAGAAGATAAACATGGCAACAAGTGCCTCAATTCTGAGGTAGATTTCTTATCAAAGATTCTAAGAGATCTTGTCAGTTAAACAGAAGTAAACAGTCTGGGACAAAACCAAACAGGTTATCAAAGTAATACCTGAATCAAGTTATTAAAGCATATAAAATATCTCTCTTTCTTAGTTGTTCGAGTAAACTTTTCTTTGTCAAACTCATTTAAGTTATTTTGCAATATTTGCATGTATTACAAAATAACTAAGAAAGGTTATAAAGTTTGTTGTTGTTTTTTTTTTCTCATTAACTTTAGACCCCCTGTGTAGTCATTTCTTCTGCATACCAAATTTTGTTGCCTGGTAACAGATCTTTCATGGAAAATCATCCACTTGCCCATGAAAATTCTGCTAAAGCTACAATTAGAGCTAAAAGATGGCGAAAATGGGTGAATAACTTAAACAAATTATTTTGGCAAAACACTGGAAAATTTTATATGAGTCAGTTATTGTTTTGATAACCTTTTTAAGTTTTGTCCCTGACTGGTAAATAAGAGTTCCAATACAGAACTGTAATGTATGCTCTATGAGAAACTGATAGTTTTGACATCTTTTCCCATAAGCCATGGAGGTTCCACATGAAATATTAGTGATTGGACACCCAAGTGCGATGGCCGCCATATTTGTTGATTGACAGAAAATTGTTTGGCTGTTGAACAACCTGACATCCAGGAGAGCATCCTGTGAATGTTTCGTAAAATTCTGTCTGGTACTCACTGAAGAGATGTAATCCCAAAAATGTCTACAGACAGGTGGATGCTGGAGGATCCTTCCTGTCATATCAGTCTCTTGCATTTCATCAAAAGCTAACAATAAAAACACTGCATGCAGGGCAAAAGGTGCTCATTCCATATGTGAGCAAATCTATCAATGTATGACAGCTGTGTATAAAGTTTTGAGACACATCAATTTTATCCTGAACTGACTGTAGTAACCAGTCATATATTGACATGAAAAAAATATTGACAACAATGGAAGATATCTGAATACAAAACATGTACCTAACGTCAAAGACCTTGATACTAAATTACTCAGATGTATAAAAAGTCGGACACCTCATCTTCGGCAGTAGTTCATAACAATTAGTTGTTCAGTCCTCATGGTGAATCTCTAATTAGTCAATGAATCATCAGGGACAAACATATAAATCAAGATAACCACTATGATGAATCGACAAGGACTAAACAGACTCAGTAAGCTGCCCGACGATGGAGATCCCTGGGCGCTCAATAACTTAGTGAAATCTGAAGCAAAAGAAAAACACCAATTAAACCACGATGGGCCAAGCAACAGACAGGAAGCTACGGCTGCAACCAACTTAAACTAGAGGACCAATGGTCCTGTAAACGCTCACCTGAGATTTGCTCTGTATACCAATAAACATGTTTGAACATTATGGAAAATAGTTCCAGAAGAGGGGCAGGTGAAGCCCTAGGGCCATTTATTTTTCAGAATAATCAATATCCTCTTCATTTGTCAATTTCCTGCAAGTGTTTCCCTTCAAGTGACATTTTAACAGTTTTACCCATTCAAATGCATAGGCTACACATGTTGACCTGGCCCTACAATAGGAAAAACTCACAGGGTCATGACTTATATACACATTGTAGTACTCGAGTCATTGATGCTTCATGCAAAGTTTTTTTTTGAAATTGGTCAACCAGTTCCGGAGAAGATAAATAAAGCGTGATCACCAAACTATGTTGTTCCTGTTGTGTTAAAAGCCCTGCCCTCGCACGAACACTTGAAAACATCCCGTGACAGATTTGGCGCCCAGAGAAGAAGATGTTTGAATATTATGGTAATATTCATGTATATTGCCCTCGGGTGGGGGCAGATGAGCCCTTGGGGTCCATTTTTCTTTTCAGAATCATTAATACTCAGTCCTACTGCTCATTTATTGCAAGACTTCTCCTTTAAATGACAATTTAACAATTTTTCTCATTCAAATGCATAGGCGACCTATGTTGACCTTGCCGTTAAATAGGTCAAGGTAATCACAGTGTCATAATTTATATATACATTGTAGTACTCGAGTCATCGATGCTTCATGCTAAGTTTCATTGAAATCAGTCCAGTGGTTTCGGAGAAGATGTTTGAAGGGTTTTAACGATATATGGGCATGGCCACCATCTTGGTCATGTGACCTGGATTATTTATAAACACATTGATTCCCCCTACCCATAGATGGTTCCTATAAAATTTGGCTTAGATTGGCCAAGGGGTTTTAGAGAAGAAGAATGTTGAACAGTATTGCAATATACATGTATATGGCCCCAAGGTGGGGGCAGACCAACCCCTGGGGTCCATTTTTTTTAGAATCATATATCATCAGTCCATTTGCCCGTTTCCTGCAAGTCTTTCCTTTCAAATGGCATTTTAACAATTTTCCCCATCCAGATGCATGGGCGACCTATGTTGACATTGCCATAAAAAAGGTCAAGGTCATCCAAAGGTCATGATTTATAAATACATTGTAGTACTCCAGTCCCCAAAGCTTCATGCCAAGTTTCATTGAAATTGGTCCAGTGGTTCCGGAGAAGAAGATTTTTGAAGGGTTTATTACCATATATGGGCATGGTGGCCATCATGGTCATGTGACCTGGATTATTTATAAATACATTGATTCCCCCTTCCCATAGATGGTTCCTATAAAATTTGGCTTTGATTGGCTTAGCGGGTTGAGAGAAGAAGATCTTTGAAATTGTGGACGACGGACGAAAAACGACGGACGGACGCCGGATCATGGCCATCCTATAAGCTAACAGCTCAGGTGAGCTAATGAATAGCTTTAAGTCGGGGCCATCATAGAGTCTGATGCCTGACCCACCGACATGCAATTAAAGAAGGCAGCATAGTTATCAACTGTGATTGGGTTAAAAACTAAGTATGCAGACTGTCGCATAATGTTATACATGTACCCTATATGTCTGTAAGGAGTAATGATTTTTCTGAACTGAAAAGAAAAATCATTGCTTCCTATAAGTTCCTTAAATTTGTAAACCAAGTCACCATAAAAATCTGTTTCCAAAAGGCCCTCAGGTAAAAGCGTCTTTAGCCCAACACTAAATTTGGAAATCAATTCATAGTGTCTGCAATAAAATTTGGAAAATGTTTTTCGAAGTGGACCGATAGCCCTGGTGGTGAAAATGGTTGTTTAAAATTTATTTGGAGCGTTGAAGTCCTCAACTCTAGCAAACCTAATAAGTTGCAAAATGTATACACCATAAGAAGCACGGATCTAAAATAAGAAAACTTAAAATATCAAAATCAAAGTCATTGTGATTATTATAAATTTTAGAAGAAACAAATCTGTTCGCAATAGAAATATGTAAATCTAAAAAGGGGGCTTCGGTATCTGTGGCGTTGGCTTTATTCAACTGTAGTTCAGATGGATAAACTTTATTGAATAAGGATTGTCAATGTTCAACAGGTCATCGAGGTACCTAGAAGTCAAATTAAAAGCCTCGATAATATCAGCTTGGTTATCATGGTTAAGAGAATTCATGAAATCTCTTTTGTAGCAATATAAGAATAAATCAGCTACGAGAGGGGCGCAATTTGTACCCATCGGAATTCCAACAATTTGTCTGTATAACTTGGTTCCGAATCTGATATAAATATTATCCAAAAGAGAGCTAATGCGTCGCGTATATTCTGACATGACCAAAGTGTATATCGACTTTGGTCAGAGGAAGTGAAAAAAACTTTATGTCATTACAGGCCAAATAAAGTGAACCATTATTTTTAATGCTCTTTTGTCATATTGAAGCTCCACTCTATCAAATCGAGTAGTTTCTCTTTAATCAGATCATGTGGCAATGTGGTATACAAAGTAGAAAAAATCTTATGTGGACAAGCTCATCGCACAGAAGCCTCTACACTTCAGTCTGTTCACCGGTACTTAGCACCTCACCAGGATTTTTAACTAACCAAAACCAATTTTAATTTGAAGTTTCATACATCGTCTCACAGTATCGTATGAGCAGTAAGGCAGGAAGTTAATAATTTAGAAAGTTCAGTGGTAGTACAAGAACTAGAACTTGCAATAAATCTAGCTTTGTACGGTCTTTTGTGAAGCTTAGGCAACCAATACATCGTAGAATTCATTGACAGAAACAGAAAACTTAACTGGTAATTCGTTTAAGTGAGCATTAACTACAGATATTTCATCACTATCTGTCTCTTGATAAGCCCTGGTACCATCAAGTTCCTGTTTTAAGGTATTGATATAATGGAGCCTACACACAACAACAACATTGTTTGCGGCCTTATCTGTTGGAACCAAGACATACCTGATTGTTAGTTTGGTTTTTTCCCACCTCGGTTTTTGGAGTGGGAATCTTTTTCTGATTGCGCCTTTTCCTGATCTTTGCCTACTTGTACCTTTTTCTATGAAATTCTTGGATACCCTGTTTCAAATGTCTAAAGGACGATTTGGGTTTAGGAGGTAAAAGATTAGTATTTTGTGAATATAACTTTATACTTCTCCCTCTATTTGTCGAAATTAATGTAGGAATTGAATCTTTATTTTGGACCTTTATGAACAATTTTGCGAATTCTAGAATCTGAAATTATTTTCAAATTTCGATTTACTATATGTCCAGCGGGTTGATAAAGATATTTTAATCTTTACAATCTGAAGACTTAGGAGTATTAGCATGAATATCAAGATTATAAACAAGTTTATTGAAATTAAAAATAGTATTTCTGATAGGTTTATTATATTTGTAGCAAATAATAGGAGGTTCTGAATTTTGAAGTATGTAGGTATAGACTGTGTCACTGACTTATCTTGGAATTTTTAGGTAGATCAATAAATTCAATTCCTTTGTTTATGAAAGGAATTTTAATAAAATGCCTAGTATGATAATATTCGGAATCGATAAATGGACAAAGAGCATGTTGAGTATAACATCTTGCCAGCAGTGTTGCATACATTTGATGATTTCTATCGTAAACTTTGTTAGCCTCTGTGTCCAAGGAATATAATACAGCAATAGGTAGAGAACTAAGATAGGAAAGCATTGAATGTCGACCGTGTTCCCTTAGATTTACTTAGTTATAATAGTTTTTGGATATCTTCAATTACTAACCTGTAAAGAAAAATCAAATGTCAAAAATTTTACAATTTTTAACAAAAAATTGCATAATACCAGAACTTGCGTAATATAGTATATTCTGTGAAGCAACTTGATGTATAAAAGCATTTCAACTGCTTTATTGTAACTGAGGAAACAACATTAATGGAAAAAGCAAAATTTAACTTTCTTAACACCCTTTATATTGGAAAATGTTCTCCGTTCTTACCTCCCTAAACAGTCATTTTTCCACCTCAATAGTGTGGGCATTAGGTATCTATTTTAGAAATGAGACTGTGCATGACAAAACCAACAATTTGGGTTTCCGACCAGGTCCAACACAAACCAGCCTGTACAGTCACAGAAGAAACCCAGAATCTTGAAAATTTGGGAATAAGTAGAGGAGGAAATGTACTATCCGTGTAGCGAAAACAAAGACGCTGATCAGCTTCGCGGTTACCGGGAAGCTGATCTGCGTCTTTGTTTTCGCCCATGCAAATTGTTGGTTTTCTCACGCACAGGCTCAAATAACTGCAGTTACAATCTACTATGTGCGGATTCATCCAATCTTCAATCGGTCTGAGATTAAAATCAGACTACACAGTTAACTTGGTAACCACAAGGGTGTTTCACATGAGATACTGTACTTTAAGCAACCTTGTCGTCAATCTACTTGGTCTACAAAAGTATAAAACCCAATGTTTCTGAAAAGTACATGTATCCACCAATTTTGCATTATCTGCTGGTTCCCAGCTTACAAAAAATCAATATTGGAAATACAGGTAACCAGAACCCCCCTCAGGGGGGTTGCTGGTTACCTGTTTGTCCAATATTGATTTTTGTCAGCAGGAAACCAGCCGATAATGCAAAAATGGTGAATATCACACAAACACTTATTTTATGAGCATCTTTTAGCAGTGATTTTACAACACGAGGCCATAGTCAACAACAATCACCTCACTGAATAGCACAAAGGGTTGATTCAGATAAAATGAAACTAATAAGTATTGATTTGAGTGAACTTTACATCACTATAGCAAACCAAACACTGCTTGAGCAAGAGCCTAACTCATGCTTTATGTATGTATGTTATATGAATTTCCTTTTGATTGCTGTCGCAACCCAAAAAAGTAGAGGGCCTCACAGAAACATTTTAGAAATATCTGCAATGTTATAAAACAGCAATTTGTCATTTTTCTCATCATAAGCTATGGAGACTTTAAGTTTTTACAGCAACCAAATAGTCTGATGTTGAGACTAAAACAATAAATGAGGTACATTCTTGCAGACATGACTTCTGGGGAGAAGATTGTTAAGGATTTCTATCATTATTTTTTTTTCCTTTTGGTTGTTGTAACAACCCAACAGATGAGTGGTCTAGGGGTTAAGTGGAAATATGTGGGTTATTTCAATGAGTACATGCTTGCATTGTTAGTATGCACTTTACAGCTAATATACCCCTGCAATGTCGCAAAATAAATTGACCCCATCACCTGCATTGTATGGATCACTGCAGGATGGCTATTTATCTGACCTGAATGAAACTTATACTGTTTGTGTATACATTCATATGTGTTGAACTGGTATAAAGTTTATATTGGTCATGAGCAGTCCGATCGGACAGGAAGCTATTTCCGGGGTGTACCAAATTCGAACAGATTTAAAGTCAAATTTTCAAGTTTCGGCGGCTGGTATTATGTAACTACTGTGAATATTGCCACTTTCTGACCTGAATGTTTTTCATTGACATCTATTTCGGATACCTTAAAACTTGCACCAAATTCGCATTTACATTTTAAGTTCTGGTATAATGGTTAGATAAACGATATTCCCTTCATTACATGTATAGGCATGTTTCAAGGAAGCAAAACTGCTCCCACTGTCCACATCCATCTTACTGTGCTCTCTTACGTTTAATATTTGATGCGTTGAGATTTCTCTTCGATGATTACAAATATAATCCGTCTTGATGAAGTCGCCGGTCACAATATTTTAATCACTTTAATTCAAATACCATCGAATGTCTTTAATGAATGTATGTTTAAGAATACAATTTAATGATTTTAAGTATTGTCATGGGCAGGTAAGCGTTGCATAAATACAATTCCTACGAAACTCTCTTTAGATGATCATGCTAAATGTTAATGCTATTCTCAGGCGCAAAAGTATCAGATTTGATAAACTTACAGAGAAATTATGTGCTGAAATCATGCATTTGCAATGTAGCATTTTACAAGGCAGTGGATACAATTAAATTTCATTTCCACTTTTGCGAATGTGATGCGAATGTTAAGGTATCTACAATAGATACCAATGAACAACATTCAGGGCAGAAAGTGACAATCTCCACAGTGCTTACATAATATCAGCCGCCGAAACTTAAATCTTCTCGATTTTCGGTACGCGCCGAAGATTGCTACCTGTCCGATCGGACTGCTCATGATCAATATAAACTAAATACCAGATTAACAAATATGAATGTATACACAAACTGTAGAAGTTTCATTCAGGCCAGATTAATAGCCATCCCGCAATGACCTATGCAAAACAGGAAATGGGGTAAATTTATTTTGCGACATTGCAGGGGTATATTATTTTTGAGACTGAGCTGTACATACATTTTGATGCGTACTGTACACATTGTGAAAAAATATTATCTAATTATCACTGCAGCTTTAGAAAACATTCTTTGAAAATGTGGATGGATGGACGACAGATGCCTGCCTATCATATAAGTTCACCTGTGAGCCATTACAAAACATCATATTTTTGCTAGTATATTATAAGTATCAAAGATCTATACTTTGGAATATCTATTGCTGTATTTTAAATTTTTGAGTGGCCACCGTGGCTGAGTGGTTAAGAGCGCTGTTTTTTAATCACTCGATCATTCATCGCTGTGTTTGGTGTGGGTTTGCACCCTGCACTGGTGTCATGTGAGACAAGCCAAGTTCTGCTTGCGGGTGTGCCAGGTGTTTTTCTCCCGTTTTCGCCCACCTAGCTATTGATTGGCCCTTCTCATAAGATCTGAAATAATCTCGAATGGGACTTAACTAAAATTAAAAATTATGTGTAATCTGGCATTCTTCTTTTCATCTGTGGTTCATGTCCCCACTGATCATAATCTCTTTCTTTATCTTGTACAAATACTGCAAACTCCTTCAGTTCTTTATATGCCTGAAGGCTTTCCTCACTCAACTGTTTTGTGAAACCACACTCTAAGTGAAAACCACCAAGTATATTTTTTTCTGAAAAACATCCTATGATTCAAAATAATCCGAAGTATAAAAATCCCAGAATACTTATCTTCTTTGGGTAGAGAAGAGAGTTTCTCATAGAAAAAAATTATGTAATTTGCAGAACTAATTAGAGAATCCAACTCAGGATTATAGATAAAAAAACAAAAATTCCTGTTTATCAATATATATTGATGGAATATATGGACTTAAATCCTTGTGGCTGTTAAACTCTGTCCAACCAAATACAATTGACTGACCAATAGCTTGACCTTTTCCTGGTGGTTCTTCCTGCTTCTTGAATTCCAAGTTTGTGCGCTTTCCTTGACTACTAGTGCTATCCAGACTATCTTCATCAACAGAAATGTCATGAGTACCAGCATCACCCTCACCTTTTTCAATATTTTTGGCTGCGACAATGTCAACAACAGTTGGCTCCTTTAATTCATGCCAAGAGCAAAAAGGTCGAGTTCACCATGCCAAGTAGCATCACTACCTGTAACAAAATAAGCCTCTATTACATACTTGTATTAGCAGCGCCTTGAACCAAGTGGTTCAGGTTTTTGATTTCATTAGCACTTTAAATCATTCGATTATCGAAATGCTGTGGGACTGAGCCCTGATTTGGTAGCAGACGGAGCATTTAAAACCCAGGTATGAACGTCAGTTTTTTTCCAAACGGGTAATACTGATTTACACTGCTTATTGATTGAAATGGTTCATACAGTCTATTCAAACACCAGAGGACCAATGGTCCTGTAAACGTTCACCTGATCTGGACAGATTTACTTGCATAAGAACAAATAGTGTCTTTCTAGGGCCTATTCCACTGGATTTAAGGACTCATCATATACAATTGTACAAAACACAGCCTTTAATCCAGACATGTTATAAATTAATTTGAAATTCAATCACTAACGATTACAATAACTTTCAATCTTAACGTTCAACTTTACCTTGACGTTAGACGGTGTAACGTCATTTCAACACGTTAAAAACGTAACAAACATATGTAAACATTTGTGACACAGTAAAAAGTTTGGCTGGATTTCTTCAGTGCAACGGCGGAAAAGTTAAAGAAACTGAAGGTTTGAAATAACTTTATTTCGTTGAATGCGTGTTAGAATCGAAATAGATAAGCTCTAGGGCGTGAATTGTTGAGTAATATATCTTTGTTTGTCGGTCAGTTGTAAGAATATTGAAAATGGCGGCCATGAAACCGCAATCTAGGTCAAAAGCTTAATTAACCTGATATCAGATATGTTTATCAGGTCAAGGTGCGACAATGCAATTAATATAGGTAACTGATAAACAATACCACGTGATTATCAGCAGTGCTTAAGGTGGTCGAAAATAGGCAGTGGTCGAAAATAGGTTGTATGAGGATATTAATCGGATTGCATTCCAAATAAAATGATAATGCCTACATTATATACTGGAAGACCCTGCGCTATACAGAAGCAGAAGAATCAGAAGTAGGCCTACTTTAGATCCATTGAGACCGGCTTTTTCAACAAGCGCTTGAATTCGAATGCATAGTCTTCCAAGTGAATATTGCATTTAATTTTGTTTCATAAAAATATTTATTACAGAAATTTTATATATTTTATATATATATATAATTATAAACCTCTAAAGCTGAGCTATGATAACTCCTTTATTAAGGAGCGTAGTAGCGCAGTCGGTAGAGGCGACGTCCCTGTATAGCTAGGCGCAGAAGCCGGTGTCTGCGGGTTGGAAATCTACCATCGCCAATTTAGTACATATTTAATGTTTATGGGAAAATTTTGCCCCCCGAGGATTGTCTGCCCCTGCCCCGGGGCTATATACATGTATAGTTCCATAATATTCAAAAATCTTCTTTCCTGAAACCGCTTGGCCAATCAAAGCCAAACTTAATTATATATAAAGCATCTTTAGGAAGTGGGAAAATAAGTTTATATAAATGGTATAGGTCACATGTTCAAGATGGCCGCCATGTCTATAAAAAGGAAAAAAAAACATTTAAAAATCTTCTTCTCCAGAACCAAAAGGCCTATGATCTTGAAACTTGGTGTGAAGCATCAGAGAAAGGAGCTCTATACATTTTGTATAAATCATGACCTTTGGATGACCTTGACATATTTTATGGCAAGGTCGATTTAGGTCGCCAGTGCAAATGGACTTAAGATATATATGTTTTATGTTGTCTGCCCTTGCCAAGGGCTATGCACAAGCACATTTATGAAAGTATTTGAGTATATATTAACCAGATACCAGGTGAGCGTTTACAGGACCATTTGTCCTCTGGTATACTTAAGAAGGGATACTGTGCATGGAAGGTGCTAGTAAGTCTTACCAACAGAGATTTAGCCTACTGTTGAGACAAGCTTCAGAACTGTATGCATATGTCAGTATGAAACAGCAGCAACTGAATCTTTGAAATCGTTTTCTGTCTTTTGTGCATCTTGCTACTTACCCACCATCTATCTATCTACGTACCCACCTATACCTACCTGTCTTACTACCTACCTATCTGCCTAGTACCTACCTACCTACATACCCGACCTACTTAATGTAACAACCTACCTCGCCCTGCATTGCCCTGTCCTGCCCTGTCATAATCTAAATCTAAATCTAAATAGTTTTATGGTGACACACCAAGGGGTGCTTGGGGAAAAATTAGTCCCTGGTCCTACCCTGTCCTTATTCGGTCCTGTGAGCATTCACCTATTTCATGAACTCTAACTATCTCACTTTATAGATGCTTCTCTACCTAATGTGCGTTTTCTAGTGTCTGATAATGGTATTTTACAAATATTGTGTAACTGTGAAAGTTCAGATGAAATAGATTCTCAGTAATATAGAGCACTAAGTTTGTCGCAAAATATGCAGCAAAAATTTTGAAAATCGGTTGACAATTTAAAAAGTTATGGCCAAAAGCAATTTTGAATAGGGATTTCCTGTACAAAAATTTATGGAAGGGAGGTAATTATTTTCCCGCAAAAAATTAAATTCTTATTATTTTATCATGACCACTCAGTATCACCATAAAATTGCACAAATGACTGTGAGACCAACTCTTCTTGTTCAAACAAACATTTCCGAAAAATATTACTTTTCATGATCATGGATTATCTCCCTTGTCAATGCAAAATCTCTAGTCAAAATTCATTTTGGCCCAAAAACTTTATTTGCTGATTTCAAACTTTTTGCAGGCCTTGTTAGGACAAACTAAATCGACATCCTGACAAGAAAATGATTGTCCAGCTGCCAAAAAGATAAAAATTCTCTGCGAAAATTCAGTATCAGAAATCAGTTAAAACTTCACATTAGTACATGCCTACTGAAGACAATAAATGCAAACGTTCTATGAAAATAAGAAAAAATACTGCATTTTGATTTATTAAAATAATGAAAAACACGGTGAAAATTGTTTTGGGGGCGAAACGACTAGGGTAAAGGGTAAAGGGGCGAAACAACTAGGGTTGAAAATAGAGGCGAAACGACTAGGGGGAAGGAAACGAATTACTACTCGCCCCAAAGAAAACTCGCCCCAAGACAACTCGCCCCACAAAAATCTCGCCCCAAGACAACTCGGCACACGTTTAGAAGACAGCTGGCCATATAGATACAAGCTAGACAAGAGTAACGCAACTGGAGAAGAAGATGGCCGTCCATGAGGTCAGGGATGCCCCGCTTATACCCCTCTCCAACTGGCCCTACTACAGAAGACAACTCGCCCCACATCCTGAAACTACTCACCCTACTAAAAGGAATCTTTTGATAGGCTAACGTGATGGGTCCTCATTTCCATGTGTAATGTTTTTTTTTCCAGAAAGAAGACAAACTATTTTTATCAAGTTATGTCTGGTTTACAGGTGCAACTCCAAAATGACAATTTCTCGTCAGGTCAGTCAAAGATTTCAAGGTAAGATATTGCGAGTTTTCTAAATTAGGGCGTTGTCTTCTGTTAGTTTGTGAGATTTTATGTTCCTCTAGTAATCATGGAGAGTTGTCTTTCTTTCTTCTGATAATGAGCTCGATCGTTTTCCGATCATCATCTCAGGGCGAGTTGTCTTTGGGGCAAGTTGTCCTGATTCCGAGGAAACGTCTTGGGGGCGAAACGACTTTTCACCGAGAATTAATACAACAGCATCAAGATTTTGAGTGTGTATTCTTAGAAATTAAACAGTTTTATTAAGTTATTTTGGAAACTACTGGTGATGGAAACTTGTAAAATATTGTAATTCTAAGGGAAAAAACGAGTGTGCGCTTATGCATTTGGTCCAAATTTTGGTGAAAAGAGAAATTGTTGAATCAGTGAAGCCATATTGTTGTTATATAACTTCTTCCAAGAATGGAACACCTCTTCACAGAGTATAAAGTTTATCACGTTTAAAAAGATGCTAATGCCACCACCCTTTTTGTACAGTCTAAACCTTGTACCCGAACGTATTTACAGTTAAATAGCATAAAAGTCTTGTATACGTATAGTGTTTTCATTCAACTTCGAGGATACAATTAGTTCGATGACGTCATTTGTTGTCATATAATCGGAATACCTTTGTTGCCATCTGCTCAAAAAACACGTGTCAGAAAGCTGACAGTCAAGTCTTTCTTTTTGAAAAGCCAGTCATTAAAATTCTAATCAGGTGGAAAACTATTAATCAAAATATTTAGAAGTGCTTAAAATGAGCCATTTTCACTAAAACTTTCTTACCCCCATATATAAGCCAATATTTCCAAATCATTTGATTTCCAAACACATGCCTACTGATCGTCTGCTTCCGCCATTGTGACCCAGATTCAAGGAGAACTACCACTGGATAATTGTTTGAGGCCTCAAATGGGGAATTGTTTCCTTTTAAAAGGAAACAGTTCTTATGAAACTTAAGGTTAATTAGTAAAGAATTGTTACTACACCCAAGTTGAGATTTTGTTCCCATTGTAGGGTATAGAATGGCCCAGGCACATCAAGCTGTTGTTATAGCTTTTTTTGTAGCTGTGCAAATCATGAGGTCAGACTGGTCCTTACATTTAGGAAACAAATCTCTATATTTCAGCCATTCAATGTTAACTAATATCTTTAAGTTATGATCTTTGAAAAGAAATTAGCTGGCTCCAGTAACATAAAAGAAAACTGACAATTGTGAAAGATATAAAATGTATAAAAAAGTAACTATAATAAAATGTTATGGTTTGATATATTTTTATTAATTGTACACCATAATTTTCTTTCTACCCCATATGGTGCCTCTTTAAAGTTCAATACATCCGGGTCCTCGAACTTTTTGAATGTTTACCAAATGGCAGATAAATTAGGTCACTGGAAAAATTGATAAGTTCTGGTAAGGGTTTAAAAGTTATTTTTTATTTTTTTGTGGGCATTTTATTCCTTTGATGTTAAAAAATTATTTTATTCTAAATTTATATTTTTTGATGCTATTTATAGAAATCAGGGAAACCCAATGCGCTTATGTCCTCGAAGTTCGGTTACGCCAGTATATGTACAACACTGTAAACTTCTAAAACGTCTCTTTTAGAGCAAGCCAGCTGGGTCAGTCAGTGGAGAGGTATTGATATTACGGTCTCTCCCTATATATTGCCATGTTAACCTAGTCAGATTCAAGCAGCTATTTCCTCGCAATTACTGTGCGAATAAGAATAAACTTGAAAAGGATAAAATCTTGGAAGAACAGAATGAACACAATGCATTCCCTGTAGTAGGGTCTAGATGTAAGAAAAATGGTTCCCGTGCGATTTTTGTGCTAAAATTGATATTTTTGCTTTAAACCATTGTTTATGGCTTATATTGTTGTAAAATTATGGGGTTCAATTTTTTGACCCCTTGACCCCTTTTTGTCGGCTTCTTCTCAAGACCACGCCCATTTTTGTGAGTGTTCTGCACTGCAAACACTTAAAAAGCTTAAATGTTATGTTGCATTGAATGCATCGTGTTGTGACTTATTTAATGCTAGAAACCCAATTTATTATATTCGTTGTTCATATTTTTAGCTCACCTGAGCCGAAGGCTCACAAGGTGAGCTAATAGGATAGCCATGATCCGGCGTCCGTCCGTCCGTCGTCGTCCGTCGTCGTCCACAATTTCAAAGATCTTCTTCTCTGAAACCGCTTGGCCGATCTAGTTGAAATTTTATGTGGAGCCTCCTTGGGTAGTGGCATTTCAAGTTTGATGGCTAAATCCAGGTCACATGACCAAGATGGCCGCCACGCCCATATATGGTAAAAACCCTTCAAAAATCTTCTTCTCCAGAACCGGTGGGCCGATTTCCACGAAACTTGGCATGTAGCATCGGGGACTTCAGCCCATCATAGTTTGATAAAATGATGACCCTTGGATGACCTTGACCTATTTTACGCAGCCTTCTCATTAGCAGGCGGCAGGAGGCTAAATTGCCTTCTATTATGAATGTTCAGCCTCCTACTTTTCATATATTCACAGTGTATTTCTTTTAAATGACCCTATTTTTGCCTTCTACTTGAAGTTTTCAGCCTGTTACTTCAAAAGTTAGTGAAAAGGCTGTTTACGGCAAGGTCAGATTTGGAAGTGAAAACTATGGATTTTTGAAAACTATTGCAGCCTGAGGCCTGAAAAGTGTTAGATGCAAACAACTAATGGAGTAGATGAAGGTATTTGATTAATATAAGTCAAGGTCATCTCTTGACCTTGGCCAGTCTGTTGTCCATACACACTTTTCAAAGATCTTCTTCTCTGAAACTGCTTGGCCAATCAAAGTGAAATTTTATGTGGAGCATCCATGGGTAGGGGAGACGAAAGTTTGATCTCGAAATCCAGGTCACATGACCAAGATGGCCGCCACGCCCATATATGGTAAAAACCACTCAAAAATCTTCTCCAGAACCGGTGGGCCGATTTCCACGAAACTTGGTATGTAGCATCAAGGACCTCAGCTCCATCATAGTTTGATAAAATGATGACCCTTGGATGACCTTGACCTATTTTACGGCAAGGTCAAATTTGGAAACATAGGCTTTTACATAGGAAGAAGTGAAACTGAAACTGCGCGACCAATCAAAGTGAAATTTTATGTGGAGCATCCATGGGTAGGGGAGACGAAAGTTTGATCGCGAAATCCAGGTCACATGACCAAGATGGCCGCCACGCCCATATATGGTAAAAACAACTCAAAAATCTTCTTCTCCAGAACTGGCTGGCCAATTTCCACAAAACTTGGTATGTAGCATTGAGGACCTCAGCCCATCATAGTTTGATAAAATGATGACCCTTGGATGACCTTGACGTATTTTACGGCAAGGTCAAATTTGGAAACATAGGCTTTTACATAGGAAAATTTGAAAACTATGGATTTTTTAAAAACTATTGCAGCCTGAGGCCTGAAAAGTGGTAGATGCAAACAACTAATGGAGTTGATGAAGGTATTTGATTAATATAAGTCAAGGTCATCTCTTGACCTTGGCCAGTCTGTTGTCCATACACAGTTTTCAAAGATCTCTGAAACTGCGCGGCCAATCAAAGTGAAATTTTATGTGGAGCATCCATGGGTAGGGGAGACGAAAGTTTGATTGCGAAATCCTATGGTGTACCAGAAGGGTCAAAACCACCGGTAGCAGTCCACTGGTAAATTTTTACCAGTGCACTGCTAAATTTTACCAGTGCACTGCTATATTTTACCAGTGCACTGCCAAATTTTACCAGTCCACTGATAAATTTACCAGTCCACTGATAAAATTTAGCAGTGCACTGGTAAATTTACCAGTCCACTGATAAAATTTAGCAGTGCACTGGTAAAATTTAGCAGTGGACTGATAAAATTTAGCAGTGCACTGGTAAAATTTAGCAGTGGACTGGTATTAGTTATGACCCTTTCGATATACCAGTGCACTGGCATTTACGATATCTCATTATCCAATCAAAAATCGGCTTACATCTCAATCGATACAGGTATATTTCATCCTAATCGATACAGGTAAAATTAATGCTGTGTAAACGCACAAACAAATTCCGTAATGCTAATAGTTATATTATAAAGTCGGTATATTGCCTGATTTCTTTCTTTATTTCTTTATTTATTTATTTATTTATTTATTTATTTTCGCACTTGGAAAGGTTTTCATTTTGAAAATTGTTGTAAAAATAAAAAAAAAATGGATCGATATTTTACTGGACTATTTACATGCGTTCATGTACTGCTTAGTGACTCCTTCCATTCATTCAATTATAGACAAATTCTTTATTTATTTATTTATTTATTTATTTATTTATTTATTTATTTATTTATTCGGCGGTCTTTTGAAGGACAAAAAGGTTTATTTGGACGACGTCTTTGTTATTTAACGAACGTTTTGGCTATCTTTGCGTTTGATGAATATCCATAGTGGTGCATTGCCTATACAACGCCTGGATAAACATTTGTCACCAACACGACTAGACAGGCATGTACCAGCCGGGTATCGAACCCGCAACCACTCGGCTTCTCAGCGAATACGCTTGTAGTTAAACTTCAACGGCACGCACGTGTCCATACCATCCTATCGAGCTATTTTCAAGTTTTGAATTCGTCTAATTTTCTTGATTCAAGGGATTTTCTTTATGTAAGAGACTTTCAGAATCTTTATCCGTCTCTGCTCTTGTGTATTGAATACAACTGACACTTTTGTGTATTTGCAGTCTGTACATATTTGTCCGTGTGTTGGCCTTGGGACTTAAAACGTTAAAATGGCAATGCTACAAGCCCGTTGTTATTCCACTGGTCAAACCTTCAAAGCTGGAAGGCCCCGGTTCATCATGGAGGATGCTCCGGAGAAGACCTGGCGCGCGCCCGAATCCCGGTGTCGCTCCGGTTACCCCGACGGTCACTGTCGGCGGTAGATCCATCCATTTCCGGGGGTAGGTTTCTTTACGGTTTGTTCTTTGGCTATACATTTTGCAGGTTGTAAATGTTGGGCCAGATATGACCCGTTAGGACTGATTAGAATATGCACGTTCTGGTCATAGCGGAAGTATTCTTTTACGGCTTTATTTGAAAAAAAAAAAAAAAAAAAAATGAAACCATATATATATCCAAGAACTTTGCTTTCCATAGAAATCAATGCAAACTGCAGATTTCGTATGGTTTAGTTGGAGATAAAACACGGAAGTCGTTTTCTCATCAAGTAAACAACAATCAGAGTCAACGTTCTATTCTTGTTTCGCTTTCAAAAATTGAGTTAAGGCAACTCGTATTTTATATGCATCCTCCGTAGCACAAATACAAACTGTTATGGACGTCCATAATATGCCATGTAGCTATGCCAAGGCCCGGACCCGATATGAAATATTTGTGATGCAAATTTCAAAATCGCCAGAACTTGAAAAAGACAAAGGATTTTTCCCCATGAGCTAAAAATGTTCCCTAACATTTTTCCATGTGTATACAAAATTCCCAATACCGAAAATCAAAATAACTCTTCCTCAAAAGAATGTTTTGATAGTACGAAGTGTGATGGTCTTGAGCACCTTTAATTTGTAGGTTTTCACGGTAGCCATTGAAAGGACGATATAGCGGCGGAATTTCTGTATATTACAAAAACTGTTTCAGTGGTAAAATTAAAGTGGTAGAAAAAACAGCAACAAAAAAACAAGCTGGAATTGTATGGATTAAAACCTTTAAACGAAATTTTTACTTTTGACCAAGATGTTTATATTGGTGCAACATACATAGATCTACCTCCTGCAGGATCGAAAGTTTTGTTCATTGTATACTGTTTATCACTGAACTATATTGCTGATGTAGGCTATAAACATATGATTATGTTTAATGCTGAATAAAATTATATGTATTGTATTGTATTGCTTCACCTACGAAAAGATGACACCTATGTAATTACCAAATGTTTTGATAGTACGAAGGCAGAGCACCTTTGATCTGTAGGTGTAAATTTTCACGGTAGCCATTGATGGCACGCGTGAACATGTACATGTATATTGCTTCAAGATGACACCTATTTAATTACCAAATGTTTTGATAGTACGAAGTATGATGGTCTTGAGCACCTTTAATTTGTAGTTTTTGAATTTTCACAGTAGCCATTGAATGGCACGCGTGCACATGTATACCAGAGGTTTTGATAGTACGAAGGCAGAGCTGAGGTGTAAATTTTCACGGTAGCCATTGAATGTTACGCGTGTGCATGTATGACATCAATGTTATTTAGCTAATATTGTCCTTACATAAAGTTAATTCAATTAAAATATCTGGAGGTGCATGGAGGTCTCTGCTTCATACCTTTACCATAGGCGACTACTGTAGGCCATAAAATAAATGTGTTTCTTACATGCAACCGATTGCACTAAACAGCTACCTAATTGCAATAAGCGACTACCTTAGGGGCCATAAATGATTGCAATGAACAGCTTCCTTTTTTCGAAGAAATTAAAGTCTATGACAATCTTATATGTGTTTCCCGGATTTAAAAAAAAAATAAAAATAAAAAGGAAAACGTAGAATTAAGAAGAAAATAACTTCATTCATTCATTTGAAAAGAAAGCGCTACATGTGTGTATGTTTCAAACAATCGGAAACAATCGTATTCGCTCATTAATTCTTTCTTTCTTTCTTTCTTTCTTTCTTTCTTTCTTTCTTTCTTTCTTTCTTTCTTTCTTTCTTTCTTTCTTTCAGCATCATACATGTATGCATACATGAGTATACAGATGTAGACATATTAATTTCATTGATGGTCAATGGTTCGCCATAATCATCGTTGGTGTTATGAATGATATCATTTATGAAACTTCGAAGGAAGATCACATACATATTGCTTCGAGATGAAACATATGAACAGCACCGGGGAGAGCGGGTCCCCTTGCTTTACCCCCGTGTCAGTGTTGAAAAAGTTTGAAAAATTATTACATTCACACCTTTTCGCAACTACACACATTAACGAAATCAGCTATCGACAGAAGTGTGGTAATTGATTAATGATCAACGCGCGTCGTTACCAGTGAATTCATGCGGAAGGTCAAAATGACGGGTGGGACTAGATAGCGAAAAGAGGCTCTTTTTGCAAAAAGATGCGAAAAGAGGCAAAATGATGGGAAAAGAGGCAGTAGTTAGTATCAAAGTTGTATATATCATACAGACTTGACATTTTTGGAAATATTTATAATATCAATGTTTGTTTGAAATATTTTTGAAAAAAATTAAGCAAAAATATTACCTTTTTAACAATTTTATATATGGAGCAAATCCAAAAGGAATTGAGCATCGCGCATTAATCAAAGTGATACTTATTACAATCTTTCATGCATTATTTTAGCTAATGTTGTCTAAAAATTAATGAGTCGGTTGTTAATTTAATTCATTTAACTTTAAAAATTTGGACGCGTCACGGGAAATCTATGTATTGTGTATGCGAGAAAAGAACGCAGCGTAGTTGAGCCGCCGCGTGGGAAAAAAGCAAAAATCCGCATAGGCGAAAACAAAGGAGCTTGTCCCCATTGGATACTATATCCTGGTCATTGCTTTCTTGTACAGCCTGGTTTGTGTCGGACCTGGTTGGAAACCCAAATTGTTGGTTTCTACTGAAAATTTTCATTTTATTCCCAGTGTACAAATTTTGATATTTTTCTTATTTTTGCTCAAAACATAGATTATGGGTACACGTTAGGACCGCCTTGGCGAGGCGGTTCTAACGAGTACTTAAAATCTCTGTTTCGGAGCACTAAGTTTCATATTATGATAACTTTTCTAATTTAATGTAAAAGTGTGAAGATTTCTTCTGCTTCTTCTTTTTTATGCCCCCAATTTCGGAAGAAGTTGAGGGGGCATATTGGTTTGGGTCTGTCCGTGCAGTGCAGTGGTGTGGTGTGCAGTGGTGTGCAGTCTGTGACTCTGTGATGCGTGAGTAATGCTTAGCAGTCGGTCAGGAACCGTTAGAGCTAGGATCTTGAAATTTGGTATGTAGTTTGTATATGAAAATTAAGAGGACCCGTATTTTTTCTTTCAGGTAAATTCAAGGGGCTAGGGCCCATTCTGTGAGAGTTATTTTCCCTTTTTAATTCTTGATAAAGTGAATAGATAGTGGGTACCTTGTGTGTGCAACTCGTCCTACAGTTTTATTCCGATTCTCTTGAAACATTACAGACATTGTGACCATGCTTTGAAGATATGCATGTGGTTGGGATATACTCCTCAGATTAATTTTTGTCACTTTTTTTTACATTTTTTTAGTCGCTTATCGAATAAGGTAGCTGTCTATTGCATGCATTAATGACGCACTTTTATTGAACCATACACGTGCGTCATTAATGCAAGCAATAGACAGCTACCTTATTCGATAAGTGTGCCATAAACAGCTACCGTTTGTTGAAAAGCTGGAAAGTAGACACCCCAGACTTCATTTAAGTATGTCAAGTGCATAGCAATGATAGCGACGAATGAATGAATGAATGAATGAATGAATGAATGAATGAATGAATGAATGAATAATTGAATGAATGAATGAATGAATGAATGAATGAATGAATGAATGAATGAATACAAATATGTAGCACTTTCTTTTCAAATGAATATTGAATGGAGTGGAAAGTTCTTTTCTTCTTAATTCTACTTTTTCCTCTCATTTTTTCGGAAACATATATAAGATTGCCATAGATTTTAATTTCTTAGAAAAAAAAGATAGCTTTTTTTTTCTTTCTTTTCTTTTTCAGTTATGACACGCTTTTGTTTTATGGCCCCTCATTATAAAGGTGTCAAGCAGATACCTCCATGTGGTCTTAAATGGATATTTAAATTGAATTAGCTTTATGTAAGGACATCATCTTGAAGCAATATACATGTATGCGCGTGCCATTCAATGGCTACCGTGAAAATTCAAAACCTACAAATTAAAGGTGCTCAAGACCATCACTCTTCTTACTATCAAAACATTTGGTAATTACATAGGTGTCATCTTGAAGCAATATACATGTACGCGCGTGCCATTCAATGGCTACCGTGAAAGTTCAAAACCTACAAAAAGGTGCAAGCGTGCCAATGGCTACCGTGAAAATTCACACGCACAAATTAGTTTCGGGTTTCATCTTTTGTCGGTGTGTATACATACTTTTTATAGACCACTTTTAAACTGTTAAACATGCAAACTATTCTGAAGCTTATGTTATCAAAATGCTAAAATGCAAACAAGGAAAATGGAGGATGTACGAAAACATGTAATTAGTTAGATAAATAAGTGCCATTTAGACCACCAAGATTCAGTATTAATTAAAATTCAATGTGGCGTGTGTCGCGATACATGTACCTGGCTTGAAACTAATCGATTATTCATCGATTGTTAACTATGAAAGCGTCTGTCAGAAGCGATTCGCTATATTTAGTAGGGTTTCAGTAGCAATTTACCTCATGGGCTACTTAATTAGGCTTCTTTAATTTCGTTTTTAGAATGTAGCCGTAAAAACCAAGTACCCGAGAAGTTTAAGAAAAAAGAAACATGCGTTCACACCGCCGTTAAGAAAACAAATACGCGTGTTCACACCTCAAGATTAACTTTTAAAATTATTACGTCCATTTTTAGCTCACCTGAGCCGTTAGGCTCACAAGGTGAGCTTATAGGATGGCCATGATCCGGCGTCCGTCGTCGTCGTCCATCCGTCGTTGTCCACCATTTTCAAAGATCTTCTTCTCTGAAACCGCTTGGCCAATTAAAGCCAAATTTTATAGGAAGCATCTATGGGAAGGGGGAACCAATGTGCTCATAAATAATCCAGGTCACATGACCAAGATGGCCGCCATGCCCATATATGGTAAAAACCCTTCAAAATTCTTCTTCTCCGGAACCACTGGACCGATTTCAACGAAACTTGGCATGAAGCATCGGGGACTGGAGTACTACAATGTGTTTATAAATTATGACCTTTGGATGACCTTGACCTATTTTACGGCAAGGTCAACATAGGTCGCCCATGCATTTGAATGGGGAAAATTGTTAAAATGTTATTTGAAAGGCAAAACTTGCAGGAAATGGGCAAATGGACTGAAGGTAGGTAATTCTGAAAAAAAAAAACGGACCACAGGGGTTGGTCTGCCCCCACCCCGGGGCAATATACATGTATATGAAACTCTTCGCTTTTAACAGCAAAAGCAAAAGCATTCAATGAGCAATGAATAATGTTTAATAATGCCGTCACATATGGACAAACTAAAATTTCTGGTGGAAATAAGGGCCCGCGCCAACTGACTAACCATCTGATTACGGGTTAACCGTCCAGAAGTCTGAGCCTGCCCAAGAAAAGTGGTTCAGGCCAATCCATCTAAACATATACATGTACGCATCAGCTGTGTACTCGGGTCGTTATAGTTTCAAGCACATTATGATTGCCATGCCATTCTTATAGAGAGTAAAAGTTCCACAATCCCACATGGCCATAGCTGTTGACTGAGACGCTAAACCACAAATCCATCAAACAAACACCCGCACCCATTTCTTGTTTCTATGTTTATACGTGTTTTTTTTTTTTTTTTTTTTTTTTTTTTTTTTTTTTTTTTTTTGAGAACTGACATATCCGGAAGGCCCGTCTTGCACTATTTTTCAATTTCTTCAACTGGAAAATGTTACATGCATTTCCAATCGAACCCAGACCGGACTGCACATTCTACGATAAACACTTTTCTGTGAGAATTCTGACCAAGTAGAGCACAACACATCATATGAAACCATAGCCATTGTGGAAAGTTTTGATTTCTTACCGTTAGTACGCGAATATCTCGAATTACGGTGATGTGATCAGACTGCGCGATAACGTATCAAACTGTCCACATGCATACATATATGAAACTGCAGGAACTATATCGCAAAATTAACAGTTTGAATACTTTTGATGCATTTCAATACATCATAGCTAATTTTATTCAAATCGGCACATCAGCAAAAACGACTGTCAAGTTTCTAAATGGCATGGTCGCACCCGGGGGTCGCACATGGTCAACATTTTCCAGCCCCACCCCCATAAAATAAAATGATCGCTCTCTTAGTTGGTTAGTCAGTTACATGAAGTAACAGTAGTTAGTTTAGTTTATCGGGCATTTTTATTTCAAGATATTTCACCAGGATAGAGGCGAATCATTTGGTTCTTTGGAGGAAAACGATTGTTTTGTCCAACGTGCACCCCAACTCTACAACGGCAATATTACAGAATGAAGAGCGACCTAAGCCAGTTGAGCAAGATATTTCGTTGATGTTTACACGGACTGATTTGATCAGTGAGCGCTTCAAGCAAATTTGCCACGGAACGAAAAGTTGCGTATTTAAACTGTGACAAATATATGCATACATGCACAAAATTTAAGTCACAAAAAGAGAGAAAAAAAACATGTATCTGTCTGCTGACGTAACAGCAAAAATGTCAAATGCTACGTATATTATATTATTTTGTCATCTTTTATCGACACAAATAAGGGCATGTGCGTGTATGTTATCTAGTTAAAAACGCTGAATGATATATTTCAAGCCTAATGTTCAATTGGTAACAAAAGCAACTTTCATGTAAAGTAAAAATCGAATGTCCAGGAATACATACAAATATTATACGTCCTTTTCAAGATATAGGACGGGTCAATCAGCGTATGTGGCGAAAACGGGACGCCCCGAGAAAAATAACCTGGCGTACTCGCAAGTAAAACATGTCTCGTCTCAAATGTGGCTCGTGTATGGATCGCACCAACATCGGAAACAGCGGTGACTATATTACATAGCCCAGACAACAGGCTAGAAATTTGACAAAATTGCCATTAATGTACAAGTACGAAGAGCAAGATAACCAGCTCTTTTCCCTACCAGATCATATACTATATTCATACCTTCATTCCTTCCCAAAAGAACGCAAAGGTTCATCCTCCTGTAGGTGCGATCGACAATAGACGCATGTCAAATTAATTACAATCGATATATGGTCGATTTCACATGGATGTCAGTAACTTGAAAACTGGCTGACACTCGCGTTTTCATATACATATTCTATTGTACGGGTGGGTCGGCAGCAAAACGAGGCAAAACTATGCAAAAAAGATGTACATGTAATCTTAAACTCACACGTAGGATTAAAAAAAAACACTATATATTGTAAAGCATTATAATGTTTTAAAGTTTGAAAAACATTCAATGATAGTATTCTTAACAAACGCCGCGGCGACCAAGTTAGACACATGCCAGTCTGCTTTTGAATGAATCCACTATTACCTTGAGTATGCTTCTTTTGATATTAGCCAACATGTCGTTTGCTTAATCATTTTTCCATTATGACATATTCACACTTACTGTACTAACTACAGCGACTGCCATAATCATCATTTCGAATGTAGGAATTGTGCATATTAAGACGATAAACAAATGAGGGCTTGTACACATTTCCCATGAAACATGTACATATATAAAGCATATGCCATAAGTCAAAGATTACCTAGCATGTACACAGATCATACCACAACAATTAGCTTTTCAAACAAGTGCGATGACTTAGCGTCTTTAATTACTACACTTAGGTGTGGATTATCACGATAGGTGGCACGTTCGTGTATTGCCTTATGACACTTTAGATAATATACCCATTACTGACTCTACAAAGCTAACGTATATTTTTAAAAGAAACAATATTAACATTTTATCTTAAATTGACAAAATTGGATTTTGCGCATATTTTGTCTCTATTTAATGGTAAAATGCCCATTTTCGACCCTTTTTGAGAAAAAGCCTCCAGACGTGCCGCTCCCTTTATACTGTTCACTTTGCACATAATTTGTAGAGTTTAACACATAAAAGCGATCATTAGAAATGTCACTTTCTCTGCGTTAAATCAGCAAACAAATCTACAAATCGCATACGAGTGTATATCCAAAATTTGGATTTGGATTCCAAATAAAGACAAAAACAGACGAAGCTACGGTAGATATAACGTATATCAGCCTTGAGAAGTTTCCTATGAATATTTGTAAATGTGTGTTTTATCATACGGACAAGAAACATGATGCATCCATACTACACAGCGAATGTGTATATTTGAGAATTAAATAAATAAATAAATAAATAAATAAATAAATAAATAAATAAATAAATAAAACGGTCGAAGGCATAGTAACTCGTAATTCCTGTAGGCCTACTCGTATATGTGACTGTGTGCGGTTACACACCATGATTACAACTGTCAAATATGCACAGGTAAATCGATACCGATAACGAGATAGAAGCTGTATTTTGATTGGCTGAAGAACATACCCTTAGATGGCAGTGCACTGGTAAAATACAAAGTCACCGATTTTACCAGTGCACTGCTAAATTTTATCAGTGGACCGGTAAATTTACCAGTGCACTGCTAAATTTTATCAGTGGACTGGTAAGTTTACCAGTGCACTGCTAAATTTTATCAGTGGACTGGTAAATTTATCAGTGGACTGGTAAAATTTGGCAGTGCACTGGTAAAATATAGCAGTGCACTGGTAAAATTTAGCAGTGCACTGGTAAAAATTTACCAGTGGACTGCTACCGGTGGTTTTGACCCTTCTGGTACACCATAAAATCCAGGTCACATGACCAAGATGGCCGCCACGCCCATATATGGTTAAAACCACTCAAAAATCTTCTTCTCCAGAACCGGTGGGCCGATTTCCACGAAACTTTGTATGTAGCATCGGGGACCTCAGCCTTTCATAGTTTGTTAAAATGATGACCCTTGGATGACCTTGACCTATTTTACGGCAAGGTCAAATTTGGAAACATAGGCTTTTACATAGGAAGAAGTGAAAACTATGGATATTTTGTAAACTATTGCAGCCTGAGGCCTGAAAAGTGGTAGATGCAAACAACTAATGGAGTAGATGAAGGTATGTGATTAATATAGGTCAAGGTCATCTCTTGACCTTGGCCAGTCTGTTGTCCATACACACTTTTCAAAGATCTTCTCTGAAACTGCTTGGCGAATCAAAGTGAAATTTTATGTGGAGCATCCTTGGGTAGGGGAGACGAAAGTTTGATCGCGAAATCCAGGTCACATGACCAAGATGGCCGCCACGCCCATATATGGTATAAACCTTTCAAAAATCTTCTTCTCCAGAACTGGCAGGCCGATTTTTATGAAACTTGGTATGTAGCATTTGGGACTCCAGCCCATCATAGTTTGTTGAAATGATGACCCTATGATGACCTTGACCTATTTTACGGCAAGGTCAATTTTGGAAACATAGGCTTTCACATGGGAAAAGGCGAAAACAAACTATTGCAGCCTGAGACCTGAAAGTTGCTAGATGCAGACAACTTATGGAGTCAATGAAGGTAAGTAATTATTTATTTAAGGCCAAGGTCATGTTTTGACCTTGGCCCAAGGTCATGTCTTGACCTTGGCCCAAGGTCATTTAAATATCAAAATTAAAATTATGGTTTTCTCAGAAATCATTGGGTTTGGAAACTATTGCAGCCGGAGACCTGAAACTTTGCAGATGCAAAAAACTTATGAAGTCAATAAAGGTGTGTGAGTATTCAAGGTCAAGGTCATTTCATTATGACTTAATACTCCAAGATCAGGCTTCAGGTGAGCGTTCTCAGGACCAATGGTCCTCTGGTCTTAATTTTCTTCTACTTTGAGGTGGGTGGGGTAATTTAATGAGGGAATTCATGGGATTATTCCGTTCTGTTCGCTTACGTGTAATGGTAGAGAAAAAAAAAACTACAATGAATCAGATTGACAAAGACAAATTAGTTGCATGTGCTATTCACGATTTAAGAAGCACCCAATTTATTGTGTTTTTTTTTATACGAGGGGCGTTCAATAACAGTAGAGCATCAAGACCCCCGTTGCTATGCATTCTATTTTTTATCTGCTTCCGCGAATTGGGATTATTTTTTGTCTTTAAAATGACTCTGCCAAGCACTCCAGTTTCCGGTAACTTTATGGTGTGCATATTCACTAACGCAGCAGTCTTTAATACCAAAGGTGTATCCCTACAATAAAATAAAGTTTTCTTTGTCCGTGAAACGTGTTTTCAGGCCTGAAATTAGACTTTTATCCACAAACGACAAGTTGTTTTTGTGGCACTATCAACTTCCGTTAAATTTCTACATGACAGTGCCTATCGTTAATTTTGGAATAAAAAATGGTCATGAACTAATTCGGTTCAGCCTCTTTAAGAAGACAAAACATGCATTGGTCTACGTTATTGATCATATGCCAGACTGTGCGTTGATCCTCTAAATGTGTAAATCGATTTCTAATTCAGTAGATTCTGACATAAATTTAGCTGAACGCGCAGGCGCACTGCGATTTCTTTCTGATTACACGTGTGATAGTTAGTCTCAAACGAAACATGAATGGATTCATTTTATCGCTGAATTTGATGTGAAAAAAAAAGGTAACCCTTTAAATTTCTGCTAGGTCCGCCACTGTCAGAGACTTAAGTGTCGTAACCAGGTAACAACTAGCCCGATCGGTGATGTTAAACTCAAATCTATTGGCTATTTCCTTCATGGATTTTCGGTGAGCATGGTGAGTAAAACATGATGACTTGATGTTGATGAATTTGATTATGCTGATAAAATGCAAACTTTAGTTTGAGATAGAGTGGATGAGTCATAGAAACACAATAGAGCACCTGGTCCAGATCTGCCCCTGGAGCGTTTCATATTTAACGACTCGATTGGCTCGGTGTTCGCACTAGAATTTCCCCACCCACCACATTTATGCAGTCATCACCAGGAATGTCTTCTTTTCCACCTGCTGATGACATGCTTCTGCTGATACCCTAACAACCAGTGCCAGTGTCTGCTAAATGATTGTATTGTTATTGCTGGAATGTCCACATGCGAGAGGTTTTTTCTTCTTCTTTTTTTTTTTTTTTTTTTTTTTTTTTATTTTCCTAATAGGGCTGGTATTTTTTTTTTTTTTTTTTGATTAGTCAGTAAACCTCGGTAATTTTTTGGGTTTGGGGGTAGAAGCTGGGGCCTCGCCTATGTATCCATAAAAATGAGAGTACCCCCCCCCCCCCCCCCCGGGCTGTGGGATTCCCAGGTTCGACCCTGTTCTTACCTTGTTCGATGGCCTAAGCTGTTGGTAGGACATTAAACCCCAAACCAACCAACACAGTTAGTGTATGTATGTAGAAAGTAAATACATGTACTAAGTTGGATAAAATTTGAAGATTTTACTTAAGGTGTAAATTTATGGTTTTGATTACATTTGGTCTGCAATCCAAACAACATCATCATGATCAAGCTACCAAAATTTCAGCAAGACCAGTCAAACAGCATGGTTGCAAACAAAATTGATTTTTCAAGAAATGCACAAAATAAAAAAAAATTACTTGGAATTAAAAATGACCAAAAAATAATAATAATTCAGATAAGGCATGACCCCAAAAAAATATCCATAAAAAGCTTACTACCCCCCCACCAAAAAAAAAAAAAAAAAAATACTTTTTCTTAAAACCCAAAAAATTATGGAAATTCAAAAGTTTGACCCAAAACAGTCAGCCTCGCCCCCTGGGTCCCACAGTCATTCCAAAATTGTGTCAATTTTCCCAAAAGGGAATGAGCCATCTGTGATATCTTGCTATTTTGTAGGGATCTTCCTATTTTACGTCCTCTTTTGAGGTCAAGATGTAAAGGAAGATAGATGTTTTAGCATAGGCCTATCTCCCTAAATTCAAAATTTGCTAAATTGAAAAAATAAAATTAGCCACCCACACCTGAAATGATGATCAGAAATTGATCAACTTGCTATATGAAGATGTAGATTTTCAGAATTATTCAATATTTCCATATTAGAGTTCCTCTATGTATCACATACCAGATTATGATCTGATGATAAAATAGGTGTGAGCCCTGTTGGGGCAGGGATTTATTTTTGCAATTTTGGAAAAGGGCCCTTAAGGCCTTCTAGATTGGGAAAATTAGGGACATAAATCCTGAATTTGGGAAATTTTCATAGCATTCAAAGTTGATGATATTTTCCTTAAATTATATGTTATTAGCTCACCTGAGCCGAAGGCTCACAGGTGAGCTTATAGGATAGGCAGGCATCCGTCGTCGTCCGTCGTCGTCCGTCCACAATTTCAAAGAAGAATATTTCTGAAGCTAGTAGGCCGATCTTGATCAAATTTAATGTGAACCATAATTGGGTTGGCGGATTGATGGCATTAGGTTTTGAAGCAGATTGTATCAAAATTGTGGTTTCCATGGCAACAGATAGGTCCCATAGACTTACAATGGGAAAAACTAAAAAAAAATCTTCTTCTCTGAAACCACTAGGCCCACAGCTTTGATATTTGGTATGTAGCAATGGCTAATGGTCCTCTACATAAATTGTGCCATTCATGCCCCTGGGGTCAAATTTGGCCACGCCCCGGGGGTCGATAGTCTCCATAGACTTACTATGGGAAAAAAATTCAAAAATCTTCTTCTCTGAAACCACAGGGCCCACAGCTTTGATATTTGGTATGTGGCAATGGCTAATGGTCCTCTACATAAATTGTGCCAGCCATGCCCCTGGGGTCAAATTTGGCCACGCCCCGGGGGTGGATAGTTTCCATAGACTTACAATTGGAAAAACTAAAAAAATCTTCTTCTCTGAAACCACAGGGCCCACAGCTTTGATATTTGGTATGTAGCAATGGCTCATGGTCCTCTACATAAATTGTGTCATTCATTCCCCTGGGGTCAAATTTGGCCACGCCCCGGGGGTTGATAGTCTCCATGGACTTACTATGGGAAAAAAAATTAAAAAATCTTCTTCTCTGAAACCACAGGGCCCACAGCTTTGATATTTTGTAGGTGGCAATGGCTAATGGTCCTCTACATAAATTGTGCCAATCATGCCCCTGGGGTCAAATTTGGCCACGCCCTGGGGGTCGATAGTCTCCATAGACCTACAATAGGAAAAAAACTAAAAAAATCTTCCTTTCTGACAGATATGGGGTAATCATAATCAGTAATTTAATCATCAGTAATCGATTACAATTTTTTGAATAATCATTGATAATCATTAATCACAAAATTTCAGAGTCATTTTAATCATAATTCAATCATAATCATGTTTTATTAGGCCAGTAATCATGATTATTTATGATTACTTTCACGATTACAGTAAAAATAAAATATCACAGTCTGAAAGGAAAGCTCAGTCCCAAGATTGTATTGAACTATTGATGCTGCTTTACACTGGGAGTTATGAACCTCTGTGTCATGCATTTTATATAGGAAGCATTGCTTCAAGGCTGGTCTGATATAACCATGTTCCTAGGAAGGCTGTATAGGAAGGCTGTAGCCTTTTATACATACATTGTAAGTGGTTTGCTCAGTCATATAGCAGCTCATTGTTCAGGCATCTAAAAGCCCAGCAGTTTCTCAATCTTTGATAGACATACAGTGCTCTTAAATTCAATTACCCACTTTTTATTTTCCGCGATGATAAAATGCATTTTTTCACGGCGGATTCAGCGCGAAATTTCGCCAAACAAAAGAAAAAATACTCGTGAAATCGATTGTTTTTTCGCCGCAAAATACGGCGAATTCGCCGTGAAATACGAGGAAATTTCGCGAGGAAACGTAATATTTCGCGATGAAGACAGGTAAGGTATATTTAAGACAGGTAAGGTATAATTTTCTTCTTCACCGCGTTTCATCGCGAAAAATCCACCCGATTTGAATTGGACATCATGTCCAACGGTAAGTATATGTTGTATTTTTTTCAACTTACTTTAAGCGTACAGTATTTTCGACGGTGTATTTTACCTTCAAAGCACACGTTAAAAGAGAGAAAAAAAATGCAATTGAACCTTCTCTCGTCACTGTCGCTCTAGATGATATTTTTGTCAGACGATTCTTTGACGCGATTTAGCTACGTCACTGGATAAATAGATTTAAGAAATAGATCAGCTCTAGCAGTGAATTGTTGAGTAATAATTCACTGTTTGGAGGTCAGTTGTAAAGAAGATCAAATCACGAGCGCGTAGCGCGAGTGATTTATCTTCTTACAACTGACCGACAAACAGTGAATTATTACTCAACAATTCACGCACTTGAGCTGATCTATTTCGATTCTAACACACAATAAACGGAGTAAATGTTGCTGAAACCGTCGAAATCGTTCAGCTTTCCGCCATTGCATTGCAGATATCCCGCCAAATATTTGACTGTAATGCTGGTATTTACACACACTTATTACGTTTGTTGTGCGCTAAAACGACGTTTCACCGTCTAACGCTGCTTTGTGGGATAGCTGACGTCACAAATGCCGCAAAGTAACGTCACGCTTATTCGCCCAGTGAAATTGTTGCACAATATAACACGTTTTTTTACCATTGGCTATATAGGCGAGGTGTGTTAGAATTGTTTATTTGGCAACGCAACTTTTGATTGCTCATAATTGGTTTGAACGTCACGTACCGATTGTACAGTCAAGGGTCCAAAGTAATTCCAAAATGTCGGACTTCATGTTTATGAGACTCCTAAGAAGTAAACACGTAGTGTGCAGAACGATCTACATAAGGTCAAAAATTATGCCGGCGTGGCTTACTTTGATCATCACTGAATTCTCTTTCACGTTTAGTGCATGAGGAAAGCATGCGTTAGCAGGTGCGTCCGTAGAAATATTATCATTCGTGTACTGTACACGAGCATGCATTTGGGGGATGAGAATTACATGATATCCTAAAGATATCGGAGTTTTTCTAAACTGAATCAAAAGAAAAAAAAAAGTAAAAGATACATGCATGGTAGAGTCACCGTCGTCAAACAAAACTTGAAATTTCACCGAGTTGTCCGTTGCTTAGCATCCAGTTAAAAAGAAGTATGTTCAAATCTGAATTTGGCACCCCTGTGGGCCATGTAATGAACGAACACCATGACCGCAGCACTTTTCAAGCAAGAAACATGCATGGATGGCCAAACATATAACCACTACCACGTGTCCCTTTTATGATTGACTAGGTTGATCACTTTTCTGTTAATTGTTTTTGTTAAAATTGTCATAAATTATTGGATTTTTTTTTTTCTTTCAGGACTATGAGGCATCTAGCCCCCGTGTGACGTGTCCAGCAGGAAGCGGTTGCTATGTCCCGGTTGCTATGTCCCGACATGACTGAAAGCCATGACTGAGACGTAAAACCACAACAAAATAACTTTTTTTTTCAAAAGATATGCATGACCTTTTACTTCCATATATTGTTTCGGGAAGACAGTCGGAACTTACCGTTTCGATCCCCCTTTTATAAGTCCGCATTTTACTTGTATTACAAGCTATTGAGTCTTGTTAATGTACATGTAAGAACATATATGTCACACTGACATTTCCGCTACTAACGAAAAGGCAGGCTGGTTGTGGATGCCGTGATTCTACATCCAATGGACTTCAACTACGACGACCGAAACTGGGACGCCAACCGTGTCATAAATGCATGCAGTTTTAGAGATCCGAACAACATCCAGACAAGGTTAGAACTTTCTGACCCAAATGCATGCACAAGTAAATGTATATAAAGTGTATGTGACTTCGACGTCAAGGTGACATTCGGTCTCCACAATCTTGCATGAATTTTAATAATGATTCAAGATACCTTCTTGATCAGTCAACGTATATCGCAGACATGTATATACTCGAAGACAATATGTCTTTAATATGCTTTTAAAACCTTCCTATATCAAGCAACTGACCAAACCCTGATCAACCATTGGTGAACCAACAGAACACTAAAAAGGTACAAGTAGGCAAAGATCAGGAAAAGGCGCAATCAGAAAAAGATTCCCACTCCAAAAACCGAGTTGGGAAAAAACCAAACTAACAATCGGGTACTTATACCATGAAACATATCGTAAGCCGAATGAGTGCTATTTTCTTAATAGGTGGCCATTCAGTTACCTTAACTAAAAATATGAAAACATACATAAGGCGCCAACAGCACAAATTTTTTTTAAACACCAAGACATAAAACAAAAAGAACCACCACAGGAGTATCGACTTGGAACGATCAGTAACACAAAGTTACTGGCGGGCTTAAACCGGTTTTACAGGTACCTAACCTCACCCTCAGCTTCTGCAGTGGTTCATAACATTTAGTTAGTTCTTCGGTCCTCGTGGTTAATCTCTAACTAGTCAATGAATCATCAAGAACAAACAAATAAATCATGATAAACATCCTGATGAATCAAAAACCAGGACTCACAGATTGAGTAAGCTGCCCGACGATGGAGATCCCTGGGCGCCGAATAACCTACTAACTCCGGAGCAAAAGAAAAACACCAGTTGGACCCCGGTCTTTTTATCTTTTTTTAAACAGCATTCACACTGTAGCGTATAAACCAAACGCGCGCCGGGCGTATGAAAAATTTCAACACGCTGAAGATTTTGGAAGTATAAAAATTAATTTGTTCCTTCAACTCGCTTTAGCAGTCACACAGTAGCGCGTGACTGAGGCGTGTGCCGGACGTATAAAAATTACAAGGTTTTAGAGTACGTGTGTTGTTACGTCCAAAACACGCTTTGCACGCGCTACAGGCACACAGCAGACGTTTAAGCGCGTCTCATACACGTTTTGGCCCCGCTACGGAAGCAATATCTCATAAAATCGGAACGCGCATGTAGCGTACACTGGCGTGCCTGAAACGTGCCTACAAAGCGCGTGAAACTTATTCGAAACTTTTAAGACACACGCCCGGAACACGCCGAGTTTCTTGAACATTTTTAAGCATGTTTAAATTTTTTTGAGCCCAAACGCGCCTGGAGTGCGCAGCGACTTACAGCGACGTATATCGACGTGCTCCAAATAAACACCAAGCGTAAAAACACGCGTATTGTCTTTTACGTGCTTTTAACGTGTCTCCGACGTGCTCCTGGCATATATTGAATTTAACATTTTTATCAACACGCCCGGTTCTCGTTTGGCTTATACGCTAATGTGTGAATGCTGTTTTATTCTTACACACCTCGCCTATATAGCAAATGATTAAAAACGTGTTATATTGTGCAACATTTCACTGGGTGAACAAGCGTGACGTTACTTTGCGCCATGTTCCTATGTATATAGTGTTCCGCCGTTGACTTATCGGCGCACCTCGTTCTAACCCCGAGTAAGGGTAATACCATCACCAGCCTACAATGATAGAATTACAGTAAACTACAGATTTTTTAAACTTTTTGAAGAGACGAGAAGCTAGTTAGTACTTGCCTTGGGAATGCTGAGCGCCAAGCGAGGTAGCCACTGGTACCATCAATACCATGACAGCCCGGAGTCGAACCCATGACCTCCCGTTCCCTGGACAATCTAACCATTACGCTATCGGGACCGGTGACGTCAGCCATCCCATCAATCACCGTTAGACGGTGTAAAGTAACGTTATATTACTGATCGTTCCAATGCGATACTTCTGTGGTGGTTCTTGTTTAATGTATTGGTGTTGTATTTTTGCTGTAAGCAGTCGTAAGCACATTATGTATGTTTTCATATTTTAGTTAAAGCGTTTGTTTCAGTTCATCTATATACCAATTTGCAATTTGGAAATCAATCATACGTCTCGTAGTATAATTGCAGTGATTTTCTTTTATTATTTCACGAGTTTAATCTTACCTGCTTAGGATCCAAACAGCATCATGAGCATCGCTATGGTACATGGGCGGCTTTGAAATTGGTCCCTGTTTAACTGTATTTTGTAACGACCTAAATAATATAGCTGTCTGTTGTAACGGACGACATAGAACGTCCATCATTATGACATCGTAAGATTTACGAGAATCTGCACGCTATGTTTGCATCTGGGAAGTAAGAATAGAGGGGTCAGGAATCGAATCCCAGCATAAACACCAGGCTGGAAAGGAACAAATATAACGCATCACAACCCTTATTTCCCCAACAAGACACAGGTAGAGCACGATTACTAGCTCTTTCCCAACAAGTTAGCCATTCGGCTAGTCCCAATCAAAACTAAAGACAACGAGCGCAACAGAGAGGCAGGCAGAATAAACAGATATTGTAGTATGAAGAGCAATCACTATTGGGGCTCGAACCCACACCAGAAACAGCGGTGAGACGATCGAGAGATTAAGAAACAGCGCTCTTAACCCCTCGGCCTGCGGGCTAACATATGGTTTAAAAATTATGTTAAAATTCCATCCAGGCGCACAAGGCTGGTGTCGTCATTTATAGGTTCAAACATTTTGTCATCGTCTTCGTAAAGCAGGGTTTCTGACAATTTTTGTACGACGGCATGTCTCCCAAAAAGAACATTTCGAAATGGTTTATCCCCATGTATTTCACATATAAAGATCTGCGAAATAATGTTTAAGGTAGGCGGCAATGATCAGAAAAAGGCACAATCAGAAAGTAATTCCCACTCTAAAACCAGAGGTGGGAAAACCTAAATTAACGAACTATTACTTATAAAAAGAAAACATATTGTGCTTAGCTGTGTGAGCACGTTACCCAAACTTTACTTAAAATATGTAAACGTACAAAAGGTGCAAACACCACAAAAATTCAACACCAACACGTAAAACAATTAGTATCGCCTTGAAACAATCAATAATGTATTACTGGCCTGCGTAAACTAGTTTTACAGGACTAAGGACTAGGACTCAGCAGCTGCAGTGGTTCACAACATTAAGTTTACATAGGACATAGTGCATGTTCAATAGCTTTAGTGTCCGTCACGGGTGGTTATTATGGTGGGGAAGGGTATATGTGCAGATGCAGATCGTGTCTTCATAAGGTCACAATCTCCTCTTCGTGTCTTGCTTCGTTCCTGTTGGTGAGCAGTAGTTCCAGGTGGCTGATGGTTCCCATACCTACCTGCGGCTATAGGAGAGATGCCCATGGTTAGAAGCTACAACATAAAACAGAGTGCATGGTCAACAGTTGTTATTAAATTGCAAACTTTTCAACACATTTCAACGTCATCATAGCATAGCCAGGATTTCAGAACATCGTACTGCTACATGTATGTATTGCAACGTCGGCTATTTTATTTAGACTAACTTCACGCGCTACTTTGTTTAAACTTGTTGCCACGCGAACTACAGTGCATGACCAATAACATATTCTACTTACTACCGATATACATGTTCACGTGTACATTCTATTCATGGTGTGCTGCTATTTTGCATGGAATATTGCATATGCTTTCTCTTAAATCACAAATCGCAGATTAACGATTGAAGTCCTTTGCTTGATAAACGCCTGAGAAATGACCAAATTTAGTGTAACCCATATATTAACTACAACAAATTTGGCGGTCTACTGTATGCCTCTCAGATAGCAGAAATCCCCTTTAATAAAGCGGTGCATAACGGAAACTTGCCCATGTAAGTTACAGATTTTTTCAGCTGTAAAAATTGGGAAAAAAATCATTGGAAAAACTTTTAGTCTACGATTTTTTTTTTATTTCTGCTCAAAACATAGATTGTTGGTAAACGTTGGAACCGCCTCGTCTAGAACCCGCTCAACCGCCTCGACGGAACCGCCGCGGCGAGGCGGTTCTATGCCGAGGCGGTTCTAACGAGTATCCACAACCTATGATTTTTGAGCAGACAAGAAAAATAGGTATATCCCTGCATACCCCAGTTTTGCTATATAAAAGTGGGGCTCAAAGTGGTATACATTACACGGACATGTTTTCGTGATGGTATACAAGGCAGAATACTCCCGTCGGCATTCCACGATACATTTCCACGCGGAAATGGTGCGGTGTACGAAGTGTTGGTTAGCTAGCTGATCTAGTACTATACAAATCATGTTTGAAAATGGAACAACAGAGATACAGTGGAGGCAAGTTGGTAAGATTTAGGAAAAACCCATTTTCCTGTAAATGGTAGAGAACTGAACAGACACATTAATCGTTTTGTAATAATTAGTCAATCACTGTAATTATACCAGAGAGCTTTATGCCTTTATCAAACTAATTTTACATAATCTCTGAAAGGTCCAAGCTAATTAACCAATTAAGACGAACATAGTCATCTAATATTCCTTGGGGCAAAGCGGCTTTCTTGTCATCAAAATCAACATGACAAATACACAAAATCGACCATTGATGAAATTATTATAGATGCGTGTTTAACCACTAACTAATACTATTATATAAAAGAAAAAAAAGAAAAAAAGAAAACGAATGAAAATTTTACATACGAATGAAATTAAAAATTAATAAAATAAATACTCTGCACTGTTTTTTTTTTCGCCGCAAATCACCGCGAAACACCGGTCATGAAAATTCAACTCCACTGACAAGTACACAGATTTCGCCATACAATTTAGCGAAATTTCGCGATGATTCCGCGATGAAAATTCGCGATAAAATTTCACGTTTATTTTGGATTTCGCGCAGTTTCCTCGCGAAAATTGAATTTAAGTCAGTCAGTTTTTTCGCGATGAAACGAGGAAAGTGGGTAATTTAATTTAAGAGCACTGTAGATGAAAAAATGAGACAAGGCAAACATTATGAACAAATGTTGTCCTGCTTAATTGTTAAAGTGTGAACAATCAATTATAAACTGCACAAACAGTCAATTATCTCTCATTACTCAAACTCTGCTCAAAATTTCCCAACTCTTGAGTAAAGAGTGTCTTAATTCACTGACAACGGCTTTGTGTATCTAAAGGTGATGTGTGCGAAAAACAGCAGTGATTTTATGAGAAGTCTTTTTAAATGCAGACATGGGCCTAAGTTTTTTCATGCTGGTGAGAATTTTTGATCTTAATCACAATGCAGGAGGTTTGAGCAGGTTATATGTATTTTTTTTTCTGGAATGTACATCTTTTTATGTTGAATCAGTTTTAATGAAGATAAAGGATAATATCGCCATGCATTTTGCATTTTTTTAGTCAAAAAATTAAAAAAAAAAAAATGAAGTCGAGAATAAGGTTCACAGATCCAGGTACTACTGTCCCTCTAATTAACTACTTAACCTCCCAGCATGATCATAGCTGTTGACTTGGACGTTAAGCATCAATTTAAAAAAAAACGAACAAACAAAAAGTTAATTTTGAATTCAGTGGCAGATCTGGGTAATTGCCAGGACAGCATCATGTGTTTGGTTTCTGTTGTATCAGAGTAAGTGCCTAGATCTGGGTAAACAACAGAAAAAATACCCATTTCCGGATCAAAACAATAACAACAAAATGTAATCAATAATCATAAAAGTAATCTGATTACTCTGTCAAAATAATCATAATTTAATCAATTACTCTTGAAAAAATGAGTAATCATAATCATAATTTAATCATAAAGACTCCTGAATAATTGTAATTTAATCATTACTGATACCCCAGTAATCGCCCCATGTCTGCTTTCTGAAACCACTAGGCCAACAGCTTTGATATTTGGTATGTAGCAATGGCTAATGGTCCTCTACATAAATTGTGCCATTCATGCCCCTGGGGTCAAATTTGGCCACACCCCGGGGGTTGATATTCTCCATAGACTTACTATGGGAAAAAAATTAAAAAATCTTCTTCTCTGAAACCACAGGGCCCACAGCTTTGATATACTTGAAGCCAGTAAAAATGCAACTTTCAGCATATAACCTATCCAACGATTCTTGAATATTTCCACAATGTTATTATATAAAGTCATGAAATTGTCGTCCCGATATGAAGGCATATTCGTCTTGCGCTAAATTGGCAAGTGAAGTAAAGCGATCTGCGTTTGTCGATTAAGGGACACAACTCAAACATGGACAAAACAAAAGCAAATGCACCTTATCAATCCAGCTATACGTTGACCTTTATGACTAGCTCTTTTGTGTTCAAACTTTCGGTCAATGCCAATATTGCTCTAAAGTCTATGTAAACCATTCCGTAGATTGTTTTTTTTTTTCAAGTTTTGATCTTATAAAAGGCCATCAAAGTCAGTACATGAAAACCGGAAGTGAATTCAAGAATGCCATTTTTGAAAATTAAAACTGTCATAAAATGGACCCATATGCTAGAACGTAACATCTCCTGTGTCCAAACTATGGAATGATTCTGTTTTATTGAAGTTTCGGAAGATTCTCAAAATCTGTGGTATTTTTTTCGAAAATTTGAACATTTGGAAATTAATCTTGGTCGTTCCATCAGGTGGAATTGTCGGTATTACACCGTTTTTTTGTTGCTGGTATTCGGCCGCATACTTCCGCATTGAAATTGGGTTGCTATGCAAGGTTGAATGGGTTTAAAATCAAATTTTAATTATTTTGTCATTTTTCACCCAAAAATCAACCAGAAGTGCTAAATTGAGTTCAGTTTTCGCTGAACGATTCTCGGGCGAGGGGCAAGCTGACTTCGCAATAAACAAAGCGCACAAGGTGTCCCTGAAAGGTAGAAATAACCTGTATATCAGTTGCATTTTTAGCTCACCTGAGCCGAAGGCTCACAGGTGAGCTTATAGGATAGGCAGGCATCCGTCGTCCGTCGTCGTCGTCCGTCGTCCGTCGTCCGTCCACAATTTCAAAGAAGAATATTTCTGAAGCTAGTAGGCCGATCTTGATCAAATTTAATGTGAACCATAATTGGGTTGGGGGATTGATGGCATTAGGTTTTGGAGCAGATTGTATCAAAACTGTGGTTTCCATGGCAACAGATAGGTCCCATAGACTTACAATGGGAAAAACTAAAAAAATCTTCTTCTCTGAAACCACTAGGCCCACAGCCTTGATATTTGGTATGTAGCAATGGCTAATGGTCCTCTACATAAATTGTGCCATTCATGCCCCTGGGGTCAATTTTGGCCACGCCCCGGGGGGTTGATAGTCTCCATAGACTTACTATGGGAAAAAAATTAAAAAATATTCTTCTCTGAAACCACAGGGCCCACAGCTTTGATATTTGGTATGTGGCAATGGCTAATGGTCCTCTACATAAATTGTGCCAGCCATGCCCCTGGGGTCAAATTTGGCCACGCCCCGGGGGTGGATAGTCTCCATAGACTTACAATTGGAAAAACTAAAAAAATCTTCTTCTCTGAAACCGCTAGGCCCACAGCTTTGATATTTGGTATGTAGCAATGGCTAATGGTCCTCTACATAAATTGTGCCATTCATGCCCCTGGGGTCAAATTTGGCCACGCCCCGGGGGTTGATAGTCTCCATAGACTTACTATGGGAAAAAAAAAAAAAATCTTCTTCTCTGAAACCACAGGGCCCACAGCTTTGATATTTGGTATGTAGCAATGGCTAATGGTCCTCTACATAAATTGTGCCATTCATGCCCCTGGGGTCAATTTTGGCCACGCCCCGGGGGTTGATAGTCTCCATAGACTTACTATGGGAAAAAATTTCAAAAATCTTCTTCTCTGAAACCACAGGGCCCATAGCTTTGATATTTTGTATGTGGCAATGGCTAATGTTCCTCTACATAAATTGTGCCAATCATGTCCCCGGGGTCAAATTTGGCTACGCCCCGGGGGTCGATAGTCTCCATAGACCTACAATAGGAAAAACTAAAAAAATCTTCTTCTCTGAAACCACTAGGCCCACAGCTTTTATATTTAGTATGTAGCAATGGCTAATGGTCCTATACATAAATTGTGCCATTCATGCCCCTGGGGTCAAATTTGGCCACGCCCCGGGGTGTCGATAGTCTCCATAGACTTACTATGGGAAAAAAATTAAAAAATCTTCTTCTCTGAAACCACAGGGCCCACAGCTTTGATATTTGGTATGTGGCAATGGCTAATGGTCCTCTACACAAATTGTGCCAGCCATGCCCCTGGGGTCAAATTTGGCCACGCCCCGGGGGTGGATAGTCTCCATTAACTTACAATTGGAAAAACTAAAAAAATCTTCTTCTCTGAAACCACTAGGCCCACAGCTTTGATATTTGGTATGTAGCAATGGCTAATGGTCCTCTACATAAATTGTGCCATTCATGCCCCTGGGGTCAAATTTGGCCACGCCCCGGGGGTTGATAGTCTCCATAGACTTACTATGGGAAAAAAATTAAAAAATCTTCTTCTCTGAAACCAAAGGGCCCACAGCTTTGATATTTTGTACGTGGCAATGGCTAATGGTCCTCTACATAAATTGTGCCAATCATGCCCCTGGGGTCAAATTTGGCCATGCCCCGGGGGTCGATAGTCTCCATAGACCTACAATAGGAAAAAAACTAAAAAAATCTTCTTCTCTGAAACCACTAGGCCCACAGCTTTGATATTTGGTATGTAGCAATGGCTAATGGTCCTCTACATAAATTGTGCCATTCATGCCCCTGGGGTCAATTTTGGCCATGCCCCGGGGGTTGATAGTCTCCATAGACTTACTATGGGGAAAAATTTCAAAAATCTTCTTCTCTGAAACCACAGGGCCCACAGCTTTGATATTTTGTATGTGGCAATGGCTAATGGTCCTCTACATAAATTGTGCCAATCATGTCCCCGGGGTCAAATTTGGCCACGCCCCGGGGGTCGATAGTCTCCATAGACCTACAATAGGAAAAACTAAAAAAATCTTCTTCTCTGAAACCACTAGGCCCACAGCTTTGATATTTAGTATGTAGCAATGGCTAATGGTCCTCTACATAAATTGTGCCATTCATGCCCCTGGGGTCAAATTTGGCCAGGCCCCGGAGGTTGATAGTCTCAATAGACTTGCTATGGGAAAAAAATTCAAAAATCTTCTTCTCTGAAACCACAGGGAACACAGCTTTGATATTTTGTATGTGGCAATGGCTAATGGTCCTCTACATAAATTGTGCCAGCCATGCCCCTGGGGTCAAATTTGGCCACGCCCCGGGGGTAGATAGTCTCCATAGACTTACAATGGGAAAAACTAAAAAAATCTTCTTCTCTGAAACCAAAAGGCCCAGAGCTTCTATATTTTGTATGTAGCAATGTTTGGTAGTCCCCATTATAAATTGTGCCAGTCATGCCCCTGGGTCAAATTTGGCCATGCCCCGGGGGTCAATAGTGTCCATGCATAGACTTTCATTGGTCGATTCTCAATTAATTTAAATCTCATGAGCTTACAATGTGATAATCTCTCAGGTGAGCTACAGAACCAATGGTCCTCTAGTTAATGGTTTTAAGTATATTTTGTATGTGGCAATGGCTAATGGTCCTCTACATAAATTGTGCCAATCATGTCCCCGGGGTCAAATTTGGCCACGCCCCGGGGGTCGATAGTCTCCATAGACCTACAATAGGAAAAACTAAAAAAATCTTCTTCTCTGAAACCACTAGGCCCACAGCTTTGATATTTGGTATGTAGCAATGGCTAATGGTCCTCTACATAAATTGTGCCATTCATGCCCCTGGGGTCAAATTTGGCCACACCCCGGGGGTTGATAGTCTCCATAGACTTACTATGGGAAAAAAATTAAAAAATCTTCTTCTCTGAAACCACTAGGCCCACAGCTTTGATATTTGGTATGTAGCAATGTCTAATGGTCCTCTACATAAATTGTGCCATTCATGCCCCTGGGGTCAAATTTGGCCAGGCCCCGGAGGTTGATAGTCTCATTAGACTTGCTATGGGAAAAAAAATCAAAAATCTTCTTCTCTGAAACCACAGGGCACACAGCTTTGATATTTTGTATGTGGTAATGGCTAATGGTCCTCTACATAAACTGTGCCAGCCATGCCCCTGGGGTCAAATTTGGCCACGCCCCGGGGGTAGATAGTCTCCATAGACTTACAATGGGAAAAACTAACAAAAATCTTCTTCTCTGAAACCAAAAGGCCCAGAGCTTCTATATTTTGTATGTAGCAATGTTTGGTAGTCCCCATTATAAATTGTGCCAGTCATGCCCCTGGGTCAAATTTGGCCATGCCCCGGGGGTCAATAGTGTCCATGCATAGACTTTCATTGGTCGATTCTCAATTAATTTAAATCTCATGAGCTTACAATGTGATAATCTCTCAGGTGAGCTACAGGACCAGTGGTCCTCTAGTATGATCATTGAAAAGCAGAAGCTAATACAATGTACTTTATTATCAAGTTTAAGCATCATTTCAAACAGTAGAGTTTGAATTTAACAATGTATGAAACTTAAGAATATTTTTATTGTTTTCAGTTGTGACTGGGAATTTTTTTCTCCTGATTCAATCATTGGGAAAATCACCAAAATTTCCATTGGGAATGGGGCCTTATTTCGTCTCCTGATACATCGAAAAAAAAACCTGTGGGGTGCCCCTATTAAGCCCATCGTAGTTTATATAAATCATGACCCTGGGATGACCTTGACCTATTTTACAGGGTTAACTTAGGTGGCCAATGCATTTGAATGGGAGAAAAATGGTAAAATGCTATTAAATGGGTAAAACTTACTGGGAATAGGCAAATGGACAGAAATTTAATGTTTATGGAAAATTTGTGGCCCCTTGGGGTTGTCTGTCCCTGTCCTGTGGCTATAATATACATGTACATTTCCATAAAATTGAACATATTCTCCTCTGAAACCGCTTGGCGAGTCAAAGCCAAACTTTATATGGAGCATCCTTGGGAATGGAGAAAGAAAGTTTATATAAATGGTAAAGGTCACATGACCAAGATGGTCGCAATGGCTATAAATAGAAAAAAAAAAACTTTAAAAATCTTTTTCTCCAGAACCAGAAAGCCTATTATCTTGAAATTTGGTGTGAAGCATCAGTGAATGGAGCTTTTCAAAGGTTGTATAAATTATGGCCTGGGGTTACCTAGACATATTTTACGGCAAGGTCAACTTCAGTTGCCTTTGCATTTTGAATGGGTAAATGTGGGAAAATGTCATGTCATGGCAGGAAACTTGCTTGAAACGAGCAAATGGACAGAAGATTTATGTTTATGAAAAATAATTAACCCCAGGGTGGTTGTTTGTCAAGTTAATTGGTATATATTCCAGATCTCAGGTGAGTGTTTACAGGACCATTGGTCCTCTGGTTATTTAGACAATTCACAGACAAACTTTTTCTTTATCCATTTCAGTTCTAAAAGCTGTTCCTTCAGATTATATTGCTGTGGGCCACAGTGGGCGATGGGGTCATTGAAAGTCAACATCAACTTATTCGTCAGGTGGCCTTGGGAATGGCAAAACACTGCAAGTACTGGACAATATTGCCATGATAGTTCAAGGTACATGTATATCGTTTTGGATTTCGCTTTGGCCGTGTCACAGTCACATATTTTGCTTTATAGTACACCAATCATATAATTATATACCATGAGGGCCAATTGCAAGATTGAACAACTTATTGTCCTACTTCAGGGCCTTTTTCTGTTGTAACGAACAGCCGAGCCAAGCCACAGCAAACCCCGTCGGTGGAAAAGCATGCTCACCCGCCAAGGGTGGTTTACTGCGCTATATACCCAACATTATCTCTATTCACAAAGTTTCAAGTTTATAATTTGCATGTTACACTATATGCCGCTAATACGTTGCACCAACGTATTCTACAAGGGAGGCTACTCCGTCACACTACTTCCCCCTCCGAGAAGACTCGTCCCGAGTCTTGGCCTGGGAACTTCATGGGTAAGGCAACTCCGTTCTGGCAGTTGTTATTATCCCACCGCTGCCACCAAATGTAACGAACAGCCGAGCCAAGCCACAGCAAACCCCATCGGTGGAAAAGCATGCTCACCCACCAAGGGTGGTTTACTGCACTATATATCCAACATTATCTCGATTCACAAAGTTTCAAGTTTATAATTTGCATATTACACTATATGCCGCTAATATGTTGCACCAACGTATTCTACAAGGGAGGCTACTCTGTCACACTGTAAAGAAAACTCACACTGGTCAACCTATATGTAGACTTAGAATTCTGCAGCTTATAAACTGTGTGTTGGATTAGAAGATGTTTAAATACTATGAATAATTACAGCCCCGCTTTGGAAAAGGGGGGCTATACTGGATTCTTCCTGTCCTTCCGTGGTTCTGTGATTCCGTTATTCTGTGAGCATTTCATTTCCACTCAATATCTTGAGAAGGAAGATCTAGCTTGGGATTGTTACCTGCCATTTTTCACAAAATTTTGACAGATTTATGGCCCTTGATTAACATTTGAATTTTGTTTCTGCTCAATATGTTGATAACAAATGGATATTTTGTATGCACATCAACATTGACAAGATCTAGCACGGGATTGATACCAGCCATTTTTCAATAATTTTGCCAGAGTTGGGGCCCATGATTGATAACAAATTGACATAATCTGCCCACATTTTGTATACATGTGCAATTATGCATCAACATTAATAACAAAATCTTGCTTGGGATTGTTTTCAATCAATTTCCTATTGTATTTATGTATTGTTTCATTTCACAAATTTATATATATGATATGCTTTATATCAGCCTTAGCCATTTTCTGTAAATGTGTTTTTGCCGAATAAAATTTGTCATTTGTTCCTCACCCTCGAACAAAGCTTAGAAGCGGGGATATAGTCAGATTCTCTGACAATTCTAGTTCCCTATATTTTTGAAACAGGTGACAGGAACATCCGTTTCGAGATGACATGAGTGCTGGATTTGGTGTAAAAGTCATCACATGCATGTAAGTACAGAATGTGGAAGTTTTTCCACACTTTAAAAGCATTTTAATGAAAAGTTAGCAATGACTGTGAACTACAGTTTGACATTTGTGCTGTAAACATTAAATAATGACCAATTGAGTTTGATACGAAGAAATCGGTATTCAGGGTTTCCGGCCAGGTCTGACACAAACCAGCATGTGTAGCTACAGACACTTGAAATTTCAAATCAAGGAAAAAGAGGGATTGTACTGAGGAAATATTGAAAACAAAAGAGCTGATCAGCGTGCAGTTACTGCACAGTTGATCTGCGCCTTTGTTTGCACATAGGCAAAGTCCGGTTTTCTCACGACGTGGATCAATTGATACTGAGTTTGCTGTGTATGAACAGTTGAAAAAAAATAAATTGCATCAGAATTCAATAGAAAATAATCAAAATAGATCTATTACCTGTATTTTCAGGCGTTGTCAGTATCATGGAAAAAGGATGTAGGAAATAGTTTTAAAATGGCTGTGAAGTCACCATCCACTCTGCCTTTCACCATACTACATCAAGCCAATCAACCGAGTTACAATGCAGACGTGCAAGAGGAATTTGCTAACAATCAGTGTCAAAGTGCCATTTTTAGCTCACCTGAGATGTTAGGCTCACAAGGTGAGCTTATAGTATACCCATGCTCCGGCGTCCGTCCGTAGTTCGTCCGTTCGTCGTCCGTCCACAATTTCAAAGATCTTCTTCTCTGAAACCGCTGGGCCAATCAAAGCTTAATTTTTTTACATGAAGCATCTATGGGAAGGGGGAACCAATGTGTATATCAATAATCCAGGTCACATGACCAAGATGGCTGCCATGCCCATATATGGTAAAAACCTTCAAAGATCTTCTCTGGAACCACTGACCGATTACAACGAAACTTGACATGAAGCATCGATGACTAAAGTACTACAATGTGTATATTAATCATGACCCTGTGATGACCTTGACCTATTTTGCGGCAAGGTCAACATATGTGGCCTTTGCATTTGAATGGGAAAAATTGTTAAATTGTCATTTAAAGGAAAAATCTTGCAGAAAATGAGCAGTAGGACTGAATATTAATGATACTGAAAAAAATTGGGCCCCAGGAGCTCATCTGCCCCCACCCCGGGGCAATATATACATATATATTATCATAATATTCAAACATCCTCTTCTCTAAAACCGCTTGGCCAATCAAAGCCAAATTTTATGTGAAGCATCTGTAGGAAGGGGGAATCAATGTGTTTATATATAATCCAAGTCACATGACCAAAATGGCCGCCATGCCCATATATGGTAAAAACTCTTCAAAAATTTTCTTCCCCGGAACCACTGGACCGATTTCAATGAAACTTAGCATGAAGCATCGATGAATAAAGTACTACAATGTGTATATAAACCATGACCCTGTGATGACCTTGACCTATTTTACGGTCGCATATGTATATTTTAGGTCACATATGCATTTGAATTTGGAAAATTGGTAAATTGTCATTCAAAGGAAAAATCTTCCAGAAAATGAGGCTTAATGAGCAGTAGGACTGAATATTAACGATTCTGAAAAAAAATTGGGCCCCAGGGGCTCATCTGCCCCCACCCCTGGGCAATATACATGAATATTACCATAATATTCAAACATCTTCTTCTCTGAAACCGCTTGGCAAATCAAAGCCAAATTCTATATGAAGCATCTGTAGGAAGAGGGAATCAATGTGTATATAGATAATCCAGGTCACATGACCAAGATGGCCGCCATGCCCAAATATGGTAAAAACCCTTCAAAAATCTTCTTCACCAGAACTGGTTGGCCAATTTCAACGAAACTTGACATGAAGCAACAATGACTCAAGTACTACAGTGTGTATATAAATCATGACCCTGTGATGAACTTGACCTTTTTTCAGCAAGGTCAACATAGGTTGATATTGATTATTCTGAAAAAAAATGGCCCCAGGGCTTAATTTATCTGCAGATCTCAGGTGAGCGTTTACAGGACCATTGGTCCTCTGGTTTCAATAATATGGAAACATCTCATTGAACATTTCCTTGACAAAGTCGGCAACTACAGTATTTTTTGCGAACCTGGGCCGAAGGCTCAAAAGATGAGCTTATAGGATACTAATTGATGGTCAGCTGGTCATCTGCTCACCATTTTCAGAGATCTTCTCCTTGGAAACCACTTTGCCAACGTTTGGCATTGCCCACATAATTATGGAAAAATGTTTTTAAAATCTTCTCCAAACCAAAGAAAAGGGTTCTTGAAACATGTTGTTGCATCAAGGACTCTAGTTTTACAAACATGTATAAATCTTGACATTTGGATGACCTCAGCCTATTTTACGGCAATGCCAGCATGTAAATGGGGGAAATAAGATTTTAACCAGAGGACCATTGGTCCTGAGAAAGCTCACCTGAGATGGGCCTTCGAACAAGATCATAGACCTTCTGGTTCTGGAGAAGATTTTTAAAGATTTTTTTTTTCTATTTATAGCCATGGCAGCCATCTTGGTCATGTGACCTTGACCATTTCATATAAACTTTCTTTCCCCCTTCCTAAGGATGCTCCATGTGAAATTTGGCTTGAATTGGCCAAACGGTTTCAGAGAAGAAGATCTTTGAAATTGTGGACGACGGACGACGGAGCATGGGTATACTATAAGCTCACCTGTGAGCCTTCGGCTCAGGTGAGCTAAAAACAGAAGAAAAAAAGAGGAAATTGGACAATGGACAATTAAAAAAAAAACATGGGGTTATCAATAAGTTGTCTGTATCTATTAACTTTCAAGTCACTGGTTACAAAACTTCCTGAAAAATCCATTGTTTTCACTTTTTTCCATTGAAAAGCCTCAGTCTGTGACCAAAATTGACCTTGCCGTAATTAGATCAAGGTCAACCCAATATCATGATTTATACAAACTATGCAGTGCAGAAGTTCCTGATGTTTCATACCAAGTTTCATTGAAATCGCTCCACCGGTTCCCTTTATAGTACTAGCGGCCACCTTGGTCATGTGACCTTGGCCATTTTCTATGAAAAAAAAAGTACAAGTAGGCAAAGATCAGGAAAAGGCGCAATCAGAAAAAGACTCCCACTCCAAAAACCAAGGTGGGAAAAAACCAAACTAACAATCAGGCACTTATACCATGAAAACACTTCGTAAGCCGAATGAGCAGCTATTTTCCCAATAGGTGGCCACTCAGTTACCTTAACTTAACTAAAAATATGCAAACATACATAAGGCGCCAACAGCACAAAAATATTTTTAACACCAAGACATAAAACAAAAAGAACCACCACAGAAGTATCGACTTGTAGTTAGAGATAGGAAAATACAAACTGATTGCAAGCAAACTTTGTTTTCTTCTTCCCAATGATGCTCTACATGAAATTTGACTTTGATTTGAGTTCCAGAGGAGACGATGTTTGAAATTGTATATGACAATGATGACAGAATGAAATACTCTTTAAGCTCACCTTTGAGCATTCCGCGCAGGTGAGCTATAAAATATGATTAATTTTCTGCCTCATGAAATACTGAAATTTGTTATGAGATTAAAAGATTCAATGTGTTATATGCTTGTCTCATGAATTATCCCTTGCTATATGTGTTTCTCATCCATTATTCCTAGCCATATCATATTAGGCCAAGATTAATTCCACAGTCTGGTACCTTTCTTTCATGAAGATTTGGACTTGACATTTTTCCTGTCATTTCTGTGGCAATATTTTCCTTTCTTCTGATGAAGGAAAAACATTATTTGAGCCGTAACACGAAAAACGGTCTTCCAGTTCCTGGTTTCCAACCAGTTCTGACACAAACTGACCTGTACAGTCATAAAAGAATGCTAGCAGCCTGAAGTTTCAGACTTTAAGAAGAAGAGTGATTGTTCTATCCGTGTTAGTGTGTAGGCAAAAATCCGGTTTTCTCATGACGTTGCGCATTTGCCAACGCGAAAACTAGAAGGGCTTTATATAAATTTACCCTTTTAAACCAAGCCAAATAAGTAGATTTGAGAACTGTTTATCATGGACACTGCGCAGAAGCAACGTACACAGTACATCAACCAAATGAGTTCGCAAAAATTCATAGATGTCGAGTTACAGCCGCACATAGTTTATAAGCTCTGCCTGGTAACATAAGCAATCCGTTGGGCAGAGGTCAAAGTATTGCAACATCGTTACAGCTAGACAGGCAAATTGTCAAAAACGTCTCTATACGACTTAAACTGTTGGTGGGACATTAAACCCTACATCAACCAAACATAAGTGTATAAAATACGTGTTCTTTTTCCCAGTGTGTTGATGCTGCCGTACTATATACATTTCCCGTGCAATATTGTGCACGTGGCCATGTCTGGGATCAAACGTGATTTTATTGAATAACATTCGGTAGGTCGCTCGGAGAGTGTTCCAGTGTTGAAAACCGATGGCGTAGCCCGCGATTTTCAACACTCTCCGAGGGACCTAGCGAATGTTAATGAATGATGTCATTTTTGATCGCTATTATTGCATAAATACTCGTGTCACACGATATTAACAGCCATATTTACTACTGACAATCACGTGGTATTGTTTACGCACAAAACGATGAATGACCGGTGACACACACTGCAATTTAGACCGAAGTTTAGGTTAGATTTTCGAATTTTCTCCTATAGCGTTTACTCTACAGTACTGATAAATAGGTTCAGTCCATGCAGAAATGGAACATTTATTGAAATAAAGCAACATAAGAAACACCTGTCATTTTGTTTTCGCAAACACTTCATCCCTATTGTGATATGTCCATGCCCGGGGCCGAAGTGTTTTCGAAAACAAAATAAGCTAGATTCCTCATCTTACTTTCATTCAATACATGATCAATTTCTGCATGGACTGCACCTACCTACAAGTCAATAGAGTAATCGCTATAGGAGAAAACTCGATTTTCACAGCTCAACTTCCTTCTCTTTGACATTGTGCGTCACCCAGTCCGTACCACGTATTTACCAGCTGTGATATAGTGCTTTGCCTCTAGAAATTAGAAACGCAAAACTTGTTAATAATGAGTAACTGATTTTGTCATTCATTACCATTCGCTAGGTCCCTTGGGCTACGCTCTCGGTTTCCAGTTAACACCACTCGGGTCCTAGCGAATGTTAATGAATGGAAAATCACATTTGATCCCCAGATATTATTGCATACATTCTACAAAAACGAAAGTATTAATGGTGCACTATATTTTACAGCCTCATCAAACTTTTATACGCATAAAAACTTTCATTTTTTTATGCTTGGTGGACTTCATCGTCTCCATCATCGGGTAGCTTACTTAATATGTTGAGTCCTCGTTTTTGATTCATTATGGTGGTTATCTTGATTTATTTGTTTGTCCATGATGATTCATCGACTAGTTAGAGATTCACCACGAGGACCGAACAACTAACTAAATGTTATGAACCACTGCGGAAGATGAGGGTGAGGTTAGGGCCCTGTAAAACCGGTTTAAGCCCCCCAGTAATTTTATATTACTGATCATTCTAAGGCGATGCTTCTGTAGTGGTTCTATTTGTTTTATGTTGTCGAGTCAGCATTTTTGGGCTTTTTGGCCTTGTGTGCGTTTTCATCTATTTTAGTTAAGTTCGGGTAACTGAGTGGCCGCCTAATGGGGAATAGCCGCTCACTCGGCTTACGATATGTTTTCAAATTATAAGCATCGTAGTGTTATTTTATTTTTTTCCCACCTCGGTTTTTGGGGTGGGTTTTACAATCTGATTGCGCCTTTTCCTGATCTTTGCCTATTTGTACCTTTTCAGTTTCTCATTTTTAGCACGTGCTTTGTGTGGCGCCCGGTAACGAGCATGTCGTGTATTAACAGCACGTGCGCGCGTGAATTGCGATATTTATTGTTTTGGGCATCAGCCCAAAACAGTATAGTGCTCAGTTTGCAATGGATCTATTTGCGTAGTTTTCGTGCCACTATGTGTGTCTAAAATGCGCAACGCTGTTTGTTTTGGTGTAAAAATCCTGCCTTTTAGTGGGGTGTAGAGGCCTTTTTTCCAGCAGCTCACGTGGCTATGGTTGCCCGTCGTAGCTCTAATTAGCAAAACGTTTTAAGAATATTCTTCTCCGAAATTGCCGCAAACCACCCAAAACCACCACCGCAAACCACTCCAAACCATTGCAAACCACCTTTTTGTCTTGTGCGCGACAAAGCACAGTACATAGTTTCGACCGTTCGAGCCAGTCGAATTGACTCCTACAAGTAGGTTACATTCTCTTCTTTCTATTTGACTTCCGGCAAGGGGCACCTCGCAATCGGTGTCTCCTTGGTGCAGTGCAATATGCTTCATTCTCTTCTTTCTATTTGATTTCCTAATAGGTGCACCTCAAATTTGTGCTCGACAAAGCACAAGACATTGTTTCGTTCGTTTTCCTATGGGATTCTCATAATTGCTTTTTAAATCCTTATAGTGAATCACAATAGGGATTCACCATTTTTGCATTATCGGCTGGTTTCCAGCTTATACTTAATCAATATTGGAAGGGTGGTTTTGGAAATACAGATAACCAAAACCACCCTGACCTTGAGGTCAGGTTGGTTTTGGTTACCTGTATTTCCAATATTGATTTTTCGTAAACTGGAAACCAGCCGACAATGCAAAATTGGTGAATACTCGTGTGTAATTGATAAAACAGTTGCTTAAACCCATTGCAGTTGCCATGGTAGCGCTAGAAAGTGCAAGTTTAGGAACTTTTTGATCGAGTATTTCTATATTGAAATGGAATTCATTAATTACAAACACAATATGTAAATGCCATGTTCACAAACAGCTACATGGCAATACTTTCCCAGTGATGTAGATAATTATTTTTCACAATGCGTACTGTACACATCAAAATGAATGTACAGTGCGTACCGATAGTACCAGTACATCTGTATACACATTTTCTTAGGATTCTTATTCTAACTTCCCATCCAGAATCAAACATAGATATGTGTACACATGTGGACAAGACCATTAATTCAAGTATGTAATTTCAAATAAAATGGTTGATATTCCTATAATTACATGTTATTTTATCATTTAGGCATGTTTAACCATTATTTGTCCCTTGCATATATAACAAGAGTAAAAATGAGGAAAAATGAAACTGGGATGGCTGTAGAACATGGATTATTGAAAACAATGACTAGAAACCGATGCAAAAAATGTCTATTCCATAAACCAAAGTGACACACTGCTATTAAATAAACCTTGGTGGCCGATGCACTGGACGAAGAGCATGTATATGGTAGAACTGAGATAAAGATGAATCTGTATATGTCTCTGGGTAGAACTACTGAAGATACATAATAAATTGCATGATATGTAATATGGAACGATCGAAAGATCTATTAATATAGTAACTACTGTTCGATTGTTGTTAGAGCAACCAGACAGAACTAGTTGAAAAGTTGTCGTTTTGAGACCATTTTAAAAGTCTTTTATCTGAGTACGCATAAAACCGAAAACTGTTTACGTACCGCTGATTTTTACTGCGTACATGGTACGCACAGGTCTGAATTATTCATGCGTACCGAAATATTGCACGTACATACGCAGTGCGCATCGAGGCCAAATTTCCTCAACATAAAACTGGTGTCAATTACTTGGCATACACTAGACTAGCCCAAAACTTGGCTTCTTCAAGAAGCCAACTTGTACATGTATAGCTTCCTCTCCATTAATATACAGCTGTTGATATCCGGTGGCATGGTTATTTATGCAATAATAAAATGCAATAGAATCTAAAATCATTACATGTAGATATTTATATCAACGAACGCATATCAAAACGGTAAACGGGCAGGATGAATCATTGATTGCACTTGCCGGCGTTGAGTCGAAACAAGGCCTCAGTATGTAAGAAATATGTGTGATCGATTGCAGAGTCCTGTGGATGGACTTGCAAATACAATACATCACTCGAGATGTAATGCAACGTTGATCTCCCTTTCGTTTATAAGCTCGTACAAATTGTCTCTTTTTGGCAAGTCGGGTCGTTTTTCTTCCGATAGTTGACGCCCCGCTTAAAATGTATGGTCATATTGAGACGTTATTTACGGTCTCAACTGGTTGACTGGATATTTACAGCCTCTACCGACGGACTGGGGAAGCCCGGTATAGGTTCAGCTGGGATAGTCTGTCTCGAACAATGTTATCTACAGTATTACCTATACAGTGACCTCGTTGGCTATTGTCGCCTGCCCGCCGCATGACCACCTGTATCTGTTTGTTGGGGTTCCATCCTTATTAGGGTCAACTTAGCATATATACATGTGCATATCTTCTGGAGTTTTCTTAACTTTAGGATAAGGTGGGTCAAAACGCCACCCCTTGACGGGTGACTGATTCGTTTTATAGTACAGTGTCGCTCTCTCAGAAAAGGCATTTAAACCACCAAACGATTTAATGTATGACAGCAACAAAGAGACTGTCTCTTCTTACACTAGAGTGAGCGTCCTTTCTCGGGTGGAGAAAGCCCGGGGGGGGGGGGGGTACTCGGATATAAAATGGGTATGTATGAGCCCTGCTAGGCTAAAAAGTAGGGGGCTTAGAGAGCTGATCAAATTTAAAAAGTGGGTGCTTTCAGAGCTGATCGAACTGTAAAAGTTGTACCTTGAGAGCTGATTGGACTGGGAAAACCGGGTGCTTTCAGAAAAAGTGGGTGCTTTTAGAGCTGATCGAACTGAAAAAGTGGGTGCTTACAGAGCTAAAAATCTCAAAAAGGGGGTCTTTAGCGGGGCACATACCCGTACTGCCTTATTATGGGAGTACCCCTCCCCCCGGGGGAGAAAGACGCCCTTTGTCTCAGGATCTGTGTCTCTGTTTCTCCCAATTTCACGAAATTTAATTTACGGTGAATTGAGGTAGCAGCTCAGCACACAATGGGCACGACATCCAGTGACAGCGGGACAAGACGCCCACCAGGATAGTTTATAACCCTGACCCCTAACACAGGTATCAGTACTTAGCGATTTTTAATAACTTTCTGGGTGCTTACGAATAACAAGATCGCGTTAAACGGTTGCTCATACATGTATGATTACTCAGCCCCTCATAGTAGGGATTGCAACAACAGGCGAGCAGAAAGATAGACTTTTACATCAAATTATTTAAAAAAATGCATACAGTTGCTGCTTGTTACACGTTAAAATAATTATCTTAGCTTTATTTGCTGCAAGGGGTATTCCACAGAATAGAAGAATGGCAACCATATTCATTGATTAAAAGTGGGTTGGCGTCTTACACAATCTGGGTGTCTTGTCCAACCTTACATTGTAAGTGCCGGGAGAGAGAGAGAGAGGGAGAGAGAGAGAGAGAATCTCACAGTGTACTCCACTGGTCTAGGGAGAGGGATTGTCTTGTCTAATTCACAGGCACCGCTTGGTTGATTCAATAACTTTATTTTTTTTTTTCAATGTACAAATTTGCATGTGGGTAAAAGTAGATGCTGTTTGGTCCTACCTATCGTGTTAGGATTTATCCTACCGGTACTTTGGCAAGTACATAGCAGTTTGAGGCGATTTTGGGATAGGGCAATGCTGTACCAATTAAACATGACAGGTGCTCTCTCACAACAATTAAAGATTTCGAACACGTTCGCGTGCTGTTATCGTTCTAGTTAATTAGGCTTATTTTACGGTCTCTTTTCACAAATTATTCGATTCAAACGCATCTTTTTCAACAAACGACAGCCCATTTATTGACAGCTAGATCCGCATATTAGACTTTTCGAATATGACGTCATTGTACTGTGACGTTTCATTGTAAACATCAGCATGACAACTTGTCAAAATGTCGTTTGTGTTCAACCTCTTGGGATTTTGCGAAATATTTCAAGTTTCTTGTCAATAATTTGCACAGATCGCATACCAGGAAGAACTAGGCTATGTCTACACGCTGATTCTGATAAATCTTCATGATATATGGTAAGCGTTTTTGTTGTTGGAGTGTTTTTTCAAAGTTCAGATCCGTTGTCTTGCAGTGAAAAATTCCACCATTTTGTCTGAGAAAGGCATCTCGTGAAAACGGAAGTCGATTGTTAATTTTGGAATAAATAAATGGTCATGAACCATTTTTTGCATACGATACCTCAATAAAAAGAAGAATTATCGAAGTATGTGCTGATTTGGATGAGCATTTGTGCGTTTAACGTTAAACAAGTTAAATTTGCGATTTCCTAACGGTGGTGGTTGCCGTCAAAAACAGCACTTTTCACGGCGTCCGTGTGGCAAGGCTGGAAGACGGCACATGTCTTCGTTGATATGTACAAGTAAAATCAAAGCGATTTCTGAGGTTTTTGTATGCAAATACCCCAGTATTTTCATGCAATCAGCCGTTGAAAAAGCGAGCCGTGGTTGCTAGCCTAAAATAAAAGTAGTCCAGTGGGAATAAACGCACGTGAATTTTGTTTTTAAAAACGTCTCCGCAGGCCCTCATGATCTTCTACTGTAAGTAGTGCGATCTCACATGAAATTTCTTCCACTGACAAGACAGAAAATATTCTTATATGATTGGCTTCACAAAACTATATACAGGAGTACAGCAGATCTATGTGTGTGCCAGCAGTGCTATATTACCTGTACTTATACAAATATTACTTGAGGGTGTAAATGGGTATGGTGGAATGAGACACAGACCGAAACAGAACTACATGTAACATATTTGCAAATGCACTGATATTCTGTTTCTAAGCCTTTAACATTATCTTCTCACTTATTTTCAGATAGCCTCAGAGTTAGACTACCAGTTTAAACCAAGGGCGATATTGTATTAATGAAAGGAAATAGGAAAAGACAGAAACAAAAAAGATGAAAATTATGAAAGAAGCAGTATACCTGTACAAAGCTAAAAGTAGGCAATGATCAGAAAATGGCGCAATCAGAAAGAAATCCTCAGTCCGAAAACTGAAATAATATAGATAAACTTTTAACATTCAGGTAATTATACTAAGAAAACACAATGATCACCAGTTACTTTCCGAATTTTTTAACTAAAATATGAAAACGCACATAAGTCCAATTTGCAAATAAGATTATATTTGCTTTTGTCGCTTCAACCGTTACATACGCACTCCCAAGTCCAGTTGTTTAAAAAAATTTGTCACTTGTTTGGTTTTCATGTGCCATCATCATGTTTAACAAATAAATCACAATTTAAGCTCTTTGTGAAGCACATATAAACATGCATGGACCTAAATTACCCAAATGGACTTCCGGAATGGGCATTTCGTATATGTGCCCTTGTGTACTTTTCTTTTGTAAAGACATGGCTGCCTCGAATATGCACAGAACATGTTCAGTCCAAGAATAAACGCTTAATAAATGATTTCACCTTTTCCTGATCATTGTCTACTAGTAACTTTTTTAAATCTAAATTAAAAACTGCAAAATTAGCCTCGAACAATGGCGGGATAGTTGCCTAGCTCAGAGCTTTATGTAACCTGGGCTACTGTCATTTCTGTCAATATTCGCTCCTGTTCTTGCTGTAGAATAAACCTTGGTGATCTATATTTATCAAAATCAAAGAAAATATCTGATATAACATATAGCAATAACGTCTAGTCGTAACAGCAGCAGACTACGTTTCGGTCAACTTCGGAGTACGAACGCCCGACTAAGATATTCCAGTTTAGGGACAAGCATACAGTTGGGGGCATAGTGTTTTACAAACACGCATTTCTAGTAATAATGTTATTTGGTTTAAACATATTTATTCTCAATTTCAAATTGACATGCAAACATATATACATACAATAGCAAATTGTAGGATTAGAACGAAAGCTTTAAGCTTATAGAGTTCCTTTCCTATAATAATGTTATTTGTGCATTTTATGGCAATATATGAACCGAGAAATGCGTAAAATTACGCCTGTACTTCTCGTTACTGTTTCAACGACCCTCGTGTTTTATATGCATAAGCATCGCGTATACATCATCACAAATGCAATTGCTTCATCCTAAGCCACCCAGCTTATTATATTTAGAAACAGGGTTGTATGCATATAATTCTAATTTTAATAGAAGAAATTGCACCAATTCGCATTTTTTCATTGAATGACCCTCGTATATAGTTAATTAGGGGCACTGCAAAGATAGTATCATGTATACAAGTGCTTCTTACTTATTATTCATCTGATGATATATAAGAAATGTGCAATATAACATATATTAGCCTTTATGATCGAATCTAGCATAGCTGCTTTGAAATAATGTTATTTGTTCATTGTTATGACGATATATGTATGCGTAAAATTACATCTGTAATTCTCGTTACTGTTTCAACGACCCCCATGTATCATATGCATATGCATCTCGTATACACCATCACTAGTGCAATTGCTTCATCCTAAAGAATATAGCTTATTATATTCAGAAACAGAGTTAAATGCATATGATTCTAATTTAGAAGAAATTGCACCAATTCGCATTTCTTATTGAATGACCCTCGTACAAAGTTAATTAGGGGCACTGTAAAGATGGTATCATGTTTACAACTGCTTATTACATATCATTCATATGAGTGATATGTTTTTGTTTTCTTTCAGTGTCATTATACGCCGGCCATAGAATACGGATAATTTTCATACTTATTTTCCCATTAAAGTACCCCACCCACTATGTATTTTAGGTATTTTATATTTAAACCGTCAATAGCAACCGTAAATGTTTTAATTTTTGTTAAATAACCTACTGAAGTGGGCCTCAGATGCAAAACACGAGGTGAAAAAGTTGTTGTAGTAGCAGAAACAACATAACAAGTGTCAACAGTGTAGTTTATGCACAAAAATGGCCGTGGCACAGAAAAAGAGACCACAAAATTGGGTGATCGCAGTACACAGTGGCTCAAGAACATTTTAGAAGATTTTTCAGAAATTTTAAAGTGTAAATAGAGTGGTGGGAGAAGCATCATTTTAGTCCCTGTAAATAAGTCCCTTGAAACTCAAGAAGATTACTCCAGACGGAGGTGTGCCTCAAGTGGCAGAAGTTATATCATACAATACAATACTTGGCGCTTGAATAAATTGAAGGAGTATTCATTCCCACAGTGTATATCCGAGCGTATGCAGAACAGACAGTTACGGAACGGACAGACGTTTACAGGAGCACACGCTTTTTCACGCCAAAAATGTTTTGTACAGTTTTTCATCCAAAACTGTACGCTTCGAATGTATTGTTATATCGGCCTTGCATGTCCATCTACTATCTTCCAAAACACCATAATTTCCGGCATGGAAGCCTTGTAGTTTAAGCAGAATTTTGTTGCTTAGCAACAAAAACATTACGGAGCGGAACAGTCTACAGATTCGTTTATGTTACGGGGCGGAACAGACGTAGCCTACGAAAAAAAACAGACGAATCAGCATACGGAGCGGTCACAGACGGCCATGAATACTACATGAACAACACTGTGATGTCAAATATAACACTTTGCGGCAACCTTCTGTATTGTAGCACTCGAACGTGACTAGATGGAATACACCTGGTGACCTGGATCAGCATCGTACATGTATCAGAATAGCATCGACTATGTTGTGAAAACAAAAAGTTGTTTGGGGGCAAACAGCAGATCAGAGAGAGAGAGGGGGGGGGGGGGGGGCAGAGGTCCCGATAGCTCAGTGGTAAAAGCGCCCGCTTCGGGGGCGAGATGTCGTGGGTTCGCCCAGGCCGCGCCATATCAAATGCGTTAAAATGGTACCAATGGCTTCCTTGGTGCTCAGCATCACGAGGCAATCACGGCTTTTCTTCTCCTTTAAATATAGTATCACTAATAGTGCATATCTAACAATAAATTCTAAAATAAAAGACTGAAAAAAGTCTGAAAAGGTCCGATAATAAGACTCATGTCTCTTTTAACCGGAGGTCTATATGGAAGGCTGGCATTCGTGCTGAATACGTTAGTAATATAGAGACCCTAGAATTTCGGTCAAAGGAAAAGGTTCCCTGTTTGCATACTCAGTCCTTAAACAAAGTCATCAAGCGAACACCCACCTCCGTACACACCGGCGGGAGTACTCTCCAAAGCATCGGTCATATATTCCAAAGTCTTTCCATATATGAATGTCAGATGCGTGAGAATCAGCCAGGACGCCGCAAAAGGGAGCTTGCGGCAGGAGATAAAATCTTTGGCGTGATTTGTAAGCATATATGATTCTGTCATGCATCTTACTTATTTGATTTACTCGCAGTTTATTACTATTTAGCCATGCTTGTGCATATTAACACGATGAAGCATCGGAATATGAACATGATGAAGCATCGAATGAATCCATGTTGTTATGACGTACGCCATAAACATTTATTAAAGTAAGGATTTAGAATTTTAGATGTCATGACAAAAACCTGTCGGGAAATGGCTTCGGCTGCCTGATTACTCATCGAAGTGCTAGTGTCGTCTAGCTGTGACAAGGACACAATACCGACTGTCAGCCACTAGCTAGCTGCGGGTGGCATTGAATGTGATTGGCCTGTGGTCCGGACTTTAGCAGCCACCGGATGGCATTTCATATGTATTTCTCCCTATGAATGTGGTGAAATATTTGCTAAGCAGGATGGTGAGGAACAGATGGACAGACAGACGCTGGGTCTGTAAAAATTCCGCTGTCTATAGTGAATCAGAAAGCTCGAGTGAGCTAAAACATGTTTGTATCTTACATTTCTACTATACAGCGTCTGTTTCTATCCGTATTCTAAAGCTCGCCTACGTCTGTTCCGTTTCGTATGGAAATGCGTCATTTCGTCTGTTCCGCTCCGTAACAAACGACTGTACCGCCCTGTAACCATGAAATTACCATACGCTTCAGAAAAAAAACAAATCTTGGCTATTTTTACTGGAAAACATATAAAATATTTAATGTCTTGTGGTTCAGGACATATTTAACTACATACGGACTAAATCCAAAAGGTTGACAATGGCTTATTTTGCAAGCAATCTCGACACACAGCCAAAAAAAAAATACAAAATATGCCATTTTTCACACGTCTTGGGCAGTTATGGCGAACCCCCTGAAAAATCATAGTGCTCTTGAGCACAGACAACTAGACGGGTATGTATACAACACGTCTGCTCTAGTTTGGTCTCAATATTTGCATTAGTCACTTTAAAAGAACGGAAAAACATTTTTGGCGCGAAAAAGCGCGTGCTCCTGTAAACGTCTGTCCGTTCCGTAACAGTCTGTTTTGCATACGCTCGGATATACACTGTGATTCCAATTTAACCTTGTTGAGTGTGCTCTGAATACCTCTAAGAAGACAACAGAATGGCGGAAGGCGAATCACAAAAGAAAAAGATTAAAATAGACTTACCTTTAATTTTCACTGACTTTAGGGGGAAAAAAAGCTGCATAGAAGAATTAAGATGGGCAGTAGATGCTCTTACTCGTGGTTACAATCGTATGAACTTCATATTGATACAAATTATTGAAGCTAATGCCCGAAGCCAGGTTCCGTTCACTAAAGCTTCATGTGATACAGTCATTTACAGTAATAATGCAACTTACGCTGCCGGTACTGTTTTTCAAACTGGGATTGATGTTCTGGAACACTATACTGTGGAAAGGGAAGATCTGAGACGGGTGCCAGTAGATGACAGTCAAAGAAAAGCTTTAGAAAAGCTGCTGCTGTTTTTGACAGAAGGTGAGTGGACATACATGCCTAGTTAGTGATGGGCCGATGATGGATTGTAATTGAAAGTTTGTTTGGTTTGGGCTTCCGATTCCACAAATTGATTGTGAAATTGTGAAATGCAACAATCGATTGTAATCGGTTGCAATACTCAAATTGCATGGATTATACTTTGTGCATTGTACGGTGATCTTCATTTCAATGAACACTTAAGCCATTTCATTGCGAAAAAGGAGATCAGCTAATTGTCATTTTTTGCGATGAAACTGCAAGAAAAGTCAGTATTTAAGCGAGAAATTTCATCGCAAATTTTCGCGGAGTTGTATGGCAAAACCTACCAGTCTCTGGAGATGAATATTCATTACCTGATGGATGGCCTTTTGCGATGAATGCAGATTCGCAAAATTTTCAAAATAAATATACTTAACGACACTTCTAACGCTACAGACAGTGGTTTCGCTATATTTTAGTTACTATTTAAGATATTCGAA